>JAWDJD010000002.1:94765000-95365000 GCA_035047305.1 Bradypodion pumilum
GCTTGGACGCCTCCTTCACCCCCGCTGTGCAGTTCCTCTAGGTCAGTAAGCAGGGAAGTTGTGGGGGGAATGTGTGGGGGGCTCGTGGTTATGGGGAGTGTGGGGGCTCATGGGTGGAGTGTGGGTGCTCAGGGTGGTGGGGAGTGGGGGCCTCAGGGTGGTGGGGGGCTCAGAGTGGTTACCACCACCACCAGTCCAGTCTCTCAACAGTCTGAGGGGCCATGAACTGACCCCCAGCTTTAAAAGGTTGAGGACCCCTGGAGTAGAGCAATCATAAGTGGAGGGTAAGTGTGTAGTGACTGAACCTCTATTTTGAAAGCTCCGCTGGCTCAATCTAGTTAGGACAAGTGACACTGTGTTGGGGAGGGCTTTCTCACTCTTTACTTTCCACCACCAGAACACCATATTTCAGGGCTTACCACTAGTGATAACACTGCCGACAGTACATCTGTGCCTAAAGACCTTTCTCGGGGGCATATTGGGATCATTTCTGGACTTCTTCATTTTGTTTGAAGGCATAGAATTTCCATCTCAACCTTCCATTGATAATTATTCAGTAAGTGTTAGGGTTGCACTACATTCCTTTAAGAGCAAATTTTTTTGCTTTGAGCAAAAGAGAAGAAGCAATTTCTGTTTGCTGAGGAAGGCACTCAGCAGAGAATGTGCACTGCATTTCATTAAAGTTGGCATTTTGTGTTTCACAGCTAAATTTGGTGTGACTTGGCCAGCTCTGCAGAACTGTACTTAAAATGATTCAGAGGACTGGTTTTGAATTATTAATTGTCCCAATTGAAGTACTGCCTGAACATGCAGCTCTTTTATTTCAGAAAATAAACATGGCAAAATATGCAATAGACAAGGTGTTACATGCTTATGTCTATTTATCTGACAAAAATTGAACTTTGCATAGTCCCTAAACCCTCATGGCAAATCATGACCATTTTATAATGTCAGTGATTTAAAGTATATTCCAGAAACAGGAAACGTTTTTCCCCAACTGCAGCTGCTAGAATCCCTTTTGGATTTCATGACCAACATGCAAGCACAGCTGTTGTTCCAGTGTTGTATCAGGCTTTTGTTTGTTCTTTGTTACAGTAATGCCAAACATGCCAACTATTAAAAATACACTGAGGGGAAAGGTAATTCAGAGTGAGAACAATCCCTATGCAAAAGACTTGCCTCACTCAGAGTGAGCATTGCTTGCAATTGGTGGTGCCAACATATAATTAAAACTAGCATGAAATTAGAAGAAAAAGACTGGGACTGAAGTGAATTGGAAGTACGTTTTCCATGTAATGGTTCTGTTGACTGAATATATATGGACAGGGAAGAGGAGAAAAGCCTTTAAATATGTTATTCGTGGCATATTTGCACTGGACAGATTATGCAGCTCCCTCATCACAGCGCTGAGACTTGGCATTGAATATAGCATGAGTGATAGTAATCCTAAAGACTAGTGTGATCATTTTTTCATTCATTATGAATGCTTGTCTCTTCTCATAGACAGATCACGTTTCAAATATATAATTCCCTCTTGCAGGGAATTATTATCAATCCTAGAAGATGAATGTAACAATTTCTCCAAAATTAGCCTGCTCAGGGAGTATAATTGAATGTTTCATTAATCAGAGATTCTTTAATCATTCCTTGGGTTCACAAGAATTTTAATAATGATTTTATCCCTTGTTTGTCATATTTATTAAAAACAGCTTCTTAAGTCTCACAAAAAGCAGTTTAAGAACTCTTAATTGTAACAGCCCTTTTTAGCTGCATGCTGCACAATCTCATTGTACACTGATCAAGGAGAACGCCTGAGGGACAGAAAACTCCCCCTTTCAATATTTGAGATTATTGTAGTTTATTTTCAAACAGTTTTCATTTGGTGTTACTTTGGGTTTAGTTCCTCCAATTCTTTGAAATCTGACAATGTGCACTTTGTCTGTTCCTTTCCCCATGCAAGTCAAGAAAGACATTTCTGTCTCCACTGGTTTGCATGGTGGTAGTCATGAGGAGGAACCAATTACACTACAGTATACATACATGAAAATAGCTGGAGTGATGAGCAAGTCCACCTAAGGGCCCACTTGCACCACCCACATAATTAAATGTCTTATCAAGGGATATGATCTAATTAAAGCTGCAGCCCAATATACACTTACATGAGAAGCCACTTCTGTATATTGTCTACTTAGAAAATCCTGGAAATAGTCATTGCAAGTTAGAATTGACTTGATGGCATGCAATTTTTATTATTAAGCTTTTGTAGAATAAGGCCACTTCACTTGACTCTGAAGAAGAGGGCTAAAGTCTACAAAAGCATATGCCACATTAATTGTGTTCATCTCTAGGGTTCCACATTACTACTTGTACACAGAAAGAGCCTCCTCAAAGACTGTGGTAATTTTGAGCCACAATCTGGCGTACTCTGGGCAGCAGCCACCTTGTGCCGGCTAATCTTCTCACACTAGTTCAGGCAAAAGGAACTGCAGAATGGACTCACCAATAGGTGCCTTCATTTTGGCAGCTTCACATCTGGCATGGAAGAAGACATGGAAGAAGAAGCTGCAAAAGACTAACCTGGCTATGTTTTTGTTTACTTGAGCTTTACTCAGTTTATTTTTACTTTGCGTAGAAAGTTGATTAAATTGAAGTTGTTGAAGTTGTTGCCTCTGGTATACTTCACATGTGTAAAGACATTAGGACCAGAAATATCTTTTGAGGGTTACTTGATTTTAGTTGGATTTCAAAAACGCTAATGAGGGATGCTTCAGAAATATTCAGCTAAATCTCCTAGATTTTTACAATTCTAGGGTTTTAAAAATATTTTAATTTTGTGCAGAATTTTGTGAAATGCCCCATTTGCTGCATTTTTAAATAATTTGTTTCTTTTGCCATCTCAGCATTATTGACAGAAATGCACGAAACCAATGCAAAAAGGCTGGTGTGCATTTTTCTGCATTAACAATCATTTGGACAGGGGATTTTTGTTTAATTTCATTGCAGAATGCACACAAAATTAAAGCTCTTATGTATACATTCTACAACACTGTTGCCTATAGAGGTGCAAACCATGTCCCCAAGTTTCAGCCATTGGTCACACATGAAAGAACTGATCTGCTAACAGTGGTATATGTCCCAGCCAAGTGAACAATTATCTTCTTTTTAGCCAGAACACTTCCTGTGGCAAAACATCTACAGATGTGTTAATGAAACAGCTAATGAAATATAAAGACACAAGTAAACAATGATCTATGTATATCAGTTGTCCCTTAGCTTTACAAAACATATAATTGTACCTGTAAAATTATGTATTTTGCTTGTTCATTTCAATTCCACCTCATCCCCTGAATGTTATAGATCTGTTGTACTCTATTTCAGCAAGCTTTCAAGGGGCATCATCCTATATGCCATATTCATTTACTTGTAATCAGGCCTGCTGCAACATGATTAGTCCTCACAGTTGTGCTGCCTAAACCATAGTCCTGGTTAGCAGCTGTCTCATAGATTTAGTCAGTATTTTCTTCTAGGGAAAATTTCCTTCTCACTGCCTCCAACCTTGTCTCTTCCTGTAGGCTGCACTGTGACATGAAAGTAGACTACACGCCTACTTTCTTTCCCTTCCAGCCTTTTTTCCTTACACGCTCTGAGCATTTTCTCAGCCCACTCCTCTTTAAATACTACAGGGAATTCACACTTCCATTGAGTATGACAGACCTTTATGCCATCTCTAATTTTCCACCTTACATCAACTATTAGTCCTATTCATAAGGCCCAGCCAGGCAGTGTGTTGCTTTTGCTGTAAATTTTACTTCATGCCCAGAATGTTTGACCAACTTTTCTGAGGAGAGCTGGAAACGAAGAAAGGTCTTATCTGGGAGCTTCAGATATGTGATTTTTGTATTGTGTTACTTTAGATTTTTTGAGCTGTTCACACTTCAGGATATATATTAAGAATTCAAGTTACTCTTCGCCCACTGAAAATTCCAATGGGGCACACCCAGAGCATCTTATTTCTACTTCTCAACTTCACTGGGCTTATAGGACATTTTTCTAATAACACTTGTTGGGACAAAAAAATGATAAATAAGTAGCAGAAAGCAATAGATTTATTGGGATGATTTTTTTTGTCTCCGGTAGTATTTCTCTGTTACCAAGTAAGCAAATAATAATAATAAAGAAAATGTGTGACCAATGGCTGAAACTTGGGGAAATGGTTTGCAACTCTATAGGCAACAGTGTTATAGAATGTATACATAAGAGATTTAATTTTGTGTGCATTCTGCAATGAAATTAAACAAAAATCCCCTGTCCAAATGATTGTTAATGCAGAAAAATGCACACCAGCCTTTTTGCATTGGTTTCTTGCATTTCTGTCAATAATACTGAGGTAGCAAAAGAAACAAATTATTTAAAAATGCAGCAAATGGGGCATTTCACAAAATTCTGCACAAAATTAAAATATTTTAAAACCTTAGAATTATAAAAATCTAGGAGATTTAGCTGAATATTTCTGAAGGATCCCTGATTAGCAGTTTTTGAAATCCAACTAAAATTAGGGATAACATCACATCCTCTTCTGTATCATCCTATATGCCAGAGTTTTTGTGTAAGATAAGACTATTTATGTAGCCCTTATGCCAGATAATCACACAGCTCAACACAGCATGCCTAACCCTTTATTTATAGATCCCCCCCCCTGAATTTTACATAATTTACAAGCAATGGTAAATCTGAAAAATGTGGTCTTTTGTCATCCCCATAAACATGCAAATACAGGTTCTGATAAATGTCTCTTTTCTTCCACGGCAAAATTTATTTGATGTGGTGCATGAAACCATAAAAAATTCAATGAATCAACATATTTAGCCAAGAAAAAGTGTGAGAGAGGGGAATAAAGAAGAATGAAAATTGTGCTGCAAGAAGTAAAATCCCTGAAAAGGTTTTTCTGCAGTGGCTCAAGTGGCTAAGATGCTGACTGGGAGGCAGAAGGTCAGCAGATGGATTCCCGAGTACTGCAGGACGGAATGAGCATCCGTCTTTGTCCCAGCTCCTGCCAACCTAGCAGTTCGAAAGCAAGAAATTTCAAGTAGATAAATAGGGACCACTTTGGTGGGAAGGTAACAGCACTCCGTGCGCTCCAGTGTCTAGTCATGCCTGCAACTTGACCACGGAAATGTTTGCAGAAGCAGACAGTGCTGGCTCTTCGGCTTTAAAACAGAGATGAGCACTGAACCCTAGAGTCAGATGCGACTGGCTTTCGAGCAAGGGAAACCTTTACCTTTACTAAATCTAAGAAAATAGGGATGTCTTTGGGAATCTTGCTTCTTTGCTCACTCTCTGGGCCACAACAAGCAATAAATAGTTCAACAAGACTGGAGTGGTGAAAAGGAATAATAGGTGTACAAGATGCTTCTGCCCATGGGTGATGAATACAACAACCCTTCGCGACAATTAAATTAGACATCATTAGCTAGGACACATAATAGTGTATATCTGTACTACACAGTTACAGTAATTCATTCCTCAATTCCCTTGGCTTGATCTGGTGTGAGAAAGATTAGCTGGCAAAACAAGGTTTCCATTGCCTAGGGTACGCCTGATTGTGGTTCAAAAATGTAACAAGGAGGCTCTTTCTGTGTACTTGATAGTTAAAATCACTACCAGAAAAATGTACTGATGAAGATTTAAGTTCGACCAATGACAAAGCCAAGAAAGTGGCTTCGTTTTGGAAGTTCAAAGTTTGATCTGGACACGAAAGAAGAAGTTACAGTAATTTGCTACCACCTAACTATTATGGCTTACTGGATAGCTCAGTGGTTTAGGTATCTAGTTGTAAAGTCAGAGGTTGCCAGGTAAGACCCCCACTGTGCCTCCATGAAGAAGAGCCAGCCTAGGTAAGATAAATGTCACCCTTGCTTGAAAGCCAGTTGTATCTGACTCTAGAGTTCAGTCCTCATCTCTGTTTATAGCCAAAGAGCCAGTGCTGTCTGCATCTGGAGACGTTTCTGTGGACACGTGGCAGGCATTCCTCAACACCAGAGTGCACAGAATTCTGTTTACCTTCCCACTGAAGTGGTACCTATTTATCTACTTACAATTTCTTGCTTTCAAACAGCTAGGTTGGCAGGAGCTGGGACAGAGATGGGAGCTCACTCCATTGTGTAGCCATGAGCAGATTGCACAGTCCAGAGTGCACCCAGAAGTAGGAAATGGTAAACTACTTCTGAATATTCTCCACCTAGAAAACCCTGGAAAAGGCATAATAAGTCAGAATTGTCTTGAGTCATACAATTATTATTATTGTTAACTATTATGGCTCTATCCCTTAGCTCATAAGGAGTTTTCAGTCATTCCATCTATGCACACAATCATGCTGAACCCCTCCCTTGTCCTTCACCAGTTTCTTCATATCGAAAGTGGTCCTCTGCAGTAATGTAATGTCTACACTCCTGTTTGCGTTTGTATGCTCTACAGCCTTACTTTGTTATAATATTGATGCTTATGGCTTACAGCTTATGAAAACCCGAACCCCCCAATCTCATGTACCCCATAATCATCACATAATCTCATGTGCGCAGTATGCCATGATCATCACAATTATAATGAACTAAGGCATGACATCTCTCGCTTTGCATGTAGTGAGTCTATCTCATATATTTGTTTCACCTTTTAAGTGAAATAAATGAACATTTGCACGATATTCTAATTTTCCGAGTTTCACCTGTATATGAGCAACAACTCACATTTTCCAAAGTTCCTGCTTTCATGTAGAGCCTACATGGAAGCCAGAATGTCCCTGCTGCAGACATATCACTTTTCATAGGTAGAAGGTGATGGGAGATAAGGAACTAGGCACTTCCCTCAAAACCCCTTTAGATTTTTTAAAAATTAAGATTTGTGTTGGATGCCACCACATATTGTAGTTGATTTTTTTTATTTTTGCTATTTTTATTTCTGTGATACAATTTGATTCTCATGATGTTATGGGTGGGACCTGGGTACTTATGGTTATGTTTTCTGTTCACCACCTACTAAATGGGGTGATACAATAAATAAATAAAATGACGTATCCACAGAGGGAATGACTAGATATGCCTTAAGATTGATGATATACTTAGAATTTTCTGTGAGAGAGCTCTTCTACATTCTCCTGAATTTCACGAGAGAATTGTAGCTGTATCAAACTACAACTCCCAGATTTTCTTCACTAGAGAGCCTTGATAGTTAAAATGATCTCAGACTGTAGGTGTAGTCCTGCATACAAAACAGAGAGAAGAAAAAAGGGAACATGAGTATTTTCTTCCAAAATGATTTACTTATCACCTTATAATAATATCAGAAAACTGTAGACCAATGATGGATTAGAGCCATCAGGTCCACGAAAGTTCACATTTAAATACAGGAGTTAGTCTTTAAGGTGCCACAATATGTTTTTGTCTTTTTTGCTGTTCTTTTATTTACTCTCAGATATGCTTGCACAGACTAACACGATTACCACTTCAACCATTTAAAGATAAAGTTGTCCACATTTCTGTAAAGGATGAATAGTACTGTATCATTATTCGTGAATTTGCAATAACTGTTTGAAGGTACTATGTCTATTTCTTATTATTTCTGTCCTTAGCACTTTTAACAATCAGACGACATTTGGTTTTCTTTATATGGATTTGGATAATAATGATGATCAAGTCTATTTTGCATGGGTCTGAAAATCAAACAATTAGAGTAATGTGGGGCTACTATACGAGTCTGCTTTAGTTTGGAATATGGTAGTCTCAAGCAGAGATGAAAAAGATGACTGTTTTTCATATTCTGTCCTTTTCATTTCTCACTTTCAATTTCCTTTGTTCTACTTTCCTACTAAATTGTTAATAGGTTTTTCATATTTCTACTCCCCACAGGTTTTCATTCCTCGTTGACCATCACATACTTCGAAAAAAATGCCTGAGCAAAGCAATGATTACAGGGTGGTGGTGTTTGGGGCAGGAGGAGTTGGCAAGAGTTCATTGGTCCTGAGATTTGTTAAAGGTACTTTCAGAGACAGTTACATCCCTACAATTGAAGACACCTACAGGCAGGTGATCAGCTGTGATAAGAGCATATGCACTTTGCAGATTACTGACACAACAGGAAGCCATCAGTTTCCAGCCATGCAGCGCTTATCTATTTCCAAAGGACATGCTTTCATTTTGGTTTATTCTGTCACCAGCCGGCAGTCCTTGGAGGAACTCAAACCTATCTACGAACAGATATGTCAGATCAAAGGGGATATAGACAACATTCCAATCATGCTAGTGGGGAACAAGAGTGATGAAGAGCACAACCGAGAGATGCAAACCAGCGCTGCAGAAGCTGTGGCCAAAAAGTGGAAGTGTGCCTTTATGGAGACCTCTGCCAAGACGAACCACAATGTGAAGGAGTTGTTCCAAGAGCTGCTAAACTTGGAGAAACGTAGAACTGTGAGTTTACAGATTGATGGCAAAAAAAGCAAGCAGCAGAAAAGAAAGGAAAAGCTGAAAGGCAAATGCGTTGTCATGTGAAAACAGCGGTCTTGAAGCATTCGTGTAAATTTATTCTTCTGACCACCCCAGGACTCAGGCCTATATATGAAATAAGTGAGACTATTTCACAAATAGCAAATTTAAAAAAGAAATGTAGTGCAAGTTGAACACTAGTGAATAGACATGCCAAGATCCTTTCAAGAATTTCTCCTCTTACAAATTAGCCGTTAACAACAGAAATAGTTCCAAAGAACCAGTGATAGCTAATGTCAATTCTTTAGAATAATTATAATGAAGAACTTTCATTAGAACCATGTAAGGACTGGGAGTTAATCATTGGAAGATTTATGCTCACAATGATATTGTATCTATTATGAAATATATTTATCTGCAAAGTTTTATACTGGGAAAGATCTGATTTTCGGGATAAGACAAGATGGCTTCCCTGAATTGATCCTTTCCCGAAGGATGATGGATGGAAATCATGCTGCTCCATGATCATTTTTGCCCCCACCCAACTTTCCCCAGTTTTCTTTTCTTTTTTTCAAAGAAGAATAAATCATACTCACAAGGAGTACAATTCTCTTCTAACACAAGCTATCTCCAGAAACACATCTTATTTTATCCAAAATCCTTCCTCCTAAAACTGGCAGTTGATTCCCCCCCCCCCGCAAACATGGAAATAGCCTTCAAGTGTTCTCTGGCTCCCTTACACTCCTGGATCTTGCTAGTTCCTTCAGTCTGTTGTTCTTTGTTCTTACATACATCATTGATGGTATTCACAGAGCTGTTGGAACACAAGAAAATGCATTCCACCTTACTGGTTCACCTAGCATAGGGGTGGCCAACCTTGGTGCCCAGGTGTTCTTGGACTTCAATTCCCAGGAGCCCTGATCAGCAGGTGTGTTAATTGGGCTTCTGGTAATTGAAGTCCAAGAACACCTGGAGAGCCAAGTTTGGTCACCCCTGACTAGCACATCATAGCCACTGCTAGCTGTATTACAGCCATGGAGCAGGTATTGCCCAGGCCAACATATTGCAAAACTCCCAATGTTCTCTGTTCCACAAAATATGTCATCGGGTTGCCTTCCCTTTGCAAATAACTAGAACCTTTTCTAATAATTCGAACCTTTTCTGACATCTGGTCCAAGATAGCAGGGGGGGGGATCAAGCTATCAAACGAAACAACTAAACTTATAGGCCAAGTTTCAATAATAATATGTTATATTTGCTTTGTCTCGCAAAGAGTAACAGTAACCAGTTCTCTGAAAGATTTATGATTAACATAAGCATCAGTTGAATAATCCACATGAAATTGCAAAAATAAAACAAAAGGTTAACTTTTAATGAAATCAACATTCTGATTAGCTTGGAGAAAAGTGGAGTTTGTCTTATACACCATTCTGTACTTACCAATGGGGAGGCATTAGGAAGTGCTGTAAGTGATATTTTGTTAGCAAAAAGGGATATATACATAGGCCAAAAGTTTAGGTGGTGCAGATGTTGAGCTGTTGGTATTCTACCTCTGGAAGGGGCGCCTGTTGGGAGTGAACATGGACAGACCACTTTTAAAGTGCTATAGTTTTCTTACACAGAGACCAAGCAGAACTTTACACTGTGTGGTGCCAGTAGTTCCCTTCTATTCAATACAGGGGAAGAGATAAAGAGAATTCTGGCCCTTCCTCCTTGTCTCCAGTTGCAGTAGATTAGCAGGTATCCCTGTGGTACTGATAGGAAATCTTACTTTTAAAAAACTACTATCATACAGTCTGTGCTGGCTGTGCAATTCTGGGAGCTATAACTTCTCTAAGCTTTTCTCTGGTCTTACTCTGCTTCGCTGAAACCCTTCTCTTGAGGAGATTGCATTTGGAAATGTTGTGTTTCCATAGTTGACAAGATGAAACAGTTGGTTTTCTGGTTTTCAGTGAACTGTTGAAAACTCTGTGAACTTAGATTGCAGAATGTGAGTCATAAGCCATTTTTTAAAACTGAAAACTATATAAGAATACAGTATGTTCACAAATAGACAAGTATGTATCTCAAATGCTAGGGGGGAAAGCTGTTAGAATATATTGGTAGAATATATCAGCATACTGTATTGGCAAGTGTGGATCTTAAAAAATTAGAATATGCAGTTAAGTATCTGTAAACATTATGTGCATGTTAGATTTGAAATGTCAGTTTGCATTTGGCATGGGATAGAGTATCATTGCTGCAGCAGGCTACACTCTTGATCTACAGTCATATGAATATCTGAAAAGGGTTTGCACATGCATAGCTTCTTTTCTACTGTTAGAAGTGCTGAAATTGAGAATGACTGCATGTAACAAATTGGACAGCATGTGCGTGTCCTGACAGGTGGTCAGAAGGCTAAAACAGGGATTCACAACCTACAGCCCGTGGGCCTAATCTGACTCATGGCACCAATTAATCCAGCCCATGGTGGGGACCCCAGAGCCACTGCCACCACCACCGGAAGCATTGGAAGTGGTGAGAAAGCAGCAAGAACATGGCAGAAAAGTTGGAAATGTGGTAAAAACATGCCACCCTCACTCCCGCCACCACGGGAAGCGACAGAAACAGCCGGGGTTACATGGTGAATACACTCACCACCGCCACAACTGGAAGTGGTGAGAGCATACCTGTCAAGTTTCAGGAAATTTCTGTTAAACCCCCATATTTTACACTCTTTCCTGCCATCATCCCATATTAGTTAGACTGCAATCAGACTGGAGTAAGACTGGAGGCCAGCATGGGATAAGCATTGTTGTCCGGTTTCCTGTTTGGGCCAGGAAATTTCCCTTATTTAATAGAAATTTCCCAAAACGTGACAGGTATTGGTGGGAGGAACCATGTCTCCAGCCCACTCACCTGTGTTGAGGGGGCATGACTGGCCCACGGTGTGGAAAGATTGTGAACCCCATGGTTAAAATGTGTTTTCTCTCCTTAACATTTCTAGATTTGTGTGCAGATTGTTATTCAGCCTCCTCCTCTGAGGTTCTTTCCTGCTCACTGCTCCTCAGTTTAGTTAGAAAGAGAGAAAGAGCAGAGCTGAAATATTTGTGATGGCTGAAAGCATATCCCACTCACACAGAAGCCAGTAATCTGCACACAAGCCATTTCTAGGGACTTATATAACCAAATTGGAGACATTATTCTTCTATATTACCTTTAAATTGATTTTCTAATTCACAAATAGTAAATTTTCTTTCTTGCCTTGTAACCATTACTCCCCTGTTGTAGTAAAAAAAGTAGCACTAGGTAATGTGCTGGCTCTTTGGCTGTAAACGGAGATGAGCACCGTACCTTAGGGTCAGATATTACTAGATTTCAAGCAAGGATGACCTTTATCTTTACCTTAACTGCACTCTTATCTGCAAACACCAAGTAATTCTACCCCAAAAACACACAAGCAGGTTGAGATATTGCCTGCTGCTATGATGCCCTTCTTCATGTAGTCACCCTGGACTGAGTGTCTGGAGAGGATAATTAATGATAACGTTCTAAAATGAGGTAGATTGTTGCCGGACAAAACCTATTAATTGCATTCAGAAGTATTTCTTTTAAGGCAGTAATGTCTATTAAAACCCTTTTCTAATATAATGGTTGAATTTAATGGTTGCCTTCCTCCAGAAGGAGGAAATTATTTGATAAATCTTGTATGAATCATCAGCCCAAGATTACTTTTGAGCTAGTAATCTCCAAAGTTAGCTTGCTGCTCCTCATTTTTCTTCTTTATTGGGCTGAATGAGGATTGCATTTCAAAACTCCCCATAAGCATTTGTAGGATTTTTGTAGGATTTTGTACTGAGTTCTCTTTCTAACAGAAAATGCAGGCAACCACATACTTGCTGCTTTTGTAGCAGTGCTTCACTTCAGCAAAAATCTATCTTTTCCATTTGGGGTTCCAGTGAGAAAAGTGACATTCTCAAAAAGTGAAATATTATTTGGACTACATTGTCCTGTGGGCAGGCGTGCAAGTGACAAGCTATGTATAGCCTCTGCTTCTAAGCAACAGATGGACATTTTGCCTAGGAATCTAGACTGAACTTGTAAAACATGTCAGAATTGCAAGGGGATTACATTTGGCTCTCAGTGCTTTAGTTATCCATGCAGCTTGCTATTTTCTATAAGCCACTCCAACACTATTGCAAGGATTGTATTTTTTTAAAAAAAACATTGGTGGAAATCCTGTTGTGCAGCTCTGTGTGTGCATTAGGAATGATACCACCATCAGCAGCAAATTGCTACTGATTAAACATGATTTTGAAGTATACATGACTCATACACAATATGCCAAAAATGTCTACAATCTTAAATTGTTAAAGGAAGCCTTAATCAGTTGCTTTGCAACAAAGTTTCAGCCAGTAACTCTCTGCATCCCAAGCCATACATGCACGTAGAAACCCATACCAATTGCTAGAGGAGTACACAAAACTTCTCTGTCAACTGCTCAGTTCTATGGTTTTCTATAATGGTTCCTCTTTCATTTTCTTTAAGTTAGTTTTGGTTAAAGTGAGGTTTACTGATTTCAGACTAAGAATGACTAAAGGTTGGATCAGAAATAGTATATTTAGCTCAATTTTCAAAGAGTATCTTACCTCTAGATAAACCTTGGTTTCACATGCTTCATTTTGTGATTGGTCATTGGAAGATAAACAGGGACTATATTTGCAAACCATAATTTGCCAAGGCATGCATCTTTAAGGAAGTCTCATCAAGGGAACAAAAGCAGATTGCTGCAAATACATTTTCTCCTAAATGTGTTAGTTCACCCATTGTTTTCATCTAACTCTTGCTGTCTAATAGCCATGCCCATGAGCATTTAAGTGCTATGCAATGCTCAAGTATGCCAATTCACTACACTGCAGTTGTCAAAGTTTCTTTGAAACAGGGGATATTGTATGACAATCAGGTTTTTCTGTTCTGATTAACCAAACAGTCAAACGTCTTTCCTGTTTGCAATTAGCTGAAGACAAGCAACTGCAGATAGAAAGCAGAGGTGTGTTTTATGAGTTTATGTGCCTGTGATGTGGGTGGAGGAAGCTTGATTTTTATCCCTTGCACATTATAAACACTATTATTTTCATTATCAGGATGTTGTACGGCAGGGGTTCCCAACCTTTTCGTGCCACAGGCTGAACCATGCCCCCAGACAGCTGACCGGACTGGTCATGTGGTTCCTCTGCCGTAAAATGCATCCGCGGCTGTCGTAAACACATTTACAATGGCCGCGGGTGCATTTATGGCAGTATTTACAGCAGGTACAGGTGTGCTCACGCATGCATTGGCACATTTTATGGCTGTCATAAATGTGTCCATGTCCGCTTCCAGTAGCATTGAGGGCAGCAGCGGGCCACATGAAATGGTGCTGTAGGCCAAGTCCATCCCACAGGCCATAGGTTGGCCACCCCTGTTGTAGGGTATCAAAGCAAGTCCAATCCTCCATAGAGATTTATCTCAGAGAACCATTAACATAGTCCTTTAAATGTATGACATTCCTGAAGAGGAAGTTAGTGCAAATCTTTCTTAAATTCACTGTAGTGCATATTATATAATATGAAGAATTGCCTGGTATGCTCCATCTCCAAATGCTGCCAGTGATTAGAATCCTAACCCATCTTGACTAGTTAACTAAGAATCAAATTTTACCATCTCTAACTGGTCTACTTCAAGCCTGTTTCAGTTAATTTTGCATGTCAAGACTCTTAAATAAGTCATTTAATGAGGGGAAAACAAGTCAATGTGTTCCTTCTGGCTCCCACTTTTATTACAATATAATAAGCCATGGTTAGGTTCAAGACCTAGCATTTTATCAGTGCAAGGCTAGTATAGAAGCAATATTTATTCCTGGATCAGTAATTTTGAGGACAATATATTTTATATTTTACCCTTCCATTGTCCCTAATGTATAATAGATTTTACATTGATATGTTTATCAAGATATTTGTTTTGCCTTGCTATTACTTGCTGTTGTAAGTTTTTTTTTTAAAAAAAGAGATATACATACACAGATGAAGGAAACTCTTATAGAAAATAGTTATGCAGCTTTATTATATTTTGTGGTTTATTTTCAAGTGAGATAGTAATAGGAAATGTTTGAAAATATACATGCAAGAATGACATGTTCAAAATATTAAAGAAATGTTAGTATTGTGGAAACATAGATGTGTATGCTGCTCACAAAGCATGTATTTTACAATAATGTATGTAAACTATTAAGAGATAGTTATAATTCCAATGTATTTAATGTTGCAGTTTCATTATCTAATATTTTATTTAACAACAGTTATGTAATTTGTGTCTGTAACTTTCTGTTTTCTGTACATAAGCTATCTAAAATAAAAATTTAAATTACAAATATCAGACACTGCCTTTGGAACATCTTTGACTACAGGCATCTTTTGTGTCCATTGGCTGAGATCACTTCCCAAAACTTTTCTCCAATTTCTTCTTCTTCTGCCATATCTGAATCCAAATATTGGCAATCCTTATGGCGATCAGCCATGAAGACTGTCCTGAGAATATAATGCCGTGGCCTTTCATTTGCCTTCTACATCGTAGCATGACACCTATACCACTGATCTAGTTCTGCAAGTCACTTTCTGGTCCTGAGTCCTTTTGGCACACAAAGTCCTCATTGGCCCTAGGCCAGTATTAATGAAGCTGCTTCCCTCTATCAAGATGGATTCAAGTGGGATCTAATCCACTTGGGGACTTTAGTGTATGAGAGTCAAGACACAAGGCACAGCCAAAGGCTGGGTTAACTCAGGTTTATTGCATGGTGGACAGAGGGAACATGAGGTAATGGCGGACGAACAGCTCTATATATAAGGCAGTAACGTATTTGAATGTGGCTCCACGGTAGCCCGTTGGCTACTGGTCCGCGTGACGTCATGGCTGGTCACGCCCTTCTTGTCCAGGTGTAGGTAGCGGCGGGAAACTTCCCGCGCTGCGGTCTTTGATGGGTTTGAACCAAGAGAGCTTGGACGCTCGCTGCTGCCAGCTGGTGGTCATTAGCTCGCGTCCTATTACAGGGTTTATGTGATACAGCTGAAGGTTACATTGTTACTCATCGGCAAGGTTACATTGGTTCAGATACATTGATATCACATGTAGAAGGTTACACTATTAGGACACAACACTCCTCCCCCCTAGGATGAGACGAAGTCTCTCAGCCAAGATGGCTTATTTCGAACACGCTGGGGTCTCGGCGCGGGCTGCCCTGCCCCGGCTTCGCTCCCTCCTCCTTGCTCCCTGGCTTCCTGCCCTGCAATCGGAGAGGATGACTTGTTAGTGGTTTGCCGCGGCTCTGCGGCTTTGTTGGGAGGTGTGTGCTTTGTTTGGGAAGAACCGGGGGCGCTGGGGACTAACGAAAAACCCCTCTTCTCGCTTGGATGGGTGGGGGAACACTCCGAAAAACCCCCCCGGCTCGCAAAATCAAAATCAAAATCGGATTCGGGGGAAGCGGCAGCGGCGGCCGCACACTCCTTTTCCCTCCCCCCGGGCTCGGATAGAACTGGGGTATCAAAAGGATATGAGTCGGGCTCGCTGCTTTCCCCCCTGTCTCCCCCTTGGGCTAAACGGGTGGGGGAGAACCCTATCGCTGAATCCTGTCGCTGTGCCCCACTGGTCGGCCCCTCGCTCACTCGGTGCCTCAGTTGGTCAGCGTGCCTCCTCCAGAGGAGGCCGGTGCTAGTTTCCACCCGATAGGACACTGGCCCCGTCTGTTCTATTATCGTCCCTGGCACCCAGGCTGGGCCTGCGTTGGCATAGTTCCTGCAATGTACAGGATCGCCTACGCCGAAACCTTTCGAGACCGCTAACCCTATGTTCTTCCCTTTGTCCTCGACCCTCGACGGGTCTAGCCTGGACAAAAGCGTGGTCAGTTTCCTCCGCATCAGCAGCTCGGCCGGCGAGTAACCAGACGCTAAGGGGGTCACTCTGTACGCTAATAGAAATTGACAAACTTGGTGATATAGATCTCCCGAGCCCATGCGCCGCAGCGCATCTTTTGTGGTGCGCACCAACCGTTCCACTTGGCCATTCGTGGCCGGGTGAAACGGCGCGGATGTGACATGCCGAATTGCATTTGCCTCCATGAATGCTGCGAATTCAGCGGACGTGAAACAACTGGCGTTATCGCTGACCAAAGTGTCGGGTAAACCGAACGTGGAAAAGACCCTCCTTAGCTGGCGAATGGTCGTGGCGGAGGAAGTGCTCTTTACCGGAATGACCTCCAGCCACTTTGAGTATGCATCCACCACCAGGAGAAACATGGTTCCCCGGAATGGGCCAGCAAAATCTACGTGCACCCTGGACCACGGTCCCCTTGCTGCGTCCCATTCCCTATGCGGTGGGCGGGCCACCTCCGGTCGAGAGCATTGACATGCCTCACAAGTGCCAACCATCTGCTCTATGTCGGCGTCCAGCTGGGGCCACCAGAAGTAACTCCGGGCCAACGCCTTGGAACGGACGATCCCCGGGTGGCTGACGTGCAATAGCTTTAGCACCTTCGGCCGCAGGGACGTAGGGACCACCACCCGTTGGCCCCACAAAAGGCACCCCCTCTCTAAAGACAACTCCACTCGCTTTCGGAAGAATGGGTCGAATTCCGTGCCTGGGGATGACGCCGGCCACCCCTTCTGCACCCACGAGCATACCTTCTCTAGTGTTCTATCCTTTCCGGTCGCCCTGGCAATGTCGGCCGGTACTATCGGGGGTGATTCTAAGACCTCTATTAGCAATACCTGGCGGTCTCTTCTTACCCCTGCTTTCTGGTCGTCCGACAATGGTAACGGCGACCGTGAGAGCGCGTCTGCATGGCTGATTTCCTTCCCTGGCCGGTATACTAACTCATGTTGATATGCGTTAAGAAAAATAGCCCACCGCAGCATCCTCGGGGACAGGATCTGTGGCGTGGGCTTATTTGCAGTGAAGATTCCTAACAGGGGCTTGTGATCAGTAACGATCTTGAACGGCCGACCATACAGAAAATCGTGAAATTTCTTGGTTCCCGCTACTATCGCTAGTGCCTCCCTATCGGTCTGTGCGTAATTCCGCTCTGCTTGGGACAGGGACCTTGAATAAAACGCTATCGGGGCCTCCCTTCCGTCGTCTAACACGTGGCAAAGCACCGCCCCCACCCCCACCGGGGATGCATCGCAGACCAAAACTATGGGCCGTTTGGGGTCGAAATGAGTCAGGATTGCCTCGGATGTGAGGAGTTGCTTTAACTCTGTGAACGCTCTTTCTTGCTCGTCACCCCACAGCCATTTTTCCTCTTTTTTAAGCAGCCGATGGAGCGGCTCGGCAACAGACGCCTTCCGTGGAAGGAAGGTATGGTAGAAATTGAGAAGCCCCAGAAATGACTGAAGCTCGGTTTTGGAAGTGGGGCGAGGGGCTTTCTTAATGGCGGCTACCTTAGATTTGGACGGCCTAATTCCCTCGGGTGTGACACGGAACCCTAAAAACTCAACCTCTGTTTCGAAAAATACACATTTGTCTTTTCTCAGTCGCAGCCCCGCTTTCTCGAACACGGCCAGGACCTTATCCAATCTGTGGGCCAGCTCGGCCTTACTCCCCCCCGGTTATCAACACGTCATCAAAATATGGCAACACCCCCTCCAACCCCTTCAGGAGGCGTTCCACCAGCGACTGAAAAATGCCAGGTGCCGAGTTCACGCCGAACTGTAACCTCGACACCTGGAACGCCCCCTTATGTGTGACTATTGTTTGTGCCGCCGCTGTGGCGGGGGTTACCGGGAGTTGCTGGTAGGCCTGTGCTAAATCGAGTTTAGCGAAACATTTTCCCCCATTCAGCCTGGCCAGAAGGTGGCTGACCACTGGCACCGGGTATGCATTAGGGCGGATTGCCTTATTAATGGTACACTTATAATCAGCGCAAATGCGCACCTCCCCGTTAGCCTTCAGTGCTGTTACAATTGGAGTCTCCCACTCCGCGGAATCCACAGGAACGAGAATTCCTTGACCCACCAGTTTGTCCAGTTCCGCCTCTATTTTGTCCTTAAGCGCGAACGGTACCCTGCGCGGTTTAAGTCTTATCGGGCGGACCTCCGGGTCTAAGTCGAAGGCTACAGGGGGTCCCTTGAACTTTCCCAGTCCACTTTTAAAAACGGCGGGGTGTGCGTCACACACTGCTTGTATTGGGTCCTCGCCTACGGCATGCACCCCCCCTATGAACAGGCCTAAGGGCTGAAACCACTGTGTTCCGAGGAGGCTACAACTCCCCCCTTTTAGCACCACTAGGGGAAGTTCCGCAGAATGTCTCTTAAAACGAACCCGGAACGTTCCGACCCCCAACACTGCTGTTCCCCTGAACGTCCCGTAGTGTGGCCCTCAACGCTTTAAGTTTGGGCCGCACGTGGGGGTCGATTTTCAAGAACTCTCTCTGGGGAATTATAGAATAGGAGGACCCCGAGTCAACTTCCATCCTAATAGGGGTCCCTTGTACTAGTACCTCAACAAAGTAATGGGGCTGTCCCGCAGACACGTTGAACACAGGAGCGTCGCCCTCGCTGTCGTCCGAGATGCGGCCCACGCCGTCCTGCTTCCTCGTGGCCCGGGCGCCATCTTTGGGCCTCGCTGGACGGTCCGGTCTGGCTGAACGGTCTTGCGACTGTCTCCGGCCCTCTTTCCATTTCCTGCACGCCTTGGCGATGTGCCCCCGACGTCCGCAGTTGAAGCACTCGGCTTTCCTGAATGGGCACTTCACGCGCTCATGGGCCGCTCCGCAACCATCGCAGCGGCGCCCGCCTCTCCGGACCTTCTGGACCTCCTCGCCATCGCTACTTTCTGAAGACGATTTCGAGGTCGGTCGGGTTGCATGCACCGACTGACCGGACTTCCCGTGCGATGAGTTTTCCGCTTTGCCGGCCCTCGGACGCCACTCACGCCACTTGTGCATCTCGTCTACTCCAGCATTCGTGGATTCCGCGGCTTCCGCGGCCTCTACAACCTCTTCCAGTGTGGGTGGTGGCTCCCTGTTCATCAAGCTGCGCTGTACTTCCTTGTCCTTCAGGCCACACAGCACTCCGTCCCTGAGGGCCATCTCTAGGATGTGGTCCCATTTGCAGGGGGCGGCGGCTACCCTCATAGCCGTTACGAAGGCTTCTACCGACTCGTCCGGCGCTTGAACTCACCTCCAAAACGCACTCCGAGCGGGAAACATTGCCCTCGAGGGTCGGAAACGCTCACGCAGCATTTTCATGATGTCACCGGCTTTGAAATCGCTCATCTTCTTCGGTGCAAGGATGCCCACCAGCGTCCGCTTGGTTTCCATCCCAAGCATGCGGGTGAGGATGGCCCTCTTCCTTTCCTCGTCGTCTTCTTTGACTTTGAGCTCCACCAGTGCCGCCTGGAAGTCCATCTCAAAAAGCTCCCAGTCTTGCGGTTTGGTGATGTTGAACCCGCTCTGTGTCCTGGCTCCGTGGGGATCCATGATCCCACCTTCGTCGCCAATTTAGTGTATGAGAGTCAAGACACAAGGCACAGCCAAAGGCTGGGTTAACTCAGGTTTATTGCATGGTGGACAGAGGGAACATGAGGTAATGGCGGACGAACAGCTCTATATATAAGGCAGTAACGTATTTGAATGTGGCTCCACGGTAGCCCGTTGGCTACTGGTCCGCGTGACGTCATGGCTGGTCACGCCCTTCTTGTCCAGGTGTAGGTAGCGGCGGGAAACTTCCCGCGCTGCGGTCTTTGATGGGTTTGAACCAAGAGAGCTTGGACGCTCGCTGCTGCCAGCTGGTGGTCATTAGCTCGCGTCCTATTACAGGGTTTATGTGATACAGCTGAAGGTTACATTGTTACTCATCGGCAAGGTTACATTGGTTCAGATACATTGATATCACATGTAGAAGGTTACACTATTAGGACACAACAGGGACCATCACCCATCCCTGTGGACTTTGGCACCTAAGCCATTAGTCCTCAGGGTTGTCGGGTTAGTTAAGCGCCACCTGACACTCGGCGTTGTGTCGCTGGCAGTGTGGTCTATTATATTACCATAGCAAGATAACTTGGCCAGACTTCTCCAACTAGCTGTATAAAAGTGGGGAAGTTGGGGACTGTTGAAAGGATCTTCTTGTTTATGATTACTAGATTCCTCATATATTCTTAATCAAGAATGGGAGCACAAGTGTGTTTTGATAGAAATTTTCAGCAGCTGCAGCAGCATTGTTTCTACCGTTGCTTCAGAAATGGAGGAGTTCCAGAGATCTTGAAGCCACAAATACTTGGACTTTGTAGAGGAACTCCTGCAAATGCCATCTTTTCTCAGGTTTCTTTAAAAAGTTTTTAAAACTGAAAGGAGAGGAAACAATTACACACATAACTACATGTTGCGGTAGTCAACAAGCTGATTCTGATTTATGGTGGCCTGCTTAGTTCTTGTAAACTGTAGTTGGTCGCTTTCTCAACAAAACCTAATACTGTAGCTGACTGATCTTAAAATGGCTGATACTCCAGCCTTTGGTTCCATTCTAATCCTTCGCAGCACCCACTCCTACTAGGTTCCTGTACAACTGGAGAACAAACTCATATGATTAACTCAATTTCTATGTAGTATGAATTCACATACTTAACACAATTTCTGCTCAAAGCAGATGGTTTTCTGACCTATTTTACTAAAATCCAAGTTTCATTTATGTGCAGACAGGATTCCCCCTTGGCAACCATGGTTGCTAAGATAGGGGAAGCAGTGCAGAGTTTTGATGTGTTTCTTGTGAATTAATTGCACACTTGGCAGTGTGGAAAATACAGTACATCTCATCTAAGCACTTACTTTGTGGGGTCAGAAGATGGAAGAGATTTTGTTTTACCAAAATTGCTGGCTGGCTGATAGATTCTTGGAGCCAAAAAAGGGTAACTTTCTCCAAATTCTGTATCAGAGACTTTAGTGTAAGGGACCAAAGACAATGAAACAGCCGAAGGGTTGGCTTAACACAGGTTTATTGCATGATGATCCGGAGGAACATGTGGTAATGGCGGATGAGTAGCTCAATATATACAGCTGGCTATACATTTGAATGTGGCTCGTCGACAGACTATTGGTTGCTGCCTGCGTGACGTCGTAGAAGGTCACGCCCTTCTTGACCAGGTGAAGAGGTGGCGGGGAATCTTCCCGCGCTGCTGAACCAGGTGAATCTGAGCCATGAGAGCTGGACGCTCGCTATTGCCATCTAGTGGTCACTAGCTCGCGTCCCCTTATCAGGTTTACATTGATACAGCTGATGGTTATAATGTTGCACACAGAAAGGTTACATTGTTAACACATGGCAAAGGTACATTGTTAAAGGCACAGCTTTACAGAACACAACATCCCTCCCCCCTAGGATGAGATGAAGTCTCTCAGCCAAGATGGCTTGTTGCATGTGCGTTTGGGCCGTGAAGAGGGCTGACCCCCCCGGGGGCGCTACTGCTTCTTTGTTCCCTGGTCCCTTGTCCTGAAATGGGAGAGGGAGACTTGTTAGTGGCTTGCCGCTGTCTGGCGGCCTTAGGGGAAGGGAAAAACTCCATTGTGGGCAGACCGGGGGCAGTCGGGGCTAACGAAAAACCCCTCTTCTCGCTTGGACGGGTGGGGGACCACTCCAAAAAACCCCCCCGGTTCTGAAAATCAAAATCTAACTTAGTAGGGGTATCCGCATTTGTGGGGACATTCCGCGAGATATGTATGGGGTCGGGTTCCTCCTCCTCCTCAGAAAGATCCCCTAGGATATCTACGAGAATATCCCCCTCCCCCCTTGGTGGGGACCCGCGGACCCCTTTCCCTCCCCCTTGGGCTGAACGGGTGGGGGAGAACCCTAACGCTGATTTTTCCTCTATTTGGTCTGTGCCCTGCTCATCGGAGACCCTGCGTCGGAGCTGGTCCGCGTGCCGCCTCCACAGGAGCCCTGTGCTGGTTTCCACGCAGTACGACACGGGGCCGGTTTGCTCCACAACTACGCCCGGTACCCAGGCTGGGCCCGTGTTGGCGTAGTTCCTGCAATGCACGGGGGCGCCTACACTGAAACTCTTTGTAGCCTCTAGCCCGATGTTCCTTCCTTTGTCCTCTACTCTCGTGGGGTCTAGCCTAGTAAGGATGGTGGTCAGTTTCCTATGCATTAAGAGTTCTGCAGGGGAGTATCCTGATGCCAACGGGGTCACCCTGTACCCTAGCAGAAACTGGCACACTTGCAGGTTCAGATCCCCGGGGCCCATGCGCCGCAACGCGTCCTTCGTGGTGCGGACGAGGCGCTCTACTTGGCCATTGGTGGCTGGGTGAAACGGGGCGGAGGTGATGTGCCGAACGGCGTTGATCTCCATGAAAGCCCTAAACTCGGAGGACGTGAAGCAACTAGCGTTGTCGCTAATTAATGTGTCGGGTATGCCGAACGTGGAAAAGAGCCTCCGCAAATGCCTAATGGTCTGGGCCGAGGAGGTGCTCGTGACTGGGATAACCTCCAACCACTTGGAGAAGGCGTCCACTACGAGAAGGAACAGGGTGCCTCTGAACGGGCCCACGAAATCAACGTGCACCCGGGACCACGGCCCCTTAGCCGCGTCCCATTCCCTGTGGGGAAGGCGGGCCTCCTCTGGTCTGGAGCATTGGCAACTTTCACAAGTGCCGACCATGTGCTCGATGTCGGCGTCCAGCTGGGGCCACCAGAAGTAACTCCGGGCCAGCGCCTTGGATCGCACGATGCCGGGGTGGCTGACGTGCAGCAGTTTGAGCACCCGTGGCCGAAGGGAAGTGGGAATCACCACCCGCTGCCCCCACAAGAGGCACCCCCTCTCTAGGGACAGTTCTAGCTTTTTTCTGAAAAATGGAGCGAACTCCTCCGCTGGGGAGGACGCCGGCTACCCTTTCTGCACCCAGGAGCTAACTGCCGCTAACATCTTGTCCTTCTCTGTCGCTTTGGCAATGTCGGCGGGCACTACGGGGGGGCGAATCCAGCACCTCTATCATGAGAACCTGATGGTCCCGCTCCCCCTTGCTCACCTGGCTGGGCGTTAGGGGAAGGGGAGACCTAGATAGAGCGTCTGCATGGCTGATCTCTTTCCCGGGCCGGTAGACCAACGCGTGCTGATACGCGTTGAGAAAAATGGCCCACCTGAGCATCCTCGGGGACAGGATCTGTGGGGTGGGCTTATCTGCGGTAAAGATGCCTAGCAGGGGCTTGTGGTCCGTTACAATGGTGAAGGGGCGGCCGTACAGAAAATCGTGAAATTTTTTCGTCCCCGCGACTATTGCTAGTGCCTCCCTGTCTGTCTGTGCGTAGTTTCTCTCCACTTGGGACAGGGACCTGGAGTAAAATGCTATCGGGGCCTCCCTTCCGTTTTCCAACACGTGGCACAGCACCGCCCCCACCCCCACTGGGGATACATCACAGGTCAGAACTACCGGGCGTTTGGGGTTGAAGTGGGTCAGTATGGCATCGGACGCTAGGAGGCTTTTTAGCTCACTAAATGCCCTTTCTTGGTCATCGCCCCACTTCCATGCCTGGTCTTTCTTTAGCAGTTTGTGTAGCGGTTCAGCCACCGCTGCCTTCCGGGGGAGGAAGGAGTGGTAAAAGTTGAGCAGCCCTAGGAACGACTGCAGCTCGGGCTTGGAGGTGGGGCGGGGGGCTTTCTTAATGGCTGCCACCTTGGACTTGGACGGTTTTATTCCCTCAGGAGTCACACAAAACCCTAGGAACTCAACCTCGGTTGCGAAGAAGACGCATTTGTCCTTTCGCAGTCTCAGCCCCGCTTTTTCGAATATTGTCAGGACCTTCCCCAACCTCTTGGCCAATTCAACCCGACTCCCCCCCGTTATTAACACGTCATCAAAATAAGGCAACACCCCCTCCAGTCCCTTCAGGAGGCGTTCCACGAGTGACTGGAAAATTCCAGGCGCCGAATTCACGCCGAACTGGAGGCGCGTCACCTGGAACGCCCCCTTATGGGTGACTATGGTCTGCGCAGCAGCTGCGGCAGGGGACACCGTAAGCTGCTGGTAGGCCTGTGCTAAGTCGAGCTTAGCGAAACACTTTCCCCCGTGTAACCTGCCCAGCAGATGGCTGACTACCGGCACCGGATATGCATTCGGGCGGATCGCCTTGTTGATGGTGCACTTGTAGTCGGCGCATATGCGGACCTCCCCATTGGCCTTTAGTGCGGTTACAATTGGAGTTTCCCACTCCGCGGAATCAACAGGCACAAGGATTCCCTGGCCCACCAATTTGTCCAGTTCCGCCTCTATCTTGTCCTTAAGTGCGAACGGCACCCGGCGTGGTTTAAGGCGAATTGGGCGGACCTCCGGGTCCAGGTTGAATGTCACTGGGGGCCCCTTGAATTTCCCCAGTCCTTTTTTGAAAAGTTCGGGGTGCGCCTCGCACACCTCCAGAATTGGATCAGTCCCAATGGCGTGCATCCCAACGGCGTGCACCCCCCCCCCAATAAACAAACCCAGGGGCTGGAACCATTGAGTCCCGAGGAGGCTGCAATCTCCCCCTTTGAGCACGACTAGGGGAAGGGATGCGGCGTGCTTCTTGAATTTAACCTGAAATTCTCCAACCCCCAACACTGGAATGCTGTTCCCTTGCACGTCCCGTAGTGTGGACCTCAATGCTTTGAGCTTGGGTCGCTTGTGGGGGGCAATTCCCAAAAACTCCCTCTGGGAAATGATTGAATATGAGGACCCCGAGTCAATTTCCATCCTAATGGGAACCCCTTGGGACTAGTACCTCAACAAAATAGCGGGGGTGTCCTGCAGACATGCTGAACACTGGGGCGTCGTCCTCGCTGCCGTCGGAGATGCGGCCCACGCCGTCCTGCTTCCGCGTGGCCTGGGCGCCGTCCTTGGGTCTCGATGAGCGGTCTTGTCCCGCGGAACGGTCTGCGGAGCTCCTCCGGGTCTCGCGCTTCTTCCTGCACACCTTGGCGATGTGCCCGCGGCGGCCGCAGTTGTGGCACTCGGCCTTCCGGAACGGGCACTTTACGCGGTCGTGGGCCGCTCCACAGCCGTCGCATCGCCGGCTCTCCTTCCGGACCCTCCAGACGTCCTCGTCGTCGCTGCTCTCTGTGGACGACCTCGAAGTTCGCCGGGCCGCCTGTACCGGAGCCTCTGCCTTGCTCGACTTCGGCCGCCAGTCCTGGAGTTCTTGGACCCCGGCCTTCGTAGCTTCTGTGGCCTGGGCTGCTCTGACGACCTCCTGCAACGTGGGAGGCGGCTCTTGGTTCATTAATGTGCGCTGGGTCTCGGCATCATTCAGGCCGCACAGCACACAGTCCCGGAGGGTGATTTCAGCATTCTCCCATTTGCACGGGCCGGCCGCCAGCCGCAGGGCCACCACGAATGCGGCGACCGTCTCCCCGGGCGCTTGGACTCACCTCCAGAACACACTCCGAGCGGGAAACATCGCCGTGGCGGGCCGGACGTGCTCACGCAGCATCTGCATGAGTTCCTTGGCCTTGAATTCGCTCACCCTCCTCGGTGCAATCAGGTCCACCAAGGTCCTTTTGGTTTCTTGTCCGAGCATCCTGGTGAAGATGGCCCTTTTCTTTGCCTCTTCCGTGACTTCGGACTCGATCAGTGCTGCCTGGAAGTCCATCTCGAAGATCTCCCAGTCGCCCGGTTTCCTGATTTCGAAACCGGCGCATGTCTTGGTCCCGTGGGCTGCCATATCCCACCTTCATTGCCAATTTAGTGTAAGGGACCAAAGACAATGAAACAGCCGAAGGGTTGGCTTAACACAGGTTTATTGCATGATGATCCGGAGGAACATGTGGTAATGGCGGATGAGTAGCTCAATATATACAGCTGGCTATACATTTGAATGTGGCTCGTCGACAGACTATTGGTTGCTGCCTGTGTGACGTCGTAGAAGGTCACGCCCTTCTTGACCAGGTGAAGAGGTGGCGGGGAATCTTCCCGCGCTGCTGAACCAGGTGAATCTGAGCCATGAGAGCTGGACGCTCGCTATTGCCATCTAGTGGTCACTAGCTCGCGTCCCCTTATCAGGTTTACATTGATACAGCTGATGGTTATAATGTTGCACACAGAAAGGTTACATTGTTAACACATGACAAAGGTACATTGTTAAAGGCACAGCTTTACAGAACACAACAGAGACTGAATGTTGGACACAGATCCAGAGTTGTGATTGTGCCTGCACTTTTTGGGCCACAACCCCCAGAGTGAGCACCCTCAGTGTCAGGCACTGGTTCTTCAAAGACCAGAAAAAATGTCTCCTTTCCACCTCAAAGCCTTTTACATGGCCAGTATGCCTAGGAGACTGCCTTTCAGTTCCTGGTTTACCACATCATTAGCATTGCCTTTTCCTGAGATTTCATTACCAATAACTGAGAAAGGATGGGAGAAAGGTTTGTGATATCACACAAGCAGGGTCTTTGTAACATCACAGAGGATATAACAACAAAACTCATTATTTGAAATGATGGTGCTTTATTCCAAATGTTATTAACATTCCCTTTGCCAGTTTCCCCCCACTGTTTCCCCCTGACTCCAAGCTCTTGGTTCCTTGAACCAATTATCCATGGTGTCTGCTGGGAATAGGTAGAAGTAGAAGCCCAGACTTTAAAAGCCCATCACAATCAATAAAATAATGTTCTGTCTCCCCCTAAAATCGACTGCCCACATCACCAGGTCCTCATAGAATGTCCTATTCTTGGTGCTGACGCTGAGAATGACGAGAAAGGATGTTACCAGGAAAAAGGCCTTTTCAGTTGCAGTGCCCACTCAGTGAAACAGCTTATCAGCTGAGCTGCAAGAAGCCCCCTCACTTGTGGTCTTTAAAAAGGCAATGAAAACATATGTTCCCAGGGAGGATTTCAACTCCAACCATAGTCTTGTATTTCAAAGATCCATAGTCTTGTATTTTAAAGTTTTAAAAGTTTTTATTGGATAACTATCTCCAATTTATTTTCTGTGGGGCGGAGAAAAGAGTCCAGTATCAGCTACAGTGATTCCTCTGGGAAATTTTCCTATGCCAATGCCAAGGCATTTAAGTAGGCATTTGCTCTTCTTGAAAGTATTTCAAATGCATTATAAATTGTCCCTAAGGTCTTAATGGCCTTTGCTTGTTTCATTTTTATGGTTATTATTGCTGCATCCCAATTTTCTTCACTCAGGTAGAAACAAATGTGCCGTGGAGACTGAAAGGAAAATCAAGCATCAGTCCTATGCAGATCCATACAGATATAAGTCCCAATTAGCTCTAGGAAAGTATTACAGAATTGCAGCCTAAAGTAGTACATCAACAAGAACAGGAAGTTTCAAGAATAAAGCAGTTGGCATTCCTTTAATGCTGATCATAGTGTTCTGCGAGTTTATATGCTTTTGTGCTAAAATTGTAACAGAATTCACTACTATTTCAATCAGCTGATTGTTCCATTGCTCCCTTCTTTGAGAATGTTAATCATGTTGGATGGTAGAACCTAATATAAATGGAAGTATAATATTGGTACAAGTAAGTCATTCTTTATTTTTTGGGGGAGGGGGGTTACCTCAAATGCAGAAAAGTAACAGATCACAAACTACAACTAGGCTGAAAAAGCTGCTGACTAGATATTTGTAATTCAAAAACTGCAAGTTGCCAAGACCTTTTTGCAGAGGTGAACATCCAACAGTTCTCATCTTGCAGAATTTCAGCAGAGCTCAGCTTTTGCCGACATCATTCAGTCCCATTGCTGAGAAGTCTTAATTTCAAAAATATATTGGGGGAAAATGAATGCCCAGTTTTTGATTTTCCCTTTTTAGAAGTGCTTGAAAGCGAGATTCATGAGGATAGGCTGTGACTATGCCCTGCTTTAAAAAGGAGCAGGGCAAGGATGGGTAGATTGTGGTTCCCCCAATGTTGTTCTGCTACAACTTACACTTGCCCTATCCAGTGAAGCCAGTAGTGAGGGGTGAGGGGAGTTTCAGTTCAGCAACACCCAGAAAGCCACACTTTCCTCTTCTCTGACTGTTGTATCTTTACCACAAATTGCTGTGGGGCTGAAGATCCAATCAGAAGGGGCGAAGAGCCATATGTACTTATTTATATTTATCCCAACCACACATAACTCAGGGAAGAGATGGGGATTTATTTTGACATGAAATGGAGTACACAGATGAGAGTTTCAGCTCTCACTCTTGCTACATTCCATTGCTTGACTCAAATCTCTTCCAGGTGGACTTCATTGCCAGGAGAGAACTAGGCCAGGATCAAGTTACTTGAATCAACATTACACAACAAGGCAACACCAATTATGTGTAACAATTCTACATGGGAACTGAAATCATATTAGTTTTCCAGAAACAAGGTTGTAACTATGTGTTGTGTTTGGAATATTGTGCCTTTAAGTAATGTAATACTCGAATGAGTGGATATAATAATCACCAGCTGTAACACTGTAACCTTCTGTATCAGGACGCGAGCTAGTGACCACTAGGGGCAATAGCGAGCGCCCAGCTCACATGGTTCCAATTCCCCAAATACCTACAGTGTGGGAAGATTCCCGCCACCACCTCACCTGGACAAGAAGGGCGTGACGGGGAATGACGTCACGCAGACAGTAGCCAATGGGCTATCGAGGAGCCACATTCAAATGTATAGCCACAGTATATATTGAGCTGTTCATCCGCCATTACCACATGTTCCCCCGGACCATCATGCAATAAAGATGTGTTAAGCCAACCTTTCGGCTGTTTCTATTGTCTTGGTTCTCATACACTAAATTGGCAATGAAGGTGGGATAATGGATCCCCACGGAATCAAGACAACTCAGGCCGGTTTCAACATCAACAAACCGGAAGAATGGGAGCTGTTCACGATGGACTTCCAAAGCGCACTGATGGTGTCCGACATCTCAGACGAGGGGAAGAAGAGGGCCATCCTCATCAGAATGCTCGGGTTCCCCGCCATGAAGGTATTGGTGGACCTGGTGTCTCCGAAGAAGGTGCTGGTCAAGCAGCTCCTGAAAGCGATGTGGGACCATTTCCAGCCCTCGGTCTCAATGTTTTCGGCTCGGGACGCGTTCTGGAAGAGAGTCCAGGCACCGGGTGAGTCCGTGGCTGCCTTTGCAGCAGCCCTCCGTTTGGCCACCGGCCCATGCAAGTGGGAAAACCTGGAAATCGCCCTCAGGGACCGCATTCTGTGCGGCCTGTGGGACGAGGAGGTTCAGCGAAAGCTGATGAACAAGGAGCTGCCCCTGACGCTGCAAGAGGTCGTGAAGGAGGCGCAGGCGGCGGAGGCCACGAGGGCCGGGGTTAAGCGGTTCAGAGCAAGGCCCCCACAACCTGACAAGGCAGCGGGCGTGGTGCAAGCGGCCAGGTGGGCCCCACCCTCCTCCACGGAGAGCAGCGAGGACGAGGACATCCGGAAGGTGCGGAAGGATGGCCGGCGTTGCGATGGCTGCGGGGCGCACCATGACCGCATCAAGTGCCCGTTCAGGAAGGCCGAGTGCCACAACTGTGGGCGCTGAGGCCACATAGCCAAAGTTTGCAGACGGCAGCGCAGTGACCAGAAAGCCTCAACAGGCCGCTCACCAAAGAACCAGGAAGGCGTCCGGCCCTCGAGGAAGCAGGACGGCGTGGGCTGCATCTCCGATGACAGCGACGACGACACGGCAGTCCACAGCGTGTCCTTAGGACACCCACATTATTTTGTAGAGGTACTGGTGCAAGGGGTCCCCGTTAAGATGGAGATAGACTCGGGTTCCTCATATTCCATCATTTCCCAGAGGGAGTTTTTGGGAATTTCCCCCAACGTGCGGCCCAAGCTCAAAGCACTGAGGTCTACGCTGCGGGACGTGCAGGGAAATAGCATTCCGGTGTTGGGGGTTGGAAAATTCAAGGTCCAATACAAGCAACACGCCGCGGAACTTCCCCTGGTCGTCCTCAAAGGGGGGAGTTGTTGCCTCCTTGGGACTCAATGGTTTAAGCCCCTGGGTTTGTTCATTGGGGGGGTGCATGCCGTTGGGACTGACCCAATACAGGAGGTGTGTAACGCGCATCCCGAAGTGTTCAAGAAGGGACTCGGAAAATTCAAGGGGCCCCCAGTCGCGTTCGACCTGGATCCGGAGGTCCGCCCAATAAGACTCAAACCGGGAAGGGTGCCTTTTGCACTTAAGGACAAAATAGAGGCGGAACTGGACAAATTGGTGGGCCAGGGGATCCTTGTTCCTGTTGATTCCGCGGAGTGGGAAACTCCGATGGTAACAGCGCTTAAGGCCAACGGGGAGGTTCGAATATGCGCTGATTATAAATGTACCATTAATAAGGCGATACGCCCAAATGCGTATCCGGTGCCGGTAGTCAGCCACCTGTTGGCCAGGTTACATGGGGGAAAGTGCTTCGCAAAGCTTGACCTGGCGCAGGCTTATCAGCAGCTCTCGGTAACCCCAGCTGCAGCTGCTGCACAGACGATAGTCACTTATATGGGGGCGTTTCAGGTGACGCGCCTGCAGTTTGGCGTGAATTCGGTGGCAGGCATCTTCCAATCGTTAGTGGAACGTCTCTTAAAGGGTCTGGAGGGGGTCTTGCCATATTTTGACGACGTATTGATAACGGGGGGGGGGGAGTGAGTCAGAATTGGCTGAGAGGCTAGACAAAGTACTGACGGTATTTGAAAAGGCGGGGTTGAGGTTGCGGAAAGACAAATGCGTCTTCTTCGCAAAAGAGGTTGAGTTCTTGGGTTTCCGGGTAACCCCTGTAGGCATTAAACCCTCCGAATCAAAGGTGGCCGCCGTTCAAAATGCTCCTCGCCCCACCTCCAAGCCCGAATTGCAGTCGTTCCTGGGGCTCTTAAACTTCTACCATTCCTTCCTGCCTAGGAAGGCATCGGTAGCGGAGCCGCTTCATAAGTTACTAAAAAAGGACGAGGCATGGTGATGGGGCGAGAGTCAGGAGAGGGCATTCAATGAACTGAAGCAACTCTTATCCTCAGATGCCATTTTAACCCATTTTGACCCGAAGAAGCCAGTGGTTCTGGTTTGTGATGCATCTCCAGTGGGGGTGGGGGCGGTCCTGTGCCACATGTTGGAAAACGGGTGGGAAGCTCCTGTGGCGTTCTACTCCAGGTCCCTGTCTAAGGCAGAGCATAACTACGCACAAACAGACAGGGAGGCATTAGCGATAATTGCTGGGATGAAGAAATTTCACGACTTCCTCTATGGCTGCCCCTTTACCATCGTAACTGACCACAAGCCCCTGTTAGGCATTTTCACTGCAGACAAGCCCATGCCACAGATTCTGTCCCCTAGAATGCTTAGGTGGGCCATCTTTTTAAACGCGTACCAGAACGCGCTGGTGTATCGCCCTGGAAAGGACATAAGCCACGCGGACGCCCTGTCGAGGTCACCCCTCCCCCACACGGGCAGCCACGTGTGCGAGGTGGAACAAGACCACCAAGTGCTCATGATAGAGGTCCTGGATTCACCCCCCAGAGTGCCCGCAGAGATCGCCAAGGTGACGGGCAGGGACAAAACATTGGCCCTGGTTAGCTCATGGGTGCAGAAAGGGTGGCCAACGTCCTCCCCGGTGGCGGAATTTGCCCCATTTTTTAGGAAAAAGTTAGAACTGTCCATGGAGAGGGGTTGCCTCCTGTGGGGCCAGCGGGTAGTTGTTCCCGAGTCCCTGAGAGCAAGGGTGCTCAAGCTGCTGCACGTCAGCCACCCTGAGATTGTCCGCTTCAAGGCACTGGCCAGGAGCTACTTCTGGTGGCCCCAGTTGGATGCCGATATCGAGCACATGGTGGGCACTTGCGAGAGTTGCCAAAGCTCCCGGCCCGAGGAGGCCCGACTTCCGCACAGGGAATGGGATGCGGCGAAGGGGCTGTGGTCCCGTGTGCACATTGACTTCGCGGGCCCGTTCAGAGGATCGCTTTTTCTCCTCATAGTGGATGCTTACTCCAAGTGGTTAGAGGTTATCCCAGTTGCAAACACCTCATCAGCCGCAACCATTAAACAATTGTGCAAGGTGTTCAGCTCGTTCGGTATACCCGACACGCTTGTTAGCGATAACGCTAGTTGCTTCACGTAAGCCGAATTCAGGGCATTCATCGACATCAACGCCATACGGCACATCACCTCCGCGCCCTTCCACCCGGTGACGAATGGCCAGGTAGAACGCCTTGTGCGTACAACCAAAGATGCGCTGAGGCGCATGGGCCCCGGGGATTTAAATCTGCAGTTGTGCCAGTTTTTGCTGGGGTATAGGGTAACCCCCCTAGCGTCAGGATACTCGCCCGCAGAGTTCCTAATGCGCAGAAAACTGACTACGGTACTGACGAGGCTAGACCCTACGAGGGTGGAAGACACTGGGAGGAACATTGGGTTAGCGGGCATGAAGAGTTTCGAAATCGGCGCCCCGGTCCATTGCAGAAACTACGCTAGCGCAGGGCCAGCCTGGGTTCCGGGCGTAGTCATTGGGCAAACGGGTCCCATGTCGTATTGCGTAGAGACCAGCACAGGTCTACTCGGGAGGCGGCACGCGGACCAACTCCGACGCCGGGTCTCCGGGAGCCAGAGCGCGGACAGCGCGGAACAGGATTCAACATTAGGGTTCTCCCCCACCCGTTCAGCCCAAGGGTGAGGAGAGGGGGGCCAGTGGTCCCCACCAAGGGGGGAAGGGAATAAGTTTGTCCCCATAGATATCCTGAGGGATACCCCCACAGATACCCCAGAAGATGATTTTGAGTTTGAGTTACAAAACTGGGGGGGGGGGTTTGGAGTGGTCCCCCACCTATCCAGGTGAGAAGCGGGGTTTTTCGTTAGCCGCCAGTGCCCCCGGTTTTCCCACAATGGAGTTTACCCCTACCCCGAAAACCGCGGACCCGCGGCGAGTCGCTAACGAGTCTCCCTCTCCCATTGCAGGACAAGAGACCAGGGAACAGAGAAGTGATAGCGCCCCCGGGACAAGCCAGCCAGCCTTGCGCCCGAAACGTGCTTGCAATAAACCATATTGGATGAGAGACTTCGTCTGATCCTAGGGGGGAGGGATGTTGTGTTTGGAATATTGTGCCTTTAAGTAATGTAACACTCGAATGAGTGGATATAATAATCACCAGCTGTAACACTGTAACCTTCTGTACTAGGACGCGAGCTAGTGACCACTAGGGGCAATAGCGAGCGCCCAGCTCACATGGTTCCAATTCCCCAAATACCTACAGCGCGGGAAGATTCCCGCCACCACCTCACCTGGACAAGAAGGGCGTGACGGGAAATGACGTCACGCAGACAGTAGCCAATGGGCTATCGAGGAGCCACATTCAAATGTATAGCCACAGTATATATTGAGCTGTTCATCCGCCATTACCACATGTTCCCCCGGACCATCATGCAATAAAGATGTGTTAAGCCAACCTTTCGGCTGTTTCTATTGTCTTGGTTCTCATACACTAAACTATGGTAGAGCAACTGGGGGTTTGCCCTAAGGTGCTAAATGTTAGAGGGTGACAAAATCTAAAGATGAATCTCTTGGTGAGTGGTAGGAAAATACAAGGCAATGCTCCTGGCCCTCTCTACTTTCCCTTTCTTTTGCAGTACATTCTGCTCCTCCTTTTTCTTGGTGGGGGCTCTGGATAGAATGGGTGGCAGACAGTGCTGTTTGCTCTAGAAGCCAGAGTTTTTAGTTATAGCACTGTCCAGAAACATGATCCAAACAGACATTAATGTTTGGGAGAAATCAAGCTTGCAGAAGAAGATGATGTTCATGTCCTTAAGATCAGTAAAAGCAAAGCAACAAAGCAAGATAAATTGAGAACTAAAGAAGAAAAAGAAAGCACCTACCTGCACTGTGCCACATATTGCTCATGGCTGTGCTGCCTTATTAAACATGGCTTGGTCTTTGCAAAACTATTTTATTGGTGGAATGTGCCATGAGAACTACAAAGCTGAGGAGTTTTATGACAGCCATATGGGAGGGTTTGCTAGTCTCCTCCTTATCCCACTGTCTAGTTTCATACTCATGAACATCGTCAGCTTCATTAACTCTGCAAACTGGTTGGACAGATCAATAGGTTGGAGCATCTGGATGCAGATTTGTCATCAGATCAAGTTCAAGAATTTGAAGTGAGAGGCCTTTTTTTGCAACAGATTCTTTTCAACATATTTATTTTCTTACTCCTGTGTATGGCAAAAATATGACAAACAGGTAGAATATTTAATCAAGCCCACTGCTGCTCTCAAACTCCCAAGAAAGAAAATATAACTGTATAGATTTTAACCAATTGTATTATGCCAGTGGCATGTGCATATAACATGTTTTCATTTTAATAATTAAGCAATTTTAGTCTCCATTAATGGAATTAATTGCTAAGCAGGGCATGAGTCTCCATACTTACATTTTATCCCAGTTCAGTAGAAACTGAAAAATGGAAATCTAATTGGATGGAATGGTCCACTCATGAAAACTGTATGCAAAAATAAGCCGTGTGACCCAACAAATGCAGAAGGAAGATGATACCTTTTATGGGATCACTTAAAAATAGAATAAAACATTGCAAGCTTTCATGACTCAAAGGTCATTTCTTCAGGCAAACTTCATGGCATGTTCTTCAAGCTTAGGTGTTCTATGGGAAAATAAACAGTAGATTATATATTTTTACAATTCAAAAATAGGAAGCCAGGGATTTGCATATTACCTTCCCAAAAGGCCATCTTTGAAACTAGAAGCTTTCTTTGTGGCCGGGGGTGGGGTGCAATTTAAACCCAGCGCCCTCCAGAATTGGGCAACACATTTATTTTATCCACTAGGCATGGCAATAGTAGCCAAATTAGTCCAAATCAGTCTAAATCAGAGTCAATTAGGAATGTTACCTAGTGGAAGTTCATCAAATTTGTGGTCCTGCTGCGCTGGTGTTCAAAGTCCCTGTAGAATTCATTGATGTGGCTCTTTTTGGTGTCCTCAGTAGTTCAGTAAGCAAAAAATGAAAATTGGTTTCCAGCTTCCCATGAGAAAACCATTTCCCCCCAGATATGAATACATAGATCTATCCCTCAGGTTCTTTGAACTATACTTTTCTACAAAACACCTTTTTCTTTTTCTAATACTAAAACATTGGGAAGTGTTCAACTGACAAATTGTACAAAACCAACATTTCAGCCTGGCATGGTGACATTAGGATTTTCACTAGATATTAATGGGGAAAAACAGCTTGTTTTGCAATAATGTAAAGTTGGTTGGGTATATAGGTAAACAGGAAACAAGAAGGGCCCTGAAACATGCCCTCTTTAATTTACTACAACTACTCAACACAACATCTATGATTCCTCTTATGGAGCAGATTAATATGTGGTAGGGTTTTGGCCAATGAGTCTGAGCTCAGTTTGCTATGCTGAAGTTTACCTAAATTACCATAATGTATTGTTTTTAAAGTGTTACCTCTCTGGCCTATTCTAATTGTCAAACCACAATGACTCCATGAATACTGGCTTGCTGTTTTGAGAAAGAGCTATCTGCATATGCTATCTGCATATGGGAAAATCATGTCTGTAGTAATACAACTAGAATATGCTCACATATAAATTATATTTGTGAAGGGACAAACTATCCATCCCAGCTTTTGGAAGCATAAATATGATGCTTGATGAAATAAAACTTGCAAATTTGCTTTTAAAAACTTCCTGGCAATAATATCCCGCTTAGAACTTGCTTAATCATGATGACTCAATCTGCCTACGAAAACTCTGATAGGAAGGTGGAAGATGAAAAATATAGCACTGAACTGTCACGATTTCTAGAACAGTAAAAATATGGTACTCTAAAAATTGAATGGCTTAGTGAGTATCAATTATAATTTTGCCATCTGAATAAATGGTCGAAACAAAACCTGGCAGATACAGGTTGCAAAAGAGGAATGTGTGAAACTGAATACAGCCATCAGTAGAAACATTCAGAGCCAAGTGACTGCTATAGTCCCATGAATCTGCCAAAATGCAGAGACAAAACATTAGTCGCAAGAGAAAATGAATCGGTGAAGGGGAAAACTTCTGTGCTTTCAAAAATACATTACATATTGCAAATACCATTGGAAAGGAAAATGGCTAAGGTTGTGACTACGATGGAAAGCCGAATTGGAGATATTCAACCTTCCTGCAATTTTATTTGCTTCCTGTATTACATTTGAAACCACAGTCAGTGCTCAATATGGGGTTGAGGATTGATTTGGAACTAAACCATTCATAGTGAATGTGATATGAGCCACATTCCAACTTAAAGCCCTCTTTCTTTCCTTTATCTCATGCCACCTCTGCCAATTCTTTTATGGGAGCATAAATGCAGGAAATTATAATAATAATGACACAGTGATAAAATGATAGGGTGATTGTTGTGTTTGAATACATTTATTGCTGTATCCCAACATCAAATTGGGAACAAGGATGGGATATGGCATCCCATACACCTACCCTAGCTCCATTCGATGTGGCTGCTCTTTACGAGTGGAAGTTCCGGCACGCCATGGTGGCCCAGGACATCATCAACAATGAGAAGAAGCGCTCCTGTTTCCTGTCACAGTGTGGCCTGGCCACTCTCGAGCTGGCCACACACCTCGTGTTGCCCTGGGACATCAATACCATTCCACTGACTGAAATCCTGGTGGCTCTTCAGACACACTTTCAGCTGAAGGTGTCCATCTTCCTGGCCCGGGTGGCATTCCACAGATGGGATTAACGCTCAGAAGAGTCCATAGCTGACTACGCTGCTGCGCTGAGGCTGGCTGCGACAAGGAGATGCAGTGCCGGCTCATGGTCAGTGACGTCCTGATCTTCAAGTCAGTCCACTGGGAGGTGTTGGCATCCAAGGCTGTGAGGTCGGGCATCAAGTCATTCAAGCACAGGCCTGCTGCCTCTGGGGGTTTGGAGTCCGCCATGCAGGCCCATTGCTGTTCATCGCCCTGCTCCTCCATGTCTTTAGTGTCACTGGTGTCTATATCCACAGCAGGGTCCTGGTCCAGCGACGACGATGGTGAGGTCCGGAAGAAGACATCGGACAAGCGCACTGTTGAGAGGGCCCATCGCAGGTGTGACAGCTGTGGAGCGAGGCATGACCACCGGCAGTGTCCTTTCAAGAACGATGACTGTCATCACTGTGGCAAGAAGGGCCACATTGTGAAGGTCTGCAGGCAGTGCCAGAAGCAAGTCCTGGAGCAGCCCAACAGACCGAGCTGTAAGGGAGCATTTGCAAACAAGATCTCCGCCGTGGATCTGTCCGTCCACCGTTTCTCCAGTGTCTCCAGCTGTTTCTTCGCAGAAGTCCAGCTGCACGGCGTTCCGGTAAATATGGAGGTGGATTCCGGTACATCCTACTCCATCCTACTACAGAGGGAGTTCTTGAGGATTCCCCCCAAAGTTTCACCCCAAACTGCCGGCTCTGAAGACATCTCTCCGAGATGTGCAGGGTTGCCAGATTCTGGTTCTGGGGATGGGGGATTTTTCCATTGAATTCAAAAGCATTGCAACAAAACTACCCCTTGTAGTGGTCAAACATGGCACAAACTGCTTGCTTGGGGTGCAGTGGTTTGAGCTACTAGGGATAAAAATGTCCAGCATCAATGCCGTCCATGCTGACCCGGTGCAAGACGTTTGTAACATGCACCCAGCAGTATTCAAAAAGGGGCTAGGTAATTACAGCCCCCCCGCATCAAGCCTCGCAGGGTGCCGTTTGTCTTAAAAGACAAGATTGAGGCTGAGCTGGACAAACTGGTGGGCCAAGGGATCTTGGTTCCAGTGGACTCCGTGGAGTGGGAGATACCTATTGTGAGTGTGATCAAATCCAATGGGGAGGTGAGGATTTGCGCAGATTATAAATGCACTATCAACAAGGCCATTCAGCCTAATGCATACCCGGTGCTAGTACTTAGCCACTTATTGGCTGCGTTACATGGGGGCAAATGTTTTGCTAAGTTGGACCTAGCACAGGCCTATCAGCAGTTATCAGTTACACCTGCTGCTGCTGCAGCCCAAACCATCGTTACACACAAGGGGGCCTTCAAGGTAACGCACCTTCAGTTTGGGGTGAATGTAGCCAAAGGTATATTTCAGTCACTAGTTGAATGTCTTTTAAAGGGTCTCCCCGGGGTCCTCCCCTACTTCAATGATGTCCTTATAACCGCTGGATGTGAATCCGAGCTTGCTAGCAGGTTGGACCAGGTGTTACAGGTTTTTGAAAATGCGGGGTTACATCTCAGAAAGGACAAATGTGTTTTCCTTGCACGGGAAGTAGAGTTTCTCGGGTTTAAGGTTACTCCTGAGTGAATTAAGCCCTCCGATTCGAAGGTGGCTGCCGTCCGCAACGCCTCCCGTCCAACCACAAAAACTGAGTTGTAGTCCTTCCTAGGTCTGCTCAACTTCTATCACTCCTTCCTGCCCAGGAAAGCTTCTGTAGCGGAGCCACTACACCGTTTGCTAAAGAAGGATGCTGTCTGGCAGTGGGGGCAGGCCCAAGATCATGCATTTCATGAGTTAAAAGAGCTTCTATCTTCCGAAGCAGTCTTGACTCACTTTGAACCTAGGAAACCTGTGGTTCTTGTATGTGATGCTTCACTGGTGGGGGTAGGGGCTGTCCTGTGTCATGTGCTAGATAATGGGAAGGAAGCCCCAGTTGCATTCTATTCAAGGTCCCTATCTAAAACCGAGTGCAACTATGCCTAGATCGACAGGGAGGCTCTGGCCATAGTTGCTGGAATGAAGAAGTTCCACGACTTCCAGCCAAACTTCTAATGCGCAGGAGACCGGTCTCATTGCTCAACCGGTTAGATCCTTCCAGGGTGGAGGATAGGGATGTTAATGTTGAAATTGCTCATAAAAAGATATTCTCAGCTGGGGATCCGGTACACTGCCGGAACTATGTAGCCGCAGGTCCAGCATGGATTCTGGGCTTTGTGGTGGAACAAACAGGTCCACTGTCCTATCATGTCAAAATGGGTACTGGTTTGCTGTGGGGGTGCCACACCGACCAGCTCAGACATAGGGTTATGGAGTTTCAAGCGGTACAAGGTGATTCTATTCATGGTAATTCCACGTTAGGGTCCTCCCCCACCCACTTATTCCCAGGGGGAGATGAGGAAGGGGGCTTGGCAATCAGCTGTAATCCCCAGTTTTCTAATTCAAACCAGCCCCAATTCCATTGGAGGCCATCAGCAAGCCTAGAACGTGGAACTGTACCTTTTGATTTACAGGATCGGGGGGAGTTTGCAGAGTGTTCCCCCACTCGTCCTAGCAAAAAGTGGGGCTTTAATTTCTCCCAAGATACCCCCCCATCCTTCTACATTCGAGTCTACTTCAACTCCCACCCAAATGAGTCAAGCTTTCGTTTAGTCGCCCCCTATTCAAACTTCTCAAAGACGGGACTTTTTATTGTGTTTTACCCCTCCAGATTCTAGTTTTAATTTCAAGCAATCCCCTGCTCCTGCTTCATCCAAATGGGGTTATGATTTAGTTCACCCCCTCCCTGGTTCCAACTCCAATTTGGGACAGTGCTCCAAAACTGCAACTACGTCAGAAAGGGTCCTCAGTACGGGGTATCACTCAATGGAATCAAGTCTGCCTAGGACTTCTGAATACAGCTAGGTATCAGTTCAGCCCAAAAGAGTTTGTGGGCCTCCACAGTGGCTAAGGGACTTCATCCCATCCTAGGGGGGAGGGATGTTGTGTTTGAATACATTTATTGCTGTAACGTTTTGTAATGTAATTGGGATCAGTACAATCCTCCATTTTGTCTCCTTCTTCTTGGTCTTAAAATATTATGGGACTGCGTTCCTGTCTAAACTATGTAGTCATGTACAGTTTTCCCTCTGGTCTGATGTTCTTCCAGTCACCCCACTTCTCTCCTGTCCAATCCTGTTGTTTCCTGCCCAAATGTATCCATTCCTGATTGTATATATTTAGCAGTGCTGCGCCATTGCTCCCCATGTTCTGACTGCCTAATAAATTTGTTTGGCCCTGTTATGCTGGCTGCTTCGCATTTCTACCAGAACATCAAAGTGATCTAGCACTAATCTCACATATGTAAGAAAATTTTAAAAATAAATAAAAATAATTGGAGGATGATCAAGGGAGAGGAAAGAATATAGGAGTGTGTTCTTGAACATCATATCCCAACTACCTACACTACCAAAACATCACTTACAGATTTGCCACCCTCACCCCCCATCTTAGAAGCACATATTACAACTAACCACATGGTAAAAAGCTCATTCAAATTATTCTGACTGAATCAGCTAGTGCATCATGTGGTAGCAATAACTACTTCAAATTCACCCATCTTATAAGTAGTAGTATTTGCACATGTAGTCATAGCCTATGTTATACATTCAAACAACAGGACAGACATAATGATTACAAATCTGTCTTAATGATTAAGACAGACTTAATGATTAAGAAGACTAAGGAAGTTTTTTAAAAGCAATGGCATTTACCTTGATTGCTTTTCCGCTTTGCATTTCAGCAGTAGGATACTAGATTCAACATTTTACAACTGAGAAATCCAAAGCCCTTGCAGGGGGGGAGAGGAAATTGATTACCATATTTGCTGGCATATAAGCTGCACTCCCCCCCCTTCAAAATACATCGGAAAAATGGTGTGCATTTTATATGCCGGTAACAGGTCCCCCCCACCGCCCGGCTGGTTCAGTTTGGCAGTTAGGCGCCACTGATTGCTAGGAGTTGGGTGAAGGATCGACCTGGCAAGAGGCTACTACTAAAGGAGCAATCTTGCTCAGGCTGAATCCCAGCCTCCCTGCCTCCTGAAAGGATCCTTCTTTCCCCCTATCCTCAGCTGGTGATGGGGGGGGGAGAGAGAGAAGGACCCTTTAAGCCTGCCCCCCCCATCCAACTCTCCTCTACTGGTGGTGAGGTAGGGGAAAAGAAGGCTCCTTGTTTCCCCACCATTCCACCACCAGCTGAGGAGAAGGGGGAAGGAGGAAGAGAGAAGCATCCTTTAAACCCATTTCTTTCCCCCATTCAACTCTTCTTGGCTGGTGGTGGGTGGTGGGGTGGGGGAAAAGAAGGCTCCTTTAAGCTTGCTTCTTTCTCCCCATACTACCATCAGCCAAGGAGAGTTGGATGAGCAGGGAAGAAAAGGGTTTAAAGGATCCTTTTCACCCCACCCCACCACCAGCTGAGGAGAGTGAAGGGGGGGGGAGAGAAAAGGCTTAAAGGATCCTCCCTCCTCCCAACCCACCACCAGCCAAGGAGAAATGGGCTTAAAGGAACCATCTCCCCCCATCCCACTCTCCTCGGCTCAATGGTGGAATGGTGGGGAAATGGGCTTCAAAGGTGTCCCCTCTGGCTCCTGGAGTTAATTTTGGAAATTCATGAAAAAATGTAGAAAATTATTTTTTCCCTTTAAAATGTGTATAAAAAAACTTGGGTGCATCTTATACTCCGAAGCATCTTATACACTGGCAAATATGGTACATGCCTGATTTTCTTCCCCTGCTCAAAAAATCTCTGAAATTGATGATTTTGTAGGTAATAATTCCTCCTAAAGACAAATTTGTTGAAATAAAGGCTAAAATAAACAATAAAAAGACAAACGTTGTTGTTTGTTGTTTTGCTTTGTTTACTGTCTGATATGCATGCACAGACCAACATGGCTACCTCTTCAAAAATTTAAAATATACAAGATATATTTTACAAAAAAAAAAAGATTATAAGGAGAAGAAACAAATATTAGACTGCCATACAAATTATTTCTTCCAAATATTATCATGAAGTTAGTCATGGTTCAGTAGCATCACAGAAATTGATAACTTGTTTGGAGAACTGCTTATTCCAGCCAAATGAGTTAAAGAAAAGCACTAGAAAGGCATGGATAAGCAAGGAGATGTTACTGATAATTAGATGCTACCAGCACATCTGCATTGCCCCAAGGCTCATACTGTTTCCATTTCTCAATCCATCTGTAGCCATGAGCAGGGGTGGCCTGAACAATTACTGTGTAAGGCAAGAAGCAAAGCACCACCACAATCATTATGCTGCTGCAGCATCTAGAACACCCCCCCCCCCAAGAAAGGAACATCCATCTTCCAAAGAAAGGAAGGGGCTGCTCAACAATGGGGCCCATCCCTTGTTCTTTCAAAGGAAGATAAGAACATTGTGCATCTCTCATGCTTGTGCTTGCACCCCATAGCCAAAGATGAAAATGTGGATGATGTGGTGGGGACAATGACAACAGCAAGGGTGGGGCATCGCTTCCCAGAGAATTTTTGCTCAGGTGATACATAACCTCCAGTTTCTCAATATGTCAGTCACAATCTTAGTCCACTTGGTGTTTTTTTTGGGGGGGGCGGGCAGGCGGGCGGGCGGGTAGGTAAAATGGCTTTAAGGCAGTGGTGGGCATCAGCAGGTTCATACCAATTCGCCAGAACCGGTAGCAGAAATTCTGGCTGGCCTTGCCCATCCAAGTTTTGAAATAAAGTAGCCCTAATTCGGGTGCAACACAGGACCGTACTACACCCACAGTGTGGTAGTAATTTTTTTGGGAGCCCACCACTGCTTTAAGGTATCTTTTCAGCTAAACAAAACAATACACTATAATAATTTTTAAAAACCAATCATCCAAGAATGTAGAATACAGGAATGACTGTTTCTCGCTCACCAGAGAAAAGCCCATAGAAATCACAGCTAGTTTTTCCATGTCTCCCAAAAACTCTTAACAGAGATTTCTGAATTCTTTTCTCATCCTTCCTTCCAACATGGGTTTCCAGTCTCCTGAAACTCCTCTAATAAAATGGACAACTAAAATACAGTCTCTGGAATTTTACCGTTGTTGGCAGAGGACTTGTGTAAATTGCTAATTGATGAGGTGCACAAGCAGGCATGCAGCTGAGACATGCCCCAGGATCTCATCAATGAGCCATGACAAGTTATCCAAACTCATTATGATGAGTCTAATTAGGATGATGGAGGGTAGGGAAACCTCAATTAAACACAGCCTCTTAATAAAGACTGCCAAAGGATAGAATTTGTGGCTTCCCACGTAGTATGGCAGGTAGAAGCATAGACTTTCAAGAGCAGCATTAACTCTGTATGCAAGTTGTTAATCTTTTTATTCTAGCAGGGCTCCAATGCATTCGAAAGACACTTGGCAAGAGTAACGTAGCATTCATTGTGTTGACTTCTGTATGCTCTCTTGCCTTTTTCCTTTCCTTCCTCCTTCCCTTCTGTGGGATAGGAAAGATAATAATCCCTTTGAGCATCTATTCCCCACTTTCAGTGTTGGAATGAAACATTATAATACCAATTCAAAATGCTTTCCCTCACCCCCCCCCCACTCCTTGGAAGATGCTATATGCATAGATTAGTTCAAGTGAAACCTACTAATGTTAGCTGGGGCTAGCAGAGTAGTAGCCTTCCAGTGTTTTGGCTGGGGTGGACAAGAAGAGGTCCTTCAGATATGGTTGGACTGCAACAGCCATAATTCCTCTCATTGGCTATTCTGGAGATAGAGATAGCCAGCACAACCATTTGCCACACAAGTCATAGTCCAATAACATCTGAAGGGCATGCTTCGCCCACTTCTGCTTTAAGCAGCTCTTCCTTATACTAGTTTATTCTTAGTAGCAATTGTGAACATGTAGTCCTTGTTATGAGCTGAGGGAGTAACTACCCAGGGTTTTAGCAGAGATATCTGTACCTTGCCGTTTAAATTATTGTTGCCATGGATATATAAATGTTTAAAAAATAAATAGCAAGTGGAGTAGTGCTGAACTGACAGGACGTGATAAGCACAATATAGTTTGTCTGAGTCTCATACATGCTCAAGGATTGCAAGGTAGCATAGTAGAGTGGGTAAAGCAACCAAATACCCATCTAGCCACTTTCTGAAGTTGCTAACATGGTTTGAATGGAGAATCTTATCTTCTGGGATAACATACTGAGGAGTTTACAGGCTGTAAAAGGAATATCTTACACCATCAGAACATAGAAAACTCTCACAATCCCCCCAGGCAGGATGTATGTTTCCAAGCATCATGTTTTTTCTTTTTTAAAAAAAAAACAACCAACATAGGCCTTACTTTGGTTTGACAAAAATGCAGTCCAATGGCCAAAATATTTATTTCCTGGGACAGCTAGATTTTTCAAAATATATTTTTGATATTTGTGGCTGGAACTCAAGGAAGCTATTTGCAACTTTGCAGGTAAAAAAATGTCATAGAATGTCCACCTTGTAGGCTTAGGGTTTTCCAATGCATTGCGTTGGGTCCTGGCAGTAGTGGGCATCAGCAGGTTCACCCCAGTTCGCCAGAACCTGTAGCAGAAATTCAGGCTGGCCCCACCCATCCAAGTTTTGAAATAAAGTAGTCCTAATTCGGGTACAACAAAAGGCTTTCCCCCTGGCCACGCCCACCATACCAAACCCACAGTGTGGTAGTAATTTTTTTTTTAGTCCACCACTAGGTCCTGGTAAGCATAAAGAAAAACTAAAGCAAGAAAGTGAAGGGAAAATTAAAAGAAAGGCTGAACAACTTGTAAAAAAAAGGCCATTAGTTTCTATTACTCGTAAAAAAATGGGGTTAGCAGATGAGACCAAGACATATCTTTCCAAATGAGCAAACAAGACATTCTATGCTTGGCAAAACAGGTTGTTATAGCTCATGCTTTATAAATTTCTTTTAATAGCAAACCCTGGGGAGCCTGTTAAAACAGAAAGAAAATTAAAAACAAATGAACACATTACCCTGGTGCTGAGAAAATTACCAAGGACTCCTATTGTGTTACAATATGTTATCTTGCTAAGCTTTCTCTAAATGATTGTGTGGTATTCATATCTCTGGCTTCTTTCTGTTCATGGAATTTGAGAATGCCATTGGGCAGTTCCTTTTAATTACTAAAAGTATTCCATGTTGCTGGACAAGAGTCGATAACCCTATCAACAAGGTGGTTGCTTCAGGCAGCAGACTGCAGGTGTCATAGAATGTCAGCAAATAACTTGTATTATTTTGAGAAGGAGCAAGAAACACAAAATTTTTTCCCTTATGTGCAAAAATAATGTGATTGGCTTGAGTACAATGCACTTTCACTCAGGCATGCAGGCAAGCTCCATTTGCTGTTCTGCCTCATGCGTCAGAGTTTCTTGGGTCATCCCTCTTGTTAAGATTTTCTGCTTTCTTCATCGTCCAAATAAACTGGAAAACATCTCTAATACTGTTTATTATTGGGTCCAAGTTTTTCTTTTTGCTATGCTCTGGCGTTTTCCTTGGTGTATTGCCTGTAATGTGTCCAGTTTGTTTGTATATTGAATAGCATATTTTGTAGACTGTAATTTTGTAATTGTAAGTATACGATGTATACATCTCTCTTGTTAAGTTTTCTCTTGGAGATTGATATTTTGCAACTGTATTCTATATTTTTGCTGTAAGCTGCCTTGAGTCGCACTTGTGCTGAGTAAGGCGGGATATACATTTAATAAATAATAAATAAATTATTGCAAAAGATTATACAATGCACATCATTCAGCTTTTTCTACAAGGCCCTTAAGTGTTCCAAGTTTGAACATGTGGGACTCTCTTGTCACATTTCTAAGTTCTGGCAGGATTCATGCAATAGTGTGTTGTCCTTTTCTATATTTTCACACAATGTTAACCTCATGCTATCATTACTTCAAAGGGGACTGCAGTGGCTCAAGTGCCTAAGACGCTGACTTGGGAGGCAGAAGGTCAGCGGTTCGAATCCCGAGTACTGCAGGACGGAAGAAGCTCCCGTCTTTGTCCCAGCTCCTGCCAACCTAGCAGTTCGAAAGCAAGAAATTGCAAGTAGATAAATAGGGACCACTTCGGTGGGAAGGTAACAGCGTTCCGTGCGCTTCGGGGTCTATTCACGCATGCCACATGACCACAGAAACGTCTGCAGTAGCAGACAGCGCTGGCTCTTCGGCTTTGAAACAGAGATGAGCACTGCACCCTAGAATCGGATACGACTGGCTTTCGAGCAAGGGAAACCTCCTTGCTTCTCTTTTTGGAAAGCAAAACATTTTCCTCTTCATTTGTGTTGTGTCCTAATAGTGTAACCTTCTACATGTGATATCAATGTATCTGAACCAATGTAACCTTGCCAATGAGTAACAATGTAACCTTCAGCTGTATCACATAAACCCTGTAATAGGACGCGAGCTAATGACCACCAGCTGGCAGCAGCGAGCGTCCAAGCTCTCTTGGTTCAAACCCATCAAAGACCGCAGCGCGGGAAGTTTCCCGCCGCTACCTACACCTGGACAAGAAGGGCGTGACCAGCCATGACGTCACGCGGACCAGTAGCCAACGGGCTACCGTGGAGCCACATTCAAATACGTTACTGCCTTATATATAGAGCTGTTCGTCCGCCATTACCTCATGTTCCCTCTGTCCACCATGCAATAAACCTGAGTTAACCCAGCCTTTGGCTGTGCCTTGTGTCTTGACTCTCATACACTAAATTGGCGACGAAGGTGGGATAATGGATCCCCACGGAGCCAGGACACAGAGCGGGTTCAACATCACCAAACCCCAAGACTGGGAGCTCTTTGAGATGGACTTCCAGGCGGCACTGGTGGAGCTCAAAGTCAAAGAAGACGACGAGGAAAGGAAGAGGGCCATCCTCACTCGCATGCTTGGGATGGAAACCAAGCGGACGCTGGTGGGCATCCTTGCACCGAAGAAGATGAGCGATTTCAAAGCCGGTGACATCATGAAAATGCTGCGTGAGCGTTTCCGACCCTCGAGGGCAATGTTTCCCGCTCGGAGTGCATTTTGGAGGCGAGTTCAAGCGCCGGACGAGTCGGTAGAAGCCTTCGTAACGGCTATGAGGGTAGCCGCCGCCCCCTGCAAATGGGACCACATCCTAGAGATGGCCCTCAGGGACGGAGTGCTGTGTGGCCTGAAGGACAAGGAAGTACAGCGCAGCTTGATGAACAGGGACCCACCACCCACACTGGAAGAGGTTGTAGAGGCCGCGGAAGCCGCGGAGTCCACGAATGCTGGAGTAGACGAGATGCACAAGTGGCGTGAGTGGCGTCCGAGGGCCGGCAAGGCGGAAAACTCGTCGCACGGGAAGTCCGGTCAGTCGGTGCATGCAACCCGACCGACCTCGAAATCGTCGTCGGAAAGTAGCGATGGCGAGGAGGTCCAGAAGGTCCGGAGAGGCGGGCGCCGCTGCGATGGTTGCGGAGCGGCCCATGAGCGCGTGAAGTGCCCATTCAGGAAAGCCGAGTGCTTCAACTGCGGACGTCGGGGGCACATCGCCAAGGCGTGCAGGAAATGGAAAGAGGGCCGGAGACATTCGCAAGACCGTTCAGCCAGACCGGACCGTCCAGCGAGGCCCAAAGATGGCGCCCGGGCCACGAGGAAGCAGGACGGCGTGGGCCGCATCTCGGATGACAGCGAGGGCGACGCTCCAGTGTTCAACGTGTCTGCGGGACAGCCCCATTACTTTGTTGAGGTACTAGTACAAGGGACCCCTATTAGGATGGAAGTTGACTCGGGGTCCTCCTATTCTATAATTCCCCAGAGAGAGTTCTTGAAAATCGACCCCCACGTGCGGCCCAAACTTAAAGCGTTGAGGGCCACACTACGGGACGTTCAGGGGAACAGCAGTGTTGGGGGTCGGAACGTTCCGGGTTCGCTTTAAGAGACATTCTGCGGAACTTCCCCTAGTGGTGCTAAAAGGGGGGAGTTGTAGCCTCCTCGGAACTCAGTGGTTTCAGCCCTTAGGCCTGTTCATAGGGGGGGTGCATGCCGTAGGCGAGGACCCAATACAAGCAGTGTGTGACGCACACCCCGCCGTTTTTAAAAGTGGACTGGGAAAGTTCAAGGGACCCCCTGTAACCTTCGACTTAGACCCGGAGGTCCGCCCGATAAGACTTAAACCGCGCAGGGTACCGTTCGCGCTTAAGGACAAAATAGAGGCGGAACTGGACAAACTGGTGGGTCAAGGAATTCTCGTTCCTGTGGATTCCGCGGAGTGGGAGACTCCAATTGTAACAGCACTGAAGGCTAACGGGGAGGTGCGCATTTGCGCTGATTATAAGTGTACCATTAATAAGGCAATCCGCCCTAATGCATACCCGGTGCCAGTGGTCAGCCACCTTCTGGCCAGGCTGAATGGGGGAAAGTGTTTCGCTAAACTCGATTTAGCACAGGCCTACCAGCAACTCCCAGTAACCCCCGCCACAGCGGCGGCACAAACAATAGTCACACATAAGGGGGCGTTCCAGGTGTCGAGGTTACAGTTCGGCGTGAACTCGGCACCTGGCATTTTTCAGTCGCTAGTGGAACGCCTCCTGAAGGGGCTGGAGGGGGTGTTGCCATATTTTGATGACGTGTTGATAACGGGGGGGAGTAAGGCCGAGCTGGCCCACAGATTGGATAAGGTCCTGGCCGTGTTCGAGAAAGCGGGGCTGCGACTGAGAAAAGACAAATGTGTATTTTTCGAAACAGAGGTTGAGTTTTTAGGGTTCCGTGTCACACCCGAGGGAATTAGGCCGTCCAAATCTAAGGTGGCCGCCATTAAGAAAGCCCCTCGCCCCACTTCCAAAACCGAGCTTCAGTCATTTCTGGGGCTTCTCAATTTCTACCATACCTTCCTTCCACGGAAGGCGTCTGTTGCCGAGCCGCTTCATCGGCTGCTTAAAAAAGAGGAAAAATGGCTGTGGGGTGTCGAGCAAGAAAGAGCGTTCTCAGAGTTAAAGCAACTCCTCACATCCGAGGCAATCCTGACTCATTTCGACCCCAAACGGCCCATAGTTTTGGTCTGCGATGCATCCCCGGTGGGGGTGGGGGCGGTGCTTTGCCACGTGTTAAACGACGGAAGGGAGGCCCCGATAGCGTTTTATTCAAGGTCCCTGTCCCAAGCAGAGCGGAATTACGCACAGACCGATAGGGAGGCACTAGCGATAGTAGCGGGAACCAAGAAATTTCACGATTTTCTGTATGGTCGGCCGTTCAAGATCGTTACTGATCACAAGCCCCTGTTAGGGATCTTCACTGCAAATAAGCCCACGCCACAGATCCTGTCCCCGAGGATGCTGCGGTGGGCTATTTTTCTTAACGCATATCAACATGAGTTAGAATACCGGCCAGGGAAGGAAATCAGCCATGCAGACGCGCTCTCACGGTCGCCGTTACCATTGTCGGACGACCAGAAGGCAGGGGTAAGAAGAGACCGCCAGGTATTGCTAATAGAGGTTTTAGAGTCACCCCCGATAGTACCGGCCGACATTGCCAGGGCGACCGGAAAGGATAGAACACTAGAGAAGGTATGCTCGTGGGTGCAGAAGGGGTGGCCGGCGTCATCCCCAGGCACGGAATTCGACCCATTCTTCCGAAAGCGAGTGGAGTTGTCTTTAGAGAGGGCGTGCCTGTTGTGGGGCCAACGGGTGGTGGTTCCTACGTCCCTGCGGCCGAAGGTGCTAAAGCTGTTGCACGTCAGCCACCCGGGGATCGTCCGTTCCAAGGCGTTGGCCCGGAGTTACTTCTGGTGGCCCCAGCTGGACGCCGACATAGAGCAGATGGTTGGCACTTGTGAGGCATGTCAATGCTCTCGGCCGGAGGTGGCCCGCCTACCACATAGGGAATGGGACGCAGCGAGGGGACCGTGGTCCAGGGTGCACGTAGATTTTGCTGGCCCATTCCGGGGAACCATGTTTCTCCTGGTGGTGGATGCATACTCAAAGTGGCTGGAGGTCATTCCGGTAAAGAGCACATCCTCCGCCACTACCATTCGCCAGCTAAGGAGGGTCTTTTCCACGTTCGGTTTACCCGACACTTTGGTCAGCGATAACGCCAGTTGTTTCACGTCCGCTGAGTTCGCGGCATTCATGGAGGCAAATGCAATTCGGCATGTCACATCCGCGCCGTTTCACCCGGCCACGAATGGCCAAGTGGAACGGTTGGTGCGCACCACAAAAGATGCGCTGCGGCGCATGGGCTCGGGAGATCTACATCACCAGGTTTGTCAATTTCTATTAGCGTACAGAGTGACCCCCTTAGCATCTGGTTACTCGCCGGCCGACCTGCTGATGCGGAGGAAACTGACCACGCTTTTGTCCAGGCTAGACCCGTCGAGGGTCGAGGACAAAGGGAAGAACATAGGGTTAGCGGTCTCGAAAGGTTTCGGCATAGGCGATCCTGTACATTGCAGGAACTATGCCAACGCAGGCCCAGCCTGGGTGCCAGGGACGATAATAGAACAGACGGGGCCAGTGTCCTATCGGGTGGAAACTAGCACCGGCCTCCTCTGGAGGAGGCACGCTGATCAACTGAGGCCCCGAGTGAGCGAGGGGCCGACCAGTGGAGCACAGCGACATGATTCAGCGATAGGGTTCTCCCCCACCCGTTTAGCCCAAGGGGGAGACAGGGGGGAAAGCAGCGAGCCCGACTCATATCCTTTTGATACCCCGGTTCTATCCGAGCCCGGGGGGAGGGAAAAGGAGTGTGCGGCCGCCGCTGCCGCTTCCCCCGAATCCGATTTTGATTTTGATTTTGCGAGCCGGGGGGGTTTTTCGGAGTGTTCCCCCACCCATCCAAGCGAGAAGAGGGGTTTTTCGTTAGTCCCCAGTGCCCCCGGTTCTTCCCAAACAAAGCACACACCTCCCAACAAAGCCGCAGAGCCGCGGCAAACCACTAACAAGTCATCCTCTCCGATTGCAGGGCAGGAAGCCAGGGAGCAAGGAGGAGGGAGCGAAGCCGGGGCAGGGCAGCCCGCGCCGAGACCCCAGCGTGTTCGAAATAAGCCATCTTGGCTGAGAGACTTCGTCTCATCCTAGGGGGGAGGAGTGTTGTGTCCTAATAGTGTAACCTTCTACATGTGATATCAATGTATCTGAACCAATGTAACCTTGCCAATGAGTAACAATGTAACCTTCAGCTGTATCACATAAACCCTGTAATAGGACGCGAGCTAATGACCACCAGCTGGCAGCAGCGAGCGTCCAAGCTCTCTTGGTTCAAACCCATCAAAGACCGCAGCGCGGGAAGTTTCCCGCCGCTACCTACACCTGGACAAGAAGGGCGTGACCAGCCATGACGTCACGCGGACCAGTAGCCAACGGGCTACCGTGGAGCCACATTCAAATACGTTACTGCCTTATATATAGAGCTGTTCGTCCGCCATTACCTCATGTTCCCTCTGTCCACCATGCAATAAACCTGAGTTAACCCAGCCTTTGGCTGTGCCTTGTGTCTTGACTCTCATACACTAAAATTTGAGAGCTGGCAAGCCATTTTCTGTGGTTGTCTTAAAAAGAGTGTTTTCATTTTCACAAAGAATGAAAATATTACAGATAAGACAAATATAGGCCACTGCTTTGTTGAATGACTCTTCGAAAGAAAATCATCGGAGGGATCATTTGCATCTTTTTGAGGCGTAAATCAGCCAGCCTTTTGGCACTTGCTGTGTGAGTGCTTACCAGTTGTGAAGAGAAACAAAACTTGGTTTGTTCAGAGAGATTATATGTTAACTGCAGAAACCTTGAAGAAAAAAGACATTTTAGAAAATGAGAAAGGGGAAATAGAAACTTAGAATGCCTCATGAGACAGAAACTGGAGTGGTGTTAGTGAGATAGAAAAAAGAAAGAATATTGATTTGCTGGTTGACAACTTCAGCCCCTACTGCTACCTGAGTTAGGCTTAGCTTCACTTTGAGGGCAGTTTGTGTGCGCACACATGCATTGTTGTTTGAACTGGTGTGAAGAAGCTGCAGTTGGTTTAATATTTCAAAATCTCACTTTCTCCCACACCTTCCTTTCTTCTCCTTGTACTTCAGAGCTTTTTATTCTATTTTCTATTTCCTTCACCTGAGCTGGAGGTCTTATGCTTGGTGAACATCAAAGCAAACTTGCTGTTGCTGATAAATAGAGCGCGCTCGCTCTCTCTCTCTCTGCCCTCAACCTGACTGCAATACAAAGAATGCTCATTACAGAGCTGGCTGGAATAGAGAGCCAACATCAACACCTGCTGCTGCTGCTACTTCTTCTGTGTCAAGGCCAGACATGAAACTGCCAAAATAAATATCAGAAAGTAAACAAAAGGCAATTAAAACCCCACATTGTGGCACCTTAAAGACTAATTCTTTATTTTAATGTTAGCTTTTGTGGTTCAGATGAAGTGGACTTGATCCACGAAAGGTAATATTAAAATACAGGAGTTAGTCTTAAGGTGTAATTACATGTTTTGTCTTTTTTTTGTTTACCTTCTGATATGCTTGCACAGACTAACATGGATACCATTTCAAAAATTACTGCCAAAATGAAGGAACCTTTTAGTGAGTTCATTCTGTAGTTCCTTTCACCTGACCTAGTATGAGAAAGATTAGCCGGCAACACAAGGTTGTCATTACCAGATTATGCCCAATTGTGGTTCAAAAATACCACAATTTTCGAGAAGACTCTTTCTGTGTACCCCCATCAACAGCTCAGAAAGAAAGAAAAAGAAAGAAAGAAATAGCTTGCCACCAAACCTGAAAGTTTGCCTGACTGGCATTTGTCCTGGTGCCCTACATTCATCCTAAATTTTCATTTACATAGCAAAGTAACAACTTGGTTAATGTATAGGTTCCCCCCCCCGTCCCCATTCAAATAAATGGGAGGTCTGGATATTTGGAAATCTGGACACTGCCCTGGATCTAGTCCTGATTGAATAGAATGGAATCCAAGTTGTTCTGCATCAAATGGGACCTTGATCTGAAGTGCCTAATAATTAACTAGATCATATCTGGGAAGTGAAGCATATATATTCCTGAAGCCCCTCTGAAAATAAAATATTTGTTTAAATAGAATCAAAAGTTGATGGGTATCACTGGCTCTGTAATCTTTCTCTTTAAACCAGACTTTGATTGGACAGACTTTCAAAGAAAGGACGCATTCAAACAGGACATCAGTACTGGCCTAGGGCTGAGAAGAACTTTGTATGCCAAAAGGGATCAGGGCCAGAAAGTGACTTATGGAACTGATACAACTCAAGAATAAGAATAGTGGTCAAAAATCCTGTTCTAGAGTTCTTGATTGGAAGAGCTATCAAAAGACAGCCCTCCTATTGATGGTATACTTCATTTGAAGAGCTGTCTAGTTTAATTTTAATTTAAAGACACAGAATCTTAAGGAGAGAGATCAGGGGCTTTGAAGTTTCCCATCCACAATTAGCAGCACTTGTCCAACAGACTATCAGAGTCTAGGGCATGGGGAGCTGGCAAGTAACATAAGCACCAGGACCCAGGCAACAGGCCAAACAGTAACCACATAACACTCTAGAGTCCAAGTCCAATATTAAACCCAAGGCAGACAGGGATACAGGTTATGCTTGGACAACAGGGCACAATCCAAGCAAGCCAGAAGTCAGGTGACCAAAAGAGGAGGTGAGGCAGAATATCTTTGGGGGCTAGAGTTGGACAAGGATGGGGTTCAAGGAGTGAGGATCTAGGTGAGGCACAAAAAGGGTCCACAAGAACCAGGAACAGGGCAGGAAGTCTTCAAAAATAGGAACCAGGAACAAAGAAGATCTTTAGAGCCAGGAGCAAAAGCAAGAGATCTTTGGAATCAGGAACCAGCAATAATTCAGGAGTCAAGTAACAGCAGATCCAGCTTTGTGTGGAGGATGGAGGGAGATATAGCTTATATATCTTATATAGTTCAGCCAGCCACCCAGGGCCTCCAGGTAAAGCTTATGATGGTCCAAAACCTTCCCTACGGCTCTCAGCTGGGGCCCAGCAGCTGCAACAGAGTGAGGATCTAACCCTGCAAGTACTAGAGCTGCCTTCTAGCCTTGAGTTCTCATCATCTGAGCATGAAAGCTGCCACTGGGAAACTCATCCTACAGATACTCGAGCTGCCTCTGATATATGACAGAATCGACAAACACACAAGTCACCCAAAGACTGTCTTCCTTGCTTTCTATGGTGAGATGCATTGCAATTCTGTTTAAACTGCATACATCATTTTGAGCTTTGCATCTACAGATGTAAATGACTGCATGCACTTTTATGCAAATCAGTGCCCACCTTGATTTGGCAATGCATTTCTTCCTTTTTTTTTGGATGATATTTAAGTGGCCATCCTGTTCCCAAGCAAGTGATTGCAAGATTACAATCAGCATAGTTTATATAGTGGGAATGTACTGATCCTTTTTTCATTGTGAGCTGTGATGAAGTAAAGAGAGAATAGGAAAAAAGGAAAATCTAGTGACCATGATCAAGTCTAACAATTTATTGGATGTTCTTTAAAATTAATCACACCAATGATAGTAAAATCCACATCTTTTATTTCCCTTTCAAAATAGGCAAATATCTTTATAACAATTTTATTCACGAATGAAGCTCCAGGTTTCTCAAATGGGGAGAAATTGGGTGTTATGTAAATATTTAATAACAAAGAGCTGTGTGCCGACACACTGGTGACTGCTGCATTTCTTTCCAAAATAGGGCTCTTCTGGCACTGTAACCTCTGTGACAGGCACCTCCAAGAGCCCTCCCTCAAAGTCAAATTGCATCACTTTAAAAAAAGCATGGAAAGAAAATACAGTGTTAACTAAAATGTGCATACTGTATTATTTTATGCACATAGAGGAACTTTTATACATACAGCAATTGTTATTATTTAAATAGAACTTTAATACTTCTTTTATGGTGGGAGAACAAACCAAGCAGATGGGCTGGGTGCTGTCCAGATATAATGTGTTGAGGAGGACATAAGAACATAAGAACAGCCTTCCTGGAACAGGCCACAGCCCATCCAGTCCAGCATTCTGTCTCACACAGTGGCTCACCATTTCCTTCAGGGTATTCCCAAGGAGATGCCTTCACCTGCTTAGGATTCCCTGGAAATGGCATTGAGAGATATCCTGCCTATCTCTCCAACCCCGAGATTGTCCTTAAGTATCCATAATTATAGCCATTGATACCCTTGTCCTCCATGAACTTGTCTAATCCTTTCTTAAAGCTGTCAAGACTGACAGCTGACACCACTTCTTCTGGCAGGGAGTTCCATAGACCAGTGATCCTCTGGGTGAAAAAGTACTTTCTCTTATTTGTTTGAGAACTAGTACCCAAAAGTTTCATCGAGTGTCCCCTAGTTCTAGTGTTGTGCGATAAGGAAAACAGTTTTTCCTTATCTACTTTGTCCACACCGTGCATGATTTTATAAACTTCAATCAGGTCACCTCTTAGACGCCGTCGTTCAAGAGTGAAAAGGCCCAACCGTTGCAGCCTCAGATGGTAAGGAAGGTGTTACAGTCCCCTAATCATTCTGGTTGCCCTCCTCTGTACTTTCTCCAACTCCATAATATCCTTCTGGAGGTATGGCGACCAGAACTGTACACAGTATTCCAGATGGGGCCTCACCATAGATTTATAAAGAGGCAAAATGACACTTGCTGACTTATTTTCTATACCCTTCCTAATGATCCCTAACATTGAGTTTGCTTTTTTCACTGCTGAGGCACACTGGGTTGACATCTTCATTGAGCTGTCCACCAGGACACCAAGGTCCCTTTCCTGGTTTGTCGCAGAGAGTTCAGACACCATCAGTTTATAAATGTAATTGGGGTTTTTTGCCCCAACATGCATCACCCTGCACTTACTAATGTTGAAGCTCATTTGCCACTGTTTTGTCCACTCCCCCAGTGTCAAGAGATCCCTCTGGAGCTCCTCACAATCTCTCACAGTTTTCACTACCCTGTATAATTTAGTGTCGTCAGCAAATTTGGCTACCTTGCTATCTACTCCTACTTCCAGATCATTTATGAAGAGGTTGAAAAGCAGGGGTCCCAGTACTGAACCTTGGGGGACCCCACTCTTTTCTTCCCTCCACTTGGAGAAGTGTCCATTTAATGCTGCTCTCTGTTTCCTGTCCCTTAGCAAGTTGCTGATCCAGGACAAGACCTGTCCCTTTATTCCATGACTGGTAAGTTTATTCAAGAGCCTTTGGTGTGGGACCTTGTCAAAAGCCTTCTGAAAGTCCAGATAAACAATGTCAACTGGATCCCCCTTATCCACATGCTTGTTGACAACTTTGAGGTCCCTGGGCATTCCATTCTCATTCTTCCTTAGTTAATCTAAATCCACTTGCTAGTCTTGCTTAATGAATGGTAAGCCAAAACTTCTGAAACTCCATTCTTTCCAGTGGCTATATTTTAGTTGAGACTGACATACTGGATTTAGGCATTTGTCTTTACACCACAGCAATACCGAAAACCTAGGCAGCACAATAAAAAGTAGAGAAATCACCCTGCCAACAAAAGTCCGCATAGTTAAAGCAATGGTCTTCCCAGTAGTAATGTATGGCTGTGAGAGCTGGACCATAAGGAAGACTGAGAGCACAAGAATAGACACTTTTGAACTGTGGTGCTGGAGGAGACTCTTGAGAGTTCCCCGGACTGCAAGGAGATCAAATCAGTCAATCTTGAAGGAAATTTACCCTGACTGCTCATTTGAAAAACAAATACTGAAGATGAAACTCAAGTACTTTGGTTATCAAATGAGAAGAGAGGACTCACTGGAGAAGCCCTTGATGCTGGGAAAGATCAAAGGCAAAAGGAGAAGGGGTGGCAGAGGATGAGGTGGATGGATGGAATCATTTATGTGATGGGTGTAGATCTGTGTGGGCTGCTAACAATGGCAGAGGCATTCAGTGGTCCATGGAGTTGCAAAGTTGCAATGATGTTGGGAAGGTCAAGCGGTCTGTCCTGGAAGCCAAATTCAGGTTGTTAGGAAGAAGATTGAAGTCCCGGACTTCCAAGGTAGCATTTTCAGAAGTGCTGCCTGTCCCTCGCGCAGGACCTACCAGGCAGGCAGAGCTCAGAAGCCTCAATGCATGGATGAGGCGGTGGTGTCGAGAGGAGGGTTTCAGATTTGTCAGGAACTGGAGAACATTTTGGGACAAGCCAAATCTGTTCAGGAGGGATGGGTTGCATTTGAACCATGATGGGACCAGATTGCTGGAACTCAACATCAAAAAGGCTGCAGAGCAGCTTTTAAACTGATAACTGGGGGAAAGCCGACAGGAGCTGGGCAGCATCCGGTTCGGGAAAGTGTGTACTTGAGTAGTGAGGAGGATGCAAAAATTACTGAGCAGAGCGAGGAGCTAGTCACTAGCATTCTAGCAGAAGGATGCAAGAGGCAGTCTAACAATGCAACTGGACACAAAAGAATGTGTCAGAAAAGCATATATAAATGCTTGTATACAAATGCTAGAAGCCTCCGGAACAAAATAGGGGAGCTGGAATACTTAGCAATAGATAAGAATATTGATATTATTGGTATCACTGAAACCTGGTGGACGGATGATAACCAATGGGATACAGTTATCCCAGGCTACAAACTGTACAGGAAGGATAAGAAGGGGCCTTGTATGTCAAAGAAGTGATAAAATCGTATGAATTGGAATATCTAGGTGATCTGGAGTCACCATTAGAAGCTCTGTGGGTAAGAGTACCAGGCCACAAGGATGGTCTAACAGTAGGCATATACTATCGGCCTCCGACCCAAACTCTTGAGGGAGACTGGCAGTTGGAGAATGTTGTAAAGGAGGCATCCAAGAAGGGAAGCCTGGTTATAATGGGGGACTTCAATTACCCTCACATAGACTGGGTGAACTGTTGTTCAGCACATGATAAAGAGATAAAGTTCCTAGATATGCTAAATGATTGTTCCCTGGGACAGATGGTTGAAGACCCAACTAGAGGTACAAGAATCCTTGACTTGATCCTGAGTAATACTCAGGATCTGGTGCAAGATGTTAATGTGACTGATCCAATAGGGAACAGTGACCACAACTCAATTATGTTTAACTTGATCATAGACCGCAAGTCACTGATAAAATCTAACACAGAGACCTTAAATTTTCAAAAAGGAAATTTCCCAAAGTTGAGGAAACTAGTAAAAAAGAAGCTGAAAGGGAAAATTGAGAGAGTCCAAACACTCCAAGAGGCATGGAGGCTGTTTACAAAAACAATAACAGAGGCTCAATTGGAATGCATACCCAAAAGGAAAAAGGGCACTGCCAGGTCCAAGAGGACTCCGATGTGGCTTACAGGAGCTGTTCGGGAAGTGATCAAGAGCAAGAAAAGCTCATTTAGAAGATGGAAGGCTTGTCCGAATGAGGACAGCAGGCAGAAACATAAATTCTGGCAGAACAAATGCAAGGCAACAATCAGGAAAGCAAAGCAAGACTTTGAGGAGCGTATAGCTAAAAATACTCAGAGAAATAACAAAGATTTCTTTAAGTACATTAGAAGTAAGAACCCAACTAGGAAGGCCATTGGACCATTAGATGACAATGGAAGGCAAGGGGTTATTAAAGAGGAAACAGAGATTGCAGACAGACTCAATGAATTCTTTGCTTCAGTATTCACTGAAGAAGACAGAGGCCACATGCCCAAAACAGAGCCTATCTTCGTAGGGAGGGAAACCGAAGAATTAAGCCAGATAGAAATAACCAGGGAGGAGGTCCTTGCATGTCTTGTTAAACTAAACACTAACAAATCACCAGGACCAGATGGCATCCATCCACGAGTTCTCAGGGAACTTAAAGATGAAATTGCTGATCTCCTAGCCAAAATATATAATATTTCCCTAAAATCAGGCTTTGTGCCTGATGACTGGAAGGTAGCGAATGTAACACCAATTTTCAAAAAAGGATCCAGGGGTGATCCAGGAAATTACCGACCTGTCAGTTTGACATGTGTCCCAGGTAAAGTGATGGAAACCATCCTAAAAGATAGAATTAATAGGCACATAGAAGAGAAGACGCTGCTAAAGGAGAGCCAACATGGCTTTTGCAAGGGCAAATCATGCCTCACTAATCTGTTGGAATTTTTTGAGAGTGTCAACAAGCATGTGGATAAGGGGAATCCAGTTGACATTGTTTATCTGGACTTTCAGAAGGCTTTTGACAAGGTCCCACACCAAAGGCTCTTGAATAAACTTACCAGTCATGGAATAAAGGGACAGGTCTTGTCCTGGATCAGCAACTGGCTAAGGGACAGGAAACAGAGGGTAGCACTAAATGGACACTTCTCCAAGTGGAGGGAAGTAAAGAGTGGGGTCCCCCAAGGTTCAGTACTGGGACCCCTGCTTTTCAACCTCTTCATAAATGATCTGGAAGTAGGAGTAGATAGCAAGGTAGCCAAATTTGCTGACGACACTAAATTATACAGGGTAGTGAAAACTGTGAGAGATTGTGAGGAGCTCCAGAGGGATCTCTCGACACTGGGGGAGTGGGCAAAACAGTGGCAAATGAGTTTCAACATTAGTAAGTGCAGAGTGATGCATGTTGGGGCAAAGAACCCCAATTACATTTATAAACTGATGGGGTCTGAACTCTCTGCGACAAACCGGGAAAGGGACCTTGGCGTCTTGGTGGACAACTCAATGAAGGTGTCAACCCAGTGTGCCTCAGCAGTGAAAAAAGCAAACTCAATGCTAGGGATCATTAGGAAGGGTATAGAAAATAAGTCAGCAAGTGTAATTTTGCCTCTTTATAAATCTATGGTGAGGCCCCATCTGGAATACTGTGTACAGTTCTGGTCACCATACCTCCAGAAGGATATTATGGAGCTGGAAAAAGTGCAGAGGAGGGCAACCAGAATGATTAGGGGACAGGAACACCTTCCTTACCATCTGAGGCTGCAACGGTTGGGCCTCTTCACTCTTGAACGACGACATCTAAGAGGTGACCTGATTGAAGTTTATAAAATCATGCACGGTGTGGACAAAGTAGATAAGGAAAAACTGTTTTCCCTATCGCATAACACTAGAACTAGGGGACACTCGATGAAACTTTTGGGTACTAGTTCTCAAACAAATAAGAGAAAGTACTTTTTCACCCAGAGGATTACTGGTCTATGGAACTCCCTGCCAGAAGAAGTGGTGACAGCTGTCAGTCTTGACAGCTTTAAGAAAGGATTAGACAAGTTCATGGAGGACAAGAGTATCAATGGCTATAATTATGGATACTTAAGGACAACCTCCGGGTTGGAGAGATAGGCAGGATATCTCTCAACATCATTTCCAGGGAATCCTAAGCAGGTGAATGCATCTGCTTGGGAATACCCTGAAGGAAATGGTGAGCCACTGTGTGAGACAGAATGCTGGACTGGATGGGCTGTGGCCTGTTCCAGCAAGGCTGTTCTTATGTTCTTATGTTCTTATGACTCGACAACAAAATATTGAACACCCCTACGTTAAATGGGAATTTTGTTGTTGTTAAAAACAGGTTCATTAATTTGTTCATGAAGTTCATGTCACCAGTCATAGTGATAATGTGCTACTACCCAAAAGCATGTAGAACTCTTTAGAACTCTTCTGTTGTTTTACTACCATGATAAAATATTCGTGAGAGTCATGATGATTCCCTCTGGATCACAAATGTGAATGAGGGAGCAAGTTCTGATGAAGGCTGTCTTCATTTATTCTATTATCAGGAAGACAGGATGAGAGGGAAAGTAGGAGAAAGCCTACTTTCTTTTACTGTCCTGCCTGTCACATGGTGATGCTAGCATGCATTCTTTTGAGCGAACTTCATAATACATATTGCTACCATGATTCAATTCAACTTTGAAAAGTAAGACATAGATAACATTTCTTAAAGTGTGTATACATTTTTGGCATGCTCTGCATGGTAGGTACTGTATCCCATGCTGACTTAGATTGTGAACATTTCCAAGTGTAAGGATCCTCATAGAGAAATTAAAAGTCACTGTGCACTCATTCCTTCTTTTTCTCCTTAATTTGCTTTCCACAGAAAGAACCTTGATTAAAGGAAGAATGTGAATACAAGCTGAATCCATCTGTAGTCCCTATAAAATTCATTGAATGCAGGATGATGAGAAGAGCCTCATCTGAAAATCATCCTGTGCTCCAGTCACAAAATAAATGTGCTACTTAAGCTTATCTGAGTGAAACAAACTTCCTTTTCACCTTAAGGTACTAAATCATTGACTGTATGAAACAGAAGACTCTCAAATGTCTGGGCAAACAGAACTCATAAATCTAATCATTCCAGAGGGCATTTTATCAGAAGGAAATCCTTGGGACATGACATCCTTGTTCTCTGAAATTTCCTTCCATCTTAGAGTTTTAAACTTTGTTTTGCCTTGAGTGCAGGCCACTTGCCATGACATTTATTTAGAAAACATACACAACTGTGACTAAGGCCAAAATCATAGCTGTCAAGTATCCCTTATTGGCCAGGAAAACCCCTTATTTTACCCTCTTTCCTGCCGTCATCCCTTATTAATTAGACTGCAATGTCCTATTGCCGCCATTGGAAGGCAGCACAGGATAAGCATAGCTGTCAAGTATCCCTTATTTGCCGGGAAATTTCCCTTATTTCCAAATCCAAAACTTGACAGGTATGGCCAAAATACAATGAAACCAGAGGGCCTTATGTTGAAAAGACTTGCCTCATAAGTTGCATTGGAAGCCCAAAGAAATGTAGTCAAATGAAGGATCTCTTTTGTAGTGAGTAATCATAAGTTGCTTCTATTAATGAGGAGTCTGTCAAATCAGAAAAAATGAGATTACTCATGTGGTTTGTCAGAGTACCAGATGAAGTCACAAGGAACTGCTAGGGTTCTCCGGCAAGGAGACAAATCTTTGTGTGAGCAACAATGGTGATAGTTTGATTCTCATGTGTATGAAGGCATTAAAACCTGGAAACCCATTTCCATATGTAGGTGTCTATCTATGTGTTGTGTCTTAATAGTGTAACCTTCTACATGTGATATCAATGTATCTGAACCAATGTAACCTTGCCGATGAGTAACAATGTAACCTTCAGCTGTATCACATAAACCCTGTAATAGGACGCGAGCTAATGTCCAACAGCTGGCAGCAGCGAGTGTCCAAGCTCTCTTGGTTCAAACCCATCAAAGACCGCAGCGCGGGAAGTTTCCCGCCGCTACCTACACCTGGACAAGAAGGGCGTGACCAGCCATGACGTCACGCGGACCAGTAGCCAACGGGCTACCGTGGAGCCACATTCAAATACGTTACTGCCTTATATATAGAGCTGTTCGTCCGCCATTACCTCATGTTCCCTCTGTCCACCATGCAATAAACCTGAGTTAACCCAGCCTTTGGCTGTGCCTTGTGTCTTGACTCTCATACACTAAATTGGCGACGAGGATGGGATAATGGATCCCCACGGAGCCAGGACACAGAGCGGGTTCAACATCACCAAACCGCAAGACTGGGAGCTTTTTGAGATGGACTTCCAGGCGGCACTGGTGGAGCTCAAAGTCAAAGAAGACGACGAGGAAAGGAAGAGGGCCATCCTCACTCGCATGCTTGGGATGGAAACCAAGCGGACGCTGGTGGGCATCCTTGCACCGAAGAAGATGAGCGATTTCAAAGCCGGTGACATCATGAAAATGCTGCGTGAGCGTTTCCGACCCTCGAGGGCAATGTTTCCCGCTCGGAGTGCGTTTTGGAGGCGAGTTCAAGCGCCGGACGAGTCGGTAGAAGCCTTCGTAACGGCTATGAGGGTAGCCGCCGCCCCCTGCAAATGGGACCACATCCTAGAGATGGCCCTCAGGGACGGAGTGCTGTGTGGCCTGAAGGACAAGGAAGTACAGCGCAGCTTGATGAACAAGGAGCCACCACCCACACTGGAAGAGGTTGTAGAGGCCGCGGAAGCCGCGGAATCCACGAATGCTGGAGTAGACGAGATGCACAAGTGGCGTGAGTGGCGTCCGAGGGCCGGCAAAGCGGAAAACTCGTCGCACGGGAAGTCCGGTCAGTCGGTGCATGCAACCCGACCGACCTCGAAATCGTCTTCAGAAAGTAGCGATGGCGAGGAGGTCCAGAAGGTCCGGAGAGGCGGGCGCCGCTGCGATGGTTGCGGAGCGGCCCATGAGCGCGTGAAGTGCCCATTCAGGAAAGCCGAGTGCTTCAACTGCGGACGTCGGGGGCACATCGCCAAGGCGTGCAGGAAATGGAAAGAGGGCCGGAGACAGTCGCAAGACCGTTCAGCCAGACCGGACCGTCCAGCGAGGCCCAAAGATGGCGCCCGGGCCACGAGGAAGCAGGACGGCGTGGGCCGCATCTCGGACGACAGCGAGGGCGACGCTCCTGTGTTCAACGTGTCTGCGGGACAGCCCCATTACTTTGTTGAGGTACTAGTACAAGGGACCCCTATTAGGATGGAAGTTGACTCGGGGTCCTCCTATTCTATAATTCCCCAGAGAGAGTTCTTGAAAATCGACCCCCACGTGCGGCCCAAACTTAAAGCGTTGAGGGCCACACTACGGGACGTTCAGGGGAACAGCATTCCAGTGTTGGGGGTCGGAACGTTCCGGGTTCGCTTTAAGAGACATTCTGCGGAACTTCCCCTAGTGGTGCTAAAAGGGGGGAGTTGTAGCCTCCTCGGAACACAGTGGTTTCAGCCCTTAGGCCTGTTCATAGGGGGGGTGCATGCCGTAGGCGAGGACCCAATACAAGCAGTGTGTGACGCACACCCCGCCGTTTTTAAAAGTGGACTGGGAAAGTTCAAGGGTCCCCCTGTAGCCTTCGACTTAGACCCGGAGGTCCGCCCGATAAGACTTAAACCGCGCAGGGTACCGTTCGCGCTTAAGGACAAAATAGAGGCGGAACTGGACAAACTGGTGGGTCAAGGAATTCTCGTTCCTGTGGATTCCGCGGAGTGGGAGACTCCAATTGTAACAGCACTGAAGGCTAACGGGGAGGTGCGCATTTGCGCTGATTATAAGTGTACCATTAATAAGGCAATCCGCCCTAATGCATACCCGGTGCCAGTGGTCAGCCACCTTCTGGCCAGGCTGAATGGGGGAAAGTGTTTCGCTAAACTCGATTTAGCACAGGCCTACCAGCAACTCCCGGTAACCCCCGCCACAGCGGCGGCACAAACAATAGTCACACATAAGGGGGCGTTCCAGGTGTCGAGGTTACAGTTCGGCGTGAACTCGGCACCTGGCATTTTTCAGTCGCTGGTGGAACGCCTCCTGAAGGGGTTGGAGGGGGTGTTGCCATATTTTGATGACGTGTTGATAACGGGGGGGAGTAAGGCCGAGCTGGCCCACAGATTGGATAAGGTCCTGGCCGTGTTCGAGAAAGCGGGGCTGCGACTGAGAAAAGACAAATGTGTATTTTTCGAAACAGAGGTTGAGTTTTTAGGGTTCCGTGTCACACCCGAGGGAATTAGGCCGTCCAAATCTAAGGTAGCCGCCATTAAGAAAGCCCCTCGCCCCACTTCCAAAACCGAGCTTCAGTCATTTCTGGGGCTTCTCAATTTCTACCATACCTTCCTTCCACGGAAGGCGTCTGTTGCCGAGCCGCTCCATCGGCTGCTTAAAAAAGAGGAAAAATGGCTGTGGGGTGACGAGCAAGAAAGAGCGTTCACAGAGTTAAAGCAACTCCTCACATCCGAGGCAATCCTGACTCATTTCGACCCCAAACGGCCCATAGTTTTGGTCTGCGATGCATCCCCGGTGGGGGTGGGGGCAGTGCTTTGCCACGTGTTAGACGACGGAAGGGAGGCCCCGATAGCGTTTTATTCAAGGTCCTTGTCCCAAGCAGAGCGGAATTACGCACAGACCGATAGGGAGGCACTAGCGATAGTAGCGGGAACCAAGAAATTTCACGATTTTCTGTATGGTCGGCCGTTCAAGATCGTTACTGATCACAAGCCCCTGTTAGGAATCTTCACTGCAAATAAGCCCACGCCACAGATCCTGTCCCCGAGGATGCTGCGGTGGGCTATTTTTCTTAACGCATATCAACATGAGTTAGAATACCGGCCGGGGAAGGAAATCAGCCATGCAGACGCGCTCTCACGGTCGCCGTTACCATTGTCGGACGACCAGAAAGCAGGGGTAAGAAGAGACCGCCAGGTATTGCTAATAGAGGTCTTAGAGTCACCCCCGATAGTACCGGCCGACATTGCCAGGGCGACCGGAAAGGATAGAACACTAGAGAAGGTATGCTCGTGGGTGCAGAAGGGGTGGCCGGCGTCATCCCCAGGCACGGAATTCGACCCATTCTTCCGAAAGCGAGTGGAGTTGTCTTTAGAGAGGGGGTGCCTTTTGTGGGGCCAACGGGTGGTGGTTCCTACGTCCCTGCGGCCGAAGGTGCAAAAGCTGTTGCACGTCAGCCACCCGGGGATCGTCCGTTCCAAGGCGTTGGCCCGGAGTTACTTCTGGTGGCCCCAGCTGGACGCCGACATAGAGCAGATGGTTGGCACTTGTGAGGCATGTCAATGTTCTCGACCGGAGGTGGCCCGCCTACCGCATAGGGAATGGGACGCAGCAAGGGGACCGTGGTCCAGGGTGCACGTAGATTTTGCTGGCCCATTCCGGGGAACCATGTTTCTCCTGGTGGTGGATGCATACTCAAAGTGGCTGGAGGTCATTCCGGTAAAGAGCACATCCTCCGCCACTACCATTCGCCAGCTAAGGAGGGTCTTTTCCACGTTCGGTTTACCCGACACTTTGGTCAGCGATAACGCCAGTTGTTTCACGTCCGCTGAGTTCGCAGCATTCATGGAGGCAAATGCAATTCGGCATGTCACATCCGCGCCGTTTCACCCGGCCACGAATGGCCAAGTGGAACGGTTGGTGCGCACCACAAAAGATGCGCTGCGGCGCATGGGCTCGGGAGATCTACATCACCAGGTTTGTCAATTTCTATTAGCGTACAGAGTGACCCCCTTAGCGTCTGGTTACTCGCCGGCCGAGCTGCTGATGCGGAGGAAACTGACCACGCTTTTGTCCAGGCTAGACCCGTCGAGGGTCGAGGACAAAGGGAAGAACATAGGGTTAGCGGTCTCGAAAGGTTTCGGCATAGGTGATCCTGTACATTGCAGGAACTATGCCAACGCAGGCCCAGCCTGGGTGCCAGGGACGATAATAGAACAGACGGGGCCAGTGTCCTATCGGGTGGAAACTAGCACCGGCCTCCTCTGGAGGAGGCACGCTGACCAACTGAGGCACCGAGTGAGCGAGGGGCCGACCAGTGGGGCCCAGCGACAGGATTCAGCGATAGGGTTCTCCCCCACCCGTTTAGCCCAAGGGGGAGACAGGGGGGAAAGCAGCGAGCCCGACTCATATCCTTTTGATACCCCAGTTCTATCCGAGCCCGGGGGGAGGGAAAAGGAGTATGCGGCCGCCGCTGCCGCTTCCCCCGAATCCGATTTTGATTTTGATTTTGCGAGCCGGGGGGGTTTTTCGGAGTGTTCCCCCACCCATCCAAGTGAGAAGAGGGGTTTTTCGTTAGTCCCCAGTGCCCCCGGTTCTTCCCAAACAAAGCACACACCTCCCAACAAAGCCGCAGAGCCGCGGCAAACCACTAACAAGTCATCCTCTCCGATTGCAGGGCAGGAAGCCAGGGAGCAAGGAGGAGGGAGCGAAGCCGGGGCAGGGCAGCCCGCGCCGAGACCCCAGCGTGTTCGAAATAAGCCATCTTGGCTGAGAGACTTCGTCTCATCCTAGGGGGGAGGAGTGTTGTGTCTTAATAGTGTAACCTTCTACATGTGATATCAATGTATCTGAACCAATGTAACCTTGCCGATGAGTAACAATGTAACCTTCAGCTGTATCACATAAACCCTGTAATAGGACGCGAGCTAATGTCCAACAGCTGGCAGCAGCGAGCGTCCAAGCTCTCTTGGTTCAAACCCATCAAAGACCGCAGCGCGGGAAGTTTCCCGCCGCTACCTACACCTGGACAAGAAGGGCGTGACCAGCCATGACGTCACGCGGACCAGTAGCCAACGGGCTACCGTGGAGCCACATTCAAATACGTTACTGCCTTATATATAGAGCTGTTCGTCCGCCATTACCTCATGTTCCCTCTGTCCACCATGCAATAAACCTGAGTTAACCCAGCCTTTGGCTGTGCCTTGTGTCTTGACTCTCATACACTAAACTATGTATGTGCTGCTACAAATGGCACGAGCTCTCTTCAGTCCTCTTTGTTCACTCCTGTCTTATTTTCACATTTACCTTGGACTTGTACTATTTAAAACAAGACAAGAAGTTGAGCACCAGTATCAGGACTAATGAATCATGTTGTTTCACAAAAACAGTGCCACAAAGCCTGGAAGAAAACTCCCTCTCCTGGAATGTCCTTGCTCTCGGACATCAGGAAAGTCAGAATGCCAGCCAGGGCTCTGGAATGTCAGGAAACAGGAACTAACTGACATGGCAGTCTTCACACAGATCACAGAGGAAACCAGTGATAAATTATGTGATTAAAGAAAATGGAACAATTGCAGGTTTCAATAGGAAATATATGCAGGGCAATCTGTTTACAAATTTCATCCAAGGGATGTTAACTAAAAAACTGTCTAAATTCTGCTGAGTTGTTAAAAGCCTTTGTGTTTATTCACAGATATGAGATGGTTCATTTATAGCAATATGGCAACAAGAACAACACAGAAATCTGCGGATTCCGCATGCACAATTGGCATAATGCCCCTGGCAGAGGTTACACTGGCAAAGAAGGTTCCTGGTCACTGGCCCTTGCCAGCATGGAAAGCTCTGTGGGTAAGAGTACCAGGCCACAAGGATGGTCTAACAGTAGGCATATACTATCGGCCTCCGACCCAAACTCTTGAGGGAGACTGGCAGTTGGAGAATGTTGTAAAGGAGGCATCCAGGAAGGGAAGCCTGGTTATAATGGGGGACTTCAATTACCCTCACATAGACTGGGTGAACTGTTGTTCAGCACATGATAAAGAGATAAAGTTCCTAGATATGCTCAATGATTGTTCCCTGGGACAGATGGTTGAAGACCCAACTAGAGGTACAAGAATCCTTGACTTGATCCTGAGTAATACTCAGGATCTGGTGCAAGATGTTAATGTGACTGATCCAATAGGGAACAGTGACCACAACTCAATTATGTTTAACTTGATCATAGACCGCAAGTCACTGATAAAATCTAACACAGAGACCTTAAATTTTCAAAAAGGAAATTTCCCAAAGATGAGGAAACTAGTAAAAAAGAAACTGAAAGGGAAAATTGAGAGAGTCCAAACACTCCAAGTGGCATGGAGGCTGTTTACAAAAACAATAACAGAGGCCCAATTGGAATGCATACCCAAAAGGAAAAAGGGCACTGCCAGGTCCAAGAGGACTCCAATGTGGCTTACAGGAGCTGTTCGGGAAGTGATCAAGAGCAAGAAAAGCTCATTTAGAAGATGGAAGGCTTGTCCAAATGAGGACAGCAGGCAGAAACATAAATTCTGGCAGAACAAATGCAAGGCAACAATCAGGAAAGCAAAGCAAGACTTTGAGGAGCGTATAGCTAAAAATACTCAGAGGAATAACAAAGACTTCTTTAAGTACATTAGAAGTAAGAACCCAACTAGGAAGGCCATTGGACCATTAGATGACAATGGAAGGCAAGGGGTTATTAAAGAGGAAACAGAGATTGCAGAGAGACTCAATGAATTCTTTGCTTCAGTATTCACTGAAGAAGATAGAGACCACATGCCCAAAACAGAACCTATCTTCGTAGGGAGGGAAACCGAAGAATTAAGCAAGATAGAAATAACCAGGGAGGAGGTCCTTGCATGTCTTGTTAAGCTAAACACTAACAAATCCCCAGGACCAGATGGCATCCATCCACGAGTTCTCAGGGAACTTAAAGATGAAATTGCTGATCTCCTAGCCAAAATATATAATCTTTCCCTCAAATCAGGCTTTGTGCCTGATGACTGGAAGGTAGCGAATGTAACACCAATTTTCAAAAAAGGATCCAGGGGTGATCCAGGAAATTACCGGCCTGTCAGTTTGACATGTGTCCCAGGTAAAGTGATGGAAACCATCCTAAAAGATAGAATTAATAGGTACATAGAAGAGGAGGCGCTGCTAAAGGAGAGCCAGCATGGCTTTTGCAAGGGCAAATCATGCCTCACTAATCTGTTGGAATTTTTTGAGAGTGTCAACAAGCATGTGGATAAGGGGGATCCAGTTGACATTGTTTATCTGGACTTTCAGAAGGCTTTTGACAAGGTCCCACACCAAAGGCTCTTGAATAAACTTACCAGTCATGGAATAAAGGGACAGGTCTTGTCCTGGATCAGCAACTGGCTAAGGGACAGGAAACAGAGGGTAGCACTAAATGGACACTTCTCCAAGTGGAGGGAAGTAAAGAGTGGGGTCCCCCAAGGTTCAGTACTGGGACCCCTGCTTTTCAACCTCTTCATAAATGATCTAGAGGTAGGAGTAAAAAGCAAGGTAGCCAAATTTGCTGACGACACTAAATTATACAGGGTAGTGAAAACTGTGAGAGATTGTGAGGAGCTCCAGAGGGATCTCTTGACACTGGGGGAGTGGGCAAAACAGTGGCAAATGAGCTTCAACATTAGTAAGTGCAGAGTGATGCATGTTGGGGCAAAGAACCCCAATTACATTTATAAACTGATGGGGTCTGAACTCTCTGCGACAAACCAGGAAAGGGACCTTGGTGTCCTGGTGGACAGCTCAATGAAGGTGTCAACCCAGTGTGCCTCAGCAGTGAAAAAAGCAAACTCAATGTTAGGGATCATTAGGAAGGGTATAGAAAATAAGTCAGCAAGTGTTATTTTGCCTCTTTATAAATCTATGGTGAGGCCCCATCTGGAATACTGTGTACAGTTCTGGTCGCCATACCTCCAGAAGGATATTATGGAGTTGGAGAAAGTACAGAGGAGGGCAACCAGAATGATTAGGGGACTGGAACACCTTCCTTACCATCTGAGGCTGCAACGGTTGGGCCTTTTCACTCTTGAACGACGGCGTCTAAGAGGTGACCTGATTGAAGTTTATAAAATCATGCACGGTGTGGACAAAGTGGATAAGGAAAAACTGTTTTCCCTATCGCACAACACTAGAACTAGGGGACACTCCATGAAACTTTTGGGTACTAGTTCTCAAACAAATAAGAGAAAGTACTTTTTCACCCAGAGGATTACTGGTCTATGGAACTCCCTGCCAGAAGAAGTGGTGACAGCTGTCAGTCTTGACAGCTTTAAGAAAGGATTAGACAAGTTCATGGAGGACAAGGCTATCAATGGCTATAATTATGGCTACCTAAGGACAACCTCCGGGTTGGAGAGATAGGCAGGATATCTCTCAATGCCATTTCCAGGGAATCCTAAGCAGGTGAAGGCATCTCCTTGGGAATACCCTGAAGGAAATGGTGAGCCACTGTGTGAGACAGAATGCTGGACTGGATGGGCTGTGGCCTGTTCCAGCAAGGCTGTTCTTATGTTCTTATGTTCTTATGTATGGGGGGGGGGGCGATTAATAATCATAGGGTTGATTCACCCACATCTGACCTGACCAGCGATTCTGCTGAGAGAAGCAAATCGCTAACCTCCGTTACGTATTAGGCAATTACTGACTCACAGATCAGCCCAAGCTCTAGTGCAAATAGTGGCCATGTTTACCTTGGTGTAAGCCCCGAACAATGGATTTCCCCTGTCAGTGTTTGCCCTAGTTAATTAATTTCCCCAAGAGAGGTTCCCAATTAACCCGGGTAAATGGGTGATGTGATTTTCTGTCAGATGACGATTCTACCACACGCAGCCTTGAACATAATATATACTGATGATTTTCCCTCAATAAACTACTGGTCTTCGCTCCATCTTGCCTCGTGTCGTTACTCGACCAGTCTCCTCCGGGACCTCAAGGGCCGCTTCACGGCCCCAATCCAACAGAAATCATGCCGAGAATTTACTGGGCCGAAGGAAAGGAACCAACATTGTTCAGTTGCTGAGCTTGGAGAAGCAGAGTCTCCATTTGAAATGTCTGGCTTGTCAAGAGCACCTCTCTCATTGTGACTATAAATTGCAGAAGGAAAGGCTAATTCATAAGGAATCAGGAAGTCTAACTGTCAAGAAATGCTGGCTAGATCTCACCTGGTTCTAGGACTGCCATATACTCCCCCACTCTTTGGGTGACTGATGTAGTGCTACCTTTTCTTATTGTAACATTGCAATAATGTGAAGATCTTCTCATAATAGCTGTTGCAGCTGTGCAGTTTTTTTTTATTAAACAAATGCATTCCTATATTCAAAATAGGGCTGTGGTGCCTCAGTGCGGCGCAGAATTTTGAAACTGCTGTCCTGCAACTGAAAGGTTGTGAGTTTGATCCTGATGAGGGATCAAGGTTAACTCAGCCTTCCATCCTTCTGAGGTCAGTAAAATGCGTACCTAGCATGTTTAGGGCAAAATGCTTATTTACTTGTGAACCACCCAGAGAGTGCACTAAGTGCTATGGGATGGTATATAAATGTGATTGCTTTGCTTTTTTTTGCTTTTGTTTTTGTGGTTAAGATGCTGAGCATGAGAAACGAAAGGTCAGCAGGTCAGCAGTTCAAGACCTGAGTGCTGCATGATGGAGTGAGCACCAGTTGTCTGTCCCAGCTCCTGCCAACCTAACAGTTCGACAGCAAGAAATTACAAGTAGATAAATAGGCACTGCTTCAGTAGGGAAGATAACAACATTCTGTGCACTCTGGCATCTAGTTATGCCTGCCACATGACGATGGGAACGTATGCAGATGCAGACAGCGCTGGCTCTTTGGCTGTAAATGGAGATGAGGACTGCCCTCTGGGGTCAGATACAACTGGCTTTCAAGCAAAGGATACCAAATCCTATTTATTTGCTTTAAGGGCACATGCTAAGTGCTGCTGTTATTCTTTTTCATTTAGGTTTTGTCTAGGACAACTAGATTTGCCAAACTGCTTGTTAACTAAAACCATCTGGCATCTCAGAACACAAAGTTTTCTCCGGAAAAAGGAAAGAGGAACAGACACCTCGAGCTAGATGATATCTCTGCACAGGTCTGTCCTGGCTCTCCCCATTCATCAGCATTTAGGGAGTCATTTTTCGTTGTTAAAAGCCTGCTTGAAGTGATGGGTCTTTACTGTCAGCAGAAGGATTGAAAGGGAGGTAACTAAACTAAGCTGCCAAGGGAAAGCATTCTACAACCTGGGAGCAGCCACAGATAAGGAGCTCTCGCTTGTTTCCACATCAAACATGGCTGTTATGGCAAGAAGACCAAGAGGATGGTCTCTGCTAAAGATCTTAAGGATGTGAAAGATTCATAGGAGAAGGATACTGTCCTTCAGAAAGCATGTGTCCAAATTATATGGGCCAATTGACTACACTTTTAACTGGGTCTAGCCATTGCAATTACTATAGCAGAGAACTCTCTATAACTGGCCCCCAAACTCCAGGTGACCTCTTTCAGTAATTTCACGCCAAAAGTCAAGTCCAGGGTATTGAACAGGGGTCCCCCAATACCATTTTATGAGTTCTCCCCTCCAGAAAGGGCAGGGGAGCCACTGTAAAATGTTGCCCCTAAATCCCATCTTAATCATGCCTCCATTTAATAAGGAGTTGAAATGATTTTCAATCAAACACTTTTTTTAAAAAAAGAGTCAAGACCTGATTTAAACTAGTAGTTCATCTCTAGAGTAGGCCCATTAAATTATTGGGATTTTCCTAGGTTTTGGCAGAATACTCAAACATTGATTCAATTATTGAAATCCAATAGGAAATTGCAACAAGATTAGGCGCATTGGGTTACGGGGCTTGATGACTCAGCTCTTCTGTCTGGCTTCTTCAGTTGCAATTTACCATTGGAATTCAGCCAATGTGACTTTGAAGGGGGGTGGTGTTACACATTTTTATTCCCAAATGCTCATGTTTGTTCACGCTGTCGCACACACAAACCTAACCTTCTCTATCCAAAAATTCTACCTGCACTGAGAGTGATGGAGATAGGAGATTCTACTGCTGTGATTCCCAACGAGGGGCACATGCCCCACAGGGGGCAATTTTATTTTTAAGGTGTGTGTGTATGTGGGGGGAATTCAAGTGTGTTTAGACCAAATTAATGCCCTTTTAGGCCTCTTCCACATGAATAATAAGAATTATATGTCATTCGGGGCGGGGGGGGGGATCAGGATTTTAGCGATGCTTAAGTGGAGCATGGCCAAAAAAGGTTGGGAAGCACTGCTAGTCTTCTCCCCAAGGTACAGCTGCAGTTCACTATTTAATGCTGTTATAAGGATGGCATAAGCCCATGATGGTGAACCATGGCACTCCAGATGTTTCCAGAAGCAGAAGTAAAATGCGCCTGTATGGGCACACCCATACAGGCGCATTTTACTTCCGCTTCCGGGAGCGACGAGGGTGGTGCTGGCCAGATGAATTGCAGTAAACTCCCTCATGTGAATTCACGAGGGCTTGGGCTTCTGAAAATTGAAGTCCAAGAGCATCTGGAGTGCCAAGGTTCGCCATCATGGGCATAAGCTGTCCTACCATCTGAAGTGGAAAGAGGGCTTTCCCCACAACAGCAACAGGCAGATGGAGGAGGATAAAGAGGTAGTGGCAGTGGAGCCTTCCTTAACTGAACAGCTACATCCACCCAACCCCAGCACAACCACATCTTGCTTGGCTGACTCTTTGAGCCTAGCTTTAAAACTCTTCAGAGCCAAAACCTTGTGGGAAGCCTGAAGCACCTTCTTCTTCTTCTGCTGTATCTGAATCCAAATATTGGTGAGCCTCATGGCAATCAGCCATGAAGACTGTCTTGAGAATATAATGCCTTTCATCTGCCTTCCACATTGCAGCATGACACTCATACCACTGGACCAGTTCTGCTAGTCACTTTCTGGTCCTGAGTGCTTTTCGCATGTGAAGTCCTCATCAGCTTTAGGCCAGGATTGATGAAGCTGCTGACCTCCATCAAGATGGATTAAAATGGGATTTAATTCACTTGGGGACCATCACCCTTCCCTGTGGACTTCAGCACCCAAGGCCATTAATCCTCAGGGTTGTCAGGTTAGTTAACCACCGCCTGACACTTGGTGTTGAGTCACTGACAGTATGGTCTACTCTATTACCATAGCAAGATAACCTGGCCAGACTGTACCTGAAGCACCACCTGATTTTAACCCCAATTCATGAATGGACTAGAACTTTGTCCTGTTGGCATTCTTAATACATAGGGCTCTGCTGGAAAATAATTATGGAGTGCAAGATTTTGTCCTCTGGGAAATGTTAGCCAAGGTCTTTTTAGTATCACTGGCTTGGAAAATTGCTTTGTATCTCTCAAGATGTTGCAGGGAAGCTGCTGCTATTACTACTCAGTACAAGAAGGTCTCTATGCTTCAATCCTCTTTGTGAGAGGACTCAGGCGGTATAACGATATTTTGAATATTCAATCAGTAGTAAATAAATAAAATGAGATCACAGGGCCTTGCAAGTCTATCATTTAGCATGCTTCTTAACCAGGCTTTTTGCACACTGCCTCATTCTGGCTGAGACATGGACATATTTCTGCTGATTAAACTGGTTAGTGATTAAACTCTTCTCAGTTTCATTAAGAGCCACAGTTTCCCCAGTAGAAATGTTTACAAATGTGCTCAGTGATTCGCCTCCAGCGCTATGTGGTTATGAAGCCTGTTTAAAACTTAGATGAAAAATGGAGCAGGCAGTTTCATATGATGACAAGATTTCTTTGCCACATTCACAGTCTGGTCAGTTTCCCCATGTCCAGAATAAACCCACTGAATAAGATTGTGTTTCTCCAACAGATTTTCTGTGACAGGATTCTTTTAATGAGGTTTGTTTGTCTTGGATTCATATACCTAGTGGTGGGCTCCAAAAATTTTTTTTACTGCCACACTGTGGGCGTGGTATGGTGTGCATGTCCAGGAGGAAATCCCTGCGTTGCACCTGAATTAGAACCATTCTTTAAGATTTTTCAGTCAGGTAGTTGTTCTGCTTCCTACACTTCTTTTTCCACTTATTTTACCTGGAAATTATTAGCTATAACAACCAGTACCATTCTTTTCTCATTAAGAAGCTGAAGTATTCTTTATGTGTTCTGATATTTTTGTGTTTATTAATCCCCTTAGTACTTTTTCTTTGGCCATTTTCTCAAATCATATTTTTATTTATTTAAACATATATACCTGGTATCAGCATCGACTCTCTCCACTCTTACTACTTGCAGCAGGGTAGCCAGTTGAGGAAGTACTTCATCAAAACACAGGATGTGAGGAAATAGTTTTGCAGAAAATGTTGATGTGTTGATTTATATGTATAGATAACACATTTAGAAGTAAGTACTATAATTTAGAGGTACTGCAGTGGCTTAGTAGTTAAGACACTGAACTTGATGACTGGAAGGTCAGCAGGTCAGCAGTTCAAGACCCGTGTGCTGGATAATGGAGTGCATGCCTCGGAGAAAGGGAGAACCCACAGCCAGGGGGCGGGTGGAGGACAGAACCGGGCTGCCACCTTCCGCAGGCCTCTGCCCCCCCAATGGGTCCTCTGCCCACCTGCCCAAATGGAGTCTCCCTTCCGCCTGACACAACCCATGGGAGGACAGAGGGGCCAGGCTGTGATGGCTACCCACTGACTGTAGTCGTTGGGGAGGCCGGCGCCGGCGGCAAGAGTCAGGCTGAGATGGCGCTTCGCGGTGGGGCTGAGAGAGCGCCCGTGACAACAGCAGATGAAAAGGTAAGGCAGCTGGGGGGGGGGGGCGAGAGGCGGGCCTGGGTTTCTCCTTGGCCCGGATAGGGTACCCCGGGCAATGCCGGGTCCTCTGCTAGTCCTTTAAACAACTCATCTAATTAACATTCAAATCCACTTTGGATGTTCAAGAAGACAAAAGATACTTTTCATCTTTCACACAGCTTTTAATGTTTCCTTAATTTACACAATTCAGGAAACAAAACAGACTAATTTTTTTAATTTCACATCTTGATGAAAGATAGGTACATTGGAGGTGTGAATTCTCTGTTTGGTACTTCTTTAATGTCCTTTGAAGTGCTATAAGGTCCATCTGAAACAAACCATGAAGGTATCAGGTATAAACGCACAACCTTGGAAGACAATGGCCGAGGATTGCCGACTTTGGCGCCAAACCATCTCTGCTGCTACCAATCACTTTGAGGGGGAATGCCGTAGACATGAAGAGGCTGAGTGACAAGCATGGAAGCTTTGTCAAACCCAACCACATCCTCTACCATCTATTCAGTGTACTGTGTGTGGTTGCATGTTCCATGCCAGGATCGGTTTGTGGAGTCACCTGAGATACATCCAACCAGCTGAGAAAATGAACTCCAGGAAAAATTTGTGCTCAGATATGAGTAGTATTTATTTATTTATTTATTTATTTATTTTTTCATTCTTAGATTTTTATGCTGCCCACTCGGGGAAACCCGACTCAGGGCGGCACACAACAATAAAAACAGATAAAATACAGTAAAATATAACAAAACAGATTAAAACCCTCACTTGACGACCCACCAACCCACCCTCCCACTCCCACCCCACATAAAAGACTAAATAGGGAATGGAGGAATACCGCAGTACACAACACAAAAAGAAGGGACAGTTGAGCTCTAGTTGGAAATAAGCCAACAGGCTGGGGCTGTATTCCCATTAGGGCCCCACACCTGCCCTGCCAGCCAGGTTTTCACTCCTTTCCTGAAAGGCAGCAATTCTGTCTGTAGCCTCAATTCTGTTGGAAGGAGGTTTCAGAGGGTTGGTGCGGGCACAGAGAAGGTAAGCCTCTCTAGCTGAAGGTACCACCAAGGATCCCCTCCGGTCCGCTCTGGTTGGATGGGCAGACACTCTTGGGATGATGCGGTCTCTGAGGTATCCTGGCCGATGACGAATGTCCTCTGTAAGAGGTGGTTAATTGTAGGTGTAAATTTTTCCTCTTTTTGGGTGCACACTGGCTAACATTTTCTCAGCCAGTTTCCCAGCCACTTCCCCAAAGTAGCATAAAGTTTCTCTATACCCCACCCCGGGTTTCTTACAATCCATATCAATGAATATCAATGAATATCAATGAAATGCAGTGGCTCAGGGAAATGCAGTGGCTCAAGTGGCTAAGACGCTGACTGGGAAGCGGAAGGTCAGCAGTTCGATTCCCGAGTACTGCAGGACGGAAATGAGCTCCCGTCTTCGTCCCAGCTCCTGCCAACCTAGCAGTTCAAAAGCAAGAAATTGCAAGTAGATAAATAGGGACCACTTCGGTGGGAAGGTAACAGCGTTCCGTGCGCTCCGGTGTCTAGTCATGCCTGCCACATGACCACGGAAACGTCTGCAGAAGCAGACAGCGCTGGCTCTTCGGCTTAGAAACAGAGATGAGCACTGCACCCTAGAGTCGGATACGACTGGCTTTCGAGCAAGGGAAACCTTTACCTTTTTATATCAATGAATGAGGAACATATCATTTATAAAGCTAATAGCTGTTCACTGAGCATTCAATGCCAAACCACCCCAAATAGTTTGCATGACAACAAGGATAACATGCAACAGCATACTGTATAAGGTGGAATCCAATTCTTTCCCAGGTAGTTGAGGACTGCAGGTGGGTTTAGACTAGATGGGGAAGCCAGAGGGTGGAAACCTATACTATCATAATCTCTGTTAATGAGGAAGTCCTTGAGCTTCAGTATGTGAGCCCTAGTTATGCCACTGTGCTGCCCCTGAAAACACATCTACCTATGTTGCCTCATGTACATCTGGAGCATCAGCAGATAGATATGGTGCTTCTTAAGGTATTTATTTGACAGTTCACTAGGAATGAATTGATAGAGGAAACGTTTGCTCTGGTCTTGGGAGAATGCCTTGAAAACTTCATTGTCTAGTTGTCTTGCCATATTGAGACAGGCTGAAATAATGGGAACAACAAATTTAATGAGTATTATTTCATCTGTTAATATGAAAATTAGAGTAAAACGAAAAACACAGAGGAAAATATCATCATTACCATAACTAAGCTGATGAATATGTTCAATCTAAATACAGAACATATAACATAAAAAGCTAGATTGGATTCAAATAAAAGAGGAGTATAAACTGGAGGAGGAAATATCAATAATTTAAGGAACATAAATGTCACCATATTACTAACAGAAAATATGTGAGAAAGGGAATCCTGGTGGTGCAGTGGTTAAACTGCTGTCCTGCAACCAAAAGGTTGTGTGTCTGATCCTGACCAGGGCTCAAGGTAGACCCAGTCTTCCATCCTTCCGAGGTCAGTAAAATGAGTACTCAAAATGTTGGGGACAAAATGCTGATTAATTTGTGAACCACCCAGAGAGTGCACTAAGTGATATAGGGTGGTATACCCTGTTTCCCCGAATATAAGACACTGTCTTATATTTTTTTAAACTCCAAAATTAGCAAAAGGTCTTATCTTCAGGGGATGTCTTATTTTTCCATGAAGAAGAATACCAGTCTCGATCGCGCTTCCCCACCCACAACCAAGGGACGCTTCCCTTGGTTGTGAGTGGGGAAGCGGCATCGAGACTGGCCTCAGCTGTGAGGCGGCCGGCATGGCCCATAAGAAAGCCTGCCACATCGGAGTCTCGATTGCCTCCCCGCTCACAACCAAGGGAAGTTTCCCCTGGCGAGAGCGGGATCGAGACTCCGATGCGGCAGGCCTTCTTATGGGCCATGCCGGCCGCCTCACAGCCGAGACCAGTCTCGATCGCGCTTCCCTACTCGCAACCAAGGGAAGCGTCCCTTGGTTGCGAGTGGGGAAGCGCAATCGAGACTGCCCTCAGCTCAGCTGTGAGGAGGCGTCGGAGCCGGCCGCCTTACAGCCGAGACCAGTCTTGATCGGGCTTCCCCACTCGCAACCAAGGGACACTTCCCTTGGTTGCGAGTAGGGAAGCGCGATCGAGACTGGTCTCGGCTGTGAGGCGGCCGGCATGGCCCATAAGAAGGCCTGCCGCGTCGGAGTCTCGATCCCGCTCTCGCCAGGGGAAACGTCCCTTGGTTGTGAGCGGGGAGGCAATCGAGACTCCGACGCGGCAGGCTTTCTTATGGGCCACGCTGGCCGCCTTACAGCTGAGACCAGACTTGATTGCACTTCCCTACTCACAACCAAGGGACGCTTCCCTTGGTTGCGAGTGGGGAAGCACGATCGAGACTGGCCTCAGCTGTGAGTCGGACGGCATGGCCCATGAAGGCCTGCCGCGTCGGAGTCTCGATCCCATTCTCACCAGGGGAAACTTCCCTTGGTTGTGAGTAGGGAAGTGCAATCGAGACTCCAACGCGACAGGCATTCTTACACGCCGGGAGGAGGGGGCCGGCGGTGGAAGATGGCATACCGGTATTACAGTACTGTACCTGGCTCTGGCTCCACTCGTCCTTCTCTTCTGTCCCGGACACCGGAAGCAGGGAGTGCATGCGATCGGATTGCCAGGAGGTAAGGGGGTCTTATTTTCGGGTGGGACCTTATATTTCAAAGGCAGGGGAAAAAAGGGGCGTGTCTTATTATGGGAGGAGGTCCTATAATCGGGGAAACACGGTATAAGTGTGGTTGCTATTGCTCAAGGGTGAGATATAACTATTTTAAGTAAGGGCAGATGTTCAATTCAAAACCAAATTATAATTATTATTTTATTATTTTATTTATTTATATCCCGCCCTCCTGGTGGGGAGGACAAGCAAGGAATCCTACATTTCTGGTTCATACAATGTTTATTCTGAAGGAATGTGATCTCCTTTGTCATGTGTACTGTAGCAGTAATAATAACAATTGTCATCAAATCTATTTTGATTTTACCAATCTTTTCCTCTTTTTCTTTCTTTCTTTCTTTCTTGCTTGCTTGCTTTTGGTAAATAGGATACTCAGAAGTTGTCTTCCCTTTTCTTCTTTGATGGCATTCTCTCTCTCTCTCTCTCTCTCTCTCTCTCTCACACACACACACACACACACACACACACACACACACACACACACACACACACACACACACACACACACACACAGTGCCAAATTAAGAGGATTCCTTCATATAAAATTGGTTGTTGCTACGTTTTGTCAAAATCATCTGCTGAAAATTTCTATGGTTAGAGCTTATTCATGCTTATTTGAGGAGAGATCATGGGAGCAAATCAAATTCAGACGTTTTGACAAGGCATGGTATGGTTGACTATCACAATATGCCAGAGGACTGGTTCACAACATCTTCCTCATTATGACTTTTTCCCTGCCTTTGAGAAGATTTATTCTCCCTCAGGATGACTTTTTTAATGTTTCAGTTTTTTTATTTAGCCTTAACTGATAAGTTGAAAGGGGGAAGGCATATAATTCTAGAAGGGAAATGTGACAAATGACAGGTGGCACATGCCTGCAAGTCATTTCTGATCTGTCTTTGGAGGAATTCCCCGGTCCTTTTGGGAAGCATTGTTTCTAACTAACTCTAGAGACTCTCTGATTCATTCTATTTTAAGATAAAGTATTTTATATTTATAGCATGCTCTCTTATTGTATGCCTTGTTTAATTTTCATGACCTTAGGTTTGTAGCATGTCCTGATACTGTACACATCTATTATTTTGTTTCCCCAGTAAATGCAAATCCAAATTATTCCAATTACCTGTAAGGAAACAGTGAAAGTTCAGTTCAGATTTGCAAAATACTTTGCCTAGCCCACCCCCAGAGTAAGGAAACAGACAACTTTTTTGGATGTAAAAAATTGGGCCACTTTATTAACTTTTGAACTGTATTAAACCATGCAATTAAGTGCTCTGCAACAGGCCGCTGTAGCACTGGTAAGGACCCTCCAATTCAAAATCCACTGGATATAATCATTGATCTTAATTCTGCCTTAGATTTTTCTAATTAAGTTACTTAGTAGATCCCTAGCCAGGAGTGTCAACCAGCCACTCTCACTTCTGGCATTGCATCAGGTGAACTGCCTAAGGCACTCCAAGCTGTCAAACTTGGCAGAGTCTTGTTCCTGGGCCGCATTTTATCAATCAGGCATGTTGTCCATCTTGGTGTCCACCTGTGTGCTTAATCAAATGCGTCCCTTACCTGAATCACTAGGGATCAATTTCCTGTCGTTACCAGTGCTACCCGCGAAAGTGACCAAAATAACTCCTCATGTCTCAAACGTCCACCACAGTGTTGGATGGGTGAAAACAACAAGAATCCACATAGCCAATCCAGGATTAAAGCAAAAATTCCCATCCGGCCCATATGCGACCAAAAAATTCACACTATAGTTGAGGAGGGAGGGCAACACGCCAGAAGGGAAACTGAAAGCAGCGAGCTCTGGGTGGTTGAGCCCCCCTTATAAAGGGAGCTCCTGGCTCCTCACCCAGGGCTTATAGTCGACTGCTGTCTCCCTCCGGGGGGGGGGGGGAGGCAAAGCATGCACATGCAGCATTCACCATCAGTGCACGCCCATTGGCATCACAAATCCTGCTGCAGGAAATGGGGCTAGTCAAGTGCATTGCCACGACTAGCAACATGGAGAGGATGCAAGCATGGATCATGTTCAGTGAAATACAATTTTTCCTCCACTTCTATTTCTGTTTTTGAGACTGGCTACAGTGGTTAAGTCACTGAACTTGACAACTGGAAGGTTAGCAGGTTAGCAGTTTGAGACCTGAGTACTGCATGATGGAGTAAGCTCCCGTTTCTGTCCCAGCTCCTGTCAACCTAGAAGTTCGAAAGCAAGAAATTTCAAGTAGATTAATAGGTACCACTTCGTTGGAAAGGTAAACAGTATTCCGTGCCCGCCAGTGTCTAGTTATGCCTGCCACATGTCCACGGAAAGATCTGCAGATGCAGACAGCACTGGCTCTTTGGCTGCAAACAGAGATGAGCACTGAACCCTAGAGTCAGACATGACTGGCTTTCAAGCAAGGGCAACCTAAGCATATTTAAGTGAAAAGAAAGAACCCTAATTGGAACCCAAAGCTCCACTCATCATATCCAAAGCTATCTTCATTGATTGGGTCTGAGTCTTTTAGGTCACCAGCTGATCAACTGTACTTGATACAGGAATATGACTTTGGGGTGTCTTTGGGCAAGTTTTACATGGTGATCAGGCTATGTGAATTTCCTCTTCCCAGCCTTCCTGTGGAACATGCTTGCTCTTTACCACGTTGTAAAATATATGGAAATGAAATCTGAAGAGTGCATCAGATATAATGGCATTTGGTATTAACAAGTTGGGAATTTGAGTCAGAATTAATTAACGTCATGTTGGATGTATCACATTAAGCAATGTGCAGCTTTAGAAAAAGCATTTTATGCAATGACAATGAACTGAGAAGAGTTCTAATGCACAGTGGTGTCACCAGAGATTTCTTCTTCTAAAGGCCAGTTCTTGACTATTTCTAAAATTGTGTTTTCAAAGAAATGATCCACCAAGAGCCAGAGGAAAGAAAGTGTGTGTGTGTGTGTGTGTGTGTGTGTGTGTGTGTGTGAGTGTGTGTGTGTGTGTGTGTGTGTGTGTGTGTGTGTGTGTGTGTGTGCTGATTTGTCTATGGGGGAAGACCCAGCTTTTTGGCTGAGCCAAGTAGCTAAATTACACCACCCCCTCACACCCACATCTGTCCTTATTTTAGACTCAAATGTGCATTTTCAGCACAAAAATGAGTTGTTATTCATTATTACAAACTATTTAAAATTTCAGATGCAGGGAACTTAAAAGTGAGGCAAGGAAAGTATGCATACTTTTAAAACAAATCTCCAAACACAGAGATCTAAGACCTAAAATGGGAAAGAAGCTGAGGCAGCAAAGGAGAGAGTAAGCACTTGGAAATATTACTTATTTGGACTACAGTTCCCAAAATTCCCTATGTAGTATATCTATTAATTCCATGAAACACAATCCAAAGAAAGAAAATCCAAAAATTTCTGCCTCTTGGGAGGCAGTAAAAGTCTGTTAACACTGTAAGGTAAGCTGGAAGATCAATTTGGGGGAAAATGTTCTTTAAGTAATCAACTGGATCCACAGCAGTTAAGGTGAAGAAGCAAAGCTCCCAGCACAAAGAAGCAGAACATGTCAGGGAAATCTTTCTAAGGGTACATCTACACTGACCCAGTAGAAATAGATCCTAGCTGATCAGTTCTATTGATTCAAATGAGATTACTTGTGAGCCCACTGGCCCATGCAATGTTGGCAGCCATTCCTTCATCCATTGCTTGTTTCATAAACAACAACAATGCCGGCGCACCCAGTGCCCCATGCACCTGGTGCACGCTTTGCCTCCCCCGCCCCAGAGAGACGGAGCAAAAACGTGTGTTCTGCGCACTCCCAAAAAGGGAGGGACTTTGCTCCTACAAAAGGGGGATTTTGAAGTGTGCAATGCATCTTCGCTTTCTCTTTTGATTTTCCCCTACCCTCCCTCCCTGACTCCTAGTGTGACTAATTTTTGGTTGTCCGCAGGGGCCAGATGGGAATTTTTGGCCCAAACCCTCATTGGTCCCTGGGTTTTCATTTTTTTGCCCATCCCACACTGGGCTGTGAGGTTGAGTTGGAGGTGCTAATTTATTTATTTATTTTTGCATTTCTGGCCAAGTAGGTGGGTAACATGGCATAAAAGTGTCAGCCTTAGCCCAAAATTGATAACTTTAATTAAAAACTGTGATGTCAACAGCCTAGGGCGTAACCTAAAAGCAAAACAGACTGTTGAGTAAAATACGGAAAATATAAGTTAACTAACCAAGCTGCACAGCTGGTTGAACAATAATTTATGTTACAAAGTAACAGCATGTAATCATGGCTGTTTACTGAAGATGGCAAGTAAACAGCCAATAAATAACCTCATTGCCGTGTTGCCGTTCTGTTGTGTTCTGTAAAGCTGTGCCTTTAACAATGTACCTTTGCCATGTGTTAACAATGTAACCTTTCTGTGTGCAACATTATAACCATCAGCTGTATCAATGTAAACCTGATAAGGGGACGCGAGCTAGTGACCACTAGATGGCAATAGCGAGCGTCCAGCTCTCATGGCTCAGATTCACCTGGTTCAGCAGCGCGGGAAGATTCCCCGCCACCTCTTCACCTGGTCAAGAAGGGCGTGACCTTCCACGACGTCACGCAGGCAGCAACCAATAGTCTGTCGACGAGCCACATTCAAATGTATAGCCAGCTGTATATATTGAGCTACTCATCCGCCATTACCACATGTTCCTCCGGATCATCATGCAATAAACCTGTGTTAAGCCAACTCTTCAGCTGTTTCATTGTCTTTGGTCCCTTACACTAAATTGGCGACGAAGGTGGGATATGGCAGCCCACGGGACCAAGACATGCGCCGGTTTCGAAATCAGGAAACCGGGCGACTGGGAGATCTTCGAGATGGACTTCCAGGCAGCACTGATTGAGTCCGAAGTCACGGAAGAGGCAAAGAAAAGGGCCATCTTCACCAGGATGCTCGGACAAGAAACCAAAAGGACCTTGGTGGACCTGATTGCACCGAGGAGGGTGAGCGAATTCAAGGCCAAGGAACTCATGCAGATGCTGCGTGAGCACGTCCGGCCCGCCACGGCGATGTTTCCCGCTCGGAGTGCGTTCTGGAGGCGAGTCCAAGCGCCCGGGGAGACGGTCGCCGCATTCGTGGCGGCCCTGCGGCTGGCGGCCGGCCCGTGCAAATGGGAGAATGCCGAAATCACCCTCCGGGACTGTGTGCTGTGCGGCCTGAATGACGCCGAGACCCAGCGCACATTAATGAACCAAGAGCTGCCTCCCACGTTGCAGGAGGTCGTCAGAGCGGCCCAGGCCGCAGAAGCTACAAAGGCCGGGGTCCAAGAACTCCAGGACTGGCAGCCGAAGTCGAGCAAGGCGGAGGCTCCGGTACAGGCGGCCCGGCGAACTTCGAGGTCGTCCACAGAGAGCAGCGACGACGAGGACGTCCGGAGGGTCCGGAAGGAGAGCCGGCGGTGTGACGGCTGTGGAGCGGCCCACGACCGCTTAAAGTGCCCATTCCGGAAGGCCGAGTGCCACAACTGCGGCCGCTGCGGGCACATCGCCAAGGTGTGCAAAAAGAAGCGTGAGACCCGGAGGAGCTCCGCAGACCGTTCCGCGGGACAAGACCGCTCAACGAGACCCAAGGACGGCGCCCAGGCCACGCGGAAGCAGGACGGCGTGGGCCGCATCTCCGATGGCAGCGAGGACGACGCCCCAGTGTTCAGCGTGTCTGCAGGACACCCCCGCTATTTTGTTGAGGTATTAGTCCAAGGGGTTCCCATTAGGATGGAAATTGACTCGGGGTCCTCATATTCAATCATTTCCCAGAGGGAGTTTTTGGGAATTGCCCCCCACAAGCGACCCAAGCTCAAAGCATTGAGGTCCACACTACGGGACGTGCAAGGGAACAGCATTCCAGTGTTGGGGGTTGGAGAATTTCAGGTTAAATTCAAGAAGCACGCCGCGTCCCTTCCCCTAGTCGTGCTCAAAGGGGGAGATTGCAGCCTCCTCGGGACTCAATGGTTCCAGCCCCTGGGTTTGTTTATTGGGGGGGTGCATGCCGTTGGGATGCATGCCGTTGGGACTGATCCAATTCTGGAGGTGTGCGAGGCGCACCCCGAAGTTTTCAAAAAAGGACTGGGGAAATTCAAGGGGCCCCCAGTGACATTCGACCTGGACCCGGAGGTCCGCCCAATTCGTCTTAAACCACGCCGGGTGCCGTTCGCACTTAAGGACAAGATAGAGGCGGAACTGGACAAATTGGTGGGCCAGGGAATCCTTGTGCCTGTTGATTCCGCGGAGTGGGAAACTCCAATTGTAACCGCACTAAAGGCCAATGGGGAGGTCCGCATATGCGCCGATTACAAGTGCACCATCAACAAGGCGATCCGCCCGAATGCATATCCGGTGCCGGTAGTCAGCCATCTGCTGGCCAGGTTACACGGGGGAAAGTGTTTCGCTAAGCTCGACTTAGCACAGGCCTACCAGCAGCTTACGGTGTCCCCTGCCGCAGCTGCTGCGCAGACCATAGTCACCCATAAGGGGGCGTTCCAGGTGACGCGCCTCCAGTTCGGCGTGAATTCGGCGCCTGGAATTTTCCAGTCACTCGTGGAACGCCTCCTGAAGGGACTGGAGGGGGTGTTGCCTTATTTTGATGACGTGTTAATAACGGGGGGGGAGCCGGGTTGAATTGGCCAAGAGGTTGGGGAAGGTTCTGACAATATTCGAAAAAGCGGGGCTGAGACTGCGAAAGGACAAATGCGTCTTCTTCGCAACCGAGGTTGAGTTCCTAGGGTTTTGTGTGACTCCTGAGGGAATAAAACCATCCAAGTCCAAGGTGGCAGCCATTAAGGAAGCCCCCCGCCCCACCTCCAAGCCCGAGCTGCAGTCGTTCCTAGGGCTGCTCAACTTTTACCACTCCTTCCTCCCCCGGAAGGCAGCGGTGGCTGAACCGCTACACAAACTGCTAAAGAAAGACCAGGCATGGAAGTGGGGCGATGACCAAGAAAGGGCATTTAGTGAGCTAAAAAGCCTCCTAGCGTCCGATGCCATACTGACCCACTTCAACCCCAAACGCCCGGTAGTTCTGACCTGTGATGCATCCCCAGTGGGGGTGGGGGCGGTGCTGTGCCACGTGTTGGAAAATGGAAGGGAGGCCCCGGTAGCATTTTACTCCAGGTCCCTGTCCCAAGCGGAGAGAAACTACGCACAGACAGACAGGGAGGCACTAGCAATAGTCGCGGGGATGAAAAAATTTCGCGATTTTCTGTACGGCCGCCCCTTCACCATTGTAACAGACCACAAGCCCCTGCTAGGCATCTTTACCGCAGATAAGCCCACCCCACAGATCCTGTCCCCGAGGATGCTCAAGTGGGCCATTTTTCTCAACGCGTATCAGCACGCGTTGGTCTACCGGCCCGGGAAAGAGATCAGCCATGCGGACGCTCTATCAAGGTCTCCCCTCCCCCTAATGCCCAGCCAGGTGAGCAAGGGGGAGCGGGACCATCAGGTTCTCATGATAGAGGTGCTGGATTCACCCCCCGTAATGCCCGCCGACATTGCCAAAGCGACAGAGAAGGACAAGACGTTAGCGGCAGTTAGCTCCTGGGTGCAGAAAGGGTGGCCGGCGTCCTCCCCAGCGGAGGAGTTCGCTCCATTTTTCAGAAAAAAGCTAGAACTGTCCCTAGAGAGGGGGTGCCTCTTGTGGGGGCAGCGGGTGGTGATTCCCACTTCCCTTCGGCTGCGGGTGCTCAAACTGCTGCACGTCAGCCACCCCGGCATCGTGCGATCCAAGGCGCTGGCCTGGAGTTACTTCTGGTGGCCCCAGCTGGACGCCGACATTGAGCACATGGTCGGCACTTGTGAAAGTTGCCAATGCTCCAGACCAGAGGAGGCCCGCCTTCCCCACAGGGAATGGGACGCGGCTAAGGGGCCGTGGTCCCGGGTGCACGTTGATTTCGCGGGCCCGTTCAGAGGCACCCTGTTCCTTCTTGTAGTGGACGCCTTCTCCAAGTGGTTGGAGGTTATCCCAGTCACGAGCACCTCCTCGGCCCAGACCATTAGGCATTTGCGGAGGCTCTTTTCCACGTTCGGCATACCCAACACATTAATTAGCGACAACGCTAGTTGTTTCACGTCCTCCGAGTTTAGGGCATTCATGGAGATTAACGCCGTTCGGCATATCACCTCCGCCCCATTTCACCCAGCCACCAATGGCCAAGTAGAGTGCCTCGTCCGCACCACGAAGGACGCGTTGCGGCGCATGGGCCCCGGGGATCTGAACCTACAAGTCTGTCAGTTTCTGCTAGGGTACAGGGTGACCCCTTTGGCGTCAGGATACTCCCCCGCAGAGCTCTTAATGCGTAGGAAACTGACCACCATCCTTACTAGGCTAGACCCCACGAGGGTAGAGGACAAAGGAAGGAACATCGGGCTAGAGGCCACAAAGAGTTTCAGTATAGGCGCCCCCGTGCATTGCAGGAATTACGCCAGCACGGGCCCAGCCTGGGTACCGGGCGTAGTTGTGGAGCAAACCGGCCCCGTGTTGTACCGCGTGGAAACCAGTACAGGGCTCCTGTGGAGGCGGCACGCGGACCAGCTCCGACGCAGGGTCTCCGATGAGCAGGGCACAGACCAAACAGAGAAAAATCAGCGTTAGGGTTCTCCCCCACCCGTTCAGCCCAAGGGGGAGGAAAAGGGGACCGTGGGCCCCCACCAAGGGGGGAGGAGGATGTTCTTGTAGATATCCTAGGGAATCTTTCTGAGGAGGAGGAGGAACCCGACCCCATACATATCTCGCGGAATGTCCCCACAAATGCGGATACCCCTACTAAGTTAGATTTTGATTTTCAGAACCGGGGGGGGGGGTTTCGGAGTGGTCCCCCACCCGTCCAAGCGAGAAGAGGGGTTTTTCGTTAGCCCCGACTGCCCCCGGTCTGCCCACAATGGAGTTTTTCCCTTCCCCTAAGACCGCCAGACAGCGGCAAGCCACTAACAAGTCTCCCTCTCCCATTTCAGGACAAGGGACCAGGGAACAAAGAAGCAGTAGCGCCCCCGGGGGGGGTCAGCCCTCTTCATGGCCCAAACGCCCATGCAACAAGCCATCTTGGCTGAGAGACTTCGTCTCATCCTAGGGGGGAGGGATGTTGTGTTCTGTAAAGCTGTGCCTTTAACAATGTACCTTTGCCATGTGTTAACAATGTAACCTTTCTGTGTGCAACATTATAACCATCAGCTGTATCAATGTAAACCTGATAAGGGGACGCGAGCTAGTGACCACTAGATGGCAATAGCGAGCGTCCAGCTCTCATGGCTCAGATTCACCTGGTTCAGCAGCGCGGGAAGATTCCCCGCCACCTCTTCACCTGGTCAAGAAGGGCGTGACCTTCCACGACGTCACGCAGGCAGCAACCAATAGTCTGTCGACGAGCCACATTCAAATGTATAGCCAGCTGTATATATTGAGCTACTCATCCGCCATTACCACATGTTCCTCCGGATCATCATGCAATAAACCTGTGTTAAGCCAACTCTTCGGCTGTTTCATTGTCTTTGGTCCCTTACACTAAACGTTCCCAGTTGAGAGCTGGTAATTTAACAGTTAAGCCATGGTTCTCTGTTCATTCAATAAAGTGGCCAGTTAATTAACCATTTGCAATGGGCACACATGCGCAATAACCCCTTTCCCCGCCATTCAAATATGGGTCGGCGGCGGGAAAGGGGAGGAACAAGTGGAGAAATCCGAGAAATCCTGGTCAATCTGGGATACTTGACAGGTATGTCAATGAGCCTCTCTAGCACTAGAAGGAGGGCCTTTTCGCTATCCGCTCCAGCCCTGTGAAATCTCCTGCCGACTGAACTATGCCTCCAGTCAGAGTTATTAGCCTTTAGAAAAGGCCAGAAAACTTGGCTGGCCCAGTGGGTGTGTGGAGCAGCCCCCACCCCGCCCGGCTGGTTCGTATGAATGGCCATCTGGGTTTTAACTGTTGTAAATGTGGATGGGGTATTTTAACAGTTTTTAATGCTTTTATGGTTTTAATTGCTATAGTGAGGATGCTTTTATATTTTAGTATTCTCATTGGTTAGACTGTAAGTCGCCCAGGGTTGCCTTGGTGAGGGGGCGGTGATAAAAGTTGAACAAAACAAAACAAACAAACAAACATGCTAGACAACCCTAATCACCTTTCTCTGTTTCACTGCCCCTTGGAGGCACATAGTTACTTGTACAAGTCTGGCTGCAGACCTCTGCAAGAGACAGCACCTCTTCTTGATCCAGAATATGTTATTATCATGTGCTGTCAAAGGGCTTTACTTGTAGGAATTTTAACCTTGATCTGTTATGTTGCCTTATATTCCTTCTTCAGACTGACTAAATTTAGATTTTGAAGCTTCACCATCAAGACAGGTTTTGCTCTAACTTCCTCCCACACATTCTGTCTTACTTAATATCCATCACAATGAGGTTCCAGAGAACTCAAAAACTTCCTTGTTATTTTGTGACATTTCAGCTGATCCTGCTCAATTGAGGATTATGAGCCCCCCACCCCAATAACCTAATACAGGTCATCTACTTGTTGTGTCTTACCCAAATTATTTTGCTCACTATGTCTATTGCTACTAGGGTTTTATTCACTATTATGGAGGAGACCCCAGGAGATAGGGTGTCAGAATGACTCAGAAGAGACTTGCGATTCATGCTTATGGAAGAGATATAGGAAGAAAAGGATGAAGTAAAGGTAGTGGTTGTGGAAGAGGAAATGAAAAGGATTAATAGTGGTGGAGAAAGGAATGGAGGAGGCAAATTAGCAGAAAAGAGAGGAGGAAATAAAAGGGGCAGAGAAGAGAAAAGGAGAAAGGATGAGAAAAGGTGCTCAAAACAATAAGAGTTGAAGTTACTTTCAGGATGGACCTTTATATTTAAAGAATACCCATTGCCTGGGGAACTGGTCCTAATAAAAGTGCCCCTTAGAGAGACCAAAAGGTAAGCAAGGGTGAAGACGCTCTGAAAACTCTCTTATTGTGGTTAAGGGAAATGTCAGGACTGCCAAAGAACAGAGGCTCAGGAGATAAGATGGCAAAGCCCAGCACCTTAAAGGGCTTTCAGTGGTGAGTGTTCAAAGAAAACTACCCAGCACCATGCTGTTAAAGGTAAACTGTGAGAGATTGAAAGGATGTTGGAAGTGAAGTAACTGTTGACCATGAACAGTAAATAGTTAAGCTTGTTAAGAACAATGCTTTGTTTATTATTTTTAACTTAATGTTGAGTATTTGTGTTTAAAGAACAACATTTCTGCAACTGGTTCTAATATGGAGAAAGAAGGGTGGCCCACAAGATAGCACATTTGATTTGTAGATTTCATTTAATGTAAGATATAAAAAACTTGAAAGTTGCTATTTCTTAGAGATCCATATCTGCCCATCCAGATTTTAGAAAAAGTTACATTTCTGAAAAACTCCCAGATTCAGAGAATCAAAGAGGTAACTTTTCTAAACTGCCCATATATGTACTTGCAAGAAGCAGATAAGCTACAGACTACCCGAATACCCATAACCTTTGGACTCTAATGGCAAAGGAACATCAAAGGAAGACTCTAATGTAAAGCTGCTGAAATAAAAGGTGTCAGTTCATTTTGAGATATAACATCAGGTCTTCTGATATTTGTGCTTCTATAGTTTAAACCCGTTCCACCTGTGTCCCAAGCTCTTAAGAGTGCCAAAAATCTATGGTGGGTGGGAAGAGGTAAGAAATGTTGACACCGTGCCAGCTTACCTGTGAATATCAGTCATTGTAAAGCAACACTAGGAACAGGTTTTTGCCCAGATTCTGTTGTAGCCATAATGGCCATGTTAGACAGTCTCCTCCACCCCCCCCCCCCAAAAAAAATCTCAACCATCATCCTTGTGACAAAACACTATCCGATCAAGTAAGTGTGGGAGATTTAGAATATGAATGTTTAATGAACAGATAGAGTCCAGCTACAGAGTTGAGATTGGGTTTGCTCACCCAAGGAAATTGATTGCATTTTGTACCATTTGTGGAGAACTCCAGTGTAATCTATTTAGATTAGATTAGATTAGATTTTTAATTTGTAGCCCACCCTACTCAGTTTGCAGGCCGACTCAGGGCGGCTTCCAACATAATTAAATATACAATATAACAAAACCAAAATATAAAAAACATATCAGCAGACAGCAGCTAAAACAATACAATATAAATACAATAATACAATACAATACAATACAATACAATACAATACAATACTATATATATATAACAGATATATATATATAACAGATGCAATAAAATATACAATACAAAACAATTCAAATGCAAATCAGAGAACAAAAACAATAAAATTATACATAATAAAAGCACCATAATAAAATAAGTACAATTAGGCCATGGTGATCATGCAACATACATGTTTCAGCTTGACACCAATCCAGGCCCAGACTGGATCTTTATGGCCCATCTGTAAGGATACTACATTTGGGGCAAAACTGGAGCTGTTTGCAAAAGTGACTCTTTCCAGTTTATGCCTTTCCCCTTGTCTAATTATATCCTACGTATTAGGTAGGCAATTCTAATAATACGAGTTTCTTAAGGTACAGGGAAAGAATCCTAGAAAGAAGCAATAAGTACATTGCAAGCAGTAGTAAAAAGAAGAAGAAAGCCATTCTGTGAAGCACAATGGTCGAAATTTCTATAGTTGTGTGAGTGAAGCCAAAACCTTGGAGAAGTCGATATGTCAAAGCCTTGTACATGTTGTGAAATATTTACTGTGTATTTAGACAGAATACACATTAAACTTTAATCTTTGTTGAATGTTGGAAAATAAAATGGCTGCTTCAGTTGCAGAAGCTGTCTCAGCTTTACCCTTCTACCAAATAGTATTTCTATTCAGGGCAGGGGAAAGATGATTTGAAACAGAGGTTCTCAAACTGGTGATCCACAGAGTGGTATAGATTCATGAGTTATCAGTCTCTAGTTAGTAAACTGTCAGGGAGGAAGGAAATATGCTTCAGAAGTCTAACATGGATATCTCCTAGTGCAATAGTTTATAAATCCAGCACTCCAGGTGACTTCATGTCATGTGGCATGAGGAAAGAGTCAATGTGCATCGTATACCTTGTTTCTTGAGACAAGATATAGCCAGAAGCTTCAAGTGCATGAGGAGCCAGCAAATCTTAGAAGCAAAGTGTCCTTGTTATACCCAGCTGAGCCAGTGACCTGTGTTATTTATACAGTACTAGCAGAGGTTGCCCGGCATTGCTGGGCTGTTTTAAATGGTGTTGGAAAGTTTTTGTTGTTGTTGTTAATGTTTGTAAAGAAGATGTTAGTCTATAATTTTTTATTTATCCAAATTTCTTTGGTGGCCTGTTATAAACAGTGATGAGTTTTGTTTGGTGTTTTGGTTTTGTGGATGGAAAAAAGAATAAAGGATGATATACTTTTCCCCAAAAAATTATTTAATCCAATAATTTTTAGTATGTATTTTTTTAAAAAATTGTTGTACCGTAGGTAATAATTTAAAAAATGTGAAAGTACATGTTTTTCACAATAAATGTTTTTAAACTGTGTATTGATGTTTTTGTTTTTTATTTGAGTAAAAATTCAGCACAGGATTTTTGAATAGTTTTTATTTTATTGACATCTGTTTTTGATTTGTGTAAAATTGTGATTTTGTGTTATTTGTTTTTACTTGTTTTTACTCTTGGGGCCTTTTGTGTGGGGCTGTTGTGTCTTTTAGATTTTTTTTTACTATTGTGGGCAGCAAGTGGTGCTGGTAGGGGTTACCTTGTATTTTGACTGTTTTTTCTCTCGTGGCCTCTGGGTGGAGCTTCTTCTAGTAAGTAGTCTCTTTCTTTATTCATTTCTTTTCCAGTAGTTGTTGTGTGAGGTCGTCTGGTGGTGAGTTGGCTGTTTTTCTTTATTTGGGGTGGTGGTGGTGGTTGGATTTTGTGGTGTTTGGCTGGGTGTTGGGTGTGTTTGGAAATGTTTGTTGTTGTTTGTATTGTTTTTTGGTGTTATTTTTGTTTGTTTTTGTGTATTTTTGAATGTTTTTGATTGTTTGTTTTTGTGTTTTTTGGTGTCCTATGGGGGGATCCCCTCTCTGCTGTCTCCCCTGGCTCTGGAAGGCTTGGGGGGGCAGACCCCCTTTTGTCTCCCCAAACCTTCCAGACTCATGGGACCCAGGAGATGGGATCGAATCCAGGCCACCCTCTGATATTAAAAGGGAAATCTCAATTGGGGTTTCCCCTTTAATATCAGTGGGGGGGGTTGTGATCCCCCTCTCTGCTGGCTTCCTTGGGTTTGGGAGGGTTGGGTGGACAAAAGGTATCTGTCTCCCCCACCCTTCCGGATCCAGGAGAGCCATCGGAGAGGGGGATTCCCTCCCCCAACTCTGTTTTTAAAGAGAAGTAACCGCTTGGTTTCTTCTCTTTAATATGGTGTGTGTGTGTGTGTGTGTGTGTGTGTGTGTGTGTGTGGGAAGGGAATCCCCTCTCTGCCAGGTCCCCTGGGGTCAGGAGGGTTGGGGAGACAGACTCCTTTGGTCCCCCCAAACCTTCCAGACTCATGGGACCCAGGAGAGGGGATCGAATCCAGTCCACCCTCTGATATTAAAAGGAAAATCTCAATTGGGGTTTCCCCTTTAATATCAGTGGGGGGGGGGTTGTGATCCCCCTCTCCGCTTGCTTCCTTGGGTTTGGGAGGGTTGGGTGGACAAAAGGTGTCTATCTCCCCCATCCTTCCGGACCCAGGAGAGCCATCGGAGAGGGGGATTCCCCCCCCAACTCCGTTTTTAAAGAAAAGTAACCGCTTGGTTTCTTCTCTTTAATATGGGGCATGTGTGTGTGTGGGGAAGGGAATCCCCTCTCTGCCAGGTCCCCTGCAGTCAGGAGGGTTGGGGAGACAGACTCCTTTGGTCCCCCCAACCCTCCCAACCCCAGGGGAGCCAGTAGAGAGGGGGAGCACAACATCCCCCTCCCAGTGATATTAAAGGGGAAACCCCGATCAGGAGCTTTAGGCGCCGTTGGGGAGGGGGGCTTTGGTTCCCGCGGCTTGGCGGACTTGCTCTCCCAGTGTTTTTGTTTTCGTTTTATTTTTTGGGCGCTGGCTTCCTCAGCGTTTTGAGCGCTCGTGGCGCGCAGGACGCTGGGGCTTGTAGTTATGGGTTGGTGCTTTGTGTTTGTGCTGCGTTTTTTAAAAATGGTTTTCTTTTGATTGGCTGCGGCGCGTTTCCGAACGCTGCGCCATGCGAGAGCCTCTCAGCCTGATTGGCTCTGGCGCGGCACGGCACAAGGAATGTTGGGAAGTGAAGTTGTTTCCCTTTTTTCTCATTTGTGGGGCTGTTGCCCCACTGCCGGTTTTCTCAATCCTTCGTTGACCTGCGGACCCAGATCGGCCGTGTGCAGGGAAGGGTGAGTGCAGGCAAGTAGGGCGAGGCATAGCAACCTATAGCCAGTTCCAACAGTTAACTCTTGGTTTTATAGATTAAGATGTGAAGTATTTCTTATTTTCTCATAATTTAAAAATCAGTCTTACAGCCAACAATTGGGGTTAATATTCTTTCCCATGTTGTCCAATGTGCCTCTGTTGGACTGCTTCTTAACCATGAGTTAAGTGTCTTTAAAATAAAATACAGGAATAATATAGATATGGCTCTCCACTATACCTAGTACAGCCCTCAACTGAGCTATGGCTTTATAAGGTGATAAATATGGGGAAGCGTCACATATCAGATTGATAACAAACATGTCTTTTAACCTGAACTTCTTCATTTGAACACATATTAGTAACATCTTTTACTCCCTTAACTGAATGAAATACCTTGTTTTGATATTTTCAATAAAAACACATTTTAAATTTTTTTTTATTTTCAATACCCATCACCCCCAAACTGTCAGCCCTACACCTGTCCCTGGTAAAGTGTTAAAAATGCCAGTCTGGTGGTTTGAGAAATGCTGGATTAAAGAACTCCATGTAAAGTTTAAGGGACACTGCAGTGGATTAGTTAGATTTAGAAATGTGAGGATGTGGCACTAGGGATTTTTTTAAAATTTTTAACAATTTAATATTTTAACGTCTTTTATCCTATTGTTCTGTAGAATTTTTAACTGTGGTGTTTTTATATGTGTAAGCCGCCCTGAGCCGCCTCGGTGAGAAGGAAGCAGTAAAAATGTGATTAAATAAATAAATAAACAAATTACTGGTCAAGATGCTTAATTTGATGACTGGAAGATTGGCTGGTCAGCAGTTGAGACCCGAGTGCTACACGGAGTGAGCTCCCATCTCTGTCTGTCCCAGCTCCTGCCAACCTAGCAGTTCGAAAGCAAGAAATTGCAAGTAGATAAATAGGGACCACTTTGGTGGGACAGTAAACAGCATTCTGTGCACTAGTCATGCTTGCCACATGTCCATGGAAACATCTGCAAAACACATAGCTCTTTGGCTATAAGAGATGAACACTGAACCCTAGAGTCGGATACACCTGGCTTTCGAGCAAGGGAGACCTTTACCTAAAGTTTAGGGAGATGGTAAATTTGGGCTCAGCTTGGCTTCAGCCACATGGCCAACATCACATCTTTAGTGAGGGATTATCACACTGATCTTTTCAGATGTGTCTGATTGACCACTTTGGGAAACAGACTGGTGCAACATATTAGGTTTCAATCCGACTGTGCAGGTCTTTTCTCCTGTCCACTATAAACAAGTTTGTTACAAGACTATGTTGGGTTGTTTTTGATTTTTTCCCCTTTTGGTCACATGTTTCCCCCTCTGGAAATACATACATTCCATCTTTTCCCTTCAGTGCCATTTAAAAATAATAATGAAAGCTGAATCAAAAACATTACAAAATTCACAGAATAGGATTTCCCTTAATAAATGCCAGTACTGATGTCATTAGAGAGAACACATGCACATTTCAGAAAAGAATTTCTCTTCGTGAATGTCACAGCTGCAACTCCTTTATGAGACATACTCCCCAAAGAAAACAAATGACATTTGTGTTTCTCAGTGGTTCCATATGCCCAATCACTCTGCATATGCTAAGGTACGACAGAATAAACAGCACGGGAATGTATGCCGAAATTGTCCTGTCGCAGTGAAGAAAACAGAAAGTTTTTAACACGTCTTGCCACAAAACCTGTCCAGTTCTTACTGATGGAAGAAACTCAATGTGAACAAACAAGCTATTTATTTCTATTTTAGCAAACTATCACCACCACCAGTAAGTTTATTCAGCAGAGGTTTTTTTTTTTTTAAAGTTTCACACCATTTACAACAGGAATTCTCAACCTACAGCCCACGGGTAAGATTTGTAGTCTTACTCTTGGGTTATATTAATCACATGCTACATGCGTTGTGAAGAAACATTCTCCTGTATAATCATTAGCTATATGCTTTCTAAGATTGAGGTTCACTTATATACTTAAGATTGTGGACAAATGTTTGAGATGTGATCTAACCATTGTATGACCCTATTGTGGCAATATATTCAGATACGCATTTTACTACTCCATATCGCTTGCCAGGGGTGTTTTCTCTCCGACATTTCTTGTTCCCCATGGTATATTAAACAGCACTTTTATAAGCATCATTTTCGCCCCCTTTCTTTCTTGGGTGGACCCATCGAAAGGATGGGCAGCGGCGGCAGGGGGGTTTCTTTTTTCCCCCGTGGGCCATGCTGGCTGGCCCATGGGGAAGAAGGGCAGTGATGGCGGGCTTTTTTTTTTACTTTTACTTTTTGCGCGCTGGCTGGCCCATCGAAAGGAAGGGCAGCGGCGGCGGGGGGGGGGTTCTTTTTTTCTCTGCGGGCCATGCTGGCTGGCCCATGGGGAAGAAGGGCAGTGGCGGCGGGCATTTTTTTACTTTTATTTTTCGCACGCCGGCTGCCTCAGCATTCTGCGTGCTAATGGCACGCAGGACGCTGGGGCTTGTAGTTTTGCCTGCGTGTGTTTGTTTACTGCAGCGGTTTTTTCCTGCAGCTTTTTTTATTGGTGTTTCCAAACGTTCTTTTTGCCGCACTGCTCAGCCTGATTGGCTCTGGCGCGGCACAAGGAACGTTGGGAATTGAAGTTCCCTTTTTTGTTTGCGTCCGGGGGGCTCCTGCACCCCAGCTGAAAATTTCAACCCGACAGTTACCTGCGAACCGGGTTCGGGCGAGTGAACGGAGGCCCATTACAAGCTAGTGGGGCCTGATGCAACATCCTTTGTCACATTCCAACGGTTAAGGCACCATTTTATAGGTATAGATGAGGTGCATGTAGATGAACAGATTGCAAGAGAGAGGCTCCTTGTACTAGGTGATTCAATAATTAGAAATACAGAAAGATGGATTTATGATGCACACGAAAACCATATGGTGACTTGCCTGTCAGGTGCAAAAGTTGCAGAAATCACAAGAAATCTAGATAGCTTGTTAGAGAGAACTGGGAAGGAGCCAGTAGTCATGGTACACGTTGGTACCAATGATGTTGGGAAGGCCAAGCGTTCAGTCCTGGAAGCCAAATTCAGGTTGTTAGGAAGAAGTTTGAAGTCCTGGACTTCCAAGGTAGCATTTTCAGAACTGCTACCTGGTCCTTGTGTAGGACCTACCAGGCAGGCAGAGCTCAGAAGCCTCAATGCGTGGATGAGGCGGTGGTGTCGAGAGGAGGGCTTCAGATTTGTCAGGAACTGGAAAACATTTTGGGACAAGCCAAATCTGTTCAGGAGGGATGGGTTGCACTTGAACCATGATGGGACCAGATTGCTGGCACTCAACATCAAAATGGCTGCAAAGCAGCTTTTAAACTGATAACTGGGGGAAAGCCAACAGGAGCTGGGCAGCATCTGGTTCTGGAAAGTGTGTACTTGAGTAGTGAGGAAGATGCAAAAATTACTGAGCAGAGCAAGGAGCTAGTCACCAGCACTCTAGCAGAAGGATGCAAGAGGCAGTCTAACAATGCAACTGGACTCAAAAGACTGTATCAGGAACGCATATATAAATGCTTGTATGCAAATGCCAGAAGCCTCCGGAACAAAATAGGGGAGCTGGAATACTTAGCAATAGATAAAAATATTGATATTATTGGCATCACTGAAACCTGGTGGACGGATGATAACCAATGGGATACAGTTATCACAGGCTACAAACTGTACAGGAAGGATAGGAAGGGGCAAACTGGAGGTGGTGTAGCCTTGTATGTCAAAGAAGTGATAAAATCATATGAATTGGAATATCTAGGTGATTTGGAGTCACCATTAGAAACTCTGTGGGTAAGAGTACCAGGCCAAAAGGATGGTCTAACAGTAGGCATGTACTATCGGCCTCTGACCCAAACTCATGAGGGAGACTGGCAGTTGGAGAATGTTGTAAAGGAGGCATCCAAAAAGGGAAGCCTGGTTATAATGGGGGACTTCAATTACCCTCACATAGACTGGGTGAACTGTTATTCAGCACATGATAAAGAGATAAAGTTCCTAGATATGCTAAATGATTGTCCCCTGGGACAGATGGTTGAAGACCCAACTAGAAGTACAAGAATCCTTGACTTGATCCTGAGTAATACTGGTGCAAAATGTTAATTGGACTGATCCAATAGGGAACAGTGACCGCAATTCAATTATGTTTAACTTGCTTATAGACCACAAGTCAATGATAAAATCTAACACAGAGACCTTACATTTTCAAAAAGGAAATTTCCCAAAATTGAGAGAGTCCAAACACTCCAAGAGGCATGGAGGCTGTTTATAAAAACAATAACAGAGGCCCAATTGGAATGCATACCCAAAAGAAAAAATGGCACTGCCAGGTCCATGAGGACTCTAATGTGGCTTACAAGAGCTGTTCAGGAAGTGATCAAAAGCAAGAAAAGCTCATTTAGAGGATGGAAGGCTTGTCTGAATGAGGACAGCAGGCAGAGACATAAATTCTGGCAGAACAAATGCAAGGCAACAATCAGGAAAGCAAAGCAAGACTTTGAGGAGCATATAGCTAAAAACACTCAGAGAAATAACAAAAACTTCTTTAAGTACATTAAAAGTAAGAACCCAACTAGGAAGGCCATTGGACCATTAGAAGATAATGGAAGGCAAGGGGTTATTAAAGAGGAAACAGAATTCTTTGCTTCAGTATTCACTGAAGAAGACAGAGACCACATGCCCAAAACAGAGCCTATCTTCGTAGGGATGGAAACCGAAGAATTAAGCCAGATAGAAATAACCATGTCTTGTTAAATTAAAAGCTAACAAATCACCAGATCCAGATGGCATCCTTCCACAGGTTCTCAGGGTACTTAAAGATGAAATTGCTGATCGCCTAACCAAAATATATAATCTTTCCCTCAAATCAGGCTTTGTGCCTGATGACTGGAAAGTAGCGAATGTAACACTGATTTTCAAAAAAGGATCCAGGGGTGATCCAGGAAATTACTGACTGGTCAGTTTGACATGTGTCCCAGGTGAAGTGATGGAAACTATTCTAAAAGATAGAATTAATAGGCACATAGAAGAGAAGGCGCTGCTAAAGGAGAGCCAACATGGCTTTTGCAAGGGCAAATCATGCCTCACTAATCTGTTAGAATGTTTTGAGAGTGTCAACAAGCATGTGGATAAGGGGGATCCAGTTGACATCGTTTATTTGGACTTTCAGAAGGCTTTTGACAAGGTCCCGCACCAAAGGCTCTTGAATAAACTTACCAGTCATGGAATAAAGGGACAGGTCTTGTCCTGGATCAGCAACTGGCTAAGGGATAGGAAACAGAGGGTAGTACTAAATGGGCACTTCTCCAAGTGGAGGGAAGGAAAGAGTGGGGTCCCCAAAGGTTCAGTACTGGGACCCCTGCTTTTCAACCTCTTCATAAATGATCTAGAAGTAAGAGTAAATAGCAAGGTAGCCAAATTTGCTGACAGCACTAAATTATACAGGATAGTGAAAACTGAGAGGGATTGTGAGGAGCTCCAGAGGGATCTCTTGACACTGGGGAAGTGGGCAAAACAGTGGCAAAGGAGCTTCAACATTAGTAAGTGCAGAGTGATGCACATTGGGGCAAAAAAACCCCAATTACATTTATAAACTGATGGGTTCTGAACTCTCTGCGACAAACCAGGAAAGGGACCTTGGTGTCCTGGTGGACAGCTCAGTGAAGGTGTCAACCCAGTGTGCCTCAGCAGTGAAAAAAGCAAACTCAGTGCTAGGTAATCATTAGGAAGGGTATAGAAAATAAGTCAGCAAGTGTCATTTTGCCTCTTTATAAATCTATGGTGAGGCCCCATCTGGAATACTGTGTACAGTTCTGGTCGTCATACCTCCAGAAGGATATTATGGAGCTGGAAAAAATGCAGAGGAGGGCAACGAGAATGATTAGGGAACTGGAACACCTTCCTTACCATCTGAGGCTGCAATGGTTGGGCCTCTTCACTTTTAAACGATAGTGTCTAAGAGGTGACCTGATTGAAGTTTATAAAATCATGCATGGTGTGGACAAAGTAGATAAGGAAAAACTGTTTTCCCTATCGCATAACACTAGAACTAGGGGGCACTCCATGAAACTTTTGGGTACTAGTTCTCAAACAAATAAGAGAAAGTACTTTTTCACCCAGAGGATCACTGGTCTATGGAACTCCCTGCCAGAAGAAGTGGTGACAGCTGTCAGTCTTGACAGCTTTAAGGAAGGATTAGACAAGTTCATGGAGGACAAGGGTATCAATGGCTATAATTATGGATATCTAAGGTCAACCTCCGGATTGGAGAGATAGGCAGGATATCGCTCAATGCCATTTCCAGGGAATCCTAAGCAGGTGAAGGCATCTGCTTGGGAATACTCTGAAGCAAATGGTGAGCCACTGTGTGAGACAGAATGCTGGACTGGATGGGCTGTGGCCTGTTCCAGCAAGGCTGTTCTTATGTTTAAAATCAGGTTGTTTGATCAATGGGGAAAAGTGAACTAACCCACTTCTGCAGTACACTAAACAGTGGAACAAATGCCCATTTCTCCGAGCCTTTAGACTCGAATCTAAATCCACACATGGCCATGGAATTTGCTGGGTAACTTTGAGCCCATCATAGTCTCTCATTATGACCTTCCTCACAACATTGTTGTGAGAATATAGTGGGGAGAAGGAGAGCCATATACTTGAGTTCATTGTACAGAAAGTGGGATGTAAATGTAAGGAAACAATGAGCAAACAAATAACGTTAATAAATATGTTATGGCCAGCCTTAACTGTAGCAACAGATGAAAAAGTATCTTCTATCCAAGTTAAGCCCTGTAATGAAGAACATTTGAGGGAAACCATAGTGAATTTATAGGTAAAAGAGCTGTGAATTCATTTCTGATGGTGAAAAAAAAAATCCTGAGCTGCGAATGTGTTTAAAGTTACCCTCTTCTTTAATCCTATAAATATATTTTGAGCTCTAACCCAGATATTTCCCTGGTCCAGGTGGAATATGCAGCCATTAAAAAATCCTATTCTCTAGTTCTGTTGTATAGAGCAAATTATTTGCATGCAGACTGAAAGCAGTCATGTGGGTCACCGTTAAGAACTCCAAATCCTGTTCATGGACTTCTAGGTTTATCTGAGTTGATCTCCCATTTGAGAAAAAGTTCTAAAATTAGATAGCAGCTGAGATTCTCTGTTTCTTTCGCATGACTAACAAGGCATTTTAAGAACGTTGGCTTCCACATAGAATGGTTCTGTGTTTTCATCTGATCAGACAAGAAATAAAACATTAAAAAAGAAGAAGATGTTGTAGGAGCTTAAATATCAACTGCTATATTGTAACGTGAGTTTTCGAGGATCAAGTCCACTTTATCAGACATAAGAGGGAGACTTTAAGGCAATAATTTATCCATGGCCCCATGAGAAGTGGGCATAGAGTAGGGCAGTGTGGTTGGTTAGTATGGTTGGCACAAATCTTGCTAGTCAGTGTGTCATTTCACACTTGATAGTGACTGAGGACCCCTGATTGATATTTAGATCTGTCTTTGTGAAGCCTTGTTCTCTTAAATTGGCAAATGGTTAGTAGATGGTGCTACTATCTATCAGAGGATTTTACCTGACCTCATTCTTCCTATGATTCAGAACACACATCATATAGCGATGATGGCAAACCTTGGCACTCCAGATGTTCTTGGACTTCAATTCCCAGAAGCCCGTGCCCCCATGAATCCACATGAATGGGTTTACTGCGATTCATCCAGCCCACACCGCCCTCGTTGATCCTGGAAGTGGAAGTAAAATGCCAAGAGAAGACAGATGTCAAGTGCAATGTCATTTTCTGCTATATTTTTGGCTTTTATATGCCACTAGCTGAGTGCCCAGCTTGCCCCAGGTCCCGTGGAGGGGGGTGCCACCTTAACTCCTGGTGTGGGGATGGTGCCTGTGGGTCCGTTCCTCCATGTTGGCAACACCCGATGCTGCAGTTGCGCCGAGGGTGGTGGGGCCGTTTGTGTAGCCTCTCCTTCATGGCTTCCATGGTTTGAGGCCCTGCATGGGGGGGGGGGGCATTGTGTCAGCCCCTGCTGGTGGGTAATCACGGCCCCCCATTCGGCTGATGTATGCACCCTGGGCTCATGCTCCCGCTGCAGGCCCTGTCCTCCAGCCAGGTTACCTGCCCTGGTCTGGTTGACCGCCCCAGATGTCTTTGTTATCCGGGCTGCCACTGAGGCTATCCAGGCCCTGTTCTGTTTCCAGGCTGCTGTTTATAAATATAAATAAAGCTCAAGCGGGGTTTTTGAAAGGAAGACACATGGCAGACCTTACAAGGAGATTTGTGGACTTGATGGATATAGCTGATCAAAATAAAGAGAAGCTTGGACTTTTATCTTTAGACATTTTCAAAGCATTTGATTCACTTCAATGAGTTACAATTAAAGAGATAGTTAGGAATTATGGTTTTGGAATAAAGTTTAGAAAGATAATAGAACAGCTATAACAACATGAACTGCTGCTGTTGATGGAGGTCATGAGAATTCAAGACAAGATGGAGAAGAACGGAATATACACTTCCTCATGCAGACTAATTCTGTTGTCAAGAAAGGGAAACATACAAAGACAGGATCAGCAATGATTGACAAGGTTGGGAAAATGCAGAAGACCTAGTAAGCTGCTTTGTTCCAAGGGGTTTACAGAATCGAAGCACTGAAGAGCTTGGACAGATTGATTTTAAGTAATGTGCTTCTGTTACTTGTAATGTCACCTCAAAATCCTCAAAAAGATGATCAGTTTTTTAAGTTATTTAATATAAATGAAACAGCCAGAGAGATTTTGGAATGGAAAAGATAATTTTATCTTAGAAAGTCAATCATAGCATAACATAGCATAATATAGCATTACTGTACATATCATGACATGTGCACATGTGGTGCCTGATTCTGTGGGAATCAGGGGCCCCTAGTAATGATTGAAACAGACTTTTATACCTTTTATAAACTACACACATGTCATTCTTCAGTCCAGATGGACCCCAAGGGTGATAGGCGTTCCACATTTTATCTTGGCATCACATATTCATCTAGCATATTCAATGACCTATATTCACCCTGTCCCTTTACTTGCCACATCAGGGCAGTAGCCGAGGGGGGGGGGGGAGCACGGGGCAAAAACCCTGGGTTAACTCAGGTTTATTGCATGGTGGACAGAGGGAACATGAGGTAATGGCGGACGAACAGCTCTATATATATGGTAGTAACGTATTTGAATGTGACTCCACGATAGCCCATTGGCTACTGCCCGCGTGACGTCATGGCTGGTCACGCCCTTCTTGTCCAGGTGTAGGTAGCGGCGGGAAACTTCCCGCGCTGTGGCCTTTGATGGGTTTGAACCAAGAGAGCTTGGACGCTCGCTGCTGCCAGCTGGTGGTCATTAGCTCGCGTCCTATTACAGGGTTTATAGTGATCAGCTGAAGGTTACATTGTTACTCGTAGGCAAGGTTACATTGATTCAGATACATTGTTATCACATGTAGAAGGTTACACTGTTAGAACACAACACCTGCTGAGCTAACAGTCCACCCCCCCACCCCACCCCGTGGGGCCAATTCTATATATGTGAGTGTGACATTGTTGCCCCTCCTGAAAATTTATTGCCCCTCCTGAAACCTCTCTTGCACACACACACACTTAGAATCCTGGCTATGGCCCTGTGTCACGTACATGTCTCCTTACCCAGATAAGAACCCTGGGTGTGTTCTCAGTAGATGTTGTGTTTGGAATATTGTGCCTTTAAGTAATGTAACACTTGAATGGGTGGATATAATAATCACCAGCTGTAACACTGTAACCTTCTGTATCAGGACGCGAGCTAGTGACCACTAGGGGCAATAGCGAGCACCCAGCTCACATGGTTCCAATTCCCCAAATACCTACAGCGCGGGAAGATTCCCGCCACCACCTCACCTGGACAAGAAGGGCGTGACGGGGAATGACGTCACGCAGACAGTAGCCAATGGGCTATCGAGGAGCCACATTCAAATGTATAGCCACAGTATATATTGAGCTGTTCATCCGCCATTACCACATGTTCCCCCGGACCATCATGCAATAAAGATGTGTTAAGCCAACCTTTCGGCTGTTCCTATTGTCTTGGTTCTCATACACTAAAGTAGACTAGCAGAAAAACTTTTTAACTAGAGTGGATTTCATCATTCCAAAATGGCTCTGCATATGATCTTCCAATTTTAAGCTTTATTTTGTCAAGGGAATATGGTTAAATAATTAAGTTTAGCTAATTTTGTGCTTTCAGTAATAGTGTTCAAAAGTCATTTGTTATTGTTACTCATTACAGTATTTTTTAAAAAGTTACCATTACATTTCTTGTTGCATTACTCATTATTTTTAAATTACTGTACCTTCTAATACCCTTCTCTGTTTTTTTAAAGAAAATCCACAAAAGAATGGGTAAAGCTTGAACACTTCTTTCAAGCCGCCTTTAAAACTCTTTTGAAAAGTAACCACTGTGTCAAAAAGTAATGTTTTCCCCACTTGTTTCACTGTTTTTGATGTATAATATTATTTAAAATAGTATGTACTTAAAAGTACTTTTGTTCCTTGCAACTTGTTACATTTAAGACTTGCACTGCTATTGGCCTCTGACAACAGAATCCCTCAAGGATTTTGTTGTTCAGTCGCACAGTCGATTCCGACTCTTTGTGACCCCATGGACCATTGCCCTCCAGGCACCTCTGTCCTCCACCATCCCCCTCAACCTGCCCAGCTCTGTGCCCATTGTGTCTACAATATCATCTAGCCATCTCATTTTTGGCCGCCCCCTTCTTCTTTTGCCCTCCACCTTTCCCAGCATCAAGGCTTACTCAAGTGAATCCTCTCTTCTCATTTGATGTCCAAAGTACTTTAGCTTCATCTTTACTATTTGACCTTCTAAGGAACAGTCAGGGTTGATTTCTTCTAAGATTGATCTATTTGTTCTCCTTGCTGTCCAGGACACTCTCAAAACACCACTCTCCTCAAACACCACATTTCAAAGGCATCTATTCTTCTGTGTTCAGCTTTCCTAATGGTCCAGCTCTCACAACCATACATTACCACTGGGAATACCATTGCTTTGACTATGCGAATTTTTGTTTGCCATGTGATTTCTCTACTTTTCACTATGTTTCCCAGATTTCTCATAGCTTGTCTCCCAAGAATCAGTCAGCTTTTTATTTCATGGCTGCAATCACCATCTGCAGTGATCTTAGATCTTAAGAAGGTAAAACCTGTCACTGCTTCTACTTCTTCCCCATCTATTTCCCATGTACTGATAGGGCCTGTTGCCATTATCTTGGTTTTCTTGATGTTGAGTCTCAAGCCAGCTTTTGCACTCTCTTCTTTCAACCTAAGCAGCAGCTTATTTAGGTCTTCCTCACTTTCCTCAAGGATTGGCATGTCTCAAACTTTCTTTTATTCTCATTATATAACATCATCCCTAGAAATCTGAGCCATTATTTCACAACAGGTTCTGTTCTGCCTAAAATGTTTTTACATACAGCAGCAACACACTATGTGTGCCAAAGTGGCTAACCTGTCTATTGCTTTCGGATTTATTTTAATCTGCTTGTTCACCACCCTTGGTGGTTTTGAACCAAAAGAGTGGCAGGCAGGCAGGCAAGCAAGCAAGCAAACAAATAAACAAATACCCTGTCATCAGCACTGTAACAGAAAGGAAAGGGGGATGTTTTTAGAAATCACTTTGAGCTTGTTCTATGGGTTGGTTCCGTTCGGCCACTGCTCTCTTTTCTCTCAAATATATTGGCTTCATGGCGCTTTGGAACCCCGCGGAATCTCGTCACTCACCCCATGTTTGAATCACGTTACAACAGACTATTAAACATCAAACAGCACCACTTTCCTGGTGGGACTTGATATATTTTAAGTTATAAATTAGAGACTTTCTCCCACAGTTCTATCAAATTGTATATCTTAAGACGCTCATGGTTACATGATTGAGGAGTTTTCTCTGATAAAAGACTGTATGAATGTCCGTCTTTATATTATTATTATTGTATAAGTACTGTGGGGGGAGTTGTTTGTGTAAAGTTTAGAGAGACATGCGAATTGAGTTTAATGGGAAGCACCTGAGATATCCGCAATTATATCACTCACCTGTGTAAACTATATTTAATGAGAACAGCGTTTAGGCTCACTAACATCCATATCCCAAAAGGAATTCACAGAAGGGAGGTTAGGACATGATAAGACTTTAAAGAACTAAGCAAACGCTACTTATTAGGTGGTTTCAGTCTCTGTTTGTATTGTACCATGCTAAGTAACTTTGTATCAACCTGACTTACCAAGATTTATATAGAATGTAATATTTAGAATTTATTGTTTATTCTTTACAGAAACTAAAAGTAAAGCCAAGGTGTAATGTCTGATGAAGGAAACATCCAAAAAAGTTTTGAAATTACTGGTGCACTTTTACATTATTGGATACACTTCATGGAGTTTTGAACCATTGATATATTAAAGTTTCCTAAGCCTTGAACGGATTTCTCGCTTTGAGCTTGTTCTATGGATTGGTTCCATTCGGCCACTGCTCTCTTTTCTCTCGATGATACTGTGATCAGCATACCAATGAAACACAACAGTGTTGCAATGTTTTTTATTTCTGACCATGGGTTGTCCCACAACTAACCTTGCATGCTGCATCACCATTTCCAAGGAAGATTTATAATTACAAACAAAATTATTTCTAGCTGGGCAGCTTGAGTCAAATGATAGCAATGTCCAAATACCTCTAATGAAATGTCTTTTTTAAAAAATCATTTCTCTTTCCAGCTTACTGAAGCATCAACTTTAAATTAAACTACTCTTTTGACTGATTAGGCTGGGATGGCTTTTTAAATGGCTTAGCCTTCTGCGTCTGTCGGTGTTTGTGGCTCACTGCATGTTGTTTTACTCAGACCAAATGCCTTGAACCTGGCAAGATATAATGTAGGAATATGTCCAAGATAGTAACAATGCAAGTTTTCCCACAGCATATTAGAATATATAGATCTATACCTCTGTATCATCTATATCTGTATAGATATGTGTACAGGTATGTATTATACCTTACCTTGAATACTTTGGAGTCATTATTCAATGAGGGGTCCTTGCATGAATATACATCTTGCGACGACATTCTGCACATCTTCTTTCCATTACAATCTTCTCCATGTTCTTCTCATGTTGGTCCAACATTTTTCTTGCAAAAAATCTTCCCATCTGTGAGGTGGTCTTCCCCTAGGTCTTTTGCAATCTTTCAGATACCAATCCATCATTCTGGTGCTCTATTGTACTTGTGTGTGCAACATGGCCAGCCCACCTTAATTTGTTTGTCAAATATTATTTTACTATGTCTTTCACAAATACTGTAAGTATATTTACAACTCAGCAGCAATATTTTGAAATGTAGCTCAATTGACTCACCAAATTTCACAGGGGTTCTGGCTGGATTTGATCCTCCATTAAGTCAGACTAACAGGGCCTGATGCATACAAATGCCTTTTCCATTTCTCCGGCCTATAGAACCACTGACTTGAACATTACTTCTGAGAAGAACTGGCATAACCAGGTGCTGACACTTTCTATTGCTGAATAATGCTAGGATGATGCTCCCTCATGCCTACTGAAACACTGGATGTCTTCAGTGCATCATTATATCCACAGAGTGACTGTGTGCATAGCTCCTTGTGTATCTTCTGTGCATTGTTCTCTTATACGCAGTATTTGCATTAATATTAATTTAACATAATGGCATGACATGAATTCACTACCGCCTTTATATCCAAGGTCTAAGGACTGCTGGGACCTGCCAAAAATTCCCATCCTTCAAATAATGCTCCATCTTGCTTACAACAACACACAAACAACATTCTCGGGGGGGGGGGCATTGAAACATGGCAGCATAACTGTTCTTATATTTAGTTGCCCTGAAACTGTTGATAATATCAGCATTAGCTTCCTGTTGTATTGTAGAGCTCCAGGGACAAGGCTAGACATGGATTAAAATTATTAAGCAATAGTTTTATGAGCAGTAGCTTTCATTTTATATATACTGGTAGTAGCAATTTCAGGCTTTGCTACTCTGTTGCCACTTAACATGTACAACTGAGACTGGTTCACATCCTTCTTGGAATCAGCTTTCTTTCATCAGTGAAACAGAGATTGTTCTATTAAAGAAATACAATAAAATTGACAATATGTAGCGAAGTATCCCTTCACAAAATCCATTTAACTTTTCTAAGCCATAATCCACTTAGAGCAGGGGTGCCCAACTCTGGCCCATGGGCCAGATCTGTCCCTGACACCAATTCATCTGGCCTGCACCACCCTTGCCACTCTTGAAAGCGGAAGTAAAACACACCCATGTGGGCACGTTTTACTTTCGCTTCCAGGAATGGCAAGGTCAGTGCAGGCTGGATGAATTGGTGTCAGGGGCCAGATCCATCCCACTGGCCAAAGTTTGGGCATCCCTGACTTAGAAGAAGTGGCATTGTTTAAAAATAATAATTGAAATATAACATTAAAGTAGAAGTCAGAGAAGTCAGAGAAAGATCCTTTTAAAATGTGTGCACTGATTTTGTGTTGCAGTGGATAGAGTGATGGACTGGGATTCAGGAGGCCTGTCTCAGAATCTTTGCTCATCTATGGAAATTCACTGGGGGTGTAGAGTTGGTAAATCCATGCATTAAATATCTCATTTAACCTGAAAGGCCTGTTTGGCTCACTATAAGTCAGTTTCAACTTGAAAGGAAATAACAATAAAAAATATAGTTACTGTATAGGTTTAAATATAAAAATAAAAACTGTGGTTATGTATCATCAAGAACAGCAGATGGAGGTTACAGAAGAATGGACAGCCCTAAGGAAGTTATTGTCTTCAACACTCTCTGTGTGTGTGTGAGAGAGAGAGGGGGGGGGGCTCTTACACACCTATAACTCCTACAAAGACAATAGACCCCCGAGCGAAGCCAGGCACTCAGCTAGTTTTTAATATTTTTGCTTTGAATTAGTGTAAAGGACTTTGTGCCAAGTATGTAATAAAAAGAGGTATCTTTATTTCCCTCTCCTCTCCTCTTTCTCTTTCTTCTTTTATTGGCCTCACACACTAACAATACAGGAATCATGCTGTTTATGCTTGGTGGTCAACCTGACGTCTGCGGTCAGTGATAGTAAAAGCTGCAGAGAAGGATGATAAAGATGGTAAATGTCTAGAAACCAAGCTCTAGAGAGAGTTAGGTGAGATCAGTATATCTAATCTAGAGAAAATAAAATTGAGAAGCAATGGGATAACCATCCTCAAATATTTCAAGGAATGCGGAAGATGGAGTTATTCTGTTCTCTGCATTTCTATTGACTCAAAACAAAGGATTCAAGGTACAAGAAATGAGATTATAACTAAACATTAGGGCAATCTTTCTGATGGCCAGATCAGTTTGAGAGGAAAATTGAGGGAGTTGAGGGAGCTTAAATGAGCAAAGAGACGCTGAGAGTGCCACTGGGTGAAGACCTGGAGCGACTCTGATTGAACACTTGCTAGAGCTGCAATTTGGGCCTACCTAGTTGTTGTGTCCTAATAGTGTAACCTTCTACATGTGATATCAATGTATCTGAACCAATGTAACCTTGCCAATGAGTAACAATGTAACCCTCAGCTGTATCACATAAACCCTGTAATAGGACGCGAGCTAATGACCACCAGCTGGCAGCAGCGAGCGTCCAAGCTCTCTTGGTTCAAACCCATCAAAGACCGCAGCGCGGGAGGTTTCCCGCCGCTACCTACACCTGGACAAGAAGGGCGTGACCAGCCATGACGTCACGCGGACCAGTAGCCAACGGGCTACCGTGGAGCCACATTCAAATACGTTACTGCCTTATATATAGAGCTGTTCGTCCGCCATTACCTCATGTTCCCTCTGTCCACTATGCAATAAACCTGAGTTAACCCAGCCTTTGGCTGTGCCTTGTGTCTTGACTCTCATACACTAAACTAGTGGTGATAGAGGTGGTGAAATGGCAATATTTCACCACCCTGATCGCCTCCGCAGATAATTGCCAAGCCACCTTGTTCCAGGTGACCAGGTCTCTCCTTGGCAGAGGGGGGCCAATGCCCGGTAGGCAGGGTTCGGCTGAGGACTTTGCTGATTATCTGGTTGAGAAAATTGCTCTGATTCACTTGAGGCTTAATCCTGGCATGGATTGTGAGGGTCTGGAGCTGACTGGGTAGCAGTCTGGCCATGTTATCTGGGATCAGTTTGATCCAGTTGCCCCTAAGGAAGTGGACAGGCTCCTTGCAGTGGTTCACGCCACTACATGCCCACTGGATCCCTGTCCTGCCTACCTGGTGAAATCCTCCAAGGTAGTGACAGGCAGCTGGGTCGAGGCAATAATTAATTCCTCTTTACAGGAGGGGGTGTTTCCTGCAACCTTGAAACATGCCTTGGTGCACCCCCTCCTAAAGAAATCTTCACTCAATCCAGCAGTGTTAACCAATTACAATTCCTTTTTAGGGAAGGTTTTGGAGAAGGCTGTGGCGCGTCAGTTGCAGGGGGGTCCTGGATGAATCGGATTATCTGGACTTCTTCCAGTCAGGATTCAGGCCCAGATATGGTATAGAGTTGGCATTGGTCACGCTTATGAATGATCTCTGGCGGGAGTGGGATGGAGGTCGTCCATCCGTCCTTGCTCTTCTTGACCTCTCAGCGGCCTTTGATACCGTCGACTATGGTATCCTTCTGGAATGGCTCAAAGGAGTGGGGATCCAGAGCACTGTGTGGTACTGGTTCTCCTCATTCCTGAAGGGCCGGACCCAGTCAGTATGGTTGGAGAGTGAGAGGTCCAGCCCTAGGCCCCTCCAATATGGGGTGCCTCAGGGCTCAGGGCTCTCTCCTCTCCTATTTAACATCTACATGAAGCCGTTGGGTGAGATCATTTGTTCCCATGGGGTGAGGTATCATCAGTATGCTGATGATACCCAGTTGTACATCTCGGCCCGTGATGATCCAAGCAATGCTGTCAAAGTCCTATCCAGGTGTCTGGAGGCTGTGGGGGTCTGGATGGGGGACAATGGGCTACAGCTGAATCCCGGCAAGACCGAGTGGCTGTGAATTAGGGGCCCAGCATTGTCCCGGGTGCTACCATCTTTGGTCCTGGATGGGGCTATTATGCCCCAGACAGACCCGGTGCACAACCTGGGGGTCCTCCTGGACTCACGACTATTGCTTGAAGAGCAGATGGCAGTTGTGGCCAGGAGGGCTTTTGCACAACTTTGTGTAATTCACCAGTTGCACCCGCTTCTGGACTGGGACTCCTTACTCATGGTCACATATGCTCTGGTCACCTCCAGACTAGATTACTGTAGTGCACTCTACATGGGGCTGCCCTTGATGACCATTCGGAGGCTGCAGCTGGTCCAGAATGCGGCTGCCCAGGTGGTGATGAGCTGCGGGTGTTATGCCCGTGCCTCACCACTGCTCCGGGAGCAGCATTGGCTACCAGTTTGCCTCCGGGTGCAATTCAAGGTACTGGTAATTACCTTTAAAGCCCTACATGATAGTGGGCCAGGATACCTAAGAGACCGCGTCGCCCCAAGAATGTCTGTCCATCCAACCAGAGTGGACTGGAGGGGCTCTCTAATTGTTCCATCGGCTAGAGGGACTCGCCTCTCTAGCACAAGAAGGAGGGCCTTCTCAGTGTCCACACCAGCCCTATGGAACCTCCTGCTGACAGAGTTACGGCTGCTGACAGGATTGTTGCCCTTTAGGAAACAACTTAAAACCTGGCTGGTAGGGCAGGTGTGGGGCACTGATGGGGAGGTGGCCCCCACCTGTTGGCTTGTTTAAACTGTCTCTCTTCTGCAGACAGGGTGGTTGGGTTTTTTACAGGGTGGGTTTTTAATTGGTTAGTTTTTAATGGTTTTAGTATGGAGGTTGTTGTGTTTTTATGTCTGGTTGTAAGCTGCCCGGAGTCACTCCGGCAAGGGGGCGGCAATACAAATTTAAATAAATAAATAAAAATGGACTGCAGAATACAGTGGATTCTCTTTGCTTAGAGATTTTTAAACTGAGGACTTGATAATACATAACCATAGTTTGTATTTTTATATTTAAACCTATACATTTTTATTATTATTTCCTTCCAAATTGAAACTGACTTATAGTGAGCCAAATAGGCCTTTCAGGGTAAATGAGATATTTAATGCATGGATTTACCAACTCCACACCCCCAGTGCATTTCCATAGCTGAGCAGGGATTCAGAGAGACTGTGGATTACTGGAGGTCCCATTCACTCTTTAAAATCTATGACTGTGAGGGTTCATGTTTGTCTTCTTTATCTCATCATCACCCCACCAAGCCAACAAAACATAGTAGGAGAGAAAGGTCAGATGAGACCTTAGAGCAGGGGTGCCCAAACTACAGCCTGAGGGTCAAATCTGGCCCCCAACACCAATTAATCTGGCCCACAAAGCCCTTGTTGCTCCTGGGATGAGGGTTTCATGGGCTGGATGAATTGGCATTGGGGGTGAAACCGGCCTCCAAGCCATAGCAACCAGCTCCCTGAACCACATGACCAGTCCATGGCTCGAAAAGTTTGGGCACCCCTGCTTTGGTGTTCAAGAACCAAGACAATAGAAACAGCTGAAGTCTGGCTTAACTCATGTTTATTGCATGATGGTCAGGGGGAACATGTGGTAATGGCGGACAAACAGCTCATTATATACAGTGGCTATACATTTGAATGTGGCTCCTCGGTAGCTCATTGGCTACTATCCGCGTGACGTCACCCTTAGTCATGCCCTTCTTGTCCAGGTGAAGCAGTGGCGGGAATCTTCCCGCGGCTGTAGGCATTTGGAGAATTTGTACCATGTGAGCTGGATGCTCGCTACTGCCCCCAGTGGTCACTAGCTCACGTCCTAATACAGAAGGTTACAATGTTACTTTTAGAGATTGTTACATTCACTCATTTGTGTGGTTGCATTTACTTAAAGGCACATTACAATCCATACACAACACCCCTCCCCCCTAGGATGAGACGAAGTCTCTCATCCAATGTGGTTTGTTGCATGAGCGTTTTGGGTGTAAGGCTGGCTGGCTTGTCCCGGGGGAGCTATCGCTTCCCTGGGCTCTTGTCCTGCAACAGGAGAGGGAGACTCGTTAGCGACTTGCTGCAGTTCTGCAGCTTTTGGGGTAGGGGTAAACTCCATTGTAGGAAAACCAGGGGCATTGGAGACTAACAAAAAAACCCACTCCTCGCTTGGACAGGTGGGGGACCACTCCAAAAAACTCCCCCGGTTTTGTAACTCAAAGTCAAACTCATGTTCTGGGATATCTATGGGGGCATCCTCCAGGATATCTGTGGGGACAAACTTATTCCCTTCCCCCCTTGGTGTGGACCGCCAGTCCCCCTCTTCTCCCCCTTGGGCTAAACGGGTGGGGGAGAACCCTAACGCTGAGTTCTGATGCGCGGTTTCCGCGCCCTGACTACCGGGAACCCATCGCCGGAGTTGGTCAGCATGTCGCCTCCAGAGTAGACCCGTGCTGGTCTCAACGCAGTACGACACAGGTCCAGTTTGGCCAATGACTACCCCCGGGACCCAGGCTGGTCCTGCGGTTGCGTAATTTCTGCAATGGACCGGGGCGCCTATTTCGAAACTCTTTGTGCCCACTATCCCTATGTTCCTCCCAGTATCCTCCACCCCTGTGGGGTTTAGCCTGGTCAGTATCGTGGTCAGCTTCCTGCACATGAGGAGTTCTGCGGGCGAGTAACCTGATGCCAGCGGTGTCACCCTATAACCCAGCAGGAATTGGCATAACTGTAGATTCAGGTCCCTGGGGCCCATGCGCCTCAGTGCTTCCTTTGTTGTACGTATGAGGCGTTCTACCTGTCCGTTTGTCACTGGGTTAAAAGGTGCAGAGGTGATGTGCCGGATGGCGTTTATGTCAATGAATGCCTGGAACTCGGCGGATGTGAAACTACTCGCATTATCACTCACAAGCACATCGGGTATACCGAATGAACTGAACACCTTGCGCAATTGCTTTATGGTTGTGGCTGATGAGGTGTTTGCCATTGGGATAACTTCTAACCACTTGGAATAAGCATCCACTATGAGGAGGAAAAATGAACCTCTGAAGGGACCTGCAAAATCTATGTGCAGGCGAGACCATGGCCCTTTGGCTGCGTCCCATTCTCTGTGTGGAAGTAGGGACTCTTCGGGCCGAGAGCTTTGGCAACTCTCGCAAGTGCTCACCATGTGCTCTATGTCAGCATCTAACTGGGGCCACCAGAAATAGCTCCTGGCCAAAGCCTTGGAGCAGACAATCCCCGGATGGCTGACGTGCAGTAGCTTGAGCACCCTTGCTCTCAAAGATTCAGGGACGACCACCCGCTGGCCCCAAAGGAGGCAACCCCTCTCCGTGGACAGTTCTATCCTCTTCCTAAAAAATGGGGCAAATTCTGCCACTGGGGAAGACATTGGTCACCCTTTTTGCACCCATGAACTCACTAGGGCCAACGTCTTATCCCTCCCTGTCGCCTTGGCGATTTCCGGGGGTACTATTGGGGGTGAATCCAGAACCTCTATCAGGAGCACTTGGTGATCTTGTTCCACTTGACACACGGGGTTGCCCACGTGAGGCAGAGGTGACCTCGAGAGTGCGTCCGCATGGCTTATGTCCTTTCCGGGGCGATAAGCCAGCGTGCTGTGGTACGCGTTTAGAAAAATGGCCCATCTCAGCATTCTGGGGGACAGGATCTGCGGTGTGGGCTTGTCTGCGGTGAAAATGCCTAGCAGGGGCTTGTGGTCAGTCATGATGGTGAAAAGGCAGCCATATAGAAAGTCGTGAAACTTCTTTGTTCCAGCGATTATTGCAAGTGCCTCCCTGTCTGTCTGTGCATAGTTAGGCTCTGCCTTTGACAGGGATCTGGGGTAGAACGCCACTGGGGCTTCCTGCCCGCTTTCTAACACATGGCACAGGACCGCCCCCACCCCCACTGGAGAGGCATCACATACCAGAACCACTGGCTTCTTGGGATCGAAATGGGTCAGGATGGCCTCTGAGGATAAAAGTTGTTTCAGCTCATTGAATGCTCTCTCTTGACTCTCGCCCCATCGCCAACCCTCATCCTTCTTTAATAATCGATGAAGTGGCTCCGCCACTGATGCCTTCCTAGGCAGGAAAGAATGGTAAAAATTCAGGAGCCCCAGGAACGATTGCAACTCGGGTTTTGTGGTGGGGCGAGGAGCATTTTGAACAGCGGCCACCTTTGACTCAGAGGGTTTTATACCAACTAGGGTTACCCGGAAACCTAGGAACTCTACCTCTTTTGTGAAGAACACACATTTGTCTTTCCACAGCTTCAAACCCGCTTTCTCGAATACGGTCAGTACCCTGTCTAGCCTTTCGGCCAGTTCTGACTCGCTCCCCCCATTATCAAAACGTCGTCAAAATATGGCAAGACCCCCTCCAAACCCTTCAAAAGTCGCTCCACTAATGATTGGAAGATGCCTGGAGCCGAATTTACACCAAACTGTAGGCGCGTCACCTTAAAAGCCCCTTTGTGGGTGACTATCGTCTGCGCAGCAGCTGCAGCTAGGGTTACCGTAAGTTGCTGGTAAGCTTGCGCTAGGTCTAACTTCGCATAACACTTTCCCCCATGTAACCTGGCCAATAAGTGGCTGACTACTGGCACCGGATACGCATTTGCGCGTATTGCCTTGTTGATAGTGCATTTGTAATCAGCGCAAATTCAAACCTCCCCGTTAGCCTTTAGCGCTGTTACAATAGGAGTTTCCCACTCCGCAGAATCGACTGGGACTAGAATTCCCTGGCCCACCAACTTGTCCAGTTCCGCCTCTATTTTGTCCTTTAGTGCAAAAGGCACCCTTCGCGGTTTGAGCCTTATTGGCCGGATCTCTGGGTCCAGATCGAACGCAACTGGGGGCCCCTTGAATTTTCCTGCGCTTCCTTCAGGACCTCTTGTAACGTTGGGGGCGGCTCTTTGTTCATCAGCTTCCGCTGGGTCTCCTCGTCCCACAGGCTGCACAGCATGCGGTCCCTGAGGACGATTTCTAGGTTCTCCCACTTGCATGGGCCTGCAGCCAAATGGAGGGCCGCTGCAAAGGCAGCCACGGACTCACCAGAAGACTGCACCCTCTCCCAGAAAGCGTCCCGGGCCGAGAACATCGAGACCGTGGGCTGGAAATGGTCCCGCAGGGCTTTCAGGAGCTGTTTAACCGGGACCTCATCTACTTTTCTTGGAGACACCAGGTCCACCAAAATCTTCATGGCCGGGAAACCGAGCATCCTGATGAGGGTGGCTCTTTTCTTACCCTCGTCTGAGATGTCGGACACCATCAGTGCGCTTTTGAAATCCATCTCGAACAGTTCCCATTCCTCCGGTTTGTTGATGTCGAAATCGGTCTGTGTTGTCTTGATTCCGTGGGAAGCCATCATCCCACCTTCGTCGCCAGTTTGGTGTTCAAGAACCAAGACAATAGAAACAGCCAAAGTCTGGCTTAACTCATGTTTATTGCATGATGGTCAGGGGGAACATGTGGTAATGGCGGACAAACAGCTCATTATATACAGTGGCTATACATTTGAATGTGACTCCTCGGTAGCTCATTGGCTACTGTCCGTGTGACGTCACCCTTAGTCACGCCCTTCTTGTCCAGGTGAGGCAGTGGCGGGAATCTTCCTGCGGTTGTAGGCATTTGGAGAATTTGTACCATGTGAGCTGGACGCTCGCTACTGTCCCCAGTGGTCACTAGCTTGTGTCCTAATACAGAAGGTTACAATGTTACTTTTAGAGATTGTTACATTCACTCATTCGTGTGGTTGCATTTACTTAAAGGCACATTACAATCCATACACAACACCTGCCTTAGAGGAAAGGCACAACAAACACAACATACATTATTTTGCTGTGAAAGAAGTGAAGCCATAGTGTGATACCACTGATAATTGTGGGGAGCTTTCATCAAATCTAAGATCTCTTTGTTGATACAGCTGTGGTTAGTGGAAAATTAATTGTTGAGCAGAAGATGCCTTAATTTAGATAGATGTGTTTTTAACAACAATAACAAAAGCATTTAGAAAAGCTCCGTCCACATGACTTAGGTAAACAGGGTATACAGCTGGCGCCTTATTTGTGCTGCTGCCAGGATTAAATTTCGATAAATCTTCCCAACAGCATTAGGTCCTAGAAGCTTTTGAACCTACTAATAGCAAAATGAGTTGCTAGGCTTCACAACCTTTCCCTTCCATTAATATGTCACCCCATTAGAACATATAATCAGTTAACAGACATGGTCAAACATACAACTGCCAACTACTGAAACATGCTTTTGCAGTGTTTGTGTGTGTTGTGTGCCTCTGCCTAAATGCAGGAAGTCTTTGTGTTTGGTGCTTTGTGTGTGCTGTTGGCTCCTACTTACAAATGTTACACTGCTGTATCTCTGAGGTGATAACTCTGGGTCTTCTTCTCCTTTGCCCTCCATAAAAGGACTGAAGACACAAACAAACACTCCTGCTACCTGCCACATTTTCTGAACAGAGGAAAGCAATATCCAAAGGAGAGTTGTCTAGTGGGCAAATGAGGTGCCGCATGATAGGGTCAAACCACTTTCAGCCAGCCCACTCCCTCCCTCCTGCCTCCTTTCCCCAGGCAGAGGACCAGAGTTCCCACTTCTCCTCTCACTGTGCTTTCTTTCTGTTGAACTCTATGTGAATGTGGGTCCATGAGAAAGGGGGAGGAGAGAAAGGAAATGAGAAAATAAATTTGCGGGTGGATGAGTCAACTGTCCAACTTTGCAAGGAGATACAGAGGGAAGCAGATGGACCGAGACATCTCTAATTTGAGGATGAAATGTATTTTTCTGCTCCTCAGCTGCATTGAAGAGTGAATGAATATGGGAAGGATAAGACAGTATCTGACTGAATGTTTGACAGGCTCTGGGTGTGCTATGTATGCTAAATGCAGGAATAAATGGATCTTTGGAGAATGAATGAATCCTCACTTGCCAACCTATATGTGTGCATTTTTAGGTGTGTATGAATATCCATTTTTGCTCCTGGTTCTTCCTGTCAACTTGGCCCCTGTAACTGTTGTGCCTTCTGCAGAATGAGTGTCAGCCATCACTGGGCAAAACTCAATTACCTGGGTCCTGAACAGTTGTTGGCAAACCATATGCTTTATGCAGGTTTGAGAAATCTGCTGGGTGAGGGTGGTACCAAGTTGTAGCAGATTCCAGTGACATAGTCAAATACTAGCATAACATTAGGCCAGACTGAACATCACCCTCATCAATTTCTAACATCCAGAGGTATGGCTAGATTAGGAACAGATTCAACTGGCCTTTTTTCAGGTCAGCCAGCTTTCGGTCCTTTTGGTTCATTAGGATTGTGTTTTCAATGTGTATCAGGTTAGCTCAAAAAATCCCACTCTTGTTGGGAAGTTAAATGCGCTCCGCACATCTTACCACCACCCCTGATGTTGTGTTCTGATGGTTTTACTGTACACATGGATTGAAATGTATCTGAGTCAATGTAACCTTGCCTATAGCAACAATGTAACCTTCAGCTGTATCATATAAGCCCTGTAATAGGACGCGAGCTAATGACCACCAGCTGGCAGCAGCGAGCGTCCAAGCTCTCTTGGTCCGAACTCATCAAAGGCAACAGCGCGGGAAGTTTTCCCGCCACTACCTACACCTGGACAAGAAGGGCGTGACCTGAAATGACGTCACGCAGACAGTAGCCAATGGGCTACCATGGCACCACGTTCAAATGTATTACTGCTGTATATAAAGAGCTATTGATCCGCCATTACCTCATGTTCCCTCTGTCCACGATGCAATAAACCTGAGTTAACCCAGCCCGAGGCTGTGTCCTGTGTCTTGGTTTGCATACACTAAATTGGCGACGAGGATGGGATAATGGATCCCCACGGAACAGCCAGGGCACAGAGCGGGTTCAACATCACCAAACCGCAAGACTGGGAGCTGCTTGAGATGGACTTCCAGGCGGCACTGGTGGAACTCAGAGTCAAACAAGACGACGAGGAGAGGAAGAGGGCCATCCTCACCAGAATGCTCGGGATGGAAACCAAGCGGACGCTGGTGGGCATAATCGCTCCGAAGAAGGTGAGCGACTTTAAGGCGAGCGACATCATGAAGCTGCTGCGAGAGCGGTTCTGCCCCTCGAGGGCAATGTTTCCCGCTCGGAGCGCGTTTTGGAGGCGAGTCCAAGCGCCAGACGAGTCGGTTGAGGCATTCGTGGCCGCCATGAGGATAGCCGCCGCCCCCTGTAAATGGGGCGACATCCTGGAGATGATCCTCAGGGACGGCGTGTTATGTGGCCTGAAAGACAAGGAGGTGCAGCGCAGCTTGATGAATAAGGAGCCGCCACCCACGCTGGCCGAAGTCATAGAGGCCGCGGAAGCCGCAGAGTCCACGAATGCCGGAGTGGACGAGATGCATCAGTGGCGTGAGTGGCGTCCTAAAGCCGGCAAGGCGGAAAATTCGGTGCACGGGAAGGCCGGACAGTCGGTGCACGCGACTCGGCGGGCCTCAAAGTCGTCTACGGAAGGCAGCGACGGCGAGGAGGTCCAGAAGGTCCGGAAGGGCGGTCGACGCTGCGAGGGTTGCGGAGCGGCCCACGAGCGCGCGAGATGCCCGTTCAGGAAGGCCGAGTGTTACACCTGCGGCCGTCGGGGGCACATCGCCAAGGCGTGCAGAAAGAGGAAAGAGGGCCGGAGGCAATCACAAGACCGCGCGGCCAGGCCGGACCGTCCAGCAAGGCCCAAAGATGGCGCCCAGACCACGAGGAAGCAGGACGGCGTGGGCCGCGTCTCGGACAGCAGCGAGGACGACGCCTCAGTGTTCAGCGTGTCCGCGGGACAGTCCCATTACTTCGTTGAGGTATTAGTACAAGGGGCCCCTATTAAGATGGAAATTGACTCGGGGTCCTCCTTTTCCATAATTCCCCAGAAAGAGTTCCTGAAAATCGACCCCCACGTGCGGCCAAAGCTTAAAGCGTTGAGGTCCACACTACGGGACGTACAGGGAAACAACATTCCGGTATTGGGGGTTGGGAAGTTTCGGGTCAATTTTAAGAGACATTCTGCGGAACTGCCCCTAGTTGTCCTGAAAGGGGGAAGCTGTAGCCTCCTGGGAACACAGTGGTTTCAGCCCTTAGGGTTGTTCATAGGGGGGGTGCATACCGTGGGGGGGGACCCAATACAAGCGGTTTGCGATGCGCATCCCGCCGTTTTTGAGAAAGGACTCGGAAAGTTCAAGGGACCCCCTGTAGCTTTCGACATAGACCCAGAGGTCCGCCCAATAAGACTCAAACCACGCAGGGTGCCGTTTGCACTCAAGGACAAGATAGAGGCGGAATTGGACAAACTGGTGGGCCAGGGGATTCTTATTCCTGTTGATTCCGCGGAGTGGGAAACTCCAATTGTAACGGCTCTAAAGGCTAACGGGGAGGTGCGCATTTGCGCAGATTATAAGTGTACAATTAACAAGGCGATCCGCCCTAATGCATACCCGGTGCCAGTGATAAGCCACCTTTTGGCCAGGCTAAATGGGGGAAAGTGTTTCGCCAAGCTCGATTTGGCACAAGCCTATCAGCAACTTCCTGTGACCCCCGCCACGGCCGCGGCACAAACGATAGTTACACATAAGGGAGCGTTCCAGGTGTCGCGGTTACAGTTCGGCGTGAACTCGGCACCCGGTCTTTTTCAATCGCTCGTGGAACGCCTCCTAAAGGGCCTGGAGGGGGTGTTGCCTTATTTTGATGACGTGTTGATAACAGGGGGGAGTGAGGCTGAACTAGCGAAAAGGTTGGACAAGGTACTGACCGTGTTCGAGAAAGCGGGGCTGAGATTGAGGAAGGATAAATGTGTTTTTTTCGAAACAGAGGTCGAGTTTTTAGGGTTCCGAATCACACCCGAGGGGATTAAGCCGTCTAAATCCAAGGTAGCAGCCATTAAAAAGGCCCCTCGCCCCACATCCAAGACCGAGCTGCAATCTTTCCTGGGGCTCCTAAATTTTTACCATACATTCCTCCCGCGGAAGGCGTCCGTGGCCGAACCGCTCCATCGGTTGCTGAAAAAGGAGGAGCCGTGGATGTGGGGTGATGAGCACGAGAGGGCGTTCAAGGAGCTAAAGCAACTCCTAACATCTGAGGCAATCCTGACGCATTTCGACCCCAAACGGCCTGTGGTCCTAGTTTGTGATGCATCCCCGGTGGGGGTGGGGGCGGTGCTTTGCCACGTGTTGGAGGACGGCAGGGAGGCCCCGGTAGCATTTTACTCAAGGTCCCTGTCCCAAGCGGAGCGGAATTACGCGCAAACCGACAGGGAAGCATTAGCAATCGTATCGGGGACCAAAAAATTTCACGATTTTTTGTATGGCCGCCCGTTCAAAATCGTGACCGATCACAAACCGCTGTTAGGGATTTTCACGGCGCACAAGCCCACGCCGCAGATCCTGTCCCCGAGAATGCTGCGATGGGCTATTTTCCTCAACGCGTACCAACATGAGTTGGAGTACAGGCCCGGAAAGGAGATCAGCCATGCTGATGCGCTTTCGAGATCCCCCTTGCCATTGTCGGACGCCCAGAAGGCGAGAGCGGAAAAGGACCGCCAGGTGTTGCTAATTGAGGTTTTAGACGCTCCCCCAATAGTGCCAGCCGACATTGCTAGGGCGACAGGAAAGGACAGGACACTGGCGAAGGTTTGCTCATGGGTGCAGAAGGGGTGGCCGGGTTCGTCCCCGAGTACGGAGTTCGACCCATTCTTTAGGAAGAAGCTAGAGTTGTCCCTAGAGAGGGGGTGCCTTCTGTGGGGCCAACGGGTGGTGGTCCCTGCGCCCCTGCGGACAAGGGTGCTCGAACTGCTGCACGTCAGCCACCCGGGCATAGTTCGTTCCAAGGCGCTGGCCCGGAGTTACTTCTGGTGGCCGCAGCTGGACACGGATATTGAGCACATGGTTGGCACTTGCGAGGCTTGCCAGGGGTCCCGCCCTGAGGCGGCCCGTCTCCCACATAGGGAATGGGACACAGCACGGGGACCATGGTCCAGGGTGCACGTAGATTTCGCTGGCCCATTCCGAGGAACCATGTTTCTCCTAGTCGTGGATGCGTTCTCCAAGTGGTTGGAGGTTATCCCGGTAAAAAGCACGTCCTCCGCCACGACAATTAGCCGGCTACGGAGAGTCTTTTCCACGTTCGGTTTACCCGACACTTTAGTCAGCGATAACGCTAGTTGTTTCACCTCCGCTGAGTTCGGGGCATTCATGGGGACAAACGCCATTCGGCATATCACGTCCGCACCGTTTCACCCGGCCACGAATGGCCAAGTGGAACGGTTGGTGCGTACAACGAAGGAGGCGCTGCGGCGCATGGGCCCGGGGGACCTGAATCACCAAGTGTGCCAATTCCTCTTAGCGTATAGGGTGACCCCTTTGGCATCCGGCTACTCGCCGGCGGAGCTCTTGATGCGGCGAAAACTGACCACGCTCCTGTCCAGGCTAGACCCAACGAGAGTCGAGGATAAAGGAAAAAACGTGGGGTTGGCAGTCTCGAAAGGTTTCGCTGCCGGTGACCCTGTTCACTGCAGGAACTATTCCAGCGCAGGGCCAGCCTGGGTGCCAGGGACGGTTGTAGAACAGACGGGGCCAGTGTCGTACCGGGTCGAGACGAACACCGGCCTCCTCTGGAGGAGGCACGCAGATCAACTGAGGCACAGAGTGATTGGGCCGGTCAGTGGAGCTCAGCAACAGGATTCAGCGTTAGGGTTCTCCCCCACCCGCTTAACCCAAGGGGGAGACAGCAGTGGACAACAGTCCCAAGCATGGGGGGAAGGAAGCAGAAGCAGCGGCCCCGACTCATATCCCTTTGATACGCCAGCTCTAGCAGGGGCCGGGGAAGGGGGAGAGGAGTTCGCGACCGCTGCCCCCGATAGTGATTTTGATTTTGATTTGGCGAGCCGGGGGGGTTTTCAGGAGTGTTCCCCCACCCATCCAAGCGAGAAGAGGGGTTTTTCGTTAGCCCCCAGTGCCCCCGGTTCCTCCCTAAGAAAGAGCACACCTCCCAACAGCGCCGCGGAGCCGCGGAAAGTCACTAACGAGTCTCCCTCTCATATTGCAGGACAGGAGACCAGGGGACAAAGAGAAGGTAGCAATCCCAGGGAGAGGCAGCCCGCACCGAGACCCCAGCGTGTTCGAAATAAGCCATCTTGGCTGAGAGACTTTGTCTCATAAGGGGGGGGGAGTGTGTTAAGGTGGGCTCGAGACTTTGTCTCGTCCTAGGGGGGAGGGATGTTGTGTTCTGATGGTTTTACTGTACACATGGATTGAAATGTATCTGAGTCAATGTAACCTTGCCTATAGCAACAATGTAACCTTCAGCTGTATCATATAAGCCCTGTAATAGGACGCGAGCTAATGACCACCAGCTGGCAGCAGCGAGCGTCCAAGCTCTCTTGGTCCGAACTCATCAAAGGCAACAGCGCGGGAAGTTTTCCCGCCACTACCTACACCTGGACAAGAAGGGCGTGACCTGAAATGACGTCACGCAGACAGTAGCCAATGGGCTACCATGGCACCACGTTCAAATGTATTACTGCTGTATATAAAGAGCTATTGATCCGCCATTACCTCATGTTCCCTCTGTCCACGATGCAATAAACCTGAGTTAACCCAGCCCGAGGCTGTGTCCCGTGTCTTGGTTTGCATACACTAAACCTGAGGAGAAAGGAAAGTCCAATATCTCCAAAAGAAGGGGGATACTGCAGCATTGGCACTTGTCCCTTCCCCTGTCAGACAGAAGCACCTTCACCCACCTCTGACAGGCTGGCAGCTTCCAGAACAGTACAGGTGGGAGAGTAGCAAATTTTTGTCCACAAGCTGAAGTGACCACTTTGCTCATAACTAATAGCAAGGCTGGCCTGCAAGTGGCTAAAAAAAGTCAGCCACATTTTCACCCAAGGACCTTCTCTAGATGCTCCTGTGAATTGATAATAACTGAGCAAAGAGAAATCCTTAGTATAAAATCCTGTAGTATCCATACATGGAATCTCTCTTCAAGAGTCTTTTCTAGATTGTTACTCAAGATGTAATCCCATACCCACAAAAGGAAGCCTTGGTGAAGTAACAGGATATGTTTCTTGGTAACAGTGTGCCAGCATGTTTAATATCCATGATTTACCAGTTCCAGGAGGCTTAGCCCAGGGGTAGGCAACCTACGGCCTGTGGGCTGGATCCGACCCAATGGTACCAAATCATCTGGCCCACGCTCTTGCTCTGGCCACCACTGCCACTAGAATCAGCCACAGACGTGTTTATGGCAGCTGTAAACTGGGGGGGGGCACACCACCTGTCTGGCCCCCTCAACTGTCTGAGGAAACGTGACCTGGCCCCTGACTTTAAAAGGTTGGCAACCCCTGGCTTAGCTCTTTCTGCTTGCAGACCCCTCTCTTCCCTAATTGAAATTAGTGGAACTTACCAGACAAAGCTTCCTTCTCCCCCGGTTTACCAAGACCTTTAATATGTTTAAAAATATAAGCAGAGCCCTGGTGGATCAGAATAAAGGCTCACCTACTCTGGTATTCTGTTGACATAATGGCTAGCCACATGTCCCTGAGAGAAACTGTTACAGCAGCAAGAGGTCAAGGCTCCTCTACCTTTATGAGTTCAGTTGACAAAGAATTTCACAAAGTACAGCCTGAAGTTGCCTTTGTAAAACAAAAACAACAACCCATTACTGAATGTACAGGACCCATGGCCTCTTTTACATGTGGTTATCCAACCAGCAGAACATAATAGAATTCTCCTGCTCATGTTCTCCAGTGACTGATAGTGAGAAATGTAATACTTCATACATCAGAGGTAATGGATAATTTCTCGACTAAACCTGTTATCATTAGGAGCACTACTCTGGCCAGCTCTGGTCTAAAGATAAAGGACCAAAGGAAAGGAAGGGCCAGGGCTTTGAAAGTTGTTCATTTGCCAGGGAACCTTGACCATAGATACTGTAGAACAGGCTCCTTCATCAGTTTTACACACTATGGTGAGATGTACTACATTTCTGGTATTGCTACATTATTCCTCTTCTTAACATGAGAGCTAGTGTAGATAGACTGCTGGACTAGGTAGGATCAGGAAAATCAAATCCCCACCAGCCATGGAAATGCACTGAAAAGTGGCAATAGCAAAACTACTCCTGAAGCTTCTTACATATCTCAAAAACATTATTAGGGTCATATTAATTCAAAAGTATCTTGATCTTCTTTCATGTCCAGCTCAACACACACACACACACACACACACACACACACACACACACACACACACACACACACACACACACACACACACACACACACACACACACACACACACACCTCTGTTATCCCCCCACCCCCTGAAACTTTTCCTGTCCTCCCCTCCCTCCTCCCTGGCTGAGGCCTTGGCCGTTGCCCCCTCAAGCCTGCAGGTCACCTCGCTTGGCTGTCCACGGCACCACACAATGCATGGTGGGAATTGTAGTTGCCGTTGAGGCTCCATTTGCAACTCCTGTTTTCATGGTGGCTACAATTCCCACTGCGCATTGTTTGTGTCCGTAGCCCTCTTCCTTCTTCCGTGAGGTACAGCTACCTCGGGACGCACCCTCCTTCTTCTTGGAGGTTGTTTTGGGCTTTCCTCTGGGCCCGGCGTCCCTCCCCCGGTAAGTACGGGACGGAAGGAAGGAAGGGTGGGGGGATACACCCTGGCTGTCCCGCACATGGTCTGCCGGGTGGGATGAAAGGAGAAGGGCCTCCTGGGGGGTAGGAAGGAGAAGGGGGTGCTAGTTTTTTGGGGTCTCCTGCCTTACCTTCCAGGGTGGTGGTTGAGGTGTTGGCTGTACATTTTTTTACCTTGGTGATGCGGCCTGGGGGGGGGGGTGATGCCATCTGTGTTGCCTTGTGGTTGCGACTTCCAGTGAGGGCAGGCGAGGCGGCCAGGTCCACCCTGCAGCCTCCATCCGCATCACCGCCTGAGCAATAGAAGGGCCAGGCCAGGCTGAGTTTGCGGATTCATTGTGCCCCATAGTGGGGCTTCCCGGTCGCCCAAGCCGCTCTGTCATGGCTGATGGAGGGGCTTGTGCACCCGGGAAGACCCTTTGTGGGTTGTGACGGCTCTGCAGCCATGGCCTAGTCTGGCTCTTCCATGGCTCAGGCAGCAGCACTGGCGGGCCTGACCGTGATGGAGGCGGCCATGTCCGCCCTGCGTCCCCCATCCACACCTCCACCTGAGCGACAGAAGGGCCAGGTCCAGTGATGCACTCCAAAATTATTTACTATCACCTCTGTGGGTGGGGCCAAATCTGTGAGTGGGACCAAATCTGTGAGCATGGGCAATGCAATGGGGTATGGAGGCGGGCGTGACTGGCCAGGTGGGCATGGCCTGGGGGAATTTCTGCTACCGGTTCTGCCAAATAGGACAGGAGCTGCTTCAGTGCATTACTGGCCAGGTCAGGCCAAGTTCGCTGAATCACCACACCCAATAGTGGGGCTTCCCAGACACCCATGCTGCTCTGTCATTGCTGGTGGGTGGGCCCCTCTCGCTCCCCGCAATGGGCAACACCAATGGGTCTCTTGCTGCAGCCCTGCACTCCCCTGCTTGGGATGCAGGATCTCCTCATGGCCGCGTTCTTAGCGTGCGGCGGCCGTTGGTTCAGCTGTCGTGCGGCCATTCCCCCTCCTCTTCCTCGCTTGTTCCAGCTCCCGTGATTGGCTGCAACGTGCCACAGTGGCTTCTGGGAGTTGTAGTTTTTTGTTTTGGTTCCATTTTGTGGGGCGCAGGGGGGCCCCATTGCAGCCCAGACCCCGACGTTGGCCTTCTCTGACGTGCCAGGTATGTGTGTGTGCAGTTTGGTCACGGACACTACAGGGGTGTGGATTTGTATTCAGGACCCACAAAGGGACATCTCTGCTTTATAGATATAGATATCTGTCATTTGGCAATTCTAGCCACAGTGCAGCCATCCCCATCAATATACAGTCAAGTATTTTGAACCCTTAAAAGGACAACTTTGCTCACATTTGTTTCAGAAAATTAGGCAGCTGTTTTCAACCCCTCCATATCTTTGGGCAAAGCTTATTGGTAAAGCTGCCTTTCTGTATTATTAAATTTTGATCATCAACAGTGCATGCACAGAAACCCTGCGGTTTAATGGTGTGCACTTATAATGTTTCTAAGAGGAAAGAGCCCCTAGAGAAAACACAAAAGTTGCCATAGCAATGTGTTTTGTCTGAAGTGCAATCATACAGCTTTTCTTTCTGTGTGTACATTTTCTGTAGGCTGAAAATGGCTACCTTCCTTAATCAAGTTGCCAGCAAGTCTTTCAGCTATTATCCCACTGTTATGTATGTTACTTCATTCCTTGAACACTAAACCCACGCTGCTCATATGTTTTTCAGCAGTCTAGGAATTAGCTTATAGATTCCTATCACGATCGGCCCAAGGACCATGTCTATAATATTCTTTGTCACTGTACCATCAATTGTCTTGCAAGACTAGGAAAAGATTAGGGTTTGAGTTTCCACCTGAGGTTTGAGTGACTTGTCTTAGTCCACATATACCTGAGTGTCTGCACATAGGAATGCTCTTCTTGATGGACATCTATGCCAGAAGCCAATTCACACATTTGACAAGAGTGCATAGAAAAATGTACACCTTTTAAACTTACACAAAACACTGATAAAACATGGATGAACATTTGGGGCAAAGCAATCAACCAGGACATACAAGTTAGAAAAGGCACACTTATGATACACATTTAAATTTTATTTTTAAAATGGGGGAAAATTTGCCACATTAATGGAGAAAGAAAAGAAGAAAACTACAGTGACACTGGAAACAAACATGGATGCAAAAATTAGAGTTAGTCAGTTGGTGTGGTCTTTAAAGATATGCCCCTCTCAGGATATGATCACTTTGAATTAGTAAAAAGTGGGTTTAAAGTAGGTTTAGTTACTGTAGTCTGGGGGTGTACTTTTTCTTCACTCCTTTGAATGCAGAGTGGACTGGAAGAATTACTCATCTAAATTCAACCACAATGCTTCACTGCTCACATATGGCACTGCTGTTCTGATGTCATCTTTGCATGCAGATCATCTTGGTTTCTGTGTCATATCAAACCCAGGTCACTCCAGCTGCGTGCATTCCAGCCACAAGAACAGGTAGAATAAGTGTAATGTACCTCCTGGTTTTCCACAGTCAAATTAGATGAAATATTTAACATGCCATTAGAAGCCGAGCTCTTTCCAGTGCAGTCTGTTCTGAAGGAATCAGGGCCACTGGGGGCCGGAGGAGCCCGGAGGAGGACTGATCAAGTAACGACACGAGGCAAGGAAACAGGATCAGATCAGTACTTTATTGGAAAAAGGCAACATCATTTATAGGGAAAAAAGCGCAACGGTGGCAAGCTGTCACCTGACAGGAAAATTACCTCACCCACGTACACGGGTTAATGGGGAATTCTTCAAAGGGAAGTTAATTATCTGGGGCAAACATGGGTTTGGGGACCTCATTGTCTTGGGGATTAGGCAGGGACAAACATGGCTTATTTGCGCCAGGGATTTCCCGAGCCGGGAGATGAACTATGCACTTAATATTTGACAGGAGTCAGCTATCTGCTTACTTGGCCGAGTCGCAGGTCAGGTCACGGTAATTGGGTGAATCAAACCCTATATTTTATTCACCCCCCTTAATTTGGCGGCCGCAGAGCCCACGGGCTGGGAGCGTCTCTCACCGCGGTGGCCTCTGGCGGGCCGTTCCATGCCCTGCGGGGCATGGGGAAACCGCATCTCCCCTTTATTTTCTATTTAAGGACCTGACTGGCGACCTTGCGCAAGAGCGGCATCAGCTGTTGAGCGGGCATGACGTCACGGAGTTTCTCTCTGGCGGGTCTCGTCAACCAGTCCGATTTTTGTCTACAGCAGGACATTGGTTCTGCATCTATCCTCAGCACCTGTCTCATCCCCGTGTGCCACACTCTGGACGCGCGCACCAAGGATGGCGACTGGCGGAGATCAGCGAGGGAATGCACTGAACAAAACAACAAAGCGTAATGCCTAGTATGGCTATCCCCACCACTACCTTAAGCACCGTTTGCAGCCACCCCCAGGGGATCCATGACCACATCCAATTCCACAGGGAACTCCACCAAGCTCCCCATGCGGAGCCTTCCGTAATGCCTGCAACTATGGTGTGGAGGTTCGTGATCTGGCTTTGGATCTTACGGGAGTTATCAGTAAGATTGAAGCAGCACATTCCATGAAAAGACTCGCAACCCAGGTGGTGCAGCAAGAGGAGGTAGTCGATAGCCACTCGATTGTCAAGAACAGCATGGCGAAGTTCTGCCTGCTCCTGATTGAGGAGCGCTATCGCTGTGGAGGTGTGGTTAATGGCTTTGGCCAAACCGCAAGCCAAGCGGCCAATCCTCCGTGCATTGCCGACGGCCAAGCCTGGCACGCCGACAAGGCTGACTGCTAGGGATACATACTCAGCGGGACCCATTACTCTGAAGCTGCTGTCACAAGAGCTGTCTAACTGGGTTGTGCGTGTGTGCCGTATGAGTGGGGAGACATTTGAAACATTGGAAACATGTGGAACATTAGAAACATTTGTGCTTGGGGCAATCATGTCCTTAGTAGGAAGTAACAGTGTCAGACGACTGATACAACACATCGAGTCCGACAGATTCGCAGGGATATAGTTCCATGTGAACTGGTTGCAGGTGAAAAACCACCCTGAAGGTAGGGTGACGTGAGCGTACAGCGAAGTGAGTGTCTCTGGTTTGTTACAAGTCCAGTTGCCGCTGCCGGGGTCAAGGCAGCGGCGCCGAGTCTGACCGCCTGAGGTGCAGCCGGTCATTCGGGTGCAAGCAGCGTCCGGGCTGATCGCCACTCGAGGGGTATGAAGAGTGGCGGCGTCAGCCGGCAAGGTTGACACAAGTCGCAATCCCCCCCAGCGTGCGTATGCTGAGAAGGTGGTAGGAGTGTGTGGGCCAAAGAACGCCTTCAGCAGCCAGTCGCCATCCTTGGTGCGCGCGTCCAGAGTGTGGCACACGGGGATGAGACAGGTGCTGAGGATAGATGCAGAACCAATGTCCTGCTGTAGACAAAAATCGGACTGGTTGACGAGACCCGCCAACCTTTCCCACAAGTTGTACCGCATTCGTGCGGAAAGATCTTCGCCAGGCGGCAAACCGTCGGCCTGGATCGGAGTAGCCTGAACGCCTCCCCCCAAGAGCAGGGAAAGGGCCAGGATGATGGTGATCGCCGCTGTGTTGGCGTGAATCAGGGCAAAAACTGCAGCTGTGAGGTTCTCCGGTGTCGGCTCTTTCTCCTCGCGCTGAACGGCGTCCTGGGCGTCACTGCAAAGAGCCTTGACCATCCCCCAGGTGATCTTGGGCATCGGCGGCCGTTTCCTCCGGCGGGTCCTCCCGGTCAGGGTGAGGTCCTCCATCTCCGGGATCGGACTCGGGCCGGCCTGGTTCCACGCCATGCGGTTCCAAGTGGGGCTTGACACACCGGGCTGGAACCCAAACGACACCTGTAGGAGACATAACTACAGCATACCCTCTTCCCCAGGTTATGAGCGGCACCGGGCCCCTCCAAGAAGGGTCTGGTGGCACTCGGTACCGGACCATAGGTCGCGGGAGAGCTTCCGAACGGCGGAAACGCTTCTCCTGCGGCGTGCAGTCCGAGAAAACATTAAGGTGATTGTAAGTGAACAATACCTTGTTGAGACACATCTGTGCTTCTCCCTGTGACTTGGGGAGGGCTGGTGGCTCCCCCCTTTCTGTTTGTTTGTCAATATAGGACTTTAGCGTCCGATTGACCCGCTCTACAATCGCTTGCCCTTGCGGATTGTAGGGGATTCCAAAAGTATGCTTGATGTCTCATGTTGCCATGAAGGCGGCCAACTGCCTAGAGCTGTAAGATGGCGCGTTGTCTGTTTTCACGTGCCGTGGTTTGCCCATGGCAGCTATGCAGGAAAGGAGGTGCTGCTCCACATGGGAGGCAGTCTCCCCCTTCTGCGCCGTCGCCCAAACGAACTGTGAAAAGGTATCTATGCAGACATGCATGTATTGCCACCTCCCAAATTGTGGCACATGCGTGACATCCATCTGCCACACCTGATTAGCCTCTGTCCCTCGTGGGTTGACCCCCCACGAGGGCCCCCCCGGTGCCCCTGCACAATGCTGGCAAGAGCGAACTATGCCTTGGGCTTGAGAAAGTGGCAGATTGAACTGTCTGGCGAGTGCCTTGGCGTTTTGGTGAAAAAAGGCATGACTTTGGATTGGAGTAGTGAAAACTCCCAAAACCGAACGCTGCTGAATTTCCTTCGCGGCCGCGTCCGCTCTGCTATTGCCCGCGGAAATCGGACCCGGTAGGTCTTGGTGACTTCGAATGTGGGCGATATAGAGCGGCTCCGTGCGGTTCCGCAAATGAAATTGAGCAGTGAGAAACAGACTAAGCAAATTTCTGTCTATCGCGGGAGTGATGTAGGCTCCCGGTAGACTGTGAAGCAAATTCCGTACATACAGACTGTCAGTAATAATATTTAAACGTTCCTTGGCGAAGGTGCGCAAGGCAAGGTTCACGGCTGCCAGCTCTGCCCGCTGAGCGGACTTCTGTGGGAGAGTTAACAGCGTGTGCCAAGCTTCGCCCTCCTGCCAGGTCAAAACACCATAGGTGCGACCGCCATCGGAGAAAACTGTTCTGGCCCCCTGAAGCGGGACCAGCGAGAGCAATTCGAACAAGCTGACTGTTCCTGTTTGCAGTGAGACAAGTCTGGGGTCTTTGGGCAAGTGATATGCTAAACTGCCGGTGAAACCTTCCAAAGCTATCGGAAGCGAGTCACCCAGCTGCATCAACTGATGGATCTGTTCCTTGGTGAACGGGACTATGATCTTAGCTAAATCGTGCCCAGAAATGTCCCTTGCTCTCAGCCTGCCGCGGTAGATCACCGCGGAGACCAGTTCTTGGGGCGGAACAATGTTCCGAGAAGAGGTGTTAGGCAAATATATCCACTCCACAATTTTCGCTCCCTTCTCTGAGTCCACTCCTAGCGCCCCAGTGAACATGGAACCTGACCGTACGATGTACAAATTCAGGATCGGGGCATATGGCCCCGGGGCGATCCTATCCACCCACCTCTGGCTGAGAACTTGGTTCACCTTCTCGAGCGCCATGCGCGCGTCTCGAGAGATTTTTATCCGGTCTGCCGGCTGCTTACCTAAGGTTAGCAGCGAGAAGAGCGGTTTTAGGAGATCCGTATCTAAACGAAAATACGGTCTGGCCCAATTGATGTTCCCCAAAACTTGCTGCAACTCTACAAGGGTGACTGCGTCTTGTAAATTTATCTGAGGCAGGACTGGTGCTGCAAAAGAGCGGAGAAGCCGATGGCCCAAGTATGAGAAGGGCTCGGACTTCTGCACCTTCTCAGGGGCAATAAGTAAGCCTTTGTCCCCCAGGCTGGCCTGGAGGTCAGAAAACATTTCGCTGCCAAGTTGTGGCAACGCTACTAAGATGTCGTCCATGAAGTGACAAACAATAGCTTTAGGGTAAAGGCTTTGGAACTTTGCCAGTGCGCCGTGAACATATATTTGGCACAGGGTGGGCGAATTGAGCATGCCCTGTGGCAAACATTTCCACGCGTAACGCTGCGTGGGCTCTCCGTGGTTCACGACCGGCACTGTAAAGGCGAACCTTTCCCGGTCCCTGGGGTCTAGGGGGATTGTATAAAAGCAATCCTTGAGATCTACAACTAGGATCTCCCACCCCTCGGGAATCATATTAGGATTTGGGATGCCGCACTGAAGCGGACCCATCGGCTGAATGCATTTATTGATCTCCCTGAGATCGTGGAGGAGTCGCCACTTCCCCGACTTCTTCTTAATCACAAAAATTGGCGAATTCCAGGGGCTTGTGGACTGCTCTATGTGTCCTGCGTCTAGCTGTTCTTTCACTAGCTGCTTGAGAGCAACTAATTTCTCTCCCACTACCGGCCATTGTTCTACCCAGACCGGGGTATCGGTGAGCCATTTAAGTGGCAACGCCATTACCCGAAGGTAAGCGTAGCACCGTACTGCTGGAGAATGTCTCGCCCCCAAAGATTGATGTGCACGTCAAGAATGTGCGGCCGAATTACCGCTGTGCCGTCAGCCCTTGGGATTGTGACTTCTACCCACTCTCGGCTCCTGAACGCTTCCTGAACTCCACCTACCCCCCACACATCGGAGACCGGCTCAATGGCCCACTCCCTAGGCCACTGGCTCCTGCTTATCACGCTCACATCCGCTCCGGTATCGAGCAACCCTGAGAACACTCTTTTGTTCAAAAATACCTCGATAACGGGGCGCTGTTTCCACTCAATGTTGGTCTCCACTGTCGCTAAGACCTGGTATCCTTGCACTGCCTCACTCGCGCTGTCCCTGAGCCTTCCCTGGCTGCCTGCTGGCGAGTGACAAGGAACCATGATCAGTTGCGCTAACGTGTCTCCCTTGTGGATTGTTTGGGGCAGGTGTGTCCAAAGCTGGACCTGGAGAATGCCTGAAAAATTCGAGTCAATGACTCCTGGAATTATGAAAATTCCGCGTGCTCCAGCTACACTACGGGGCAAAACTAAACCTAAAAAGCCTCTGGGCAGGGGTCCCATGTACTGGGTGTCGACTAGATAGACTGTGCCTGGCAGGTCGCATGTAACGTCCGCCTGGCAAGTCAATTCTAGCCCTGTACTACCCTTGGGGCTGGCCTGTGCCCTCGCAGTGCCTGGGATGTGCCTGGAATCTAGTCTTGGTCTGGGGAGTTCTGGGTCTGGGTGAAGGAGGCCTCTGTTTGGACTGGGGCCAGAGACGTGCCCGGATTCCGGTTTCCCGAACTCGGACAAAACCTGGCCCAATGATAGCCTTTCTTGCACCTCGGACAGAGGGTATTCGGAGCCTTAGAATGGCCGGACTTTTGTCCGCCTCCCTTGGATCGGCACTCCCTAGCGAAGTGGCCGACCTTGCCACAAGTGTGACATGCCCCTTTGGTCTTTCCATTAGGATGAGATCTTCTACCCCCTTGCACGGCTGCCGCTAGCAGACCCATCTTATAGGAATCTGTGCCAACGTCAGCACATGCTCGGATCATGTCCGTTAAGGGCAAGTCAGGACGATTGCCTAGCGACTGCAAAACCTTACGGCAGTCCAAGTTGGCGTTGTCCTTGGCTAGCTTAATCATGAGCTCTTGCTGGGCTTGCTCGTTATCAATCTGCCTGGTGATTGCTTCTTCCAAGCAATTGATGAAGTCCATGTAGGGCTCCTGGGCTCCCTGCTTAATGGAGGTGTAATTTTTGGCCGCTTTGCCAGATGCTGGGACCTTGAAGTAAGCCCTAAAGGCTGCCTCGGCTGACATCTCGAGAGTGGCGAGAGGCAGGTTGATCTGAGCGTTGATTGACTCAAAGGCACCTGAACCATATAGCTGTTCAGCAATTACCGCGCCTCCCATCCTGGCGGCTCTGGCCTGAGCCTCGAGCCGATACTCGCTGTCCCCGATCATGTACTGGCTAGGGGTCAGCATCATCCTCATGACGGCTTTCCAGTCATGGGGAATCCACATGGTGGTCTCGCACGCCTGCTGAAGCGTGCCCCTGGTAAAACGGCTTTGGAGCCCTGTCTCTGAGATTGCTTTCCGCAAAGCCATGAGAAGCTTGTACGGGACTGGGGAATGGACGATTTGTTGAGCGCCTGTGAGCGCGTCCATCTCCATTCGGATTGGGCATATCTGTCTAAGCTCAGCTAGTTCTTCCGCTGACAATTCCCCCTTTTTGAGTTCTATCTCTGCTGTGCGCTGAAGGGCACTCTTCACGACTAGGGAGCTTGGAGCTGTCAGAGAAGCGCCTGCGCTTCTCATTCCTTGCATTCCTTCGGTGACGTCTGCAGCTGTCACCGCGGGAATGCTCCCTGCGCTACTATGCTGATAGCTGATTGACGGATAGAGCGCCGTGGGCGCAGTCGGCTCGACTGGCCTGCCTGATGACTTTTCTAACGGGGGTTCATTGGCCTCTATCCGGACTGGCTCGATCTGTTCTAAGAGCTTCCTACACTTCCTCCAAGTACGAACTATCCCTCCTGGAGCTTTGGGGGGCTGCTGAATGCAGTCTCCTATCTGATCCCAGAGCTGCAGGGTTAACGTACCTACTTCTGGGTAAAGTAGGCAGTGTTCCCTGAGGTACGCCAAAAGTCTCGCTAGTTCCCTGCTGTGAAATCGTAACTGAAATACCCTGGCCAGGATTCTGAACTCTTGCTCCCGAGTTCTTTGGCTAGCGGACGGACTTGGTCTATGAGAACAAGTCCCCATATTACCTGCGATGGTCCTCTGAAGTTTCCTCCTCGGGACGAAGATCGACGCGTCTTTGCAGGCAACAGGTTCGGGCGTCGGGTGTCTGGGGTAGACCTCGGAGCGTGGACCTTCTGCCACGGGCCCTCGGCGGCCTCTGCGCTGTCAGGGGCTCACAGCCTGCCCTGAGCGGAACGCGTTTTTCCCTTTGCGCAAGCCTCCCCGAAAGCTGGGAGCAAGCTGTAGGAATGCCTCTTTGGAATGCCTCGCCGCTGGCCGTCTCTCTGTCCGGCTGGCTGCCGACCAGAGCGCCGCGCTGTCCTCCGGGCTGGTTTTTGGTCGCGGTTCAAGCGCAGAACCGGACCGTGTGGATCGTTACTCGCGAGTAGACCTCTCCAGGGTCCCTTTACTCACGAGTAAATCACGTCGGGGTCACCAGATGAAGGAATCAGGGCCACTGGGGGCCGGAGGAGCCCGGAGGAGGACTGATCAAGTAACGACACGAGGCAAGGAAACAGGATCAGATCAGTACTTTATTGGAAAAAGGCAACATCATTTATAGGGAAAAAAGCGCAACGGTGGCAAGCTGTCACCTGACAGGAAAATTACCTCACCCACGTACACGGGTTAATGGGGAATTCTTCAAAGGGAAGTTAATTATCTGGGGCAAACATGGGTTTGGGGACCTCATTGTCTTGGGGATTAGGCAGGGACAAACATGGCTTATTTGCGCCAGGGATTTCCCGAGCCGGGAGATGAACTATGCACTTAATATTTGACAGGAGTCAGCTATCTGCTTACTTGGCCGAGTCGCAGGTCAGGTCACGGTAATTGGGTGAATCAAACCCTATATTTTATTCACCCCCCTTAATTTGGCGGCCGCAGAGCCCACGGGCTGGGAGCGTCTCTCACCGCGGTGGCCTCTGGCGGGCCGTTCCATGCCCTGCGGGGCATGGGGAAACCGCACTGTTCTAATAGATGTGTGCATCAAACTGCAAATGGCAAAATAAACTGCTGTTGTTTGGTAATTGCCTGTTTGATGTCTCAGGCACAGAATATTTAAATATGTGCAGGTCTAGAGAGATAACTTTGGAAGGGGGGGGGATGTACTTGTCTTAATGTGTGATCTGATCCTCAGCGACAAACACTTAATGTTTTCTCTACAGATTCCAGTTCATTTCAGGTTTGTTTGCAAAGTCAAAGTGATTTTTTTACACACACTGCTGAAAGCAGGACTCTCAAAGGAGACTGTGAATCTAGTGATGATGGCTGTCATCATTTCAAGGAACCATTGTAAAGAAAGATGCTATTAATTTACCAAGCCATTCTAGTGTCTTAAACAGCCTCTTCAATAAATTCAGAAAATTATAGTTTAACTCAAGCTTGCATTGTCCTTTGCATACTCTGCTTGATAACCTTTGTGCTATTTACTGGTAGATAGTTGAATACAGCAAATCAATAGAAAGGAACTCTAAATTTGTATGAAGCCTGAGCTAGAATTGGACATATTTGTACCTGTCCTTGTGCTTTGGAAGCATGAACAGACTTCCCTCTGAAACAACCAGAGCTAAAGTTGGACTCTACACAAAGATTTAAGAGCACCAGTGCCAGATTAGCCATATAGCAAGAGTAGCAAATGCTATGGGACCCGTGCCTCTGGGGCCACCGCGCCACACCATCAACCCATCCACTTGCCCTTCCCTGCCTCCAGGACAGGCTCTGGGTGGCGTTTCATTCTGAGGGGAGAGCTGGAGAGCTTCCAACTGGAGAGCTTCCTTTCCTTTCCTTGACTGCCAGCCTGTCTTGTCATACATGTAAGGCTGATGGTAGGGGGGGGGCAGAGAAGGGGAGTCAATGTATTTAAAGGGGAAAAGCACCCCTCCCTTTTGCCTCTGATCTTCTCTTCCTCCACTTGTGGGACCATTTCAGTGGGACAGTAAAGAGCATTTGGAGTTGAGGCATGCCTGCCACATGTCCATGTACACGTTAACGTCTGCAGATGCAGACAGCGCTGGCTCTTTAGCTAATAAACAGAGATGAGCACTGAACCCTAGAGTCAGATACTACTGGCTTTCGAGCAAGGATGACCTCTACCTGTATTTTAATGTAAGTTCCACCATAAAAAAACCCTCTTACATGAAAGTAAATGAACAGGTTGTCAGGGAATTCAAGGGATCGTAACAAATCCTTTGAGTTATATTTTAATACATTCAATTATTCTGTAGTTATAGTCAGGCTAGCATTTTTTTGCCCGGCCTTGCTGGGCAGTTATTATGTGTGAGTGGGTGGTTGGGGTGGTTTTGGGGTGTACGCACAACCCGCCCCCCAAAAAAACCACACCAACCACCAACACACAGATAATAATAAGCCAGCAAGGCAGGGGTGTAGTGTGTGTGTGTGTGTGTGAGAGAGAGAGAGAGAAACACACACACACAGACAGAGAAGTACTCCAGCTGAGGGGTATGTGTGTGTTTGAGAGAGAGAGAGGGAAGAGGGAGAGAGGGAGGGAGAGAGAGAGAGGGGAGGCTGCCAGTGAGGAGGCTGCATCCGGGTGTGTAGGGGATGAAGGGGGAAGGTGGAAGGTTCCCCCCTTTCCCTTCCTGGGGTGTTTTTTTTTGGGGGGGAGCAGGGACATACCTGTCAACTTTTGGATTTGAAAATAAGGGAAATTTTGGGCACACCCCTCTGTGGTTGTGGCCAAATCTGTGGGCGTGGCTAAATATAGCCAAGTGACTTGCTGGGCTCTAGTCATGCCTGCCACATGGCCATGAAAATGTCTGCAAACAGACAGCACTAACTCTTTGGCTGTAAATGGAGATGAGCACTACACCCTAGAGTTGGATACGACTGGCAGATTTTACTTTCTTAGGATCAAAGATCTGATGCTTGGGAAACAAGCTATGAAAAACCTGGGGAACATAGTAAAAAGTAGAGGCATCACCTTGCAAACAAAAAATTGCCTAGTCAAAGCAATGGTATTCCCGGTGGTAATGTATGGGTGTGAGAGCTGGACCATTAGGAAAGCTGATGCCTTTGAAATGTAGTGTTAGAAATGGGTCGATCCTAGAAAAAATCAACCCTGACTGCTCATTAAAGGTCAAATAGTAAAAATGACACTAAAGTACTTTGGACATCAAATGAGAAGAGAGGATTCACTTGAGAAAGCCTTGATGCTGGGAAAGGTGGAGGACAAAAGAAGGGGGTGGCCAAAAATAAGATGGCTAGATGGTATTGTAGATGCAATGGGCACAGAGCTGTGTGGGCCAAAGAACCCTTTCCCCATTTTCTTGGGGGACTTTTGTTTTGTTTTCTTTCTTGTTTGCTCAGTGGCTTAAGTGACTAAGATGCTGACTGGGAGGCATAAGGTCAGCAATTCGATTCCCGTGTACTGCAGGATGGAATGAGCTCCCGTCTTTGTCCCAGCTCCTGCCATCCTAGCAGTTCGAAAGCAAGAAATTGCAAGTAGATAAATAGGGAACACTTTGGTGGGAAGGTAACAGCGCTCCGTGCGCTCTGGTGTCTAGTCATGCCTGCCACATGACCACGGAAATGTCTGCAGACGCAGACAATGCTGGCTCTTCGGCTTTGAAACAGAGATGAGCACTGAACCCTAGAGTCGGATACGATTGGCTTTTGAGCAAGGGCGACCCTTTGGCTGCTGCTGCCGCCAAACTGGGACTGCTGCCTGAGCCACTCCCAGAGCCCTTGCCACCGGCTCCGGGAGGAGAAACAGCTGCGCCCAGCGCCCCTCCCCTTGACCATCAGGTGGGGAGTTTAAAAAGCGCTGGAGGCACCAGAGATCCTGCTGCTGCCGCCAAACTGGGACTGCTGCCTGAGCCACTCCCAGAGCCCTTGCCACCGGCTCCGGGAGGAGAAACAGCTGCGCCCAGCGCCCCTCCCCTTGACCATCGGGTGGGGAGTTTAAAAAGCGCTGGAGGCACCAGAGATCCTGCTGCTGCCGCCAAACTGGGACTGCTGCCTGAGCCACTCCCAGAGCCCTTGCCACCGGCTCCGGGAGGAGAAACAGCTGCGCCCAGCACCCCTCCCCTTGACCATCAGGTGGGGAGTTTAAAAAGCGCTGGAGGCACCAGAGATCCTGCTGCTGCCGCCAAACTGGGACTGCTGCCTGAGCCACTCCCAGAGCCCTTGCCACCGGCTCCGGGAGGAGAAACAGCTGCGCCCAGCGCCCCTCCCCTTGACCATCGGGTGGGGAGTTTAAAAGACGCTGGAGGCACCAGAGATCCTGCTGCTGCCGCCAAACTGGGACTGCTGCCTGAGCCACTCCCAGAGCCCTTGCCACCGGCTCCGGGAGGAGAAACAGCTGCGCCCAGCGCCCCTCCCCTTGACCATCGGGTGGGGAGTTTAAAAGACGCTGGAGGCACCAGAGATCCTGCTGCTGCCGCCAAACTGGGACTGCTGCCTGAGCCACTCCCAGAGCCCTTGCCACCGGCTCCGGGAGGAGAAACAGCTGCGCCCAGCGCCCCTCCCCTTGACCATCAGGTGGGGAGTTTAAAAAGCGCTGGAGGCACCAGAGATCCTGCTGCTGCTGCCAAACTGGGACTGCTGCCTGAGCCACTCCCAGAGCCCTTGCCACCGGCTCCGGGAGGAGAAACAGCTGCGCCCAGCGCCCCTCCCCTTGACCATCGGGTGGGGAGTTTAAAAAGCGCTGGAGGCACCAGAGATCCTGCTGCTGCCGCCAAACTGGGACTGCTGCCTGAGCCACTCCCAGAGCCCTTGCCACTGGCTCCGGGAGGAGAAACAGCTGCGCCCAGCGCCCCTCCCCTTGACCCGCAGTGAAGATGCCGAATGTCGCCACCGCTGCACCTCGGGCCCACCTTTCATCACTCGCCTCCGGCCAGGACTTTAAAAAAGCTGTGTGAGGCACTAGAACTTTCATTTTTGTATTTTTATCTGCTGGCGGGGTTGGATTGAGTGTGTGTGACAGTTGATGTTGTTAGTGTGGCTGTAGTGCAGTCACACTTTATATTGCCTATATTGTGTTTTTGTATTATTGTATTTTGTAACTGAGAATTGCCACTTTGTGGAAATTTCTATTGTACCTGTAATTTATTTGTGTTTCTGGGTTTACATTGTATCTTTACTATTTGTTTGGGACTGGATCGTCCTCTTCTTTGGCTTTGTTAGGGACCTATGAGCTATGGGGTTATGTTTTGGGGACATTAGTAGTTGAGGGATCGTGTTTATGTTTGGGTCTGTATTAAACGTGATAATGTTGTATTGTTAACATTGTAGAAATTGCCATTTTGTAGAGAATTCTAGTGTAATTTATTTGTATTACCTGTATTGTACTTACTGTTGGTTTTGTTTATATTTTGACTGTATATTGTGTATTTGATTATGTTGTAATGCCGCCCAGAGTCGGCCATGTGCTGAGAGGGGCGGGGTACAAATTAAAATTATTATTATTATTATTATTATTATTATTATTTACCTTTACCTAACTCAGATCCCCTTACACAACCGTGCAAGCACACCCCCCCCAACCCTCCCAAGTTAATTCTAGAACAGAAACAGAACACACACACACCCTCTTTCTCTCATATAGTGCAGGAATCTCTGACTGTGATGGCGAACCTTGGCACTCTAGAAACGACTGTCTTTCAAGCAAGGGAAACCTTTACCTTTAGCATATAGTGATCAAGCACTTCCCCCCAGCCCCCACCCACCCCCTCCCAAGTTAACTCTAGAACTCTAGAAACGGAATCCTCCAGCCAGGACAGAGGCAGGGGGCAGAAACAGCTCAATAAAGCATGAGAGTGAGACAGAAGTCTCTGCCCCCAGACCAAGAGCTGATTTGCCTCTGCATATATGAAATACTGCTCACCTCAAGAGTAGACTCCCGTCCCTAGTCCCAGCATGAAACGAAGCCGCCATCTTGGCCATGTGGCTGGCAGGAAAATGAAAGAGAAACTAACTATAGAACTCCCCCACCCCCCGCTTCACCTTCTCTCTCCTCTTCCACAAGCGAAAAGCCACACAGTGTCCTCTGGTGGCCGGAAAAAAAAACTGCAGCTTCGCCTGTGAGGGCTCCGGTCAGGATATTTCTTTTTAAAAAATAAGGGAAAATATGGGGAAATCAATTAAACGGGAGGGGGCGGGAAGAGGGGTAAAAATAAGGTGTTTTCCCACATAGGTCCCATTCCAAAGGGGAGAGGGTACCCATAAGAATAGTATATAAACCCTCAGAATTGAGAACTTAGTGGGACCTTATCCAGATCCTGTGGGAGCCTTTGTTACCCAGATTCGGAAAAAGGAACCTAGCTAAAGGAAAGCTATGTGGGGCCATCTGGCCCAATGCATTTTCTAAATCTTTGCTGAAACCAGCCGAGCAAAGATCTTAGCCTCTGAGAAGGAATACTTTTTCTTATAAAAGTTAGTTCTTTCTTGTTTTATTAGTTTCCTAAGTCTAGAGTAGAATTAGGTGATCCATCTTGGATCATTGATAGTGCAGTCAGAACAAAGGTTATTTTAGCTAGATTTTGTGCATCTATTTTTATTATTCTGTGTATCTGGATTTTAAATCTCCTTCTACAAATAAACTTCTGAAAAACATCAAACCACCTCATCTTTGGAGAAAGATGGGAGGAGTTTGGAGACCAAGTTGCTGTGGAGATAAGCTTGGAAGGGAGGAAGCAGAGCTACTGGATACAATTCTGGACATTTTAACCTTGATGGAGGGATGAAAGGGGGGGAAGTAGAGATGGAGTGAGAATAATAATAAGACTTCTTGTTTGAGACAAGATAACAGGTTGCCAGGATAATTTTGGAGGAGGCACACCTGCACCCTAGTTTGAGTTTTGGGAATAATTGAACATTTGTTTTCTCATAATCTCGGGACTTTTAAAAGTAAAAATAACTTATGAAGCGGTTTCCCATGAGCCTGTACCACTCCGTGTCTCTACATGGAAGGTGGCTTTTTTAAAAGGACTGTTCACCAGCTACCATACCATAGGCAAAAGCTTCATTAGAAGCATAGCCACACTTCAAACCCAGGGTTCACCCCTGGGCACCCCTTAAAACCCTCCTGTGAAACTTTGACATGGGAGAGGTGGGGAAAAGGGACCCTTCTTTTTCGAGCATATCAGAGAGTAACCAAAATAAAAACAGTAAACAAAACAGAAAAAAGACAAAAATATTGTGGTGAATAACTCCTATATTTAATTGTGGGCTTTTTTATGGATCAAATCCACCTCATCAAATGTAAGAGTGAGGTCTCATGGCATCAATTTATACACATCAGTTACACAGGCACATAATGATTGGCCAACCTAACAGAAAAGTAACATTAATGTTTTATAGTTTTGATTTTTGAATTTAAGAGGTTTTATATTTTAAGTGATTTTTTAATATTACAGAGGCAATTTTATTTAAATTCAAAATTCTGTTTATATTGAATGCTGTTCCATAATGCAGCCATGCCTTTATTAATAAATATTATTTCATGTACCCTTGATATTACATTTAGATCCTTATTTTTACTCTCCTACATGTAGTTTTCATAATTTCAAATATTTACAACAATGTTGTTATGAACTCATATATGCTATATTTCTAACATATTTTAAATATTTTGGTTTTTTTAATGTAGAAACAATAATAATAATTTCATGTTAGAAATTATTCTAGCTCCTGCCAACCTAGCAATTCAAAAACAAGAAATTACAAATAGATCAATTGGTACTGCTTTGGTGGGAAGGTAAACAGTGTTCCATGCACTCTGGTGTCCAGTCATGCCTGCCATGTGACCACGGAAACATCTGCAGATTCAGAAGATGGCTATAAACAGAGATGAGCACTGAACCCTAGAGTTGGATACAACTGGCTTTCAAGCAAGGGTGACCTATTCACCAAGTGCCAGCACAGCTTTTCTTACATTGTTTAATGTTTTGTTAAAAATTTATACATTTCTTGATGGTCATAAACTCAAAACACAATCTGAGTCTAAATGTTTGAGTGGTTCAGGTATTTAATGAGATATTTCCTGCTTCTGTGACTCTTAGCTTCCTCTCTAAACTAATAATTAAAAACAGAGTGCTCCATGGTCAAGATACATTCCTTTAAGTATATAAAAATGATACCGTGTTTCCCTGATTATAGGACCTCCTCCTATAATAAGACACACACCCTTCCCCCCCCCTGCCTTTGAAATATAAGGCCCCACCCGAAAATAAGACCCCTTTACCTCCTGCCCGGCTCTGGATGGAGGCCACGCGGCCGCGGCGGTAGCTGGCATTCCTTCCCGCTGCGGCCCAGCTCCTCACCCCTGGCTGGGGGTGTGGTCTCCAGGTCCGGGCAGCCCACGCCCGGCTCCGGACGGAGGCTATGCAGCCGCGGCAGTAGGTGGCCTTCCTTCCTGCCGCGGCCCAGCTCCTCACCCCCGGCTGGGGGTGTGGTCTCCGGGTCCGGGCAGCCCACGGCCAGCTCCGGTCGAGGCTACACGGCCACGGCGGTAGCTGGCCTTCCTCCCCGCCACGGCCCAGCTCCTCACCCCCAGCTGGGGGTGTGGTCTCTGGGTCCAGCCGAGGGTGAGGAGGAGCTGGGCCGCGGCGGGAAGGAAGGCCAGCTACCGACATGGCCGTGTAGCCTCTGTCCGGAGCCAAGCGTGGGCCGCCCAGACAGGGAGACCACACCCCCAGCCAGGGGTGAGGAGGAGCTGGGCCACAGCAGGAAGGAAAGCCAGCTACTGCCGCAGCCGTGGCCCAGAGCCCAGCGTGGGCCGCCCGGACCCAAAGACCTCACCCCCAGCCGGGGGTGAGGAGGAGCTGGGCCGTGGTGGGAAGGAAGGCCAGCTACCGCCGTGGCCGCATAGCCTCTGTCCGGAGCCTGGTGTGGGCCGCCCGGACCCGAAGACCACTCCCCCAGCTGGGGGTGAGGAGGAGCTGGCCTGCGGTGGGAAGGAAGCCAACTACCTCCGTGGCTGTGTGGCCTCCGACCCGGACCTGGAAACCACACCTCCAGCTGGGAAAAATAAGACATCCCCAAAAATAAGACATTGTGCTGATTTTGGAATTTAAAAAAAAAATATAAGACAGTGTCTTATATTCGGGAAAACATGGTAACACTAAAATTTAAAACTTTTTCAAGAATTTGTCCTCATACATTTTTCAGCTGGCTCTATCCTATATGAAAACAACAACCTTCTGTCTGACACAGGGTATGTGCAAAGGAGTGTGTGTGTGTCTTTGTGTGTCTGTGTGTGTAGAGTATGGATGCACGCCAGTGGGCTCTCCCCTGGACACGTGCTTTGCCGCCGCCCCCACCCAGAGACGGGAGTGTGCATTTTCCCCACCAGTCGGGCTGGGAGGAGCCAGCACCCCTTTACAAGGGATGGCTCCTCCCAGTCCTGCCATTCAGCTTTCCTTCCTCCAGAGAAGCTTCTCCCTCCCTCCCTGTGAACACTGCGTACTTGGTAACTTCAGGGCCGGGTGGGAATTTTTGCCTCAATGCCCTTTTGGCCTGGGTGTCGTGGGGTTTTTCGCAGCATGGAAACATGCTGGAACCTTACATTACCTTAAGAAACAATTGTCTAAAGGGTAAATACATTACAGAAACATGCAAACAAATACAAAAGAGCATTTTTTAGCTTTAGAAAACGTTTTACTGTACATTATTGTATAAAGTGCAGTTTTAATAGGGGAACATGGAACATTTTTAAAACATGGAACATGGAACATTTTTAAAATACAGTAAAACAAATACATCTCTAGTTCCTGCAGATAATACTTGGAGACATGGAGCCTTGCTGTTGGCCCATCTCCAGTCATCCACACGTAAGCATGGTCAACTACACTGAAGGAAGTATAAACAACTGCTTACATTGGTATCCAGAGGCAGCATGGCTAACTCTGGGGACAGGACCACTGCCTTGCTAATACAGTAATCATTTTATGTCCCTTTCACTTAAACAATGTGTAAAGGTAATTGAGTCATTTATATACCTGCTTTGCACTGTTTCTCAAATTATGCAAAGCTCAAACCAGACCATTATATCTTACATGCAAAGGCAAAGTCCAATGTTAGTCTTATACAGAACAAACCCATTGTTGTGTCCTAAAGCCTGTGCCTTTAAACAATGTACCTATCCATGTGTATCCAATGTAACCTCTTCTATGTGTAACATTGTAACCTCCAGCTGAATCACTGTAACCTTAATAGGACGCGAGCTAGTGACCACTAGATGGCAATAGCGAGCGTCAAAGCTCATTGGTCCAAGACTCACCTAGAACAACAGCGTGGGAAGATTCCCGCCACTACCTTCACCTGGACAAGAAGGGCGTGACCTGCAATGACGTCACGCAGCCTGTAGCCAATAGGCTATCAAGCATGTAATAAAGTTGTGTTAAGCCAGCTCTTCGGCTGTCCTGGTGTCTTTGGTCCCATACACTAAACCCATTGATTCTTCTTTCATGTCCCAATCAAACCCTGGACTGCCAAAATGGAGCCACTTTCGTGGCTTTGTCATTGGCCAAACTTAAATCATCATCGGTGCCAGTAGTTGGCAAGTTTGTTTATTCACTTGTTTTGCTGACTCCCTGAATGGCTTTTAAAAACATGTTCTTAATCAGGGCAAACCTTATGATTAGGCAAAGCAAGATCCCAAATAGGTGTATACTAGCTATAATATACTGAGGGGCAACAGCACAATATTGGAAAGGACTATTACACAACACACACCTCCCCTGTAACCCTGCCCCCCCTCCCTAAACTAGGCTTCTCCTTGAAGTGCACAGAAGGATGTCATCCCACTGTCACCCTTATGAACTGTTTGCCTGCTAGTCCCACTTGCTTTATTACATGGAATGGGAGAGAAGTCTATCTTGCTTTCTTCACTTCAGGTAGCAAAATATCCCTACTGGCCCCATTTTGACAGCAAACAGATACAAGGGAGATTTATTATGAAGTTAAGAAGAACAGACACCCACATATGAAGGGTTCATATAATACAAATACTCATGCAGCCTACTTGAGTATTTGTATCCTGTTAAACAGGATATGATGCCCTATGTACAAAATAATTCATTTTGTTTAGCTGTAGTCACGTAGTTGTGGAATGAAATCTCAGTTGTTAGTTTTTGGGCTTGCATAAGGATGAAAGCTGGAAAAACGATTAAGCAGAGATTCCAAGGTCAACCTACTTCTCATCCTTTCTGATTTATTATGGTTTTTAAATGCATTCCACTTGGATACACAGAGACAGGTGCTGATGGCTAAGCTTTAAATAGGGGTCAGGATTAGAGAAAGTAATATCCTCTTCCACGCAGCAGCTGTATTTAGATTCTTGCCCAATGTATTGTTGTTTTGTTGTTTGTTTCTGTCCCCCCCACCCCACCCCAACAAAATGACATGAGGAATTGATTCTTTTTCATGGCACAGAAGCAGAATACAGCATGCATGTTATGTGCTGAAATGCATCTTCAGGAAAATAATGCTTGCAAATGTCAGTGTTCATGAACTTTGCTTTTAGATCAGATATGCATTTTTTTTTACTTTACATCCTAAATATAGTGCTGTTTAGGTAACAGAATCCAATCAACTAAGGAGGTTTGTTGGAAAGTCCAGTCGTTTTAAAAACATGTCTTAGCCACACTTAGTAATTTTAAAAATGTTCCACACAATTATCTGCACAGTTAAAAAAATGCTTGCCAAGCATAAACCATACACCCTTATTTCCAATTTGCAGGCAAAGAGAATGTTTACGGTGGTATAACAAGATGAGAATGCTTCTAAATCCTTGTCTTTTCTTTAGTTCAGTCTAGAAAATATATGCAACCTGGTTAGTGAAGAATACCCAAAATCCAATTAGTCACACTTGCTAGCATAATGCAATCAACACAAATCTCAGTGGTAATTTGCTGCATGTTAAATCAACCTAGGTATGATTTATTGATTTGCTGTTGCATACCAAATCACTCATCTCAGAGTACAACAGCAAATTATCATGCTGACTTCTTAATCTGTGCCAGTTTACTGCTGAGATTTAGACTATTGTATATAATCTGGTTAGGTTATCCTGCTATGGTAACAGAGTAGACCATACTGCCAGTGACTCAATGCCAAGTGTCAGGTGGCAGTTAACTAACCTGACAACCCTGAGGACTACCAGTCTTGGGTGCTGAAATCCACAAGGAAGGGTGATGTTCCCCAAGTGGATTAAATCCCACTTGAATCCATCTTGGTGGAGGGCAGTAGCTTCATCAATACTGGCCTGGGGCTGAAGAGGACTTTGCATGCCAAAAGGGCTCAGGACCAGAAAGTTATCAGTGGTACAAGGGTTATGCTGCAATGCGGAAGGCAAATGATACAGAAGAAGAAGAAGAATATTTTTTCTGGCACAAAAATACAATGAGATTTTGGCCAATATGCCTTTATAGGAATATCTGTAAGCATGTTGGGTAGTGTTAATTTGAACTTCTTCTGAGTGGATAATCCAGGCAGTGTGATCATGTACAGTAAGATTTCAGCGATCTCCTTCAAGGTTACACCTGAGCACATAAACACAGTTTATGCAATGATGCAAATTTTCTGCTATCTGTGATGCCGTTTATTAAGGAAAGCACATTGGAAAGTCTTCATATTTGTTTTGACCTAACCGGTGTGATTCACTCCTCCCTATAGAAGAAGTAAAATTAGCTAATACAGATACAGTATAAGTGAAGAAGTGATAGAAAGGATATGGAAATGTGCTTTGTGATTAAATATATAGGACATTTGGCTGTCTATGTGATGAGTGTCAATTACATTTTTTACAAAATAACATCTGTGGGAAGAAGAAATGTCTGACAGAGACAGTAAACTACAAGTGAAGGAAAACACAGTGCTTCTGTGAAGTCTTCTGTTTCCTCATGTCTAACAATTACTGTACTACTTTATTTTTAGGTCACTGTTCTATGAATATAATAGTTAAACAGTACAGCATGTGTGCTCATTAATAAGTTCTACTGAATTGCATAGCTTCCATTTTGAAAAATACAGTAGTCATAAGGGCAAGATTTAGGTGTCCTGTTTGTTTTGAATCTTTTTAAAAGCAGCCCAGAGTGTCAATGGCATCCAATAAATCTCTCAGTCCATGCTAGTGAATGCTGGAGAACTCTCATCTCTGGATCTGGGTTGAAATACAATTTGCCATTCTACAGCCTCAAGATTGTTGCTAGGTGAATGCTTTGTGAGAGGATTTGAGAGCAATTTTCTTTTTCACTATGCTCTTTAGCTGGTGTCTGTTTAGTGTTCCCTCATGGCCAACACATTTTTTGTTCCTCTTCCATTTTTTTCAATACCCTTCAGAATTGCTGCAGCAAAGCAAAGAATCTCTTACAATAGTCCTTCAGGTTCCAAAGATTTACACCCCAGGAATTTACAAGGTCTATACACCTTGCACAGGGCCTACAAGTACCACAGTATCAACTAAGGTAAAGGTAAAGGTTGCCCTTGCTCAAAAGCCAGTCATATCCAACTCTAGGGTTCAGTGCTCACCTCTGTTAATAGCCAAAGAGCCAGTGCTGTCTGTGTCTGCAGACATTTCTATGGACATGTGGCAGGCATAACTAAACACTGAAGTGCACGGAACGCTGTTTACCTTCTCACCAAAGTGATACCTATTCATCTACTTGCAATTTCTTGCTTTTGAACTGCTAGGTTGGCAGAAGCTGGGACAGAGATGGGAGCTTACTCCATCATGCAGCACTTGGGTCTTGAACTGCTGATCTGCTGACTTTCTAGTTATCAAGTTCAGTGTCTTAACCACTAAACCATCACAGTCCATATCAACCAAATATAACTTTAAATTTAAATATGGAGTGACCTGGAGATATGTGGTCCTAATGTCCTCACACTGATGAGAACAACCTGTGTGAGAAAGTTTGCTGCAATACTCTCTTTTCATGGAGTTTCTACCTGTTGTAGCCTGTCAGTGTGCCACTTGTGCCTCACAGAGCTTGGCTGGCATCTTTCACCTTAAAATGTGAAGGCAAGACAAAGGGAAATAAAAAATGGGGGCTATTACAGTGTAGGAAGTGCTGGATGAAACATTTGAGGAACTTAAAAGGAATGATGGTCTTCTCAGCCAGTGGCCATTATCCTCAAGCTGCTTTTGTTGGGATGGCAATATTTTTCCTGATGACTAGGAAAGGAGTACCAGAAAGATGTTTACTACTGTTTCATTGACTACACTAAGGCATTTGATTGTGTGGACCACAATAAACTGTGGCTAGTAATTAAAGAGATGGGAATACAAGACCACCTCACCTGTCTTATGAGAAATCTGTACATGAGTCAAGAAACAACAGTTAGGACAGGATATGGAACAACTGAGTGGTTTAGAATAGGAAAAGGAGTACAACAAGGTTGCATATTGTCACCTTGCTTATTTAACTTATATGCAGAATACATAATGCACAATGCAGAGCTGGATGAATCACAAGCTGGAATTAAAATTGCTGGGAGAAATATCAACAAACCTGAGATATGCAGATGGCACTACTCTAATGGCAGAAAGTGAAGAAGACGTAAAGAACCTCTTGATTAGGGTGAAAGAAGAGAGTGCAAAAGCTCAACATAAAAAAAATGATGGCAACCTATCACTACCTGGCAAATAGAAGGGGAAGAAATGGAAACAGTGACTGACTTTACCTTTTTGGGATCCAAGATCAATGCTGATGGTGACTGCAGCCATGAAATAAAAAGAAGATTAATTTTTGGGAGGCAAGCTATGAAAAATCTAGGGAACATGTTTTTAAGGGGTTTTAAATTGTTTTATATTGGTTTTAACTTGTGTACACCACCCAGAGTCCATTGGATAGGGTAGTATATAAAACTATTAAATTAAATTAATATAATAATAAGTAGAGATATCACTCTACCAACAAAAGTCTGCATAGTCAAAGCAATTGTATTCTCAGTAGTACTGTATGGTTGCGAGAGCTGGACCATAAGGAAAGCTGAGTGCAGAAAAATAGACACCTTTGAAATGTGGTGCTGGAAGAGAATTTTGGGAGTACCCTGGATAGCAAAGAGATCAAATCAGTCCACCCTGAAGGAAATCAACGCTGACACCTCCTTGGAAGGACAAATATTGAAGATGAAGCTCAAGTACTTTGGATACCAAATGAGAAGAGAGGACTCACTCAAGAAGGCCTTGATGCTATGAAAGATCAAAGACAAAAGTAGAAGGAACAGCAGAGGATGTGATGGTTAGATGGCATTATTGATGCAATGGGCGTAGAGCTGAGTAAGCTGTGGAGGATAGGGGTGCCTGGTGTGCAGTGGTCCATGGGGTCGCAAAGGGTTAGACATGACTATGTGACTAAAGAAAAACAACAAAAAACTTTTCCACCACCAAAAATGGCCTGGGAAGGATAAGGTAGCCCAAGGAAGCTTTGAGGTACAGAGCAGAGGATGAGAGCTACCAAAGAGGAAAATATCACTTGTTTGGATAAACAAATGTGTCCTATATGTGAAAGCCACAATTTTTCCAAGACATGTTTCAGAGCAAATTTAAATTATAATGTGATGAATAGCAAGAAAATAGAGGGAAAATAATTCCAGGTGCCAACAGGAACAGAAGAACTATCAGTGATAAATGATCCCTCATTCTCAATTTGCTACCTGTAAATAAGATAGTCAGAAGGGGCAGAGAGCATTTTGACCCTGACATACAGTAATACCTCATACAAAGTCCACTTCGTACAACATCGAATTCATACAACATCACCTAATTCCTTGAAAAAAGTTGCCTCATACAAAGTCACTGCGACTTTGTATGAGGCATTGGGGTTTTCCCCAGGTTGCATTGTGCCTGGGCATTATAAAAGGAAGGACACATGTGTGCATTGCTCTTGTGGGTTTTGCACGAGGTGAAGAGTATTTAGCAGTGGTTTTGAGGGCGATTTTGGATTTTTTTTTCAATTTTTTCATCAGGATTTTTAGAATCATTCCTGGGATTTTTGCAGCATTTTTCAGGATATTGGACAATCAGGGTTGTTTGACATGTTTTTGTAATGTATTTAGCCTTTAGAAAATGATTTCTTAAAGTTCTGTCAGTTTCCTGTCTGTTTCCTTGACTTTGGCCTGAAGTCTGTGCTGTTACAGTACAATGTATCTCTATGGAAACAACGTTGTATGAGGCATCACGGCAAGGATTTGGACGCTCTATGAGGCATCGCAGCTAGGATTTTGCATGCCTCATACAAAGTCCAAATCCGTATAAAGTCCAAACTTGTGGAACCAAGTTTAGACGTTGTATGAGGTATCACTGTATATGAAATCTACATGTGTACTTAAAGTAGCACACCTAACAGATGAGAATTACTCACCATTCTTCAGACACCCAAACATGATGTGACAAAAATAACCCTTTCTTCTTCACAAGAACTGTACCACCTCCACACTTGACATTATATCCTAAAATACAAATTTACACTTCCAGCCTGCAGCAACAGCAGATCTCACTTGGAAAGACTGTCTTGATTTTTGTCCTCATGAGATATTTATTCTGTAACAATGGTAATATTGCCTTGGAAATGTCAAATGCAAAGAGTACTGCAGAAATGAATTGTGGGTGTATTTTTGACATACATCTTGAAAAGACTGGCTGTCCTTTGAAATGCTGCAATCACTTCTTGATTTGTTGAGCTTGCTCCACAAAAGAAGATGGGATGTGTTTTCAACCATGTGCAATCCAATGAGGGATAATTAAAATTTCTTAATCATTAAGCCACACATACAAAATTATTTTGCAATTATCCCATTTTTGCATTTTTCTATAGAGTCATATGGAAAAACAGCCTCCCACATTTTGTTGGCAAAAGTATTACTATTATTTTTCAATACTTCTTTTGGAAGGACATAAATTCTAGCATCAGTTCAGGAAATATTGTTTAAATCGTTTCACCAAAAATTTATAACAGTATTGAAGGAAGTGGGTGATTACAAAGTACTTGGAAAAACTTTGTCTGGAGAAGGGATGGAAAATTTCAACTATTTTACCAGACGCACCTCCAAAGGCAATGATTTGAACAGGCACAGAGATCAGCCATTGTAGGAATCGGGGCCGCTAGGACGGCCGTTGGGTCCCGGAGGAGACTGATCATGTAACGATACGAGGCAGTATGGAGCGAGATCAGATCAGTGGTTTATTGAAGGAAAAGTATCTACATTTATAGATCAGAAGGCAAGGCAGAAAAAACCGTCATCAGACAGAAAATCACATCACCTGTTTACTCAGGTTAATGGGGAATCTTTCTTGGGGAAGTTAATTAACATGGACAAACATTGACAGGGAACACACCATTGTCTAGGGTTTAGACTGGGGTAAACATGGCTACTATTTGCACCAAGGATAAGGATAAACTCGGAGATGAGTGATTACCTTAATGGATAAGAGTCTGGAGAAATGCCTTCTCAGCGGAACCGTCGGTCAGGTCATTAATTGGGTGAATCAAACCCTATTATTAACCCACCCCCCTTAATTTCTCTGCCTGCAGAGCCCACGGGCCAGGGAGCGTTCTCCCGAAGTGGCCTCTGCGCGGGCCGTTCCATGCCATTGGGGCATGGGGAATCCACAAGCCATGAATTTTTGAGACTCTTGTTATGCTTTTTCTGCATTATCCATAAATATTGGTGCATAAACCTGAAAAAATTGATTTTTTCATGAAAGCTTGTGCTCATTGTTTGATATTTTTGTGATCCAATAAAAGTATCACATCCAGTATTTGCATTATATAAAGGCCTCGCGGCTCTCTTTGTTGCTGTAGTATTTAAGGAGTGATGGAACCTTGATATCTTCATGCACTATTTTTGTTGGCCATCCCTCTTCACCACGTTCTTTATCACTCTGGATTTAGCATTTGTATACACTGTTCTTATTTTATTTTTTTAAAAAACTCTCCGACATCCAGGTTCCTTTTTCCTGGCTTTGCACCTTTTTAAAAAAGCAATTCCTGAAGCTTTTGTTCCTTAAGCCCAAAACAAAGGTTTATTTTTTATACTACTTTGTAACTATGAGTGGAACTTATTGTGGTGCTTTCCAAAATATTAGTGCTACAGCAACAGCCAATGAAGCACATGGAAGCACACATAAACTGTAGTCAACAACAGTGGAAATTTGTTGGACACTGCATGATGCCAAATAGGTTTTGAAGGGAAAAGAGATTTCATCAACAAGATCATTCGTAAGATAATATATGCACATATTGGTGCTTGAATCCATGCAGATTCAAGGACCCTAATCAACAATTCAACCAGACTTATATACTTTTTGACAAACTACACACATGTTTTCTTAGCCCAGGTGGGGCCTAAGGGTGGAGGCATCCCATGTTTTATCTTGGAATTAAATACTTTTCAGAATGTTCAGAAATGCACAGTCACACAAGTCTACTCCACTTAGATAAATGACATAGGTGGTGGGGACTGTGGTGGCTCAGTGGTTAAGAGGCTTGCCTTGTCAGCTGGAAAGTTGGCAAGTTGGCAGTTCAAGACCGAGTACTGCATGATGGAATGAGCGCCCATCTCTCTCCCAGCTCCTGCTAACCTAGCAGTTTGAAAGCAAGAAATTGCAAGTAGATAAATAGGGACCACTTCAGTGGGAAAAGATCTTGGGGACATGAAAGGAGCCTCATTCTGGCATCTCCTGAGCAGAGTTCTACCAGCAAAAATCCTTTCAACCCAGAAAGCAACTTTATGTGCTTCTGACACAATTTTAAAAAATGACACAGGACTTTTTGTATAACTGTCTTTTCATAAAATGGCGTTCTCCAGGCCACACTATAGATTAGCACAAATAATTTCTTAAAATTATTATACAAGTCTCATTAACTACATGCTTATTTTGATAAGGGGAAAGGGTTTAATTATTCATATTAACTAATGTTGGGGTCACAATCCTACGAAAGACACTAGCATCCAGAAATCATATCATTTTCTTAATGTGTGGGGGAAGCTTTGTCTTTAACAGCAATTGGCACGTTAAAATGAAAAAGTTGCTACTCCTAGAGGACACTCAAAATGTCATGGTGATCAAAATACCTTCTGATAAATATACTTTTAGAAGAGGCAGGTTCATTTCTTAACTGCTAAAATATCAAATTAAGTAAAATAGCACCATTAGTGGTGCAAGGAAAGTAAGGAAGTAAGGAAGGAAACCTGTTGAAGCACTGACTGCACCCGAGAGGCGGAGTAGTAGTCAATGGCACTAAGTTTCATTCTCCAACCATGAGATCAAAGCCTTTTACTTTTCCCTTTTTCATTTCTTTTTCACTATTTGGACACATATAAATACACACAAATACTTTGAAGTATTGGGTGCGAATCAAATTATAGTACTACTTAAGTACTTATACAGTACATTAAATAATTCAGACCAAATTCATGTACTCTCATTGCATTATCCGTGAATGCATACAATATAGAAAATTTATACTATTGTTATTTATTTCATTTTTGGTTCTCTTAGTGCATTCAATGTGTTTTCACATCTATTAACATAGAAATTTCAAAATATTAAAAGAAAGAGACTAGCCATTTTCATGGCCCTTAGAGACTGTTATTGTGAGATATCTTTTCTTCCTACTTTACATTTTGTTTTTCTGGTGATATCACTTGCAACCAGCTTGCGTGTGCTTGATGTAATGTGACACTAAATAACCCAGTTGCCAATGCTGCCCTTCAGTCTAAGCCAAGAATGTCTTGTGAGAACAATGAAGGTGGTTTTATTTTTAAGAAGATGCAAGTTATGTATTATAGGCCATAGATGCATCATGACTGTTGCTCTTTTTACCCTTTCTCTATGGAGAAAGGATTCAGGGAAAGGAAAGACAGCACAAGTAAAACAGAATAGCCATCCCCAGGCACAGAATCAAATGTGAAACCAGCTGAAGGCCAAGGATAATTTATTCAAATTGTATTTTTAGACTTCCCTAGCAAATGCCATACATATGGAATTTGAATTCTGCAAGAATTAATTTTAGCAGCACAATGAAATGAACATGTAATGCAGCTGTTTCTATTATGAGGTAGTTTTAAATAGTAAACTAATTAATTAAATGTTTAAATAAATTGAATTTAAACACACATGTTGAACTATTACACTCAGACTAGGTTTACCAAGCAGGATCGGTGTGTGTTTTGCTACCTGAAGGGGAGCTGCAAAATGTGCCTCCCCTTCAAGGTGCAGATCTTGTTGTTTTGTCCCTCAGCAGCCTCCCCCTTCTTATCCTAGCAAAAGAAATAGAGATTGTCAAGGTTACAAAGGCATGCCAATGAAGCCTCTTGTACCAGCCCTCCTTCCCCAGATGACACAGGTGAGGAAAGGGTGAAGTACCAACAACTGGGTCCAGTTTAGGCTGAGATTGGGTTGGACATACTAGAACAATCCCATGCAAATACCATATCCATCTTCAAATAGGAGAACCAGTGATGCAGAAATGTTATTACAAATTGTTGTCTAGGCTGAGTAAGGAAGTTTCACATAAGTGGTACAGTGGCACCTTGGATAACGTCTGATTCGGATAAAGCCGTGGTTTTCATGCACATGTGATGCATCGCATAAAGTCCAAAACCGCTAAACAATGGACGTTATCCGAGGTATTTGGTATAGGAACCTCAGATAATGTCCATTTTTGGATGTTATCCGATGCATCGCCCATTTTATTTGGATAAAGTCCAAAATCGGATAAAGTCCAAACTTGTGGAATGGAGTTTGGACTTTATCCAAGGTTCTACTGTATGGGGAATTAAAGTACCTGTGCATGTAAGAAGTTACCTGAAGGTTTGGGCATGATAGTAATAGACAGGCAGGCAAGCATAGGGATCTTTCTTGTGATTTGTAAGTAACAACCTTTTAATATGTGGATTATTACCCTCAAGCTTAATTCTTCCTTTTTCTTGGTACTCTTTTATTTTTAAGTGAGAGTTATCCCTTGGATTATCAGCAAACCTCCAGTATAGTAGTCTTCTGTATTCTGTCAGCAAATAGATCTCTTTGCAGGCGCACCCCCCAATAAAGGACTCAGACACTGATGAAAGTGGATAACGGCATTGGGCCACATTTATTGATTCATGCCCTAGTCCGAATTATAAATTTCTATTGGTAATTGACCAATTATAATTCTTAAGGCAAGCAGGCCAAAGTAACACTGGTAAGGTACCACCCAAAATTGCCGACGGCAATTGTTACAATGTATCTATTTGTATCAATTTGTTTGTTGACAACAAACAAATTGTTGTCCGTAGTCAATATCTAACTAATGACCCTACCCTCTGATGCGTATCCGTGAAATCACGGGGTGATGCATGCTGTCTAGCTGTAGCCATCACCCCGTCGCCTGGTTCATCGTTGACCGGACAACGTTTAACCAACTTATGCCTGTCTAGTGTTGTCCAGTCAATTGCGAACCTGCCGGATACCTGTGGGTCATAAATGTTTATCTTACCAGTGCTACCCGCCCATGTGACCAAAGTCAACAGCAGCAACAGAAACCCCTATATCAAACAATAGCAACAGTGTGGGATGGGCGAAAAACCAGGACCCGAGAGCCAATTGTGGGTCCCAGCCAAAAATTCCCACCCGGCCCCGAAGCGACCAAAATATCACACTGTTAACTAGGGAGGGGGTGGAGGGGAAAAACCTCTCCGCTCCGTCGCTTCGCAAAATGGCAGCGCGGCTGCCTCGTGGCCACCCCTTTTATAAGGGAGCTGGCCACGCCCCCTAACTACCCAGCTGCCTTCGTCCGGTGGGGGGGCCCCGCAAAGAGCGCGGTGGCCATTTTGGCGCCGCACTTGCATTGCAGGCGCACCCCCCAATAAAGGACTCAGACACTGATGAAAGTGGATAACGGCATTAGGCCACATTTATTGATTCATGCCCTAGTCCGAATTATAAATTTCTATTGGTAATTGACCAATTATAATTCTTAAGGCAAGCAGGCCGAAGTAACACTGGTAAGGTACCACCCAAAATTGCCGACGGCAATTGTTACAATGTATCTATTTGTATCAATTTGTTTGTTGACAACAAACAAATTGTTGGCCGTAGTCAATATCTAACTAATGACCCCACCCTCTGACGCGTATCCGTGAAATCACGGGGTGATGCATGCTGTCTAGCTGTAGCCATCACCCCGTCGCCTGGTTCGTCGTTGACCGGACAACGTTTAACCAACTTATGCCTGTCTAGTGTTGTCCAGTCAATTGCGAACCTGCCGGATACCTGTGGGTCATAAATGTTTACCTTACCAGTGCTACCCGCCACACGGGGAGGCTTCCCAAAAGGCTCACCGCCCCCCCCAAGACCGTCAGCTCGTTCAACAGGCCTGCTCGCCAGTCCACTAACAAGAGGTCCATACCTCCCTGCGACAGATGGGCCCCATCCCCTGAGTAAAAGCTCGTAATTTTGCAGACTGATGGCGGGGAGGCGAATGATGCGTCCCCCACCTTTGTCGAAAAGGAACCGGGCAATAGCCCCGTTCACGGAGCGTCGGCTCGGTCAAGAGCCTCGAGGCCGAACGCCCCCCTGTAAGCGTACCGCGGTATCGTGTCCGACCAATTGAGGGTTGTGGCAGGCCACACATAACGTGAGTAGGGCAGGTCACTGCAAATCGCAAGCTTCCGCGATCGGCCAGTGACCCGCCCTAAGCCATTGCCCCCAAGGTTCATAACCAGGACATCAGGCGAGTCAGCATCCCTGATGTAGAAAAGGAATGGCAACAGTTCCCGCCATAACATGCCGCGCTTACCATACCACCTGAGATGTGCGGATGCACCCAGTCCCAGTCGGGGTCCCCACTCTGTCGCCGCAGCGTAACGCGCTGCCCTGTGCAGCGTAACGCGCTGCCCTGTGCAGCGTAACGCGCTGCCCTGTACCGCGTAACGCGCCGCCCTGTGCAGCGTAACGCGCCGCCCTGTGCAGCTTAACGCGCTGTCCTGTGCAGTTTAACGCGCTGCCCTGTGCAGCGTAACGCGCTGCCCTGTGCAGCGTAACGTGCTGCCCTGTGCACGTGGCTATGGCCCACCAGCCATACTGTCACCGGTGTAATACGACACCCAGGGTCTGTCAAGGAAAAAAAGGGGGGAGAAACAGTGCAGTGACTAAACTGGTACTCACGGTTGAAGAGGGCGAACACAAACTGAAAACATTGTGATCCCCACCCTCCCATGCGGCGCATGTCAGCCCCGGAGTACCCAAAAACCACTGCAGTAGAAGCCGCCCCTATCCTGAATGAATGGGTGCCGCAACGAGCCCCAGGGAGGCCAACACTGGCTAGTGCCTTCCCGGCACCCTCCAAAATTGAAATTTAGTAAGGGGAGACCCACCTTGGTGACAGGAAAAACGGGCCATGGCGCGTGCCACGCAGTGCAAGGAACTCCTGTAGGGCATCAACCGGACAGATGTCTGCCAAGGAACATCGTAGCAGTCTCACTCCACTGCCTACGCCGTGCTGATCCGTTTTAGAGGAGCGTATCCTCAACTGACCCAATCATTGCAAACATAGACATCGTTGAGTTCCGGTGCCCTACGACTTGCATCCGCCTTAGACAGCATCACAAGCTCGCTGCTGCGGAGCGCTCCAAAAAGGGGGCCACCGTTGTAGCTGCATGAAACAGGGCTGCCTCATACCTATCAGACATAGGTCCTGCCAGCCCCGTGCCAGTTGGGTAAGAACCCCTGGGGAAATTGGGTGGCGGTCGTCCGGGCTACGCCCACGCTCCCGCACCCACCCCTCCAAAACGTGTCTCACATGGAAGCCAGCGGTCTTGTCCGCATGACCGCCTACTGTGGCCATAAAAGCCAGCGCTGACAGCCTGGATGCTATGGTGTGAGGTGCGAGGCCCTGGGCACGTAGGTGAACCATTAATCGAAGGATGTGGGCCACTGGGATCGGCCAGGTGTCTGGCAGCCGAAATTGGGCACAGAATGCTTGGAAAGAAATGAATGCGTGGAGATACGCCTTACGCGTGCGTGGCGCCAGCGACATGCCGATCGCCCGGTTCACCTCTCCTTGTCAAGGGTCCATATCTCATCCGGGAGTGGCGAGGGAAATTCCTCCGGATCCGGGGCCAAGGCGCGGAACCGGGAGATCTGCAGGCGGGACAAAGCGTCAGCGATAGCATTATTGACACCCGGGACATGCCTGGCCCTGAACAGCACATTGAGGCGCAGGCTGCACAATACAAACTGGCGCACCAGGTCCATGACCCTGGGTGATTTAGAGGTTTGTGAGTTGACAATGTGGACAACGGCCGCATTGTCACACCAGAAATGAACAACCGAGTTGGCCTACTCCTCACCCCATAGCATCAAAGCCCCCAGAATGGGAAAAATTCCAGATAAGTAAGATCACGCAGGCGACCCGTGCCCGACCAGGCTGGTGGCCACCCACCATAGGCCCACTTCCAATTGAAGTACATCCCATAACCCAGGGCTCCCGAGGCATCGGACTGTATCTGGAAACGAGGGGAAGCCAGAAGGTCAGACCTCCACAATGACACCCCATTGAACTCCCTCAGGAACTGGAGCCAGATAAGCATATCTGCCTTAATGCCCTGGGTCAGTCTCACCCTATGGCGGGGCCTGGATAAGCCTGTCATGGCGTCGCACAAGCGCCGAGCAAATGCCCTGCCCGGTGCAACCACCCTGCAAGCGAAATTGAGGTGACCATGTAGCACCTGCAGTTCCCGCAGTGATGCCTTGCATTTAGCAAGCAAGTCCGAGATAAGGGCCACTATCCTTGACACCTTATCCCGCGGTAACCTAGAAGCCTGCGCTACCGTGTCAACCTCCACCCACAGGAAGACTAGCTGGGTAGATGGGCCCTCGGTCTTTTCGGGCGCTAAAGGGACACCCAGTTCCTCCATTAGCGTCTGAAATGTGTTGAGGAGACGTGTGCACGTGTCCCAGCCCCGTTCATCCCCGAATAAAAATTATCCAGGTAATGGGCTACAGACCGGGACCCTGACCTGCAGACAAAAGCCCACTGTAGGAAGGTGCTGAAACGCTCGAATGCCGAGCATGATATGGAACAGCCAAAATGCATGGCCTTATCGAAATAATATTCTCCCCGGAACTTGAAACCCAGCAACTCAAAGTCACCCGGGTGGACCGGCAGGAGTCGAAAGGCAGACTTAATGTCGCGCTTAGCTAACAGCGCACCCGGGCCACATGAGCGCACCATGCACAGCGCTCGGTCAAAAGATGTATACCTGACCGAGCAAAGGTCATCAGGGATAGCATCATTGACCGATCTGCCGGCTGGGTAGGACAAGTGATGGATCAGGCGGAACTCACCCGGTGATGTCTTGGGCACTAAGCCCAAGGGTGACACTTTAAGGTTGGGGAACGGGGGTGCAGGGAAAGGGGCCAGCGACCCTGCCCGCATCAACCCCCTTAGCAATGCTGGCAGCAGCCACCTCCTCCCTTCCCCTAAAGGACAAAAGGTTGGGGGCGTCTTGGGGGGACCTATCTCCCATGAAAGGAATACGGAACCCCAGTCGAACACCCTGAAGCAGGTAAACTGCATCTGCCTCCCTCGGGTACAATGCGAGCCAACACCCCAACATGTCCACGTTAATTGGGGAGGGGGCCGTTCGATGGACCAGCTCCCTCTTCGGCAGTCCTGCCAGCCCCTTGTCCACCCCTACCCCTGCCCCGCATCCCTCGAGGCCTGGGGCAGGCGGATGCAGCATGGGGGCCAGCACAAGAGGGACACTCATGCCTGAACCGGCAATTCTTCCCATTGCAGGAACCATTGGACGAGAAAGTCCAGCACAGCAGGCGGGCTGGAACCCCCTGCCCTGCCACCGTGTGGGGTACCTGTGCTGGAGCCACTCGCTGGACCGCGTGTCCACAATGGTATCTTTCCCCAGGCGCAGGGCGCGTGGGAGTCATGTACAGAAGCCACAGCTTCTGGCAGGGCTCGTCCCACCTCATCTCTGGGTGCAGGGGAATTCGCATACGGAATTCTTCATCGTAAGCCAACCACGATGGGCCCGGAAGTCAACCATCGCCCGGTATATATTGTCCAAATACTGGACCATCGGGATTGCCAGATCTGGCCCGGCCCTGAGGTAAACCGCCATGTATATGAGGTACGCTGGCAACCAGTTGGCCCACGTGCGTGGCGGCTTACGACGACGTGCCTGTTCCTTATCCTTCTCAACCTGCCCCTCCCTCTCCTCCTTGGTGGGCTCTCTGTTAAGAATTGAGAAGATGTCCACATACTCCCCACGCCAAATCATTTCCTTAGTAGCCTGGGCGAGATGATCCCCAAGGAGGACATCGGCGACTGAACCGTCGTGCCACCTGTGCAAGGCCACGGCCACTGAAATGTTCCCCCCAAGGTAGCTAGGTGTGTGGGTGCACTAGATTGAACCGCATACTCACATGCTGCACCCCCGCGGGCCGCCCCCACCGGGGGTTCCGGCCCACTGGGGGCGTCGGAGCTCACGATCGCGACTGAGCTCGTCGATGGGGCCTGCTCCGCACCAGCCTGTTGATTGGGGAGCTGCGAGGCAGTGGTCGACGCCGGCCCACGCGCCTCGGGCAGCTCGACCCGTCCCGCCGCCTGCCGCTGCTCCGCAGACGAAGCACCAACCTGCGCCCCAAAAGGGACCCCCGGGTGGTCAACCCTCGCGAGAGATGCCTCGAGGGCCACAACATGAGCCAGAAGGGCCTCAACATTAACATAGCCCCCTAATCCCAGGGGGGGCAAAGGGCCAGCCGGCCCACGGGCCGCAGGCGCCGGTCCAGGTCCCTGGACCCCGGGGGCCGAATACGGCCAAGAGCCCAGGCCCGGCCCCTGCAGGGCCGGGGGCATACCCTGCCAGGGTAGGGAACCCGACCACCCCCCATGGCAGGAACCCCCTGCAGGAAGCTGCGTACTAATAGAAGAAGGCCCCAAAGAATGGGCCATGCCAGGGCAGTGGCCATTACATGCGGGCCGGGGGCCGCGGCCCTCACCGGGCCGGCATGCGAACGGCCCGTCTCAGGCCAAGGGGCTATCAACCCCATCCCACCGGTCCCGGTGGGCTCTGACAAGGGGGGCTGCTGAGGAGGCGCAGTCGCGGTCCTCCGACCCGGCTGGCGCCTCCGCGTGGAGCGAACCGCGTTCGCAGTTGCCTTCTTCTTAGAGGGCATAGCAACGATCTGCTGGGAAGCCGGAGAAAGAGAAGGAAAAAACGCCACCCAATAGGCTTCCCGGCGAAAAGGGGAGAGCGACGGAGGTAAGAGGGAAAAACTTCTCCGCTCCGTCGCTTCGCAAAATGGCAGCGTGGCTGCCTCGTGGCCACCCCTTTTATAAGGGAGCTGGCCATGCCCCCTAACTACCCGGCTGCCTTCGTCCGGTGGGGGGGCCCGCAAAGAGCGTGGCGGCCATTTTGGCGCCGCGCTTGCATTCTCTAGCTATATCCCAGAATGGGTATCATGAGTACCCATACATTCTCTCCCTTCTCCCATTGTTACCTGACTTTACATAATTAAATAGTAGTTACTCCTCTTTAACAGCCATTACTTCAGAAATAGCCCGCTGTATTGTGCTAGGATAAAAAGCCGTATTAATTATCCGGAAAAGGCTTCGACAAGCTTTATAGTCTACATATCATTTTCAGTCATAGTTCAGAAGAATTAACGTTACTAAAGAAGTCATATTTTGTTTTTGCCGACATTGTATGCAGTATCAATAAATGGACTAATGATATTTGTAACATTTAGAAACAAGAACACTTTCAGTTACATTTGTAAATAGGAATTAATGTTACGAAAGAAGACATATTTTTTGCCAAGACATTGTATAAAGTATTAATACATGGACTGATGGTAATTTGAGTTCTCAATTACATTTTTGCTTTTATATATATTGTTGACCATAGATTGTCGTGACTTCTTTTTGTTACCATTAAGGACAGAGTTCCGAGTTAAAAACATTCAATTTTACTTAAAGTACATCCTATTGGATATTGTATTTTTTCATCTCTACTTCAACGGTTCTCTCTTCTAATTCTAGGATAAAAATAGTTACATGTTGTCCCTTTGTGGTGATCCTTTTGAGGGTTCCCAGGGTTTCCTAGGTATATTTGGAAGTGGCTTGCCATTTCCTTCTTTTGGAAGTGCTCAGCTTACCCAAGGCTACAAAGATTGACTCTTCCCCCAGAAGGCACAGTGGGGATTTGAACTCCCAACCTTTACTTTTGCAACCAGGGATCCAGCTCAGCGAGTTATCTAACCAGCTATTTTAAATAGTACAAATACCGCATGTTCTTACAATTGGCTTAGATGTAACTGGAGCCAAAAATGTTTTTTCTGGGAAAAAGGGTTCCTATGGCCATAATTTAACATGGACTCAGAAGGTCTAACACAGCCAGAGATGAGTGGAACACGCTTCATTTATGTGAGTTCACACCTGAAGGTATTTGACAGACTGGAGCTATGTCCTTTAAGGTCAAACATTGGGGCCGGTAAGGTGTGGGGCAGAATGAATCCCCAGTAAAAGATTATTGAGAGTAAGTATCAGAAACATTTTGGGCACTGATTATGTGTTTCTGAAAAGATAGGTATCATTATTTCTGGATTCTCCTATGAATTTATTTATTTTTATCTTTTATTTATATTTAACACCCATCTAGTGATAAAATTCACTACTCTGGCAGCATGTGCAAGTCATAGAACAACACACACACACAAAATGAATATGGATCACTGACAATTTATTTCAAGCCAGCCAGATACTTTCACAAGCTGTCTTTTTTAATTGACTTATTTCTGACTTGTTGAATTAGCATGTTGGCTTTTTCGGCTTCTGAGTCCTAAAATGTCAATCATGCGTATCTCTCTTGACAGTGGAAGAGAAGCCCATACTGGCCCACACTCTGTCAGTCTTCCCACGTTTCTCTGATTTGTTCTTTGTGAAATTGTTTTACTGGGCGTATTGACTGCTCAAATGGAAATTCAGCTTTGTGAGCAGTAAGCAGCTTCATCTTCCTTAGGAATGTAAAGGATCCTGTAGTTGTACTCTGCATGTTTAAATATGGCATTTTACAAGATGGCCTGTGTTCAAATATGAACTGATATACAGTATAATAGGTGCACAGTTAGCAACATTTAAAGGTACATGACAGTAGAGTATTTCCCCCTTTCATTATATTTAGTGTTTGTCAAGAAGCCCTTTAACATTACTCCTTTCTCTCTAATTATATTAGATGTTGAAATGGTGTGAGATCATTTCTGATTTGAAAATCAAGGTTCTGATGTCTGAACATTTGTAAAGCGCATCTCATCAGTTCCAGATTAGAAAATATGAACACCCTTTGTGTAATGGAAAATGTATCTCTATATGTATTATTTGGAGCCTAAAGTCATTGGCATGGAAGTGAAGTGGAAGCTAACACTGCTAGCACTTGCTATAGTTTCATCAAAATATCTGTCCTGTAGAAGAAAACATTAGTACAAGTGTGCATTAAATACAGTGCTTTTAAAAACATTATAGTGAATTGTTGCTTTTCTAAAGAAAGGAGAGGAAAGTAAAGCACACTTAAGAGGTAAGTGAGCCATTTGAGGGAATCTAGTATCTGAGTCTCTAAGTTTTGTTGTTGTTGTTCAGTCGCATAGTCCAACCCTTTGCGACCCCATGGACCACTGTACGCCAGGCACCCCTATCCTCCACCATCCTCTACAGCCCACTCAGCTCTACACCCATGCCATATAGCTATCTCATCCTCTGCCGCCCCCTTCTCCTTTTGCCTTTGATCTTTCACAGCATCAAGACCTTCTCGAGTGAGTCCTCTCTTCTCATTTGGTGTCCAAAGTACTTGAACTTCATCTTCAGTATTTGTCCTTCCAAAATAAGTTAAATAAGCATGGTGACAATATGCAAACTTGTCATACTTCATTTCCTATTCTAAACCAATCAGTTGTTCCGTATCCTGTCCTAACTATTGCTTCTTGACTCATGTACAGATTTCTCATTAGACAGATGAAATGGTCTGGTACTCCCATCTCTTTAAGGACTTGCCACAGTTTATTGTGGTCTACACAATCAAAGGCCTTGGTGTAGTCAATGAAACAGAAGTAGACTTCTTTCTGGTACTCCTAATTAATTAGTCTCTAAGTAATACCAGTCAAATTAATGATATATTAATTTGTGTTAGGAAGACTTTAAGCACTATTTTTTTAATTTTTTTATTAAATTTTTAACAAACATACAAAAAAGAAAAACAATAACAATACAGTACAGTAATACATCAGAAACAACATCAATACAATATTGCCTCAAATTCATAAAAGCTAGCACATGATATAATTGAACTGATTATTTACCATATAACCTCCAATATTAAATACCACATTGTGAGTTGTTACTATAACCATAACAGTCATAAAAACTTTCAGTGCTACCACAATTTTTTGTTTCTTTACTAATTACACATCACCCTGTGAATATATACAATGCCCTGAGAGTTTAGTATCTATTTCATCTCCAAAAACCCCTTTGAAATGGTACAGGTCCAGAACTGTCACTTGCCATAAGAAAATGATCCACAAACGGCTTCCAAATACTCCAGAACCTATTCTCTTTTAATTTATCCCGTTTTACTTTAATCTCCCATGTCAATTTGTCGTTCAATGCTAAACTCCACATTTCCTTATACCACTCTCCAATCTGTATAGCTACATCGTTTTTTCCAATTTCTGGCTATACATTGTCTACCTGTAGTTAATATAATTTCCAATAATTCTTTTTCCTCCTTGTTCAAACCCATACCTTCTACATTTGTTAGAAGAATGGTTCCTGACACCAACTTAATTCTTTTACCCATTATTTCACCAATCTCCCCTTCTATTCCTTTCTAAAAATCATTTATTTTTTTACAACTCCACCACATATGTTCATATGTTCCAACCGTCTCTTTGCATCTCCAACATAAATTGTCCCTTTTATTATCCATCTGATGAAGCCTCAGTGGTGTCAAGTACCATTGCCACAGCATTTTAAAATTATGTTCCTTAATTCTTACTGACATTGTTCTCATTATCCTCTTTTTCCATTTATTCCTCCATTCAACATCCCCTATTTTTATATTCAAGTTTTGTTCCCACTTCCATTTCAAATCTTCCTGTGGATCTTTACCCTTATTCAGTATGATGTAAAGTTTGCTTACTAGACCCTTAATGTTCTTTTCCCCTTTTCTGATCTTTAATACCAATTCTTCAAATTTGGTCTTTGTTCTATCTATCGCTACTTCTCTTCTATATTTTTTATTCCAATTATCAACCTTCAATTTCTGAAACCAGTCCAATTTTAACTTTTCAAATATTTTTTCCCTCTTGGTTTCATCATCACAAACTTTTAACCAGCCTTCAGTAAAGACATTTCATTTTTATCCAATATTTCCTTTTTTTCCTTATCTATTTTTACCGGAAAACACACCATATCAGTCAATTCCAAAATTGGAGAGAGATTTGGGACCATATCTTTCTTTACTCTTTTCCACACCTCCATGAGGCCTCTCATCATAGTATTACTTGTCTTTATTGGTTTATCCTTTATTCCCAAAAAGATCATTTTGCCAATATTCCTATATTCTTTCATCTCCAATTCCTCCCAAATTGCCTTTTCTCTTGCCAAGATCTTCACGACATTCTTAATTTGGAATGCTCGATAGTATGCTAACAAATTTGGCATGCCCAAGCCCCCTTCTTTCTGAGATAAGTACCAAAACTTCTTTGGAAGACTAGATTTTTTACCTCCATTACAAAAATTATTAAACATCTTTTGAAACTCATTAATTTCCTTCTCCTGCTGACTGGGAAGCGGAAGGTCAGCAGTTCGATTCCCGAGAACTGCAGGACGGAAATGAGCTCCCGTCTTCATCCCAGCTCCTGCCAACCTAGCAGTTCGAAAGCAAGAAATTGCAAGTAGATAAATAGGGACCACTTCGGTGGGAAGGTAACAGCGTTCCGTGCGCTCCGGTGTCTAGTAATGCCTGCCACATGACCACGGAAACGTCTGCAGGAGCAGACAGCACTGGCTCTGCGGCTTAGAAACAGAGATGAGCACTGCACCCTAGAGTCGGATACGACTGGCTTTCGAGCAAGGGAAACCTTTACCTTTACAAGTGGATCGCAAGTGCATCGAATAAGAAATTAATCTTTGGCAGCAATATCATTTTGCAAATTGCAATCCTCCCGAACCATGACAGCTTCAGCTTTTGAAACTCTTGTATTTTACTCTTAAATTCTACTTTCAAACTATCATAATTCGATCGTTTAAGTTCTTCCAATTTATTAGAAATAGTTATCCCCAAATATTTCAACTTTTCTTTAATTTGAATATTGAGTGTCCCCACTATCCTTCCCATCTCGCCTACCCCCATATTGCACAGCATCAGTTCTGATTTATCCCAATTTACCATCAGTTATAGCTTCAAATACCTGTAGTTGGTCTTTAATCCTATCCATTACCATCTCCGGATGTTTCACCATTAACAACGTATCATCTGCATACATGCTCACTTTATTACCCATTATCCCTTCTATATTAGAATCATCCCTTATATTTTTGGCTAGTATTTCCATTGCCATGATAAACAGGATAGGAGATAATGGACATCCCTACCTGGTACCAGCCTCGAGCTTTACCACATCAGTAACCTCTTCGTTTACTCTGATCCTAGCATTCCCTTTTTGATATAATAAATCGATTACCCTTCTAAATCTATCCCCAAATCCGTAATTTCTAACTATTTCCTTGATTGAAGACCATTGTAATGAATCAAATGCCTTAAAGATATCTAATGATAATAAACCCACCTTTTCCTTCGTTTGATTAACATTATCAATTAAATCTAATACCCTTCTAGTCAAGTCCGCCATATGCCTGCCTTTTAAGAAACCAACTTGGTCAACATTTATATATTCCCCCATAAAACTGTTTAAACGGTTAGCCAATATTGCTGTGAAGATCTTGGCATCCTGATTTATAAGAGAAATTGGTCTGTACAATTCCACCCTTTCCAAATTCTTTCCCGATTATAGTATTGTACCATGAGGTCGGAATTTGTCCTCCATCTAAAATATAGTTATATAACTTCACTAACTTTGGAACCACAACATCTTTAAATTCTTTATAGAATTCTGTCGATAATCCATCATCTCCTGGGGCTTTCCCCATCTTCAACCCACTGATTATCTCCTTTACCTCTTTGTCGGTGATCCTTTCCTCCATTTTCTCTCTATGTTCTTGTTTTATTCCGTTCCCTAACTGTCTCTCCAAAATCGTTTTAAGCCTCTCCACATCTACCTCCTTTTTTGCATATAATGCTTGATAAAATTCCCTCACAATTTTACATTTATCTCTATTCTTATTACACCTTAAACCTTGTTTATTAACCAATACCCCAATTTCTCTTTTTTCCCTTTTAGCCTTAGCTGCTCTTGCTAATAGTTTTGAACTTCTATTACTAAATTCAAAATACTCTCTATTTAGATAAATCAAGTCTCTTTTAACTTTATCAATATCCTTGCCCATTAGCTCTGCTTTAAGTCTTTGCAGTTTTGTGGGGAAAAATTATCTTTACTTTTTGAATGAGCCTCCTGCAACTGCTTTATTTCTCTTTCTTTTTCTATCTGTTCTATCTTATGTCTTTTATATTTAAAACTCGCCAACTTTATGCTTCCCCCTCTAAAAACCGACTTCATGGTATCCCATACAATGTTAAAAGTAACCTCACTGTTATCGTTCCACTGCCAACTTTCTTTCCACCTTTCCATAATTTGCTCTTTACATTTTCGGTCTTTAAATAGGTTAGGATCGTACCTCCAACTTCTTCCTCTTCGAATATCTTTTTGTAATTTCAATTCCAAAAGTACTTTAGCATGATCTGATTCCTTGATGATCCCAATTTCCATTCCCTCTATATCTTTAATCAAGTTTTCCATAAGAAAGACGTAATCTATTCTCGAGTATGTCCCATGGATGTGTGAGAGAAAAGAATATGCCCTTTCAGAGCCCTTAATCTCTCTCCAAGAGTCCTTCAAACCCATCGTGACCATCCATTTGTCTAAAACCTTCCCTTTCAAGCCAATTCCACTTCTTGCTATATTTGTACAGTCTAAACCCGACCTTATCAAATTAAAATCTCCAGCCACAATAGTTTTTGCAACATTCTCTGGCTCCACTATTTTCCGAACTTTTTCTAAGAAATCCGCTTGATGATCATTTGGAGCATAAATATTTACCAACATGATTTCCTCATCTTCTATTTTTCCTCTTACAATCAAATATCTACCCTCTTGGTCAGCAACACTTTTTGTAATCTCAAATCCTAATTTTTTAGAAATCATAATTGCCACACCTCTCGCTTTTGAAGTTCCAAACGCCATCTCGTAATGTTGAATCCATCCCAAAAAAAGTTTATTCGTGTCTTTTGACTTCTGGTGCGTTTCCTGTAAGAACACTATATCGGGTCTATCTTTCTTCAATGCCAATTCCAGCCTCGGCCTCTTAAGGACAGAACCTGTACCCTTCACATTCCATGTTAATATTTTAATATTTCCCATAATCTATTTCCTTTCTGATTTCTAAACTCTCCATTGGGCGTGCCACCACCAACCCCTTCCCCCATAAACACACAAATCTACATAAAACACACACTATCTCTCTCCCCACCTTCTTCAGAAAAAAAGCCGGCTTCGACAACCAAAGAGGGGAGAGGGGGGGACATGCAAGATGTGCCTTCCTACCAGTGCTACGCGCTACTCACCCTTCTATACCATTTAAATGCTTTAGTTTTTAATAATCTAATTCTCATTGCTCCTTACTTGTCTCCTCCTCCACTATGATCAACGACAGCTCCTCCTCCTCTTCCTTTCCCTGCGATGTTTCTCCTGTAGCTCCACCGGCCTCCGCCCTCTCATACTCCCTCCCCAGGGCACCCGATTCCATCAATTCCCTCTTAAGATTTATCCACTCTTCCGAGTCTGTTTTTACTAACTCCAGCAAACTCAAATACTCCAATGGATTAGTCCCTTCATCAATTACTTGCATTCTTTTATCATAGAAAAAGCGCAGTTGCTGTGGAAATCTCCAATTGTACCTCATATTTTTACTCATCAACAATTTGGTTACAGGCCTCATCTTATATCTCCACGTTCTTTTTTTCAATGAAATATCATTATAAACTTCTACATCAGAACCATCAAATTTCAGGGCATCAGGTCCAGCTCGTTTCAGAAAAGCCATTACTCTTAGCTTATCACCCCAATTTGCAAATTTTACCAACACATTTCTTTGAACCACCCTCCCTCTTCTTGGGCCCACCCTGAATACACTTACAATATCTTCCTGAACAAATTCCTTTCCCATATTCAAACCATTTAACCACTGAACCACTCTTTCTCTTAACTGATCCGGTGTCCGTTCAACCACCTGACGGATCACAATATTCTGCTTTCTCATCATATCTTCCACAGCATCAATCCTTCTCTCTTGCTCTTCCAATTTCAACTTATTCTCCCGCACCGTCTCCTGAGTCCCTTTTATTTCCTTTTTTATGGCAATTACCTCATTTTGAACCAATTTCACATTTCCCTCTATTTTTTGCAAGCTTAAGTCCACCTTTTTTGAAAAGTCTGCAACAGATGATACCACCTTATCTTGTTTTTTCATCATTTCATTTCTATCTTTCACCCTTGATTCCTCATTTTTCTCCAATTTCTGAAACAATTTGCCAATTTCCATCATAATTTGAGTTTGATCATAAGGCTCCGGTGGCAGTGATGAAGACTGAGGGGCTTCTTCCATTGGTGCTTTTTCTTTCCTCTTAGACTTCACTACTGGTTCTTCCTCTTTTGCTTTCCCTCTTGTGCCTTTATCCATGATGAAACACAATAGGAGAGTCCAGTGTTGCAGAACGTTGTAAAGATTTAGTCAATCCAACAAGCCTATAACACTGCAGCCACTGGTACCATGTATCCAAACAAAGCAGACAAAGCTTGTAGGGAGGAAGAAATCCAGCGAGGAGTTAGTTGCTATAATCCACAAAAAAAAGAAAGGAACCGGAATATGCTCCAAACAAACAGAGGGAAAAAATAATCCACATCCGACCCGTTTCCCCAAGGCAAGCAGTCCAACTGTTCGTCTTCCAAACCACGAAAATAGAGGCTACAAGGAAACGGTCACCCAGACTTTTTCGTTTGAGTCAAAGCCACCAGGGTGGGGGGGTGTGTGTGAAAGGGAAAAAAAGCCCAAAATCCAAGCAAGGAAGGAAGAAAGACGTGAGGAGCAATATGTCAAAAAAAGGTGATATTTGTAATCCACACGGTGAAGGAATAAAAAAGAAACAAGTTAAGCCTTCTCTTGAAGCGAACAAATCAAAGCGCCCTTTTCCAGTGGTTACATTAACTTCAGGGGGAAACCCCCCTTCTTCCTCTGTGGAATGGCAGACTTTCCCCACACACTCTAAACTGGAAACACACTGCAGCCTTCCAAAACTGGAGCCCAGACGAGAACTTCTTAAGCCACTTTGTTATCGCCAAAACACACCGCGATTCTCCTGGGGCGCAGGGAAGCCATAGACCTGGACAAAATCACTTTCATTTTCCAGGCCCGCCGCCATTAACGGGACGACCGCCCGATTTCATCCACTTCCACCCGCTTCCAAGTCCAGGCTCTTCTAAGCAAAATCCCCAGTTATCTTTAACTTTTCCATATAGTCTTTCATACACTTACATACGATTGTTTTCTTGCCAATTCCACTGCTGCCACAAATCTCCTCCATCTCGCTGGTCCCGTTCTCGGCTCCTCGGCAGGAAAAGCCGCGGCTTCCGTCGCGAGCCTCGCCTGCCCAGGAAAACCTCCCAAACTTTGACCGTCCGAACTCAAAACTTTCCAAATAGGCAAGCAGGAGTCTTATCGCCAGAAAATACCTCTTTAAAATTTTCCCATTTTGTTCGATCACATTGATTACCACTTTGATAAGCGCGAGCGTCTGGATCAAGATGTTACTCGTCGACCATCTTAGCCCTGCCCCTTAAGCACTAATTTTAAAGTAGATACTTGTACCTTGATATGAGTCTGAAATGAGCCATGATATACAAACCAGTCACTTTGTTCCACAGAAACTACCTTCATCTTTTCCCATGAATGATCATGAAACTGCACCGCTAAAACATGCTTTGGTGCGCCCCCTCCTGAAGAAAATATCCGTTGACCCAGCTGTCCTTAACAACTACAGGCCGGTTTCCAACCTGCCCTTTCTGGGTAAGGTTTTGGAGAAGGCGGTGGCGCGCCAGCTGCAGAGTGTCCTGGAGGAAGCGGATTATCTAGACCCCTTTCAATCAGGATTCAGGCCCGGGTATGGTACGGAGACAGCATTGGTCACACTGATGGATGATCTCTGGCGGGAGCGGGGCGGGGGTTATCCACCCATCCTTGCTCTTCTTGACCTCTCAGCGGCCTTCGGTACCGTCGACCACGGTATCCTTCTGGAACGGCTCAAAGGACTGGGGATCCAGGGCACCGTGTTGTCCTGGTTTTCCTCTTTTCTGGAAGGCCGTACCCAGTCGGTGTGGTTAGAGAGTGAGAGGTCCAGCCCTAGGCTTCTCAAGTATGGGGTGCCTCAGGGTTCGGTGCTCTCTCCTCTCCTATTTAACATCTACATGAAGCCACTGGGTGAGATCATTCATTCCCACGGGGTGCGGTACCACCAGCACGCGGATGACACTCAGTTGTACATCTCGGCCCGTGGGGACCCCAGTGATGCTGTTGAAATCCTATCCGGATGCCTGGAGGCCATTGGGGTCTGGATGGGGGCCAATGGGCTTCGGCTGAATCCCAGCAAGACAGAGTGGCTGTGGATAAGGGGCCCCATGTTATCCAGGGAGTTACCATCTTTGGTACTGGATGGGGCTGTTTTGCCCCAGACAGACCCAGTGCACAACTTGGGGGTCCTTCTGGACTCGCGGCGGCTGCTAAAATAACAGGTAGCGGCTGTGGCCAGGAGGCCTTTTGCCCAACTTCGGGTGATTCGCCAGTTGCGCACGCTCCTGGACCGGGGCTCCTTGCTTATGGTCACCCATGCTCTGGTCACTTCCTGACTAGATTATTGTAATGCGCTCTACATGGGGCTGCCCTTGACGAGCATTCGGAGGCTGCAGCTGGTCCAGAATGGGGCAGCCCGGGTGGTGATGGGATGTGGGCGATATGCCCATGCCTCACCGCTACTTCGGGAGCTGCACTGGTTACCAGTTTGTCTCCGGGTGCAATTCCCTTTTCAGGGAGTAAAGCGGTATAGAAATCTAAACAATAAATAAATAAATAAATATAAATTCAAGGTGCTGGTTTTGACCTTTAAAGCCCTATATGGCAGTGGGCCAGGATACCTTAGAGACTGCATCGTCCCAAGAGTGTCTGCCCATCCAACCAGAGCGGACCGGAGGGGCTCTCTAATAGTGCATTCAGCTAGGGGTGCACATCTATCCAGCACCCGAAGGAGGGCCTTCTCCGTGTCCGCACCAACTCTCTGGAACCTCCTGCCAACAGATCTAAGACTTCAAAGAGAGTTGCTGCCCTTCAGGAAAGGATTGAAGACCTGGCTGGCAGGGCAGGTGTGGGGCCCAAATGGGAACACGGTCCCTGCCTGCTGGCTTAGGTAAACAATTAAGAACTCTCTCTTCTTCTTTTTATAGTGGGTGGGATGGGTGGGTGGGATATGGGTCTTTTAAAGTGGGTGGGATGTGGATCTTTTAAAGTGTTTTATGTGTTTTTAGAACTTGTTGTAATGCCGCCCTGAGTCGGGTTCTGCCTGAGTGGGCGGCATATATAAATATGACTATTAAATTAAATTAAAAATAAATTCCCTATTATTAATTTAACAAGGGGCTTTGGTGGCTCAGTGGTTAAGAAGCTTGCCTTGTTATCTGGAAGCGTGAGACCTGGGTACTGCATGACAGATTGAGGGCCTGTCTCTGGCCCAGTTCCTGCCAACCTAGCAGATCGAAAGCAACAAATTGCAAGTAGATAAATAGGGACCAGTGGGAAAATATCTTGGGGACATGAAAGGAGCCTGATTCGGGCACCCACGAGCAGAGTATCTCCAACAAAAATCCTTTCAACCCAGAATAATTTCTGAGACAAAATTATTATTATTATTATTATTATTATTATTATTATTATTATTATTATTATTATTATTATTATTATTATTATTATTATTATTATTATACAAGTCAATCATTTGGTTCACAGTCAAGGACTGGAATAAAATTAACAGTTCAAGCCCTAACCAAGGACCTAAGAGCTGTTAAGGTAATGTCAAAGTATATATGCAGTCCCCAGTAGAGTTGTGTGTTGTTGTTTTTTTGAGAGTTAAGATGTTAAAATCAGATAAGTCAAAAATTTCCAAATATCTAAAGAATCCTTTAGGTACTGCTCCATGGGCTCTGATCACTATGGGAACAACAATAGATTTCTTCCACCATAGATGCTCGACTTCAATTTGCAAATCATAATACAGTGGTACCTCGAGTTACAAATTTAATGTGTTCCAAAGCATTTTTCATGTTATGAAAAATTTGTAACTCAAATTTCCCATAGGAATGCACTGAAAACCAAAATTCATAACTTGAAACATGGTTTCGCATAGGAATGCATTGAAAACCAATTAATCTGTTCCAGAAAAATTTGTAACTCAAGCCATTATTTTCAATTGACTTTCATTCATATTGTGAAAATTTTGTAACTCAAACCATTTGTAACTCGAGGTACCACTGTATTTTGTGATTTTCTCCAGTTGTTTGTCTTCAATTCATGCATCTCCTGGTATAGCAATGTCAAATGCTTCTTCTTTTATATTATTATTATTATTATTACTACTACTACTACTACTACTACTACTACTACTACTACTACTACTACTACTACTACTACTACTACTACACAAAGGTCCAAACTGCAAACACACTAAATGGTTTTGAAGCCATGAGCCCATTGCTTTTTAGCCAACTACCTACAGAGAACATGTTTGCCATAACTTCATTTGGTAGAAAAGACTGCCATTCTGGTATAGATTGGGCCTGGCAGTTTTGATCACATTACTCTGATACTGTGGCTTCTTCTGGACTGATGGTTGCTACTGCTCACAAAATTTCCTTTTCCTTGAAGGATTTTCTCTGGGAAAAAATACAGACAGGAGAAACAGAGGTTAAACAGAGGAGGGCTGCAAACTGAATATACAGTAATACCCCAGATAACGCTAAATCTTGGTTCCACAAGTCTTAGCGTTATCTGAGTTTTAACGCTATGTGATACATTTATCACACATTTTTAATAAAAAAAACAGTTCCCTTTCCAAAGAGGAAAGGGAACTGGGGATCGATCCGCCTGCCCCCTCCCCTAATAGGATGGGCTGGAGCGCACACACCCACAGCTCCTCCTGGAAGGAAGGGAGGGGGCCAAGTGCTCAGCCTGATCCCTTCCTGGACGAGCTGCGGGTGTGTGCGCACTCACCTGCAGCCCATCCTGGAAAGAAGGGAGGGGGGCCAAGCGCTTGGCCCGTTCCCTTCCAGGACGAGCTGCGGGTGTGCCTGCACTCACGTGCAGCCTGTCCTGGAAAGGAAGGGGCCAAGCGCTTAGCCCATTCCCTTTCAAGACAAGCCTCATATGGGGCTGAGTAGGTCGCCTGCAGGGAGAGCAGCGCTGCCAGCTTTGGGGCAGAGATCTCTGGAGGAAATCTGGGGGGAAATGGATGCACTGCACAACATTAACTTAACGTTGTGTGGTGCAATTTCCCCCCCAGATTTCCTTTCATTATCCGGTTTTAATGTTGTGCGGTGCAAATATTAACTGGGGTTTTACTCTTTAGGCTCCCCATTAACCTTAGTGAATGGGGGCATCACAAGGTCACAATGAAAATGCACTCTAACACTGCTCTGTTGTCGTTGCTGATTACTAATCCACTGTACAGCCTAATGAAATATGCCATTTTCAGCAGTTAAATCCTTAAATAGTTTGGGAGATAATTAGAGCTGAACAAAACTTTCCTCTTTAGATTCTCTTCCATTATGCTAAACATTTTCCATTAAAGAAGCAGGGATACAAAAACAATTCCCAGAACATCATTTCACTTTGCTGTTGAGAACAAAACTCTGTTATCAGTTGGCATTGCTAAATGAATGAAGTAATGGGCTAAGAGAGAAGGAACAAATGGAAAGAGCAGGAACTGAACTATTTTATTTCCCAACAAGTTCAAAAACTATGAAACAATATTAGAACCAGGCAGCACTGGTAGTCAGATTGGAGCAGTCATATTGTGGTGGGTGGGAATGGTGGCAATATCATAGGGCACAGCACAGCGGAGAGAGTGAGCAAAATCTTGGGAGAAGGAGTTGGAAGAATGAAAGAGGCAGAAGAAGGGGAAGGGTACTGAAGCATGGAATACCTAGTACTAAGAGCAGTGTGCCATTATGTCTCACTTAAAGGAGACTTTGGGAAGTAAAGGAATGGTAGCTTGACCTTAAAGAAAACAAATTGTTCTATAGCAGTGTTTCTCAACCTTTGGTTTTTGGACTTCAATTCTCAGAAGACTAAGTCAATTCTCCAAAGCACTGATCAGCCAATGTACTGACTTAGACTTCTGAGAATTGAAGTCTCCCTGTGGGGCGTGGGTAGGGTTGCCAGATGGTATCCTAAAGGAGGACATGTCCTCCTTTTCTATAATTTGTCCTCCTGTCCTTCCTTACTTACTGTATGTACATATGGACATACAGTAGGTAAGGGAGGATGGGAGGACACATTATAGAAAAGGAGGACATGTTCTCCTTTAGGATACCATCTGGCAACCCTAGGCGTGGGCCTCACATTAGAACATAAGAACATAAGAACAGCCTTGCTGGAACAGGCCACAGCCCATCTAGTCCAGCATTCTGTCTCACACAGTGGCTCACCATTTCCTTCAGGGCATTATTCCCAAAGAGATGCCTTCACCTGCTTAGGATTCCCTGGAAATGATATTGAGAGATATCCTGCCTATCTCTCCAACCCGGAGGTTGTCCTTAAGTATCCATAATTATAGCCATTGATACTCTTGTCCTCCATGAACTTGTCTAATCCTTTCTTAAAGCTGTCAAGACTGACAGCTGTCACCACTTCTTCTGGCAGGGAGTTCCATAGGCCAGTAATCCTCTGGGTGAAAAAGTACTTTCTCTTATTTGTTTGAGAACTAGTACCCAAAAGTTTCATCGAGTGTCCCCTAGTTCTAGTGTTATGCGATAGGGAAAACAGTTTTTCCTTATCTACTTTGTCCACACCGTGCATGATTTTATAAACTTCAATCAGGTCACCTCTTAGACGTCGTCGTTCAAGAGTGAAGAGGCCCAACCGTTGCAGCCTCAGATGGTAAGGAAGGTGTTCCAGTCCCCTAATCATTCTGGTTGCCCTCCTCTGCACTTTTTCCAGCTCCATAATATCCTTCTGGAGGTATGGCGACCAGAACTGTACACAGTATTCCAGATGGGGCCTCACCATAGATTTATAAAGAGGCAAAATGACACTTGCTGACTTATTTTCTATACCCTTCCTAATGATCCCTAACATTGAGTTTGCTTTTTTCACTGCTGAGGCACACTGGGTTGACACCTTCATTGAGTTGTCCACCAGGACACCAAGGTCCCTTTCCTGGTTTGTCGCAGAGAGTTCAAACCCCATCAGTTTATAAATGTAATTGGGGTTCTTTGCCCCAACATGCATCACTCTGCACTTACTAATGTTGAAACTCATTTGCCACTGTTTTGCCCAAATTAGGAACCACTGTTCTATAGCTTCCAGGTGTGAAAAGTATGGACTGACAATGTGCCCCACCTGAGAGTACATTCTCATACTGGGCAAACTAATTGGTGGGCAGAACAGCAATCTGATTGCCTTCTTGGCTAGGCCTCCCCAAGTAGATTGTTTCTCACCCCATTAAAGCAAGGAATTGTTCTCTTTTGACTTGCATATTTGCTTCTGCCATAGTCTTTGGGATGGTGTCCTTTGAGGACAGGTCCTTGCCAAGCAGTGTCCCAGAAACCTTCCCCTATTGTTGCAGGGTTGAGGGACATGGAGTGTCACTGTTAGTACTGCTGTTTGGGGTGCTGTGAACATTGCTAGTTTCTTCCTGCTCTGTGCTAGTTGAATGTTCTTCACTAGCTGCTGCTGCGGTTTGTGATGGGAAGTTAGCAGGCATTGCTTTCCTTCTAGCTGATGCTTAATATCCACCACCCACTGCTTTATTTGGAGGTCCAGGAGGGTTGCAAGAACACACTCTTCCTTCTTCCACAACGAGGCAAACCTGTAGTGGAGTAGGTCCTTTAGCTTGCTGGCTGAAGGAACCACATCTGGTCAGAATAATGTTATTTATCTGCTATGGAAGTCCACCCTCTACCTCGACTGCCCCCTTATTGTGCCCTCCATTGAGTTGCCACATCCTGGTTTAGGAGCTACAGTGGCAATCCCCATTTTCTTGCCTCTGTTGCAACATCTCACTGCCCCAGACACTGTGGTGAAACTATCTTGCCACCTTTCTGGACTACTCAATTATTTTAAGTATGCCTGTGCTTTCCATACCCTGCAAAGCACCTAGAACTACTAGGTTGAGAGTGCAGGCCTTTTCATCTTCCCAGCCTGCAGTGGTTCTACTATACTTGTTCACTTGTCAGTGACAAACAGCCCTTCTCTTTCTGTGGCTAGACATCACTGCTGCAGCATGACCCTCAGAGCCTCTTGAATGTTGTGAGCTGTGTGGTTGCCCTCCATTATAGCGATATACAACAGGGCCCACCTGTATCCTGCCTTTCTGTGTATGCTTGATACCTCCACCTTTCACCAGTGTCCTGTCAGGAGAAATAAGCATGTTTTGCACCCTGGCTGTCCCAGATGTCAGTTGTAAACTTTATTTCCTGTTCCCTGGCCAATTGCTGCCTTACCAGTTGCTTGACAGCACAGTATAAATCTGGCACCAGCCTTTGGCTAAGGGTAATCCAGGATGGCAGTTGGTAAAGGGGTGTCAGTTTTGCCATGAACTGTTGGAAACCTGTGTTATCTACCAGAGAGAATGGCGGATCATCCAGGCTATCATCTCCCCTAGATGTTGAATAATCCTGGCATTTGCAGAAGGCCTTTTCCTGCACCCCCTCAAGCTTCTCCAGGATAGCCTGGAACCTATTTTAGAGATGTGGATTTGGCATTTTCTTCCTCCAACCTCTTGCTACTTGCTCATCCACCTCCCTGGACTGATGGCTCAGCTTCTGTCCTCTAATGACTCTTACCCTTCACAATAAGGAAGCCACTTGCTGTGCTGTACCCATTTCATTTGCCAGAAGCAATGTGCTTGCTGAGTTTTCAGGTGGCTGAGCATGCCAGTGTTGGAGAGATGGCTCAAATCCTGCCCATGTTTGACCACCTTCTTGTAATGCTTGCACTGAGCCATGTGAGCTTCTTTCACACACTGATGAAAATGCTTCCACCTCATTGAGTTCTTGGTAGCTCCTGGTTTTGACTGCATGTTCCTAGCAGGAGGACTATTAAATTGTCATCATTACTAGTTCTGGCAATTAGTGGGGTAGATGTAGCTGGAGAGACGGGTTGATTTCAGTGTCACATGCTTCTGAAATAGTGTTCATCTCAGTCTACTCCTCCCCAACATAAGATGTGTATGTGCTTGAAGGGGAATTCTCACCAACCACAATGCTGTTTTGCACAGGAGAGGTTTTGTTGGGAATGGAAGCTGGGGGCAATGTGACAGAACCTTATGGTATGGATATGAAAGGCAATGCCTTGTGCTTTTCATAAATCTCTTTCCCAGCCACAAAGGGAGCAGTACTTCTGCTACCCAAACTTATAGTGCTGTGATGGAGAACCTTGGCACTCCATATGTTCTTGGACTTCAATTCCCTGAAGCCCAAGCCCCCATGAATCCACACAAATGGGTTTCCTACAATTCACCCGGGCCACGCTGCCCCATCACTCATAAGAACATAAGAACAGCCTTGCTGGAACAGGCCACAGCCCATCCAGTCCAGCATTCTGTCTCACACAGTGGCTCACCATTTCCTTCAGGGTATTCCCAAGCAGATGCCTTCACCTGCTTAGGATTCCCTGGAAATGATATTGAGAGATATCCTGCCTATCTCTCCAACCCGGAGGTTGTCCTTAAGTATCCATAATTATAGCCATTGATACTCTTGTCCTCCATGAACTTGTCTAATCCTTTCTTAAAGCTGTCAAGACTGACAGCTGTCACCACTTCTTCTGGCAGGGAGTTCCATAGACCAGTAATCCTCTGGGTGAAAAAGTACTTTCTCTTATTTGTTTGAGAACTAGTACCCAAAAGTTTCATGGAGTGTCCCCTAGTTCTAGTGTTATGCGATAGGGAAAACAGTTTTTCCTTATCTACTTTGTCCACACCGTGCATGATTTTATAAACTTCAATCAGGTCACCTCTTAGACGTCGTCGTTCAAGAGTGAAGAGGCCCAACCGTTGCAGCCTCAGATGGTAAGGAAGGTGTTCCAGTCCCCTAATCATTCTGGTTGCCCTCCTCTGCACTTTTTCCAGCTCCATAATATCCTTCTGGAGGTATGGCGACCAGAACTGTACACAGTATTCCAGATGGGGCCTCACCATAGATTTATAAAGAGGCAAAATGACACTTGCTGACTTATTTTCTATACCCTTCCTAATGATCCCTAGCATTGAGTTTGCTTTTTTCACTGCTGAGGCACACTGGGTTGACACCTTCATTGAGTTGTCCATCTGGTGGATTCCCAGTACATGGGACCCCTGCCCAGAGGCTTTATAGGTTTAGTTTTGCCCCGTAGCGTAGCTGGAGCACGCGGAATTTTTATAATTCCAGGAGTCATTGACTCCAATTTTTCAGGCATTCTCCAGGTCCAGCTTTGGGCGCACCTGCCCCAAACCATCCACAAGGGAGACACATTAGCGCAACTGATCATGGTTCCTTGTCACTCGCCAGCAGGCAGCCAGGGAAGGCTCAGGGACAGCTCAGAGTCCGGTTCAGCAGACCGCTCGAGCGCGAGTGAGGCAGTGCAAGGATACCAGGTCTTAGCGACAGTGGAGACCAGCATTGAGTGGAAACAGCGCCCCGTTATCGAGGTATTTTTGAACAAAAGGGTGTTCTCAGGGTTACTCGATACCGGAGCGGATGTGAGCGTGATAAGCAGGAGCCAGTGGCCAAGAGAGTGGGCCATTGAGCCGGTCTCCGATGTGTGGGGGGTAGGAGGCGTCCAGGAAGCGTTCAGGAGCCGAGAGTGGGTAGAAGTCACAATCCCAAAGGCTGACGGCACAGCGGTAATTCGGCCGCACATTCTTGACGTGCACATCAACCTTTGGGGGCGAGACATTCTCCAGCAGTACGGTGCTACGCTTACCTTCGGGTAATGGCGTTGCCACTCAAATGGCTCACCGACACTCCGGTATGGGTAGAACAATGGCCGGTAGTGGGAGAGAAATTAGTTGCCCTCAAGCAGCTAGTTAAGGAACAGCTAGACGCAGGACACATAGAACAGTCCACAAGCCCCTGGAACTCGCCAATTTTTGTGATTAAGAAGAAGTCGGGGAAGTGGCGACTCCTCCACGATCTCAGGGAGATCAATAAATGCATTCAGCCGATGGGCCCGCTTCAATGCGGCATCCCAAATCCTAACATGATTCCCGAGGGGTGGGAGATCCTAGTTGTAGATCTCAAGGATTGCTTTTATACAATCCCCCTAGACCCCAGGGACCGGGAAAGGTTCGCCTTTACAGTGCCGGTCGTGAACCACGGTGAGCCCACGCAGCGTTACGCGTGGAAATTTTTGCCACAGGGCATGCTCAATTCGCCCACCCTGTGTCAAATTTACGTTCACGGCGCACTGGCAAAGTTCCGAAGCCTTTACCCTACAGCTATTGTTTGTCACTTCATGGACGACATCTTAGTAGCGTTGCCGCAGCTCGGCAGCGAAATGTTTTCTGACCTCCAGGCCAGCCTGGGGGACAAAGGCTTACTTATTGCCCCTGAGAAAGTGCAGAGAACCGAGCCCTTTTCATACTTGGGCCATCGGCTTCTCCGCTCTTTCGCAGCGCCAGTCCTGCCTCAGATAAATTTACAAGACTCAGTCACCCTTGTAGAGTTGCAGCAAGTTTTGGGGAACATCAATTGGGCCAGACCGTATTTTCGTTTAGATACGGATCTCCTAAAACCGCTCTTCTCGCTGCTAACCTTAGGTAAGCAGCCGGCAGACCGGATAAAGATCTCTCGAGACACGCGCTTGGCGCTCGAGAAGGTGAACCAAGTTCTCAGCCAGAGGTGGGTGGATAGGATCGCCCCGGGGCCATATGCCCCGATCCTGAATCTGTACATCGTACGGTCAGGGTCCATGTTCACTGGGGCGCTAGGAGTAGACTCAGAGAAGGGAGCGAAAATTGTGGAGTGGGTATACTTGCCTAACACCTCTTCTCGGAACATTGTTCCGCCCCAAGAACTGGTCTCCGCGGTGATCTACCGCGGCAGGCTGAGAGCAAGGGACATTTCTGGGCACGATTTAGCTAAGATCATAGTCCCGTTCACCAAGGAACAAATCCATCAGTTGATGCAGCTAGGTGACTCGCTTCCGATAGCCTTGGAAGGATTCACTGGAAGCTTGGCGTACCATTTGCCCAAAGACCCTAGGCTTGTCTCACTTCAGACAGGAACAGTCAGCTTGTTCGAATTGCTCTCGCTGGTCCCGCTTCAGGGGGCCAAGACAGTTTTTACCGATGGGGGACGCACATATGGTGTCCTGACTTGGCAGGAGGGCGAAGCTTGGCACACGCTGCTAACTCTTCCACAGAAGTCCGCGCAGCGGGCAGAGTTGGCAGCCGTGAACCTTGCCTTGCGCACCTTCGCCAAGGAACGTTTGAACATCATCACTGACAGTCTGTATGTAAGGAATTTGCTTCACAGTCTACCGGGAGCTTACATTACTCCCGCGATAGACAAGAACTTGCTCAGCCTGTTTCTCACGGCTCAATTTCATTTGCGGAACCGCACAGAGCCGCTCTATATTGCCCACATCCGAAGTCACCAAGACCTACCGGGTCCGATTTCCGCGGGCAATAGCAGAGCGGATGCGGCGGCAAAGGAAATTCAGCAACGTTCAGTTTTGGGAGTTTTCACTACTCCAATTCAAAGTCATGCCTTTTTTCACCAAAATGCCAAGGCACTCGCCAGACAGTTCAATCTGCCACTCTCTCAAGCCCAGGGCATAGTCCGCTCTTGCCAGCATTGCGCAGGGGCGCCGGGGGGGCCCTCGTGGGGGGTCAACCCACGAGGGACAGAGGCTAATCAGGTATGGCAGATGGACGTCACGCATGTGCCGCAGTTCGGCAGATGGCAATACATGCACGTCTGCATTGACACTTTTTCTCAATTCGTTTGGGCAACGGCGCAGAAGGGGGAGGCTGCAACCCACGTGGAGCAGCACCTCCTTTCCTGCATTGCGGCGATGGGCAAGCCGCGGCACGTGAAGACGGACAACGCGCCGGCCTACAGTTCCAGGCAGTTGGCCGCCTTCATGGCTACTTGGGACATCAAGCACACATTTGGAATTCCCTACAATCCGCAAGGGCAAGCGATTGTAGAGCGGGTCAATCGGACGCTAAAGTCCTATATTGACAAACAAACAGAAAGGGGGGAGCCACCAGCCCTCCCCAAGTCACAGGGAGAAGCACAGATGTGTCTCAACAAGGTGTTGTTCACTTACAATCACCTTAATGTTTTTTCGGATTGCACGCCGCAGGAGAAGCATTTCCGCCGTTCGGAAGCTCTCCCGCGACCTATGGTCCGGTACCGAGTGCCACCAGACCCTTCTTGGAGGGGCCCGGTGCCGCTCATAACCTGGGGAAGAGGGTATGCTGCAGTTGTGTCTCCTACAGGTGTCGTTTGGATTCCAGCCCGGTGTGTCAAGCCCTACTTGGAACCGCATGGCGTGGAACCAGGCCGGCCCGAGTCCGATCCCGGAAATGGAGGACCTCACCCTGACCGAGAGGACCCGTCGGAGGAAACGGCCACCGATGCCCAAGATCACCTGGGGGATGGTCAAGGTTCTTTGCAGTGACGCCCAGGACGCCGTGCAGCGCGAGGAGAAAGAGCCGACACCGGAGAACCTCACAGCTGCAGTTTTTGCCCTGATTCACGCCAACACAGCGGCGATCACCGTCATCCTGGCCCCTTCCCTGCTCTTGGGGGGAGGCGTTCAGGCTACTCCGATCCAGGCCGACGGTTTGCCGCCTGGTGAAGATATTTCTGCACGAATGCAGTACAACTTGTGGGAAAGGTTGGCGGGCCTCGTCAACCAGTCCGATTTTTGTCTACGGCAGGACATTGGTTCTGCATCTATCCTCAGCACCTGTCTCATCCCCGTGTGCCACGCTCTGGACGCGCGCACCAAGGATGGCGACTGGTTGTTGAAGGCGTTCTTTGGCCCACACACTCCTACCACCTTCTCAGCATACGCACGCTGGGGGGGACGCCGACTTGCATCAACCTTGCCGGCTGACTCAGCCACTCTCCATACCCCTCGAGTGGCGGTCAGCCCGGACGCTGCTTGCACCCGAATGACCGGCTGCACCTCAGGCGGTCCGACTCGGCGCCGCTGCCTTGACCCCGGCAGCGGCAACTGGACCTGTAACAAACCAGAGACACTCATTTCGCTGTACGCTCACGTCACCCTACCTTCAGGGTGGTTTTTCACCTGCAACCAGTTCACATGGAACTATATTCCTGCGAATTTGTCGGACTCAATGTGCTGTATCAGTCGTTTGACACTGTTACTCCCTACTAAGGACATGATTGCCCCAAGCACAAATGTTTCTAATGTTTCACATGTTCCTAATGTTTCAAATGTCTCCCCACTCATACGGCACGCACGCACAACCCAGTTAGACAGCTCTTGCGACAGCAGCTTCAGAGTAATGAGTCCCGCTGAGTATGTATCCCTAGCAGTCAGCCTTGTCGGCGTGCCAGGCTTGGCCGTCGGCAACGCACGGAGGATTGGCCGCTTGGCTTGCGGTTTGGCAAAAGCCATTAACCATACCTCCACAGCGATAGCGCTCCTCAATCAGGAACAGGCAGAACTTCGCCAGGCCGTTCTTGACAATCGAGCGGCTATCGACTACCTCCTCTTGCTGCACCACCTGGGTTGCGAATCTGTTCATGGAATGTGCTGTTTCAATCTTACTGACAACTCCCGTAAGATCCAGAGCCAGATCACGAACCTCCACACCATAGTCCAGGGTATTACTGAGGGTTCCGCATGGGGGGCTTGGTGGAGTTCCCTGTGGAATTGGATGTGGTCATGGATTCCCTGGGGGTGGCTGCAAACGGTGCTTAAGGTAGTGGTGGGGATAACCATACTAGGCATTACGCTTTGTTGTTTTGCTCAGTGCATTCCCTCGCTGATCTCCAAGTGCCGCCCCAGAGAGAAACTCCGTGACGTCATACCCGCTCAACAGCTGATGCCGCTCTTGCGCAAGGTCGCCAGTCAGGTCCTTAAATAGAAAATAAAGGGGAGATGCGGTTTCCCCATGCCCCGCAGGGCATGGAACGGCCCGCCAGAGGCCACCGCGGTGAGAGACGCTCCCAGCCCGTGGGCTCTGCGGCCGCCAAATTAAGGGGGGTGAATAAAGTATAGGGTTTGATTCACCCAATTACCGTGACCTGACCTGCGACTCGGCCAAGTAAGCAGATAGCTGACTTCTGTCAAGCATTAAGTACATAGTTCATCTCCCAGCTCGGGAAATCCCTGGCGCAAATAAGCCATGTTTGTCCCTGCTTAATCCCCAAGACAATGAGGTCCCTGAATCCATGTTTGCCCCAGCTGATTAAACTCCCCTTTGAAGAATTCCCCATTAACCCGTGTACGTGAGTGAGGTAATTTTCCTGTCAGGTGACAGCTTGCCACCGTTGCGCTTTTTTCCCTATAAATGATGTTGCCTTTTTCCAATAAACTACTGATCTGATCTCGCTCCTGTTGCCTCGTGTTGTCATTGATCAGTCTCCTCCGGGCTCTAACGCCGCCCTAGCGGCCAGGCATCGCTACAGTTCTGTATTGTGTTTTGTATTTTATATGTATAAAAACTTAATAAAATTTATTTTAAAAAAGAACTCTTCTAGTAATTGTTCAGAGAAAGATATGTTGGTGACCTTCAGCAAAGAATGCCTATCCTGGATAAGTCCCTGTGGTCAGACATTTTGTTCCTGCATAGCAAAGCAGATGCTGATGTTTTCCTTTACTGCTATGGGTGACATGGTGATAGGGAATTAGACACATAGTAGTGCTCTGACTTCAGCATCCAGAATCCCTTAGGAAAGAGACTCTAGGAAAAGGTACTTTTCTCCAGGAAAGTTACCAACCAAGAAGGTAAGTGTTCCAGTCTCTTCTTCTTAGTAATATTTCAATGTCCCATACACACTTAGTGAGATGCAAGATTTTTAATTTAATTTAATTTAATTTACACATTTATATGCCACCCACTCAGGCATATAAAATAAAATATCTTTTTATTTTATATAAAAATATAAATACATAAAAATATATTTTATTTTCAGTGGCTTAATGGCTAAGACGCTGAGCTTGACAACCAGAAGGTCAGCAGGTAAGCAGTTCAAGACCCGAGTCCTATGTGAAGAAGTGAGCACCCATTGTCTGTCACAGCTCCTACCAACCTAGCAGTTTGAAAACAAAAAATTGCAAGTAGATAAATAGGTACCACTTCAGCAGGAAAGGTAACAGCAATCTGTGAGCTCTGGCATCTAGTCATGACTGCCACATGACCACAGAAACATCTGCAGATGCAGACAGCGCTGGCTTTTCAGATGTAAATGGAGACAAGCACCACTCCCTACAGTCAGACATGACTGGCTTTCGAGCAAAATAGAGCTTTGCATTTACTATATCTGAGTAAGCATTTCAGTGAGCCTTTCTGTAACCCCAAGCTAATAAGGTGTAGAATTAGTCCTTTGAAACAGACTTTATAATTTTCTTATTTTTGTCTGAAATCTTTTTTTCAGAAATCTAAGGCTCATAACAATCATAATCAACTGAACAGTAATAACAACAACATTAAGCAGAAGCATCTTAGAATATATTCCTCTTTCTCTCCTCTTGTTTTCCTCATAGTGACATTTAACTAAGCTCCCAACTAACCTCCCAGAAGCTAATGGAAAAAACAGACCCTACATTTTTCTGACAACCTAGTGGGATATATACAGTGGAATCTCATACAACAATCGCCCCGTATAGCAACGAAATCGCATAACAATTAGGTTTGGGGGGGGGGGGGGGAATGGCGTCCCGCATAACAATTTTCCCTATGGAACAAATCCATACAACAATCTTTCAATGGGAAAAACACTTAGTGAAAAAAAATGTTGTACAATGCATCCCATAGGGAAAATCGCTATACGATGCATGCATCGTATTGCAATTGTTTCGTACAACAACGAGCCCTGTGGAATGGATTAAAATTGTTGTATGAGGTACCACTGTATTATCAGATCTTGGGCAAATTCTGTCTGTGTTGCAACCCAGACTGGCCAGACCTGAGCAGGCTTAGGTTATTTTAGGATTTCAGAGACAAGATAGGCACCTCAGTGGGTAAAGCAGCAAAGCTTTATTTCAGAGAATTTCTAAGCTAAACATAGCACATTAGAAAGAGACAGAGTGCTTGCAAAGGTACGGAAATACAAATATATTTCCCTAATGGGTTCCTACTTTTTCTCTTGCTACCTGGGAGCTCAGGTAAGGTATCAAGGGACAGGCTCCTTGTCGATGGCAGCTCCCCAGCTTAATGGTTAAGACTGGAAGGTTTCATTTCATTTTTCATTTCACTTTATTTTTGTATACCACTTAACTCAACCAGAGGTGACGCTAAGTGGTTTACATCAAGGAAAGTGCAAGAAACAATAATAACAATGACAATATACAAAATCAAAAGCATCAAGAATCACACAATAAGCTAAATACAGCAATGCAACAAATACAGACAAGATGCTATAAGCACAATGACTCACCCCAGCCCCCTCCCCCCAGAAAAGTCCCAAAGTGGGAGAAATGGACCCATTGCCATCATGGCCAGCGGCAAGAGGATGGTGGTGAGGTATCCTGAGGCGCCGAAGGAAGTTTGGGTTTTGATACCTGAGAGCTGCACTTGGGGACATTAAAGGAGCCTTATTTGGGCATCTCCTGAGCTGAGTTTCACCAGAAATAATCCTTTCAACCCAGAGTAATCTCTGACACAAAATTATTAATGGGAGAGTACTTAAAAAAAATAGCTGGGCTTAAGGCTGCTCCTTATACAGTGAAACCTCATATAATGAAAATAATCCATCCCACGAAGTTGTTTGCTATGCAATTTTTTCATTATACAAAAATTCCTATGGGAAAACTCGCATAATGGAAATTCTTATGCGGAAACTCACATAACGAAAAAAACATTGCTATGTGAATTTTCCCATAGATATTTTTGTTATACGAGTTTCCCCATAGGGATACTATTTCCGCATGAGAAAAAAATTCATTATGCGAGGCACCATTTTCCCCGATTTCCTTTCGTTATGCGTGTTTTTCACTATAAGAGTCCTTTGTTATACATGGTTTCACTGCGTATTGTAAAAGCCCTGTGTCATCGGCCTTTGTTCTACATGACTCCACCTGGATTAATTAGTTGATGCCTTATCCTCTGCAGCTGTACTCATTATATCAGCCCATGGTCTCATCTGTCTTTAACCATTTCTAGAGCTTGGAGGGGGAAATGGGCAATATCACCTAAAACTCACCATAACAATTTTCTTGCACAATGTCAATACATAGTAAGGTAAAGTTAAAGGTTTCCCTTGCTTGAAATTGAAAGCCAGTCATATCTGACTCTAGGATTCTGTGCTCATCTCTGTTTCAAAGCCAAAGAGCCAGCGTTGTCTGCTTCTGCAGACATTTCCGTTGTCATGTGGCAGGATTGACTAGACATTGGACCGCATGGAATGCTGTTACCTTCCCACTGAAGTGGTCCCTATTTATCTACTTGCAATTTTTTTGCTTTCCAACTGCTATGTTGGCAGGAGCTGGGACAAAGATGGGAGCTCATTCCATCCTGCAGTACTCAGGAATCGAACTGCTGACTTTCTGCCTCCCAGTCAGCTTCTTAGCTACTTGAACCACTGCAGTACATGCCACCCCTGATATTCCCATTTTCTGCTCCACAAACTATTATTTCCTCCCCCCCAATTTATCCAATCAATCAATCCAATTAGCAAAGGTTAAATTCAAGAGCAATACATACAACTTCTTTATCAAACATTTTCCCCAGAACTCATCTTCAGTTGCTGCAATGAGGTGGGCTGTTCATTCCAGGAAATATCTTTTTTTCAGTCAGGATCTTCTGGCATCTTGTTCCAAACAGCATTCAAACATTTTCCATCAATTATAAACCTTTCTATATAGTAACAAGCATAGCCAGTTTAATGGCATTTACATTAAGGGCAACAATTATTAATCACTATCTTTGCTTCATCACAATCTTTGCTTCAGCTTGGAGACATCCAAGCAGATTGGAGAAATTGCATTCATTATTAGTACCCAATACATAGCTCCAGGACCTTTACTCAGAATCTCCCCTGCCCAGTCTGGCTGGCCAGGATAAATGACCCATACTCTTTTTTCCTGGTATAAAATCAGCATCAGTGGAATCCAAATCCCTGTGAGCTGGGTTGGGCTGTCAACCTCTTGGATAACTAGCAGGCTTCTTTTCTCGCAAATTAACTGAACTATTCTTTGTCCTGCTGGGAGAGTCACATTTTGAGCACCAGTGTTATGCAAAACCACCATTACTTCTCCTTGGAAATCAGCATTGACCACCCCTCTCCTAAAGCCTGTGGCTCTTTAAGGGCTAGCCCTGCGATCCCTAGCCTAGGGGTGCTGACACCTGCCCTCTGGCTTGAATCACTACCTCTTTGGGAGCACACAAAGGATGGCTGTTTAATCCAAATTCTGTCTGCTCTGGCACTTTCCCCCACCCCTTCAAGGTTAGGGGTGGATTGGGGTTAGCTCAGGGGTGCCCAAACTTTTCAGGCCATGGGCTGGTCACATGATTCAGGGGTGCCCAAACTATGGCCCATGGGCCGGATCTGGCCCCCGATGCCAATTCATCCAGCCCACATCACCCTTGTTACTCCCAGAAGTAGAAGTAAAACACGTTTTACTTCCACTTCTGGGAGCGACGAGGGTGGCATGGGTTGGATGAATTGGCATTGGAGGCCGGATCCAGCACATGGGCCGTAGTTTAGGGACCACTGGGTTAGCTGCTTAATTTTCTGTTTCAGCAAACCATTCATGCATTCAAACAGGCCTGATGCTTGAGGGTGGTGATAAATCTACTGAATGTTTTCTTCATTGTCCCAGACCCTCACTTGATGGATACTAAAGGCAGACTGGATCTGGAGGAGTACTGAACATCTTTTTATCAGCATCTCCAGGCCTTTAATTGTGCTCTGCTGTATAGCCCCAGCACATGGGTACTGTAAGTTAGAAGACAGCCTGCAAATGTATCCACCATTGTTAACACATACTGTCATCGGAATTCCATACTGTCAATGGAATTTAAAGATTAGTTGACTCATCAAATAACCATTGATTTAATGGGCCTAATTTAGTGTGATTTACCATGTCATCTATCTATCACAAATTGCAACCAGATTCCATTTTGTTGTCTGACTTATTTAAAAATTCTGATGAAAATTAAAAATTAAGAAAACTTTTAAATATGTATTTCATATATTTTATCTCAGAATTTATATTTCTGAATACAGCTTTTCATACATAACCCAGTCCACTTTTTGTGTGTGCTGGAAAATATGGGAAGTAGAAAAACCAGCAGGTCATAACATTCTGATCAGTACATTTTTTTTCCCCCAGAGCTACATATCAGGTCCATTCACTTCTGAATTCACAGAAAAATAATTCTTCAGCTTTATATAAAGAAGTGACTGGTGTTTTTATTGCTTACTAGCAGATTATGCCCGGCGGTGCCGGGCTGTTTTAAATTGTGTTGGATAGTAAAGGGTTTGGTTTTCTTTTCTTGAACAAATGGTGCCGGGCTGTTTTAAATGGTGTTGAAAGGTTTTGTGATTTTTAAAATGTTTATTTATATGCACGGGCTGTCATAAACTGTGATCAGCTTTTTTTGTTTTTTGTTTTTTTGGGATTAAAAAAAGTAGGGAAGGATGATATAATTTTTTACAATTATTTTTTTTAACCAAATAATGTTTTACTATGTGAATTTTTTTAAATAGTTGTACTTTGAATAAAAATTTTAAAAATGTATAAGTATATGTTTTTTCAAATTTAATATTTTTAAAATGTTTTGAAATGTTGTGGGTTTTTTGAGTGAAAACTGAACACAGGATTTTAGAAATGTGTGAATCATTTATGTGAATATTTTTGACTGGTTTTTCTCCTGTGGCCTCTGGGTGGTGCTGTTCAGGTTTTCTTTTGCTTTAACTGTTTTTCTCTACTGGCCTCTCATTGTCGCTTCTTCCGGTAAGTAGTCTCTTTCTTTCCTCATTTCATTTCCGGACGTCATGGAGTGAGGACGTGGGGGTGAATTCTCTTGTTTAATTTCTCTGGGAGTTTGTTTTGGGGGGTTTTTGGATGGGGGTTTCCTGTGTATTCTGTCTTGTTCTTATTTTTGGGTTTGATTTTGATTATTTTTGAATGTTTTTGATTCTGATTTTTGTGTTTTATTTTTGGGGTAAGTAAAGTCAGCGGGCGGAGCGCCATCCGCTGGCTTTCCTTACCTGGGAATGGGTTAAATGTGTGTGTGAGGGGGGGGTTGGGAGGGTTTAACGTGACCTTGCCTTGCTGGCCAGGCCATGTTAAATCCTTGCGTTGGAGTGGGGGTGGGGATTCTTTTATTTATTTATTTATTTATATGTTTTTTTACAGGGGGGCTGGCCAGTGCCTTGCCATAGCCTGGGTTTGAGGGGGAAGAGGGGGGTATCCCCTCCTCCCAAGCTATGGGCTGGCTTGGGCAGGCCTCCGAGTCTGCGGGGGGGAAACATAGTTTTTCCCCATTGCCTCGCTGAAGCATGGGGGAGATGCAAGAGAGGGGTATCCTCTTTCCCCACCCCACCCCCATACTACAGAGGAGGAATTGTTTCGCTTTCAAGGCAGGGAGGCAATGATGCCTTCGCCCTCCCTTGAAAGCGAAACACTTACTCAGAAAGTAAAGGTACCGGGCAGATCGCCGTCCGGTTCCTTTGCTTTCTGGAGGAATTGTTTTGCTTTCAAGGGGGGGGGAGGGCGAAGGCATCAATACCTCCTCCCCCCTGAACCTCATCTGTTGTTGTGGTTTTTTTCCACCCCTGGTGGTCTCGCCGTGTCTTCAGCGGGGTAGCATGGAGGAGAGGGAGTCCCTCTCCTCCCTGTTAGTCCATGCAAGAAGGCCGGTGGATGTTTGCATGGCTTTGAGGTGCTGCATCCACCTGCGGCGGACTTGCGCTCCCAGTGTGTTTTTTATTTTTATTTTTCACGCGCCGGCTTCCTCAGCGTTCTGTGCGCTCATGGTGCACAGGACGGTGGGGCTTGTAGTTTTGGGTTTGTGTTTACCGTTTGTGCAGTGTTTTTCCCCCCTGTGGCTTCATTTTGATTGGCTGCAGTGCATTTCTGAACGTTCCTTTTGCTCGCGCCTCTCAGCCTGATTGGCTGTGGCGCGTTGCGGCCCAAGGAACGTTGGGAAATGGAGTCCTTTTTGTTTGTTTGTGGCCGGGGGGCTCCTGCCCCACTGGTGCCAAATTCAACCCGACAGTTACCTGCAAACCCCAGTTGGGTGAGTGCACGGAGGCTCGGTCGGGGCTAGTGGGGCCTGGTGCAACATCCTTTATCACATTCCAATGGTTAACGCACAGATTTATAGGTATAGATTGCACTCTTAATGTTTCAGGTAAATGACAGATGCATCTCTAATTCAGGATTTGATATTTCCTCTAATACAGCTTTTATTTTTGAATTTATTTTAAATCATGCTTCAGAATGAATTTAGTTAACACAGAAATCTGGGTTGCATCCTCCAATTTAAATGTATTAGTTGAGAAAATGTGGTCTGGGTATCTGTCTCTTTGACAACCTGCTGCCTGCCCTTTTGATCTGCCATCTCTCCTTTGATTAGTTCCCAGGTCTTCTCCTCACTCAGACACACATCTTTTATTCTGAGGAAGCTATTCCTGGCATGAAAGGGATCTCCCACTGTTAGTCAACTCACAGAGCTTTTAAAATGTTTGGCTACATATGTTGAAAAACAAGGGGAACAAAAATCATCCTTGCTTTTCAGACGTGAGACATCCGTTTCCCTGAAGAGCAAAATGTGTGCCTTTTTAATCATACCTATTTAAAAATGAATGTGTTTATTTAAACACCCCGCCTATCCATCTATACTCAGGGTATATAAAGAATAATGTTAAATACCTTGACTGAGACTTGGGAGAAGTAGGTTAGAGATCATTCAGCCTGGAACCTGTTATCAGTGTCTGTGCGGCCTGAAATCATACAATCCAAAAGTGGATGCATCTGATCATTGTACAGGTTAAAGTGCAAGAAAATGACTTAGGAGATCCATGTTCAAGTATCCACAGAGACATGAAGCTTATTACCATGGCTAATCTTTCCTGCCCTGCCGTTGCTCATGGGGTCATTGTAAGAATAAAGTTGGAAGGAGGGGAATACACCAGATCCAAATGGAATGCACCTGAGGAAAATTGGGCTGTCAATGTATCTTCCTCTTCCATTGCTAAAACTCTTTACAACAATAACAGGCAGCTGCCAGATGTTCTGGTGGACCCAAATGCCCATTACTGGATGTACGAGGGCTGCACTCACTCCTACAATTATCACACACACACCCCTCCAAAAAACACCCCTCCAGAAAACAGAAGAACATTTACAAACATTGGAGTTTTAATGGTAAAAGCACCTGTGTTTTCTTGTCTGACTAATTTTAAAAACAATTTTAATTATGTAGTGGCTAGAGTTCAACATCCAAGTTTGAAAGCCATTGAAAGGCTTCATCTGTGACACTATGCAAGTTCTCCAGTGTGCCTCCAAACGCAAGTAAACAATACCTAGATATAATGTGGTCCAATGTTTGGTCTTCTCCATAGTCACATCAGGGAGAGGACTTTCATCCCCATGTGAACAGAGTGGCTTCGCATCTGCCACAGCCAGTCCTCACTCTGTTCAACATCCTCCACTGCTGTCTTGGAAGGGAAAATCCAGCTGGCCAGTCACAGAGATTCTTGATTATGTGTTGATGGGGAATCAGAGGTAGATGTTGCCAGAGTTCCATCCAGGCATCTGAGATATTAAAATGGTTATTCTGAAGGTTGATTGCAGTGTGCCAAGCAGGGTGTCTAAATTCTAATCATTGGGCTGAGAGAGCAGTTATCGTATTTATTCGTGTATAACGCGCAAAATTTTATACCAAAAAAAGAAATCAAAGTTGGGGTGCGCGTTATACACGAGGACTGAGTGCGCGTTATAAACGAGCCTCTTTTACTTCCTTTTTAGAATTGGGTCGGCTGTCTATTGCTGCGGCGGGTGAAGGGGAGGTGTGGGGGGGTGGCTTTGAAGAAATTGACGGGATCTGATTGGGTGGCGCGGGAGACGAGGCGTGGCCCGGAGGTAGCTCGCAGTTCGAGCGAGGCTCCTGGAGGTCGGAAGTGCTCGTTTCGGATTGCATTTTCTGCAACAGGTGGGTCTGATTATCCCCCCCTCCCTCAATATTTTAAGGCGTGCTCTTTTTCACCGATATAACTGGTTCCCCTTTAGATGGCATCTCAGGGTATCAAGCGTAAATGTTGTGCATATGACGCTTCGTTCAAGCTCAAAGTTGTTGATCATGCTGAAATGCATGGAAACCGAGCAGCTAGCTGAGAAAATTTTATACCGAGATTTCATGGAAAATTAGGGGTGCGCGTTATACACGAGTGCGCATTATACTCGAATAAATACGGTATATCAGCATGGATTGGAAGGAGAGGATTGTTTATTATTTTTATCCATAGGTTTAATAATAGGAACTTCAGATGGTCAATTTGTGCTTGTTGTTATATCAACATCAATGTAGATATTCATCACACAATAAATAAATAAATAAATTATGTACTTGGGGAGGCAAGGGTGTTAGGAGGCCCTCAAAACATGGGAAATTGCTTTCCATTCTTTAGAAAGCATAAGTAGACTTTCTGAGTCTCTGAAATGTTTTGTTGAACATTTATTTTGTGATGTGTGTGTCTGTGTCTGTGTGGTGGGAAATTCCTCAGGTTTGATGTGGGGGATCATGTTGTCCACCAATGGTTTAGATCAACCTTCTTTAGCCTGATGCATTGTGTGAACCAGACTCTGCTGGCTAGCAGAGAAATCTGTTGGATGTGTGTATGGGCAGGGAATGGGGAAAGGAAGGAGAACTGCCACATTCATGTCAACAGAGCAAAACAAAAGGGCAAAGATAGAGATGCAGATCCCATCTTGAATTCTTTTGCTTCCATAAAGGATAAGAAAGTCATGTGGTCTGTATACACCAGGGATTCTCAACCTGCAGCCTGTGGGCCGGATGCATCCCATGGCACCATTTCATGTGCCCCCCCCCCATCGCCTCCACCACACCAGGAAGTGCCATGTGGTGTAGGAAGGGGGAAATTGCCATCCGGCCCCCAAAGCTGTCTGTGGGAGCGTGACCTGGCCCCCAGTTTTTAAAGATTGAGAACTCCTCGTGTACATAATCCAAAGGCATATTTAGATCACTAAAACATCACAAACCTAAGTGAGCTTTCGGTCCCATTTAGCTCTTTTTCAGTCTGGGCACCACAGAACTGCGGATGGTACATAATTTTGCAAAGGGTTCCCAAGTAACATGTTTATGATTATTTTTGTAATAGTATCACCTTCCCTTGCCTTCTGATTGTGTGCACCCTGAGTTTTGTGTCAGTGTTTGTCAGAGTATGCACATGGCTGATCACATCAGTTTATGCATGGAGGAGTGCATGTGATTCTCTATGAATGCTGGATGTCTCCACATGTGAGAGTGTGAATGAGAACATATTGATTAATCCACAGGGGAAAAACAGGATGTGAGGTGGAAAAAAAGACTGGGGGCGGGGGGCAGAGTCTTTCACATCCTACCAGGTTTCACGTGACTGGATGTGCTCTATTCATACTCTCTTTTTTGTTAATGGTACTTTACGTCAGTCTGATCTTGACTGTACGGTGACACTGTCCCTGAATAAGTGATCACACTCTCCTGCATGTGTTTCTCTGATATCCTTGTAGAGCAGAATCAGTTCCTACTTTAGAAGGAAATACAAGTGTTTACCATCTCTGAAACATTAGATAGGTTGCATGTGGCCATGTTTTCTTGTATCCACCAATGAACATATAGTGCCATCTATGCTTCACTCATGCAAAGCATTTCTACACTACCCAAATGAGATTTTCCTTTGTGTTAATGTTTGAGGGCTTTAGAGTCAAAAGATACTGATAAGGGTCTCTGTAAATCAGAATAAGTCAACGACATATACTTATTAAGTTATCCTAAAAGCCCTAAGGTCTTTCTGGCTAGCCAGTGTCACATAATAGGCTTTCTCACTAATTACTTGGTATTACAGCATTCTGCTACAAAGACACTGGAGCAAGAAGCTAAAAAGTTGTGCAACATTTTGAAAGCTAAAAAGATACTCTGTTTGTTCTATACATTCCAGCCTATCCTAGCTGAATAAATGTGGAAGTATTTCATCTTTATTTGCCCTCATCATAAAAAGGTGCAATTATTTTAGCTTCTTGTATGCCATGTTTGTGTTTCAGATACAAATCATCATTCCAAACACTGCATACATGAGCTGTATGTTAATTATGGACAGGAGCATTTGGTATGAAACCACCACCACCACCACCACCACTCCTTTTGTAATGGAAACATCCACTTCTTGTAACAGGCTGTAGATGCACCATAGATGCAAGGGAAATTCCATCAAATCACAGAATTAAACAGTTTTCTGATTGGGTTCTGGAGTACAGATTCTTCAGCTTTTATTTGAATACCTGTGGACCAGATGAGAATGTGGAAAAGACTCAGAAGGGTCCAAAAGCCCTGTCTTGTGTTGAGTATTGCTAAATCAAAGAGGAGGGGAAATAGTCAATAATCCAAATACACACATTAAACCTTAGTGCATCATTTAATGTCACAGCCATCATGCTTATGGATGACCTGCAGGAAGTTTGGATTGCAGCTTTTCCTTCACCCTCCCTCCACCCATTTTTCAATAATTGTGCAACAGATTTCAGCTGATTCGCATATCATTCTGTCATCAGAGATCAGAGATCAGCAAGAAGAGATTCTGTAGGTAGAAAGGCATTTTTGCTGGAAGAAGGGGATTTTTGCCAACAGAAGTAGCCTGTGACTAATCCTAGCACCCAACATCTGGCATATTCTAAGTTAATTATAAAGAGCCTCCTCAAAGACTGTGGTATTTTTAAACCACAATCAGGTGTATCCTGGTAATGGCAACCTTGTGTTGCTAGCTAATCTTTCTCACACTAGGTCAGGCAAAAGAAACTGCAGAATGAACTCACCAAAAGATGCCTTCATTTTGGCAGTTTCATGTGTTGCTTAGACACAGAAGAAGAAGAAATGAATTTTGACTTTTGACTCTGCATGTGCTCTTAAGCAGAGCTGCTGCTGAGGAGAGCCAAACAAAGGAAGTGAGCACTGGTAAGTTTTGCAGTTGGAGTAGAGCTGCTTTAGAGGCCTCCACTAATTTAAATTGATAATTTAAACTGCTGAGAGCCATCTCTGTTCAAACAGAGGAAGCAGTTTGAAGCTTCCAGAAGCAGGGGAGCAGAGCCACACCAGGCCCTTCCCTGAACTGTGACTCATAGGGGTGGAGCCACACTAGCCTTTAAAAGCTCTGAGCTCTTTCAGGGTCAGCCCTTTTGACTCTGCATGTGCTCTTAAGCAGAGCTGCTGCTGAGGAGAGCCAAACAAAGGAAGTGAGCACTGGTAAGTTTTGCAGTTGGAGTAGAGCTGCTTTAGAGGCCGCGAGATTGCAACTAGTAACAAAGGAAGAATATAGCCTTACTAGGTAGAAAGGTAGTAAACGTGTACATTTTTGAGGCCCAGAATACTGCACTTGTTAAAATGGATTCTGAGGGAACAGTTGTAGTTACCTGCAATACTTGTGCCATGTTTGTGTTCTTGCCAAAGCTTATGGAGAACTACACTTGCAGCAAGTGCAAGCTGGATGCACTACTAGAAGAGAAGGTCCAGCAGCTAGAGGCCCGCATATCTAACCATCAACAAATTAAAGAGCTTGAGCTGTTCTTGGACAGAGCGGAGCAGACTATGCTGGACAAAGAAGAGACAGGGCACAGTTCTGAGGGAGAAGGCCCTTCACTAACTCAGGAGGGAGATGTTTGGAGGAATGTGACTCAAAGGAGGAGAAGAGTAGGGGATCACTCTGAGAGTCTGAAATTACAGAATAAATTTGAGGCTCTTTCCCTCATCACACCTGATGAGGAACACACAGAGGAACAACTGGTTCCACCTGATGATCTCTCCTTCATCACACTTGATGAGATCCAGGAAGATAAACAACAGGAACAAACTGAGGTTCTCTCCCTTAATATGGTTGATGAGGTGCATGTAGATGAACAGATTGCAGGAGAGAGGCTCCTTGTACTAGGCGATTCAATAATTAGAAATACAGAGAAATGGATTTGTGATGCACATGATAACCGTATGGTGACTTGCCTGCCAGGTGCAAAAGTTGCAGACATCACAAGAAATCTAGATAGATTGTTAGAGAGAACTGGGAACGAGCCAGTTGTCATGGTACACGTTGGTACCAATGATGTTGGGAAGGCCAAGCGGTCTGTCCTGGAAGCCAAATTCAGGTTGTTAGGAAGAAGATTGAAGTCCCGGACTTCCAAGGTAGCATTTTCAGAAGTGCTGCCTGTCCCTCGCGCAGGACCTACCAGGCAGGCAGAGCTCAGAAGCCTCAATGCGTGGATGAGGCGGTGGTGTCGAGAGGAGGGTTTCAGATTTGTCAGGAACTGGAGAACATTTTGGGACAAGCCAAATCTGTTCAGGAGGGATGGGTTGCATTTGAACCATGATGGGACCAGATTGCTGGCACTCAACATCAAAAAGGCTGCAGAGCAGCTTTTAAACTGATAACTGGGGGAAAGCCGACAGGAGCTGGGCAGCATCTGGTTCGGGAAAGTGTGTACTTGGGTAGTGAGGAGGATGCAAAAATTACTGAGCAGAGCGAGGAGCTAGTCACTAGCATTCTAGCAGAAGGATGCAAGAGGCAGTCTAACAATGCAACTGGACACAAAAGACTGTGTCAGAAAAGCATATATAAATGCTTGTATACAAATGCCAGAAGCCTCTGGAACAAAATAGGGGAGCTGGAATACTTAGCAATAGATAAGAATATTGATATTATTGGTATCACTGAAACCTGGTGGATGGATGATAACCAATGGGATACAGTTATCCCAGGCTACAAACTGTACAGGAAGGATAGGAAGGGGCAAACAGGAGGTGGTGTAGCCTTGTATGTCAAAGAAGTGATAAAATCGTATGAATTGGAATATCTAGGTGATTTGGAGTCACCATTAGAAGCTCTGTGGATAAGAGTACCAGGCCACAAGGATGGTCTAACAGTAGGCATATACTATCGGCCTCCGACCCAAACTCTTGAGGGAGACTGGCAGTTGGAGAATGTTGTAAAGGAGGCATCCAAGAAGGGAAGCCTGGTTATAATGGGGGACTTCAATTACCCTCACATAGACTGGGTGAACTGTTGTTCAGCACATGATAAAGAGATAAAGTTCCTAGATATGCTAAATGATTGTTCCCTGGGACAGATGGTTGAAGACCCAACTAGAGGTACAAGAATCCTTGACTTGATCCTGAGTAATACTCAGGATCTGGTGCAAGATGTTAATGTGACTGATCCAATAGGGAACAGTGACCACAACTCAATTATGTTTAACTTGATCATAGACCGCAAGTCACTGATAAAATCTAACACAGAGACCTTAAATTTTCAAAAAGGAAATTTCCCAAAGTTGAGGAAACTAGTAAAAAAAAAGCTGAAGGGGAAAATTGAGAGAGTCCAAACACTCCAAGAGGCATGGAGGCTGTTTACAAAAACAATAACAAAGGCCCAATTGGGATGCATACCCAAAAGGAAAAAGGGCACTGCCAGGTCCAAGAGGACTCCAATGTGGCTTACAGGAGCTGTTCGGGAAGTGATCAAGAGCAAGAAAAGCTCATTTAGAAGATGGAAGGCTTGTCCGAATGAGGACAGCAGGCAGAAACATAAATTCTGGCAGAACAAATGCAAGGCAACAACCAGGAAAGCAAAGCAAGACTTTGAGGAGCGTATAGCTAAAAATACTCAGAGAAATAACAAAGACTTCTTTAAGTACATTAGAAGTAAGAACCCAACTAGGAAGGCCATTGGACCATTAGATGACAATGGAAGGCAGGGGGTTATTAAAGAGGAAACAGAGATTGCAGAGAGACTCAATGAATTCTTTGCTTCAGTATTCACTGAAGAAGACAGAGGCCACATGCCCAAAACAGAGCCTATCTTCGTAGGGAGGGAAACCGAAGAATTAAGCCAGATAGAAATAACCAGGGAGGAGGTCCTTGCATGTCTTGTTAAACTAAACACTAACAAATCACCAGGACCAGATGGAATACATCCACGAGTTCTCAGGGAACTTAAAGATGAAATTGCTGATCTCCTAGCCAAAATATATAATCTTTCCCTCAAATCAGGCTTTGTGCCTGATGACTGGAAGGTAGCGAATGTAACATCAATTTTCAAAAAAGGATCCAGGGGTGATCCAGGAAATTACCGACCTGTCAGTTTGACATGTGTCCCAGGTAAAGTGATGGAAACCATCCTAAAAGATAGAATTAATAGGCACATAGAAGAGAAGGCGCTGCTAAAGGAGAGCCAACATGGCTTTTGCAAGGGCAAATCATGCCTCACTAATCTGTTGGAATTTTTTGAGAGTGTCAACATGCATGTGGATAAGGGGGATCCAGTTGACATTGTTTATCTGGACTTTCAGAAGGCTTTTCACAAGGTCCCACACCAAAGGCTCTTGAATAAACTTACCAGTCATGGAATAAAGGGACAGGTCTTGTCCTGGATCAGCAACTGGCTAAGGGACAGGAAACAGAGGGTAGCACTAAATGGACACTTCTCCAAGTGGAGGGAAGTAAAGAGTGGGGTCCCCCAAGGTTCAGTACTGGGACCCCTGCTTTTCAACCTCTTCATAAATGATCTAGAGGTAGGAGTAAAAAGCAAGGTAGCCAAATTTGCTGACGACACTAAATTATACAGGGTAGTGAAAACTGTGAGAGATTGTGAGGAGCTCCAGAGGGATCTCTCGACACTGGGGGAGTGGGCAAAACAGTGGCAAATGAGTTTCAACATTAGTAAGTGCAGAGTGATGCATGTTGGGGCAAAGAACCCCAATTACATTTATAAACTGATGGGGTCTGAACTCTCTGCGACAAACCAGGAAAGGGACCTTGGTGTCCTGGTGGACAACTCAATGAAGGTGTCAACCCAGTGTGCCTCAGCAGTGAAAAAAGCAAACTCAATGCTAGGGATCTTTAGGAAGGGTATAGAAAATAAGTCAGCAAGTGTCATTTTGCCTCTTTATAAATCTATGGTGAGGCCCCATCTGGAATACTGTGTACAGTTCTGGTCGCCATACCTCCAGAAGGATATTATGGAGCTGGAAAAAGTGCAGAGGAGGGCAACCAGGGGACTGGAACACCTTCCTTACCATCTGAGGCTGCAACGGTTGGGCCTCTTCACTCTTGAACGACGACGTCAAAGAGGTGACCTGATTGAAGTTTATAAAATCATGCTCGGTGTGGACAAAGTAGATAAGGAAAAACTGTTTTCCCTATCGCATAACACTAGAACTAGGGGACACTCCATGAAACATTTGGGTACTAGTTCTCAAACAAATAAGAGAAAGTACTTTTTCACCCAGAGGATTACTGGTCTATGGAACTCCCTGCCAGAAGAAGTGGTGACAGCTGTCAGTCTTGATAGCTTTAAGAAAGGATTAGACAAGTTCATGGAGGACAAGAGTATCAATAGCTATAATTATGGATACTTAAGGACAACCTCCGGGTTGGAGAGATAGGCAGGATATCTCTCAATATCATTTCCTGGGAATCCTAAACAGGTGAATGCATCTGCTTGGGAATACCCTGAAGGAAATGGTGAGCCACTGTGTGAGACAGAATGCTGGACTGGATGGGCTGTGGCCTGTTCCAGCAAGGCTGTTCTTATGTTTATGTTGAATTAGAATCACATTGTTAAAGACAGAATATTAGCAGGAGTTCCCCAGCATTCTTCTGTTAAAAGCAGGTAGAGACAATAGTCCATTGCCATAGAACAAATATAATACTAAAAAAGCAAAGTACTGTAACACAATTGTTGATCAAGATTAATTTTTCAGCTCAGGCATTTTTCTTTTGTACTGCTATAAAATTTTCTGGCTGCTATTGTGATTCTAGAGAAGGTTCTCTAAAAGGTCACTAATTTTCACAATGCGGTTTTAGAATTCACTCATGCATAATATGTGACATGATTTTTGACCTCACATGTAGGGACACAGCTAAATATAAAACTGTACTGCAGGCTTCTTTTATATGTAGATATGGGTCTTTGAGCACATTCCTCTGCAGGTTTAATCCCAGGTTGCTATATTCAACTGGCCTTTCTTCCAGGTAACTATGCACAGATTTGTTCGTGTATCAATTCATCTGAAATAGGAACAATTTATTTATTTTATTTATTTATTTATTTATTCAATTTATATCCCGCCCACTCAACACAAGGCCGACTCTGGGCGGCTAACAACATAAAAAGTAACCCCAGGGCAACCCAAGGAGTTTACAGACAATATTCACAAATACAACAATAATCCTAAAAACAGTTAAAACAGTAAAAAAAGTTAAGACTACCCACCCCCTAAAAAGCAAGGGCTGCAGGATCGAAAAGGCACCATGGGGAAGAGTTCCTCTACACCAACCACCCCATGGTGGTTACCCTTCCACCCGCACCCCACACTTGACCTGCCAGCCAGGTTTTAAGATCCCTTCTGAAAGGCAGCAACTCCGTCCGAAGACGTAATTCTGTTGGCAGGAGGTTCCAGAGGGCTGGTGCAGACACGGAGAAGGCTCTCCTCCTTGTGCCAGAGAGGCGAGCCCCTCTGGCTGATGGAACAATTAGAGAGCCCCTCCGGTCCGCTCTGGTTGGATGGACAGACGTCCTCAGGGCGATGCGGTCTCTTAGGTAACCTGGCCCACTACCATATAGGGCTTTAAAGGTCAAAACCAGCACCTTGAATTGCACCTGGAGACATACTGGCAACCAGTGCAGCTCCCGGAGCAGTGGCGAAGCATGAGCATAACGGCCACACCCCATCACCATCCGGGCAGCCGCATTTTGGACCAGCTGTAGCCTCCGAATGGTCGTCAAGGGCAGCCCCATGTAGAGCGCATTGCAATAGTCTAGTCTGGAGGTAACCAGAGCATGGGTGACCATGAGCAAGGAGTCCCGGTCCAGGAGTGGGCACAACTGGCGAATCACCCGAAGTTGGGCGAAAGCCCTCCTGGTCACAGCCGCCACCTGTTCTTCTAGCAGTACCCATGAATCCAGGAGGACCCCCAAGTTGCGCACCGGGTCTGTCTGGGGCAAAATAGCCCCATCCAGAACCAACGATGGAAGCTCCCGGATTAACGCAGGACCCCCTATCCATAGCCACTCAGTCTTGCTGGGATTCAATTGTAGCCCGTTAGCCCCCATCCAGACCCCCACAGCTTCCAGGCATCTGGAAAGGACTTTGACAGCATCACTGGGGTCCCCATGGGCCGAGATGTACAACTGAGTGTCATCCGCGTACTGATGGTACCGCACCCCATGGGAACGAATGATCTCACCCAGCGGTTTCATGTAGATGTTAAATAGGAGAGGAGAGAGCACCGAGCCCTGAGGAACCCCCCATTTGAGGGGCCTAGGACTGGACCTCTCACTCTCCAACCACACCGACTGGGACCGACCCTTCAGAAATGAGTAAAACCAGGACCACACAGTACCCTGGATTCCCAAACCTCGGAGCCGTTCCAGAAGGATACCATGGTCAACGGTATCGAAAGCCGCTGAGAGGTCAAGAAGAGCAAGGACGGATGGGTGACCACCGTCCCGCTCCCGCCAGAGATCATCCATCAGTGCGACCAATGCCGTCTCGGTACCATATCCAGGCCTGAATCCTGACTGAAAAGGGTCCAGATAATCCGCTTCATCCAGTACCCCCTGCAGCCGACACACCACTACCTTCTCCAACACCTTCCCTAAAAAGGGGAGGTTTGAGACAGGCCTATAGTTAGTTAGGACAGCTGGGTCGAGGGAAGATTTCTTCAGGAGGGGGCGCACCAAAGCATGTTTTAAAGGTGCAGGAAACACCCCCTCCCGCAATGATGCATTGATCACAGCCCCAACCCAGCCACCTGTCACTGCCTTGGAGGTTTTCACCAACCAGGTGGGACAGGGGTCCAAAGGGCAGGTAGTGGCGCGCACAGCTGCAAGGAGCCTGTCCACTTCATCAGGGGCAACTGGATCAAACCGGTCCCAGATGGCATGGCAAGACTGTGCTCCGGCTCCCTCCGGACTCTCCCCATCCACGCCAGGATTAAACCCAGAGCGAATCCGATCGATTTTCTCCACTAGATGGTCAGCAAAGTCCTCAGCCGACCCCTGCCAACCGGGCACCGGGGTCCCCCTACCAAGGAGAGACCCGGTAACCCGGAACAGGGTGGCTGGGCGATTATCAGCGGAGGCGATAAGGGTGGTGAAGTATTGTCGCCTCACCACCTCCATCGCCACTAGATAGGCCCTAATAGCGGCCCTAGCTAGTGTCCAATCGGAGTCTCTCTGGGTCTTCACCCAGCGGCGCTCTTGGCGTCTCTTTGCCCGTTTGAGCTCCCGCAGTTCATCTGTGAACCATGGAGATGACCTAGCTCGATGAGCTCTGAGAGGCCGTAGTGGTGCGATTTCATCCAAGGCCGCTGTTGTCATCCTGTTCCACAGGTCGACCAGTGCCTCGGGCGAATCGTGTTGCCGATCCAGAGGAAAATCCCCCAGTTCCCTCTGGAATCCATCAGGATCCATCAGTTGCCTGGGGTGGGCCATTCTAATAGGCCCTGCCTCCCTACGGTGAAGCGACGTACCCAGGAAGTCTAGAGCCACCAAATAGTGATCTGACCATGGCACAGGTGTTATGTTTAAATGAAATGCTTTGCCCATGCACCCCCCAAGGAAGAGACGTACTCCAGGAGTGGAGTTAAAACATGACCACTTTATTGATAACCAATTAAATGCACGGAGGGCAGAATAGTGTGGGTAATAGGACAAAAACGTCACAAGATTAGCCAAGGGAGGAAATGAACTACAGGCCAAAGGACCGGTGCACCATGGTGCCTATACCAAGTGCCAGAAATGGTAAGGCTTACCGATAAGCCCTACCAGTTAGAAGGTTAATCCTGAAGTCGTAGGGCACACCCCTAAGTGATGCCCTTCCAGCCCCTGGAAAAACCCCAGCCCATACCCATTGGCAATACCAAATTATGGAATAACCCGCACTAACTGCCACATGGAGGGAAGAAACATACCTCCGACCCACCCAGTCCGGCTGGACAGACTGGGGACCTCGGTGCATAGGGAATGAGGAAAATTGCCCCCCCCCCAGGGGCAAAACTACACCAGGCAAAAACAACACAGACAGGGGCAACTGGACGCCAAACACGGTTGGAGCCTGCAAGTGAAAAGAAGAGAGAAACTGGTGAGCAAAAGTACAGAGTGTAACGAATCAAGCAGTGGGAGGAGGCACCCCCATGGTAAGAGGCAAACCAGTGGAGGACAAAGCAGGGTGCACAGAGCCGCCATGGGTACCCTGGTTGGAATGGGAGGGAGTCAGGAGGGAGCAGGAAAAGGCATCATGCGGCGCCGCACAAATGGGGTACTCATGCTTGAAACGGCATTGCCTCTTGGCACACCGGCCCTATGTAGCAAACTCCCAGCAGAACGTGCGCGAAATTGTGCTGGTGGGCGCCAGGGGTGGGGGTAAGGGATCAAGTTCGGGCAGGGCCTGAACCAGATGACCGCAGTTGTACTGGGCACCAGAAGCCAGGCAGGACTGGGTCATAAATTGGAGCAAGAGAAGGGAGTTGGGCTCGTCCCACTGCATGTCGGGCCAGAGGGCAGCACGCATGCGGAAGTTCTGGTTGTACACCCTCCAAGCGTCACTGGGGAAATCAATGAGGGCATGGTATATCAAATCAAGATACTACGCCAGGGGGAGAGCCAGAGAGGGGCGGGCCCTAATGGCGACCCTCGCGTAAATAAGGAAGGTCGGAAGCCAGTTATCCCACATACGTGGTTGGAAGCCAGTTATCCCACATACGTGGTCGGAAGCCAGTTATCCCACATACATGGCGGCTTCTTGCACCGAGCCAGTTCCTTATCGGTGCCATCCAATTTTTCATGGTCCAACCTAGGGACATCACGGTTGAGGAGGCCAAAAAGGTCCACATACTCTCCCCTTACTATCTTGTCCCTGGTGGCCTGTAAGAGGGCCCATGGGCTGGAGCAAACTAGCATGGGACTGTTCGTGGGGCCTGAGAAGCGGGGCTGGCATAAGGCGAGAAACCACTGAGGAATGAGGAGGAAAGCTGCATGGAACATGACCATGACCACCCAAAGGCCGGAGGGGGCAGTGGTCCGGGGGCCAGAGTCTAGGCAGATGTGTTTGGTGCAAAACAGTAATCACATGCACCCGGATCCACCGACTCGTAAGAAGTGGGAGTGGAGCATGCTCAGAGTCCTCAGCCAGGGTCTGGGGCCACGGAGGTTTGAGTGAGGCAGGCGCGACTGCAGGAGCAGCAGGGGGCGTAGGAGGCCTCCAGGTCCACCACCTGTTGCTTGAGGGATGCAACCACCTCCCTCCAGTTGACCCTTTTGAGGGTGGAGTTCACAGCCCTCGCCCCGGGAGAGTGGGCAATCTCCTTCCTCTTGACCCTGTCTGGTACCTCCAGTACCACTGGCCACATGGTGGGCAGCAAGGAGGAGGCCTCGCAGGCCACCACCCTCTGAGTAAGGGCTGTCCAGGGCTGAAGGAGGCACTGGCAGCAAGGGTGCTGGTGGAGTGAGAGCAGGCCTGAGGGGCCTGCGGCGGCGCAGTGGCTGAGAGCATGCCCCTGGTCGGGGGCCCAGGCTCGGTGGGCAGAAGTGATTCAGTGGGCGCCGGGCATAGCAGTGCCCGGCTTGTGAGGGGCAGGTGACAGGAGCAATGGGGGAGCTGAATAATAGCTCAGGGCAAGCTCCTCGTGCCGCTGAAAGTCAAGGGGAGGGGGGGGAGAAGCAGAAGCTTCTCCAAAAAAGTTTTAAAAGAGGACTGGGCAGGGACAAGCCACCCCTTAAGTAGGGGTTGTAGGCTCCTCCCTGCCCGACCGAAGGTGAAGGAAGAGCAGCGTGCTCCCGTCTCCAGGGGGCAAGCATGCGTCAGGCACATGCACGGGTGGTGCGCCGGCATTGTATGCAGGCAAACCTGGCAGGTATGCCTTGACACATCAATGTTTCTAACCAGCTATTGCTTCCCATTATTGTCATATTTGGCCTATTCTTTTTCCAAATAATACTGACTAATTTGAATTAGTTCTAGAACAGTGGTTCTAAACATGGGGCCCATGGGCGACTTCAATTCCCAGAAGCATAAGTCTGTATATTGGCTGATCAGCGCTTTGGGGAATTGACTCAGGCTTTTGGGAATTGAAGTCCAGAAACCAAAGGTTCAGAAATACTGTTCTAGAAGGAACAAGACCCTTTCTATTAGCAGCCTGTCTCTCCATTATTTTCAAAGCTTTGGCCTCCAGAGATCCAACACAACGAAGTTCACTTGAGTCTTGCCTTTGTAGCTCTCATCAATATGTTAAATCTATTTGCTGGTGGAGATTCAGGTTGGGGGATTCTGGAGGTTACTGTCTGAAAAAATATTTTTTCCAAGCTTTCATCATAATAAGTATTTGTTGGTATCATTTACATATTGCACATTAATAATTGTTCAGCTCAAAGAAAGAGTTGCTAAGTGAGGAAGTGCAAGGACTAGCCGTCTACCTATATTATTTTGTTATGATTTGTTAAGCAGTTTTTCTTGCAGAGGTTTGAATTTCTGGTAAGTTTTCTTTTAGCTGTGAAGTAGAAGTACAGAGACCCACAGAAGAAAATAGCTACAGGTTTCTCAGAGTCAGCTCCTTTCTGATTCTCATTCTGCACTACCCTGATTAAGATTTGCCTTTGTGTTATGTTGGATTGGGGCCGCGTGGCGGCCGTGAGGTCCCGGAGGAGACTGGTCAAGGAACGACACGAGACAAGATGGAGCGAAGACCAGTCTCCTCTGGGACCTCACGGCCGCCCCGCGGCCCCAATCCAACATCTGGTGACCCCGATGTGATCCTACTCGAGAGTAAGCAATCTACGTGGTCCGGTTCTACGCTAGAACCGTGTCCGATCATCCTGGAGGACAGCGCGGCAGCCCGGTCGGAAAGCCAGCTGATCGGGAAGACAGCTCCGCGACGAGGCATTTCAGAGAGGCATCCGACAGCTTGCTCCGGCTTCCGCGGCGGCTTGCAGCACGGAAAAACGCATTCCGCTCAGGGTCAGCTGTGAACCCCTGACAGCGCAGAGGCCACCGAGGGCCTGTGGCGGCAGTCCACGCTCCGAGCTCTACCCAGAGATTCGTCACGCAAAACCTATTGCCTGAACTTCAGACGCGTCGAATTGTCCCGAGAAGGAGACTTCAAAGGACCCGGCAGGTAATATGGGGACTTGTCCTCAGCGGCAACATCCGTCCGCTAGTCAAAGAATTCATGAGGATGAATTCAAGTCCCTGGCCAGGGTATATCAGATAAGCTTTCACAGTGGAGAACTAGCGCGGCTTTTGGTGTTCTTGAGGGAGCACTGCCTGCTTTACCCAGAAGTAGGTACGTTATCCCTTCAGCTCTGGGATCAGATAGGAGTCTGCATTCAGCAACCCCCGAAAGCTCCAGATGGCGTAATTCGCACATGGAGCAAATGTAGGAAACTCTTAGCCGAGGTGGACCCAGTCCGGGTAGAGGCCAAAGAACCCCCAGCGTCAGTAGAGCCATCGGCGCCCACGGCGCTCTATCCGTCATTTCAGTTTAAACAGAGTAGTGTAGGGAGCTTTCCCTCGGTGACAGTTGCAGACGTCACCGGTGGAATGCATGGAATGGGGAGCGCTGACGCTTCTCTGATAGCTACAGGTTCCCGAACTACCAAGAGTGCCCTTCAGCGCACAGTTGAGGAAGAGATCAGGAAGGGGGAATTGCCAGCAGAAGAACTAGCTGAGCTTAGTCAGATTTGTCCAATTCGCTTGGAGGTAGATGCCCTCACAGGGCAGCAGCAGATAGGTCATTCACCAGTCCCGTATAAGCTCCTCATGGCTATTCGGAAGGCCATCTCAGAGACAGGACTACAGAGTCGCTTCACTAGGGGCACGCTTCAGCAAGTGTGCGAGAACACGATGTTCATCCCGCACGACTGGAAAGCCGTCATGCGGATGATGCTCAACCCCAGCCAGTATCTGTTATGGGACAGCGAGTATCGCCTCGAGGCTCAGGCAAGGGCTGCCAGGATGGGGGGGCAATAATTCCTGACCAGTTATATGGTTCAGGTGCCTTCGAATCCATCGATGCGCAGACCGCCTTGCCGCTCGCCACCCTTCAGTTGTCAGCTGAGATGGCCTTCAGGGCTTTTCTCAAGGTCCCAGCAACTGGCAAAGCGGCCAAAAATTACACCGCGGTCAAACAGGGCGCCCAGGAGTCCTACATGGACTTTATCAATCGCTTAGAGGAAGCGATCAGTAGGCAGATCGATAACGAGCAAGCCCAACAAGAGCTCATGATGAAATTGGCTAAAGACAATGTCAATCTCGACTGCCGTAAAATCTTGCAGTCACTGGGCAATTGTCCCGACTTCACTCTCACGGACATGAGTAGAGCTTGCGCTGACGTTGGCATGGACTCCTACAAAATGGGTCTGCTGGCAGTGGTGGTGCAAGGGGGTAGGAAACCCAAGAACAAAAACCAAGGGGCATGTCACAATTGTGGCAAGGTCGGTCACTTCGCTAGGGAATGCCGATCCAAGGGCGGTGGACAACATTCCAGTCGTTCCAAGGCTCCAACCACCCCATGTCCAAAGTGTAACAAAGGCTTCCATTGGTCCAGATTTTGTCCGAATTCGGGAAACCGGAATGCGGGCACGTCTCTGGCCCCGGTCCAAACAGAGGCTTCCCTCGCTCTGGGCGAGCCAGAGCTGGATTAGATTCCAATCACATTCCAGACATTGCGAAGGCGCAGGCCAGCCCCAAGGGTAGTACAGGGCTAGAATTGACTTGCCAGGCGGACGTCACATGCGACTTGCCAGGCACAGTCTATCTGGTGGATTCCCAGTACATGGGACCCCTGCCCAAGGGCTTCATAGGCTTAGTTTTGCCTCGTAGTGTAGCAGGAGCACGCGGAATTCTTGTAATTCCGGGAGTCATTGACTCCAATTTTTCGGGTGTTCTCCAAGTTCAACTCTGGACGCACCTACCCCAGACCATTCACAAGGGAGACACACTAGCGCAACTGATTATGGTTCCTTGTCACTCGCCAGCAGATAGTCAGGGAAGGCTCAGGGACAGCTCAGAGTCCGGGTCAGAAGACCGCTCGAGCGCAAGTGAGGCAGTGCAAGGATACCAGGTCTTAGCGACAGTGGTGACCAACATAGAATGGAAACAGCGGCCAGTTATTGAGGTATTTTTGAATAAAAAATCATTCTCAGGGTTGCTAGATACCGGAGCTGACGTCAGCGTGGTCAGCTGAAGCCAGTGGCCGCAGGAGTGGGCCATTGAGCCGGTCTCCGATGTGTGGGGGGTAGGCGGCATCCAAGAAGCGTTTAGAAGCCGGGAGTGGGTAGAAGTCACAATCCCTAAGGCTGACGGCACGGCGGTCATTCGGCCGCACATTCTGGACGTGCACATCAACCTTTAGGGGCGAGACATCTTGCAGCAATACCGTGCCACTCTTACCTTCGGGTAATGGCTCTGCCACTTAAATGTCTTACCAACACGCCAGTATGGGTAGAGCAATGGCCGGTAGTGGGTGAGAAATTACTCGCCCTAAAGCAACTGGTTAAAGAACAGCTAGACGCAGGACATATAGAACCGTCCACCAGTCCTTGGAATTCACCCATTTTTGTCATCAAGAAAAAGTCGGGGAAGTGGCGACTCCTCCACGATCTCAGAGAGTTCTATAAATGTATACAGCCAATGGGACCGCTTCAATGCGGCATCCCAAATCCAAATATGATTCCCAAGGGTTGGGAGATCCTGGTCGTAGACCTCAAGGATTGCTTTTACACCATTCCCCTAGATCCGAGGGATCGGGAAAGGTTTGCCTTTATGGTGCCGGTTGTGAACCACAGTGAGCCCACGCAGCGTTACGCGTGGAAATATTTGCCACAGGGGATGCTCAATTCGCCCACCCTGTGCCAAATTTATGTTCACAGCGCACTGGCAAAGTTTCGAAACCGTCACCCCACAGCCTTAGTGTGTCATTTCATGGACGACATCTTGGTCGCAGTGCCGCAACTCGGCAGCGAAATGTTTAAAGACCTCCAGGCCAGCCTGGGGGAAAAGGGGTTACTCATTGCCCCAGAGAAAGTGCAGAGAACCGAACCCTTCTCATACTTGGGTCATCGGCTTCTCCGCTCTTTCGCAGCACCAGTTTTGCCCCAGATCAACTTAAAAGACTCAGTCACCTTGGTAGAATTGCAGCAGGTTTTAGGTAACATTAATTGGGCCAGACCGTTTTTCCGATTGGATATGGATCTTCTAAAGCCGCTCTTCTCGCTGCTAACGTTAGGTAAGCAGCCGGCAGACCGGATACAAATTCCTCGAGAGGCACGCTTGGCCCTCGAGAAAGTCAACCAAATTCTCAGCCAAAGATGGGTGGACAGGATTGCTCAGGGGCCATATGCCCCGATCCTGAACTTGTACATCGTTCTGGCCGGATCCATGTTCACCGGAGCCCTAGGAGTGGACTCCGAGAGAGGAGCGAGTATCGTGGAATGGGTGTAGTTGCCGAACACCTCTTCCCGAAACATCGTTCCCCCCCAAGAGTTGGTCTCCGCGATGGTCTACCGTGGAAGGCTGAGAGCTAGGGACATTTCGGGGCATGACTTAGCAAAAATCGTGATCCCATTCACCAAAGAGCAGGTCCAGCAACTGATGCAGCTTGGTGACTCGCTTCCAATTGCCTTGGAGGGATTCACCGGATGCTTGGCATACCACTTGCCAAAGGACCCCAGACTCGTCTCACTTCAAACGCAGTCAGCTTGTATGAATTGATCTCGCTGGTTCCACTTCAGGGGGCCAGAACAGTCCTCACTGATGGGGGTCGCACATATGGTGTCTTAACTTGGCAGGAGGGCCAGGCTTGGCGCACGCTTCTAACCCTTCCACAGAAGTCCGCGCAGCGGGCAGAGTTGGCAGCGGTGAACCTTGCCTTGCGCACCTTCGCCAAAGAACGCCTTAACGTTATTACTGACAGTCAGTACGTTAGGAATTTGCTTCACAGTCTACCGGGAGCATACATCACTCCCGCAATAGACAGAAATTTGCAGAGTTTGTTCCTCACAGCTCAATTTCACTTGTGGAACCGCACAGAAGCGCTCTATATTGCCCACATCTGAAGTCACCAGGACCTACCGGGTCCGATTTCCGCGGGCAATAGCAGAGCGGATGCGGCCGCAAAGGAAATTCAGCAACGGTCAGTTTTGGGTGTTTTCACTACTCCAATTCAGAGTCATGCATTCTTCCATCAGAATGCCAAAGCGCTCGCCAGACAGTTTAACCTGCCACTTTCTCAAGCCCAAGGCATAGTTCACTCTTGCCAGCATTGTGCAGGGGCACCGGGGGGCCCTCGTGGGGGGTCAACCCACAAGGGACAGAGGCCAATCAGGTGTGGCAAATGGACGTCACGCATGTCCCGCAATTTGGCAGATGGCAGTACATGCACGTTTGCATTGATACTTTTTCACAATTCATTTTGGCAACGGCACAAAAAGGGGAGACAGCTTCCCACGTGGAGCAGCATCTCCTTGCCTGCTTCGCGGCGATGGGCAAACCTCGGCACGTGAAGACCGATAACGCCCCGGCCTACAGCTCTAGGCAGCTGGCCGACTTCATGACCACCTGGGATATCAAGCATACCTTTGGCGTTCCATACAATCCGCAGGGGCAAGCGATTGTGGAACGAGTCAATTGGACACTCAAGTCCTACATTGACAAACAAACAGAAAGGGGGGAGCCACCAGCCCCCCCCCAAGTCTCAGGGTCAGGCACAGCATTGTCTGAACAAGGTGTTGTTCACGTACAATCACCTTAATGTTTTTTCGGATTGCACGCCGCAGGAGAAACACTTCCGCCGCTTGGAAGCTCTCCCGTGGCCGCTGGTTCGTTACCGAGTGCCACCGGATCCTTCTTGGAGGGGCCCGGCGCCACTCATAACCTGGGGAAGAGGGTATGCTGCAATTATGTCTCCTACAGGTGTCATCTGGATCCCAGCCCGGTGCGTCAAGCCCCACTTGGAGCCACATGGCGTGGACCCAGACCGACCCGAGTCCGATCCCGGAGATGGAGGACCTCACCCTGACCGAGGGGACCTGGCAGAAGAAGCGGCGACAGCAGACCGAGCCGAAGGTCACCTGGGGGATGGTCAAGACCCTTTGCCATGAGGCCGAGGACGTCGTCCGGTGCGAGGACGGGGAACCGATGCCGGAGGCCATCGTATCTGCAGTTTTTTCCCTGATTACCGCCAACACCATGGCAGTCACCATCATCCTGACCCTCTCCCTACTTGCGGGGGGAGGCGTTCAGGCAGCTTCACTGAAGGCCAGCGATCTGATGCCAGGCGGAGACCTCCCTGCCCGGATGTACTACAACCTATGGGAAAGGTTGGCAAGTCTTGTCAACCAGTCCGATTTTTGCCTGAAGCAGAACGCCGGTTCTGCCTCAATTTTGAGCACCTGCCTCATCCCGGTGTGCCACGCTCCGGACGAGCGCACCAGGAACGGCGACTGGCTGGTGAAGCGGATTTTCGGTCCGTTTCTCCCAATGAGTTTCTCAGCATATGCCCGCTGGGGGCTGCAGTAAACCATGACTTTGCCGGCTGATGCAGCCACTCTCCACACGCCTCGAGTGGCAGTCAGCCCGAACTCTACTTGTGCTCGAATGACTGGCTGCTCCGCAGTCAGCCGGACTCAGCGTCGCTGCCTCGACACTGGCAGCAGCAATTGGACTTGTGATAACCCAGAGACACTTGGTTCAATGTATGCTCATGTTACCTTGCCTTCAGGTTGGTTCTTTACATGCAATCAGTACACTTGGAATTACATCCCCGCAAATGTATCAGATTCCATGTGTTGTATCAGTCGCTTGACATTGTTACTCCCCACTAGGGATATGATTATTCCAAGCACAAATGTTTCCTCACCCATACGGCGCACTCGCACCACACAGTTAGACAGCTCATGTGATAGCAACATTAGGGTTCTGAGTCAAGCCAAATACGTCTCGTTGGCAGTCAGCATCCTTGGAGTGCCAGGCTTAGCCATTGGCAACGCTCGGAGGATTGGTCAGTTGGCTTGCGGTCTAGCAAAAGCCATTAACCACACCTCCTCGGCGATAGCGCTGCTCAACCAGGAGCAGGCAGAGCTTCGCCATGCCATACTAGACAATCGAGCAGCCATCGATTACCTTCTGTTGTTACATCATTTGGGCTGCGAGTCTGTCCACGACATGTGTTGCTTTAATCTCACAGACAACACGTGCAAGGTACAGAGCCAGCTCACGGACCTCCACACCCTGGTCAAGAACATCAAGGAGGATGCCTCATGGGGGTGGTGGGATTCGTTGTGGTCGTGGTTCCCATGGGGATGGCTTCAGACGACATTCAAGGTGATTGTGGGGGTGGTAATACTGGGCACAACGGTGTGTTGTTTCGTGCAATGTATTCCCTCACTGCTGTCAAGATGTCCCCCATGGAGGGAACCCCGAAGCGTCATCCCCCCACACCAGCTGATGCCCCTCTTGCGCAGGGCCGTCTGTCAGGTCTAAAAATAACAAGAAAAGGGGGAGTGCGGGATCCGCAAGCACAATTGGCATTAACAGTCCCTGGCAAAGGTTACACCGGTCGAGGGAGGCTCCTGGTCACTGGCCTTTGCCGGTACAAATTGGGGTGCAGATTAATAGTCATAAGATTGATTCACCCACATCTGACCTGACCGGCAGTTCTGCTGAGGGAAGCTGAATCGCTAACTCCTGTTAGACATTAAGCAATTACACACTTGCAGATTAGCCCAAGCCCGAGTGCAAATAGTGGCCATATTTACTCTTGTGTAAGCCATGAACAATGGACTTCCCCTGTCGTTATTTGCCTCAGTTAATTAACTTCCCCCAAGAGAAGTTCCCAATTAACCCGGGTAAATGGGTGATGTGATTTTCTGTCAGATGACGATTCTATCACACGCTGCCTTGAATTCCTATATATGATGATGATTTTCCCTCAATAAACCACTGGTCTTCGCTCCATCTTGTCTCGTGGCGTTCCTTGACCAGTCTCCTCCGGGACCTCACGGCCGCCCCACGGCCCCAATCCAACAGTGTTAATGTCTGAGAGCTTTAGAGCCAAAACACCCTGGCAAGGGTCACCATAAGTCAAAATAAGTCAAGAAAACTTGAGTTGGCTTAAGTTGTTGATGCACTCAAGTCTCAATTACTCAGTCTGAAACATTTGTAAGAGAAATAATTTTAAAAAACACTTTACTTATAGTTACTTGGAATGGCAGATATATGCAGGCTGCTTTCTTTTTCACAAGCATTCTAGCAACTAACAGAACAGACCAACAACTGACACCAACCAAAAACAAAGAAGGAAATAATACAACAGAGATAGGTGGGGTTCTCTTTGAATAGATACTCAACCCCAGCCCAGAAAAGTCTTTCCCAATCACTCCAACTATAGGCAGCACGTGAGTTTGTTATAAAACTCTAATAACTTTTCCTATGCCTTTGTGTATGAAGCTGGTCTTAAGTTTGTTAATCATGAATGTGGAAAATGTGCACTGGGGAGTGTCCTCCATCTTTAGTTTGGCTCTTTGCTTCCCTTTCCATGGTCAGTTCTCATAAAAAGTGTGTAGCCTTTAATTCTTCAGGTGTATAAGTGAAGGACATGTGTCCTGGTCTTCCTAGCCAGCGGGTGACGTGAATAAAAAACTGCATGCAAATGGACTTGATTTATCAAGTCCATTTGCATGTGCAGAATGTCATCGCAGAGATGTCTACCAATGTGTGGACTCCTTGCTGAATAATAGCTCCAAGGTATCCAAGGTATAAGATGAAATGGATTTTCCCCTCTGCATTTTCTGTGCATGTGTAAAATAGTACAAAAACAAGCTTGATATAATTTTATGCATACTTATGCCTACTGCATTTTGCAAAGTGCATGACAGTGTGTGAACTCAAGTGTGCATCATTAAAACCATGACAAAAATCTTAATATAAATACATAGTATCAAAGAGAGATTTATATTATTTCATTCTTTCTTGGCTGTGCTTTATTTCATAAACTAGCAGAGGTTGCCCGGCGTTGCCGGGCTGTTTTAAATGGTGTTGGAAAGTTTTTTGTTGTTGTTGTTAATGTTTGTAAAGAAGAGGTTAGTCTATAATTGAAATTTTTGAAATTTTTATTTATACAAAAAAAATTTGATGGCCTGTTATAAACTGTGATGAGTTTTGTTTGGTGTTTTGGTTTTATGGATGAAAAAAAGAATAAAAGATTATATACTTTTTCCAAAAAAATTATTTAACCCAATATTTTTTAGTATGTATTTTTTTAAATTGTTGTACCGTAGGTAATAATTTAAAAAATGTGAAAGTACATGTTTTTCACAATAAATGTTTTTAAACTGTGTATTGATGTTTTTGTTTTTTATTTGAGTAAAAATTCAGCACAGGATTTTTGAATAGTTTTTATTTTATTTTATTTTATTGACATCTGTTTTTGATTTGTGTAAAATTGTGATTTTGTGTTATTTGTTTTTACTTGTTTTTTCTCTTGGGGCCTTTTGTGTGGGGCTGTTGTGTCTTTTTGATTTTTTTTTACTATTGTGGGCAGCAAGTGGTGCTGGTAGGGGTTATCTTGTATTTTGACTGTTTTTTCTCTCGTGGACTCTGGGTGGAGCTTCTTCCAATAAGTAGTCTCTTTCTTTATTCATTTCTTTTCCAGTCGTTGTGGTGTGAGGTCGTGTGGTGGTGAGTTGGCTGTTTTTCTTTATTTGGGGTGGTGGTGGTGGTTGGATTTTGTGGTGTTTGGCTGGGTGCTGGGTGTGTTTTGAAATTTGGTTTTTGTTTACTTTGTCTTGTTTGTTGGTATTATTTTTGTTTGTTTTTGTGTATTTTGGATGTTTTTGATTGTTTGTTTTTGTGTTTTTTGGTGTCCTACGGGGGATCCCCTCTCTGCCATCTCCCCTGGCTCTGGAAGGCTTGGGGGGACAGACCCCTTTTGTCTCCCCAAACCTTCCAGACTCATGGAACCCAGGAGAGGGGATCAAATCCAGGCCACCCTCTGATATTAAAAGGGAAATCTCAATTGTGGTTTCTCCTTTAATATCAGTGGCGGGGGGGCGTTGTGATCCCTCTCTCCGCTGACTTCCTTGGGTTTGGGAGGGTTGGGTGGAGAAAAGGGGTTTGTCTCCCCAACCCTTCCGGACCCAGGAGAGCCATCGGAGAGGGGGATCCCCCCCCCAAACTCCATTTTTAAAGAAAAGTAACCGTTTGGTTTCTTCTCTTTAATATGGGGCGTGTGTGTGTGTGTGGGGAGGGGAATGCCCTCTCTGCCAGGTCCCCTGGGCTCAGGAGGGTTGGGAAGACAGACTCCTTTGGTCCCCCCAACCCTCCCAACCCCAGGGAAGCCAGTAGAGAGGGGGAGCACAACACTCCCCCCCACCCAGTGATATTAAAGGGGAAACTCCGATTAGGAGCTTCAGGCGCCATTGGAGAGGGGGGCTTTGGTTCCCGCAGCTTGGCGGACTTGCTCTCCCGGTGTTTTTGTTTGTTTTAATTTTTGCGTGTCAGCTTCCTCAGCGTTCTGCGCGCTCATGGCGCGCAGGACGCTGGGGCTTGTAGTTATGGGTTTGTGCTTTGTGTTTGTGCTGCGTTTTTTTAAACAGTTTTCTTTTGATTGGCTGCGGCACGTTTCCGAACGTTCCTTGTGCCGCGCTGTGCGAGAGCCTCTCAGCCTGATTGGCTCTGGTGTGGCGCGGCGCAAAGAATGTTGGGAAATGAAGTTGTTTCCTTTTTTCGCGTTTGTGGGGCTGTTGCCCCACTGCCTGTTTTCTCAATCCTTTGTTGACCTGCGGACCCAGATCGGCCATGTGCACGAAGGGTGAGTGCAGGCAAGTAGGGCGAGGCATAGCAACCTATAGCAAGTTCCAATGGTTAACCCTTGGTTTTATAGGTTAAGATTGTGTGGGGAGGTACTATGGGTGTGTGTGTGTTAGAGATGCAAATAAATTGTCTACACCATGGTAACGTTAACACACCTTCTTTTCACACAGGTAGCTTTAAGGGATATATGTAAAATATGTAAAATATTTTGCCATCAGATGTGTATGTCCCAATAAACACATACACACACATAAACATATTGTTGCTGTGCTAAAGCTTTGCTGCTTGAGAAAGTCAACCATTCTAACTGAATTTGTCCTTCTTTGTTCCAATAAATATAACTGCTAATTGTTACATGTTTTCAGACCTTAGAAACTGCTTCCTTCACTTTTTAATGTTAGTGGTGAGTTTCAATCTAAGTTACACACAGAGCATCTGATCACATGTTAAGGCAATACGTAACTTCTCCTCTTGTCATGTTATTTCCACCACCAAAGCTCATAGATTTGTCAGTGCTACAAGCCTCCGACAAAGCCTTGCTATCACCAATGACAATGTATTTTGCTAAATTTGGATTAAGGAAGCCTCATGTCAGAATAAACAGACAAACTCCTCTTAAGGGTGGACTGCTTCTAGGTATGAAACTGGTGTTAATCTTGTGAGACCCTCATAAACAGGAAGGTGTTTCTTGCATCCCAGAGACTTTCAGTATGAACAGATCCACTTATAAACAATGTTTGGGAGGATTTCTTTATTACATCACACATTCAGCTATTGGTAATTCTGGCTAAGGAATTCTGGCAAATTTAGTTTTAAAAAAGAGAGAGAGGGGAACTTTTCCAGACTTTGCTTGTTAAATCAGCAAATGTGAAACCCAGGCTAGACTTGGATCCCTTCCTTTCCTTTCCAGCACATCTGCTTAGGAGAAGAATTGCTGCTGTTTGCTATGAGAAGGAAAAGAAAGGCAAAATCATTCTTCTCCTCTTGAGTAGTACTGAAGTACTGATATGGCACTGAAAAGAAAATAGGGCAGAAGGGAGTCTTGTCTAGATGTCAACATCTTCCACATTTGCACTGGCATATGAACTCAGATGTTCAAGTATGATTGATGCACCCACCACCGCTCACCTTGGCCCCAACAACACCGGAAGGAGATGAAGGCACCAACACCTGTGGCTGCTTGGATGGTGGGGCTTGCCTGCCCAGAGTGGGATAAAAGCCCACCACAGTCCCCAGACTGGGATGCGCCCGCCACCACTCACCTTGACCCCATCAATGCAGGAGGGGGGAGGATTGGGCTTAAAGAAGGCTGCAGCAGCAGCAGCGGGACTTTCATGGACACTGTTTCTGGAGTGGATTGGAAAGTGTGGGATGTTGCTGCTTCTTTTGAAATGCTGTTTTTGATATTTCGATATGCCATTGTATTTTTATTGTAATTATGTTTATTGTATTCAAATTAAATTAAATTAAATTAAATTAAATTAAATTATTATTATTATTATTATTATTATTATTATTATTATTATTATTATTATTATTATTATTATTATTATTATTATTATTATTATTATTATTATTATTATTATTATTGATCTCTATCAAGTATGATTTCTTATCTCATGAATGCAATACAAAATAATCCTCATTATTTGCAATTCCAAATTCCATAGACAGCTGGGTGCCAGTGTCTGATAACATAATAAGGAAGTTGCTGGGCTAAAATATCTTCCCAAATATTTTCCCTACCATTCAGACAGTGAAACACCTCCAAAAATTTCCTTGGTATTTTTGAAAGGGTTACTATTTAATACAGGGATTCTCAACCTGCGGTCCACAGGCTGGATGTGGCCCACGGCATGATTTCATTTCCCCCCCCCCATCTCCACCACACCAGGAAGTGCCATATGGTGGAGGAAGGGCAAAATGGCCATCCGCCCCCCAAAGCTGTCTGAGGGAGTGTGCCCCTTGCCCTGGTTTAAAAAGGTTGAAAACTCCTGATTTAATACTTCACCTCCCAGAATCACTCAACTATTATTGCTGTGGTAGGGAGATTATGCAAGATGTAATCCCAAAATTAACTTTTTAAAGCTCTTTATTTGCACACTGAATTGACTGAACATTATGATTGTTCACATAATGGAATGAACATCAGATCAGCTCATCTGTGTAATCCAATTGATGTTTAAGCTTAGACTCTATCAATGTTCTTTCCATGTACCTCATGGTTACCTCAAGGATACCTCAAGGATACAACCTTAAAAATGACAGAATGATGTCAGTCAGATTTCAAGGCAAACCTTTCAATGTCACTGTGATCCAAATATACGCACCAACCACTGGTGCAGATGAAGCCACAATGGACCAGTTCTATGAGGACTTACAACACCTCATAGAACAGACACCAAGAAATGATGTCCAAATTATACTAGGAGACTGGAATGCCAAAGTAGGAAATCAAAAAGTGGAGGGAATAACAGGCAAATTTGGTCTTGGAGTACAGAATGAAGCAGGGCAAAGATTGATAGAGTTCTGCCAAGAGAACGCACTGGTCATAGCAAACACTCTCTTCCAGCAACACAAGAGGCGACTTTACACATGGACATCACCAGATGGCCAACACCGAAACCAGATTGACTACATACTCTGCAACCAAAGATGGAGAACCTCCATACAGTCAGCAAAAACAAGACCTGGAGCAGACTGCGGCTCAGATCACAACCTACTGATCGCAAAATTCAGGCTTAGACTAAAGAAAATAGGGAAAACACGGAGACCAGAAAGATATCACCTAGACAGCATCCCTAAAGAATACACGGTGGAGGTGATGAACAGATTTAATGGCTTAGACTCGGTAGACAGAGTACCAGAAGAATTATGGACGGAGATGAGGGAAATCATGCAGGAAGCAGCAAAGAAAACCATACCAAAAGAAAATAAGAGTAAGAAAGCAAAGTGGTTGTCTGATGAGGCTCTTAAAATAGCAGAGGAAAGAAGGAACGCCAAAGTCAAAGGAGAAAGGAAAAACTACAACCATTTGAACACAGAATTTCAAAGAAAAGCAAGGAGAGATAAGGAAAACTACCTAAAAGAACAGTGCAGAGAAATGGAGGAAAACAGCAAAAGAGGCAGAACCAGAGATCTTTTCAAAAAAATCGGCGAAATCAAGGGAACATTTAAAGCAAAAATGACCATGATAAGGGACAAAGACGGAAAGGAGCTAGCTGATGCAGAAGAAATTAAGAAAAGATGGAAAGAGTACACAGAGGAACTTTACAAAAAGGACCTCAACACTCCTGACAATCACAATGATGAAGAAGTAGAACTTGAGCCAGACATCCTGGAGAGCGAAGTCATAAAGGCCCTAAAGAGCACTGCAAACAACAAAGCTAGTGGAGATGATGGTATCCCAGTTGAATTTTTCAAAGCGCTAAAAGATGACGGCGTCAAATTACTGCATTCATTATGCCAGCAGATTTGGAAAACAAAACAGTGGCCACAGGATTGGAAAAGATCAGTATACGTCCCAATCCCAAAAAAGGGCAATGCCAAAGAATGTTCAAATTATCGAACAATCGCGCTCATCCCACATGCCAGCAAGGTGATGCTCAAGATAATACAGGATAGACTTCAGCAACATGTGGAGAGAGAATTACCAGAGGTGCAGGCTGGTTTCAGAAGAGGCAGGGGGACTAGAGACCACATTGCCAACATACGCTGGATCATGGAGAAAGCAAATGAATACCAGAAACAAGTTTACTTTTGTTTTATTGACTACACCAAGGCATTTGACTGTGTGGACCACAACAAGATGTGGCAAGTAATTAAAGAGATGGGAATTCCAGAGCACCTCATATGCCTCCTGAGAAATCTGTACATGAACCAAGAAGCAACAGTTAGGACAGAACACGGAATTACAGAATGGTTTGGAATAGGAAAAGGAGTAAGACAAGGCTGCATTTTGTCACCATGCTTATTCAACCTATACACAGAGCACATAATGTGCAGTGCAGGGATGGAGGAATCACAATATGGGATTAAAGTCGCTGGGAGAAACATCAACAATCTGAGATATGCAGACGATACCACCCTAATGGCAGAAAGTGAGGAAGACCTAAAGGATCTCTTGATTGGGCTGAAGGAGGAGAGTGCAAAAGCTGGCTTGAGACTCAATATCAAGAAAACCAAGATAATGGCAACAGGCCCAATCAGTTCCTGGAAAATAGACGGGGAAGAAGTAGAAGCAGTGACAGATTTTACTTTCTTAGGATCAAAGATCACTGCAGATGGGGATTGTAGCCATGAAATAAAAAGGCGACTGATTCTTGGGAGACAAGCGATGAGAAACCTGGGGAACATAGTGAAAAGCAGAGACATCACCTTGAAAACAAAAATTAGAATAGTCAAAGCAATGGTTTTCCCAGTAGTAATGTATGGATGTGAGAGATGGACAATTAGGAAGGCTGAGCGTAGAAGAATAGATGCCTTTGAGATGTGGTGTTGGAGGAGGGTTTTGAGAGTCCCCTGGACAGCGAGGAGAACAAATAGGTCAATCTTAGAAGAAATTAACCCTGACTGCTCATTGGAAGGTCAAATAGTAAAGATGAAGCTAAAGTACTTTGGACATCAAATGAGAAGGGAGGATTCACTTGAGAAGGCATTGATGTTGGGAAAGGTGGAGGGCAAAAGAAGAAGGGGGAGGCCAAGGATGAGATGGCTAGATGGCATTGTAGACACAATGGGCACAGAGCTGGGAGGGCTGAGGGGGATGGTGGAGGACAGAGGCGCCTGGAGGAAAATGGTCCATGGGGTCGCAAAGGGTCAGAGTCGACTGTGCGACTGAACAACAACAACACAACAACATGGTAAGATCAAAATGTATTTTTCTTCTGGTTCATTATGGAATGGCGACCACTTTGCTCTGCACAGTCAGCTGTAGAAAGCACATTATAGACTAGGGCAGGGTTTCTCAACCTTGGCCCTCCAGATGTTATTGGACTTCAATTACCAGAGGCCTTGATGAGAAGGTATACTGACATGGGCTTCTGGGAACTGAAGTCCAAGACGACCTGGGGGCCCAATGTTGCGAAACCCTGGCATATTTCTCACATGCCATTTTGTCACATTATGTTCATCACAAAGTCAGATGAGGAATCTAGCAACAACTTATAATGAGGGAAAATCAGCACTCATCTTATTGATTTTTAAAAATCAAAATAAACCCTAAATTTACCAATCAACTTATTTAAAAAGACTTGAACTGAAAAATCTTATTCTGTCTATATAGGAAAAAAGCTTCCAAAACTATTTTCCAAGATGAATTTGAAGTGCTTCTTAGTAGTGTTTTCAAACCTGTGATGGAAGTCTTTTGGATCCATGGCATACTCTATTGAATTCAGGGTCTCAACACATTCCCTTTGGCAGAGGAAAACACTGGATCTATTACTATTCTCATCAACAAGAACTTCACTGCCTGAATAATTCATGCTGCATAATCATATTCCAGGTTCCTGTCAGGAGAACGAATCACCATATTATTATACTGCCAGATAGAGTAATTAAAAATTGATCACCATAGCAGCAAAAGCCCCTCCAAAGCAACAGCAGAAAGATTTAACATCAGGTTCTCGAAACATTGCTGCCGTTGTACCTATCGCAAAACCTCCATGACTACAAGTTGGAGCTGTACATACAAGCATTCAGTGTGGGTTATATTTACTGTTGAATCTGTTTGTGGATGTGGTGAGTGAATTAAATGAGGTGTTATCTTGGTGTTGTGTTCTGATGGTTTTACTGTACACATGGATTGAAATGTATCTGAGTCAATGTAACCTTGCCTATAGCAACAATGTAACCTTCAGCTGTATCATATAAGCCCTGTAATAGGACGCGAGCTAATGACCACCAGCTGGCAGCAGCGAGCGTCCAAGCTCTCTTGGTCCGAACTCATCAAAGGCAACAGCGCGGGAAGTTTTCCCGCCACTACCTACACCTGGACAAGAAGGGCGTGACCTGAAATGACGTCACGCAGACAGTAGCCAATGGGCTACCATGGCACCACGTTCAAATGTATTACTGCTGTATATAAAGAGCTATTGATCCGCCATTACCTCATGTTCCCTCTGTCCACGATGCAATAAACCTGAGTTAACCCAGCCCGAGGCTGTGTTCCGTGTCTTGGTTTGCATACACCAAATTGGCGACGAAGGTGGGATAATGGATCCCCACGGAACAGCCAGGGCACAGAGCGGGTTCAACATCACCAAACCGCAGGACTGGGAGCTGCTTGAGATGGACTTCCAGGCGGCACTGGTGGAACTCAGAGTCAAACAAGACGACGAGGAGAGGAAGAGGGCCATCCTCACCAGAATGCTCGGGATGGAAACCAAGCGGACGCTGGTGGGCATAATCGCTCCGAAGAAGGTGAGCGACTTTAAGGCGAGCGACATCATGAAGCTGCTGCGAGAGCGGTTCTGCCCCTCGAGGGCAATGTTTCCCGCTCGGAGCGCGTTTTGGAGGCGAGTCCAAGCGCCAGACGAGTCGGTTGAGGCATTCGTGGCCGCCATGAGGATAGCCGCCGCCCCCTGTAAATGGGGCGACATCCTGGAGATGATCCTCAGGGACGGCGTGTTATGTGGCCTGAAAGACAAGGAGGTGCAGCGCAGCTTGATGAATAAGGAGCCGCCACCCACGCTGGCCGAAGTCATAGAGGCCGCGGAAGCCGCAGAGTCCACGAATGCCGGAGTGGACGAGATGCATCAATGGCGTGAGTGGCGTCCTAAAGCCGGCAAGGCGGAAAATTCGGTGCACGGGAAGGCCGGACAGTCGGTGCACGCGACTCGGCGGGCCTCAAAGTCGTCTACGGAAGGCAGCGACGGCGAAGAGGTCCAGAAGGTCCGGAAGGGCGGTCGACGCTGCGAGGGTTGCGGAGCGGCCCACGAGCGCGCGAGATGCCCGTTCAGGAAGGCCGAGTGTTACACCTGCGGCCGTCGGGGGCACATCGCCAAGGCGTGCAGAAAGCGGAAAGAGGGCCGGAGGCAATCACAAGACCGCGCGGCCAGGCCGGACCGTCCAGCAAGGCCCAAAGATGGCGCCCAGACCACGAGGAAGCAGGACGGCGTGGGCCGCGTCTCGGACAGCAGCGAGGACGACGCCTCAGTGTTCAGCGTGTCCGCGGGACAGTCCCATTACTTCGTTGAGGTATTAGTACAAGGGGCCCCTATTAAGATGGAAATTGACTCGGGGTCCTCCTTTTCCATAATTCCCCAGAAAGAGTTCCTGAAAATCGACCCCCACGTGCGGCCAAAGCTTAAAGCGTTGAGGTCCACACTACGGGACGTACAGGGAAACAACATTCCGGTATTGGGGGTTGGGAAGTTTCGGGTCAATTTTAAGAGACATTCGGCGGAACTGCCCCTAGTTGTCCTGAAAGGGGGAAGCTGTAGCCTCCTGGGAACACAGTGGTTTCAGCCCTTAGGGTTGTTCATAGGGGGGGTGCATACCGTGGGGGGAGACCCAATACAAGCGGTTTGCGATGCGCATCCCGCCGTTTTTGAGAAAGGACTCGGGAAGTTCAAGGGACCCCCTGTAGCTTTCGACATAGACCCGGAGGTCCGCCCGATAAGACTCAAACCACGCAGGGTGCCGTTTGCACTCAAGGACAAGATAGAGGCGGAATTGGACAAACTGGTGGGCCAGGGGATTCTTATTCCTGTTGATTCCGCGGAGTGGGAAACTCCAATTGTAACGGCTCTAAAGGCTAACGGGGAGGTGCGCATTTGCGCAGATTATAAGTGTACAATTAACAAGGCGATCCGCCCTAATGCATACCCGGTGCCAGTGATAAGCCACCTTTTGGCCAGGCTAAATGGGGGAAAGTGTTTCGCTAAGCTCGATTTGGCACAAGCCTATCAGCAACTTCCTGTGACCCCCGCCACGGCCGCGGCACAAACGATAGTTACACATAAGGGAGCGTTCCAGGTGTCGCGGTTACAGTTCGGCGTGAACTCGGCACCCGGTCTTTTTCAATCGCTCGTGGAACGCCTCCTAAAGGGCCTGGAGGGGGTGTTGCCTTATTTTGATGACGTGTTGATAACAGGGGGGAGTGAGGCTGAACTAGCGAAAAGGTTGGACAAGGTACTGACCGTGTTCGAGAAAGCGGGGCTGAGATTGAGGAAGGATAAATGTGTTTTTTTCGAAACAGAGGTCGAGTTTTTAGGGTTCCGAATCACACCCGAAGGGATTAAGCCGTCTAAATCCAAGGTAGCAGCCATTAAAAAGGCCCCTCGCCCCACATCCAAGACCGAGCTGCAATCTTTCCTGGGGCTCCTAAATTTTTACCATACATTCCTCCCGCGGAAGGCGTCCGTGGCCGAACCGCTCCATCGGTTGCTGAAAAAGGAGGAGCCGTGGATGTGGGGTGACGAGCACGAGAGGGCGTTCAAGGAGCTAAAGCAACTCCTAACATCTGAGGCAATCCTGACGCATTTCGACCCCAAACGGCCTGTGGTCCTAGTTTGTGATGCATCCCCGGTGGGGGTGGGGGCGGTGCTTTGCCACGTGTTGGAGGACGGAAGGGAGGCCCCGGTAGCGTTTTACTCAAGGTCCCTGTCCCAAGCGGAGCGAAATTACGCACAAACCGACAGGGAAGCATTAGCAATCGTATCGGGGACCAAAAAATTTCACGATTTTTTGTATGGCCGCCCGTTCAAAATCGTGACCGATCACAAACCGCTGTTAGGGATTTTCACGGCACACAAGCCAACGCCGCAGATCCTGTCCCCGAGAATGCTGCGATGGGCTATTTTCCTCAACGCGTACCAACATGAGTTGGAGTACAGGCCCGGAAAGGAGATCAGCCATGCTGATGCGCTTTCGAGATCCCCTTTGCCATTGTCGGACGCCCAAAAGGCGAGAGCGGAAAAGGACCGCCAGGTGTTGCTAATTGAGGTTTTAGACGCTCCCCCAATAGTGCCAGCCGACATTGCTAGGGCGACAGGCAAGGACAGGACACTGGCGAAGGTTTGCTCATGGGTGCAAAAGGGGTGGCCGGGTTCGTCCCCGAGTACGGAGTTCGACCCGTTCTTTAGGAAAAAGCTAGAGTTGTCCCTAGAGAGGGGGTGCCTTCTGTGGGGCCAACGGGTGGTGGTCCCTGCGCCCCTGCGGACGAGGGTGCTCGAACTGCTGCACGTCAGCCACCCGGGCATAGTTCGTTCAAAGGCGCTGGCCCGGAGTTACTTCTGGTGGCCGCAGCTGGACACGGATATTGAGCACATGGTTGGCACTTGCGAGGCTTGCCAGGGGTCCCGCCCTGAGGCGGCCCGCCTTCCACATAGGGAATGGGACACAGCACGGGGACCATGGTCCAGGGTGCACGTAGATTTCGCTGGCCCATTCCGAGGAACCATGTTTCTCCTAGTCGTGGATGCGTTCTCCAAGTGGCTGGAGGTTATCCCGGTAAAAAGCACGTCCTCCGCCACGACAATTAGCCGGCTACGGAGAGTCTTTTCCACGTTCGGTTTACCCGACACTTTAGTCAGCGATAACGCTAGTTGTTTCACCTCCGCTGAGTTCGGGGCATTCATGGAGACAAACGCCATTCGGCATATCACGTCCGCACCGTTTCACCCGGCCACGAATGGCCAAGTGGAACGGTTGGTGCGTACAACAAAGGAGGCGCTGCGGCGCATGGGCCCGGGGGACCTGAATCACCAAGTGTGCCAATTCCTCTTAGCGTATAGGGTGACCCCTTTGGCATCCGGCTACTCGCCGGCGGAGCTCTTGATGCGGCGAAAACTGACCACGCTCCTGTCCAGGCTAGACCCAACGAGAGTCGAGGATAAAGGAAAAAACGTGGGGTTGGCAGTCTCGAAAGGTTTCGCTGCCGGTGACCCTGTTCACTGCAGGAACTATTCCAGCGCAGGGCCAGCCTGGGTGCCAGGGACGGTTGTAGAACAGACGGGGCCAGTGTCGTACCGGGTCGAGACGAACACCGGCCTCCTCTGGAGGAGGCACGCAGATCAACTGAGGCACAGAGTGATTGGGCCGGTCAGTGGAGCTCAGCAACAGGATTCAGCGTTAGGGTTCTCCCCCACCCGCTTAACCCAAGGGGGAGACAGCAGTGGACAACAGTCCCAAGCATGGGGGGAAGGAAGCAGAAGCAGCGGCCCCGACTCGTATCCTTTTGATACGCCAGCTCTAGCAGGGGCCGGGGAAGGGGGAGAGGAGTTCGCGACCGCTGCCCCCGATAGTGATTTTGATTTTGATTTGGCGAGCCGGGGGGGTTTTCAGGAGTGTTCCCCCACCCATCCAAGCGAGAAGAGGGGTTTTTCGTTAGCCCCCAGTGCCCCCGGTTCCTCCCTAAGAAAGAGCACACCTCCCAACAGCGCCGCGGAGCCGCGGAAAGTCACTAACGAGTCTCCCTCTCATATTGCAGGACAGGAGACCAGGGGACAAAGAGAAGGTAGCAATCCCAGGGAGAGGCAGCCCGCACCGAGACCCCAGCGTGTTCGAAATAAGCCATCTTGGCTGAGAGACTTTGTCTCATAAGGGGGGGGGGGGAGTGTGTTAAGGTGGGCTCGAGACTTTGTCTCGTCCTAGGGGGGAGGGATGTTGTGTTCTGATGGTTTTACTGTACACATGGATTGAAATGTATCTGAGTCAATGTAACCTTGCCTATAGCAACAATGTAACCTTCAGCTGTATCATATAAGCCCTGTAATAGGACGCGAGCTAATGACCACCAGCTGGCAGCAGCGAGCGTCCAAGCTCTCTTGGTCCGAACTCATCAAAGGCAACAGCGCGGGAAGTTTTCCCGCCACTACCTACACCTGGACAAGAAGGGCGTGACCTGAAATGACGTCACGCAGACAGTAGCCAATGGGCTACCATGGCACCACGTTCAAATGTATTACTGCTGTATATAAAGAGCTATTGATCCGCCATTACCTCATGTTCCCTCTGTCCACGATGCAATAAACCTGAGTTAACCCAGCCCGAGGCTGTGTTCCGTGTCTTGGTTTGCATACACCAAACTTGGTACCAAAACAAAAGGTGAAGGCTGCACTTCATTTGAAAAGGCAATAACAGTGCCTACGCATGGACTGCCTCTGGCGAGAGGAAAGCGATGAAATCCCAGCTGTTGAAATTACACAATCCCTTCCAGGCTTAGAGGAATATTGCTCAGGCATTTGATTAACTGTCAAACACATTAATCAATTTCTCACCAGCTGGGTTTTTGTTCACAGGATCAGAAGGTGTTTAGTGTATGAAACTAAGACACAGGACACAGCCTCGGGCTGGGTTAACTCAGGTTTATTGCATCGTGGACAGAGGGAACATGAGGTAATGGCGGATCAATAGCTCTTTATATACAGTAGGAATACATTTGAACGTGGTGCCATGGTAGCCCATTGGCTACTGTCTGCGTGACGTCATTGTGGGTCACGCCCTTCTTGTCCAGGTGTAGGTGGTGGCGGGAAAGCTTCCCGCGCTGTTGCCTTTGATGAGTTCGGACCAAGAGAGCTTGGACGCTCGCTGCTGCCAGCTGGTGGTCATTAGCTCGCGTCCTATTACAGGGTTTATATGATACAGCTGAAGGTTACATTGTTGCTATAGGCAAGGTTACATTGGCTCAGATACATTGTAATCCATGTGGAAGGTAAAACCATTAGACACAACATCCCTCCCCCCTAGGACGAGACAATGTCTCGAGCCCACCTTCGACACACTCCCCCCCCTTAGGAGACAAAGTCCCTCAGCCAAGATGGCTTATTTCGAACACGTTGGGGTCTCGATGCGGGCTGCCTTTCCCCGGGTTTGCTACCTTCTCTTTGTCCCCTGGTTTCCTGCCCTGTAATTGGAGAGGGAGACTTGTTAGTGACTAGCCGCGGCTCCGCGGCGTTGTTGGGAGGTGTGCTCTTTCTCGGGGAAGAACCGGGGGCACTGGGGGCTAACGAAAAACCCCTCTTCTCGCTTGGAAGGGTGGGGGAACACTCCTGAAAACCCCCCCGGCTCGCAAAACCAAAATCAAAATCAAAATTACATTCGGGGGACGCGGCGGCGGCCGCACATTCCTTTTCCCTCCCCCCGGGCTCTGATAGAACTGGGGTATCAAAAGGATATGAGTCGGGACCACCGCTTTCCCCCCCCGGTTTCGGACTGCTGTCCCTCAATGTCTCCCCCTTGGGCTAAACGGGTGGGGGAGAACCCTATCGCTGAATCCTGTTGCTGAGCCCCACTGACCGGCCCTTCACTCACTCGGCGCCTCAGTTGGTCAGCGTGTCTCCTCCAGAGGAGGCCGGTGCTCGTTTCCACCCGATATGACACTGGCCCCGTCTGCTCAATTACTGTACCCGGCACCCAGGCTGGCCCTGCGCTTGCATAGTTCCTGCAGTAAACAAGGTCGCCGGCGGCGAACCCTTTCGAGACTGCCAATCCTATGTTTTTCCCTTTGTCCTCGACTCTCGTCGGGTCCAGCCTGGACAGAAGCGTGGTCAGTTTTCGCCGCATCAAGAGTTCTGCCGGCGAGTAACCTGACGCTAAGGGGGTCACCCTATACGCTAATAAGAACTGACACACTTGGTGGTTTAGGTCCCCCGGGCCCATGCGCCGCAGCGCATCCTTTGTTGTCCTCACCAACCGTTCCACTTGGCCATTCGTGGCCGGGTGAAACGGCGCGGATGTAACATGCCGGATGGCGTTTGCTTCCATGAATGCCCCGAACTCCGAGGAGGTGAAGCAACTCGCGTTATCGCTGACTAAAGTGTCGGGTAAACCGAACGTGGAAAAGACCCTCCGTAGCTGGCTAATTGTTGTGGCGGAGGACGTGCTCTTTACTGGGATAACCTCCAGCCACTTGGAGAACGCATCCACCACCAGGAGAAACATGGTTCCTCGGAATGGGCCAGCGAAATCTACATGTACTCTGGACCACGGCCCCCTTGCTGTGTCCCATTCCCTATGCGGGAGGCGGGCCGCCTCTGGTCGGGATCCCTGGCATGCCTCACAAGTGCCGACCATGTGCTCAATGTCCGCGTCCAGCTGAGGCCACCAAAAGTAACTGCGGGCCAGCGCTTTCGAACGCACGATGCCCGGGTGGCTGACGTGCAGCAGTTTGAGCACCCTCGGCCGCATGGATGTAGGGACCACCACCCGTTGGCCCCACAGCAGGCACCCCCTTTCTAGGGACAACTCTAGCTTTTTCCGAAAGAATGGGTCGAATTCCGTGCTCGGGGATGATGCCGGCCACCCCTTTTGTACCCATGAGCTGACTTTCTCGAGCGTTCTGTCCTTGCCTGTCGCCCTAGCAATATCCGCTGGTACAATTGGGGGTGCATCTAAAACCTCAATTAGTAACACCTGGCGGTCTCTTCCTACTCTAGCCTTCTGGTCGTCCGACAAGGGCAAAGGGGATCTCGAAAGTGCATCAGCATGGCTGATCTCTTTTCCGGGCCGGTACACCAACTCGTGTTGGTAAGCGTTGAGAAAAATGGCCCATCGCAACATTCTCGGTGATAGTATCTGCGGGGTGGGCTTGCTTGCCGTGAAAATCCCTAACAGTGGCTTGTGATCCGTCACGATTTTGAACGGGCGGCCATACAAAAAATCGTGAAACTTTTTGGTCCCCGCTACAATTGCCAATGCCTCCCTGTCGGTTTGTGCGTAATTTCGCTCTGCCTGGGACAGGGACCTTGAATAAAATGCAACCGGGGCTTCCCTTCCGTCATCCAACACGTGGCAAAGTACCGCCCCCACCCCCACCGGTGACGCATCACAGACTAGGACCACCGGCCGTTTGGGGTCGAAATGCGTTAGAATTGCGTCAGAGGTCAAGAGTTGCTTTAATTCTTTGAACGCCCTCTCGTGCTCGTCACCCCACACCCAAGTCTCCTCTTTTTTAAGCAACCGATGAAGCGGTTCGGCCACGGACGCCTTCCGCGGAAGGAATGTATGGTAAAAATTGAGGAGCCCCAGGAATGACTGTAGCTCGGTTTTGGATGTGGGGCGAGGGGCCTTTTTGATGGCTACTACTTTGGATTTGGATGGCTTGATACCCTCGGGTGTGATCCTGAACCCTAAGAACTCGACCTCGGTTTCGAAAAAAACACATTTGTCCTTCCTCAGTCTCAGCCCCGCTTTCTCGAACACAGTTAGTACTTTGTCCAATCTCCGTGCCAGTTCGGCCTCACTCCCCCCTGTTATTAATACGTCATCAAAATAAGGTAACACCCCCTCCAGCCCCTTCAGGAGGCGTTCCACAAGCGACTGAAAAAGGCCGGGTGCCGAGTTCACGCCGAACTGTAAACGCGACACTTGGAACGCTCCTTTATGTGTGACTATCGTTTGTGCCGCGGCCGTGGCGGGTGTTACGGGAAGCTGCTGATAGGCTTGTGCCAGGTCGAGCTTAGCGAAACACTTTCCCCCATTTAGCCTAGCCAAAAGGTGGCTGACCACCGGCACCGGATAAGCATTAGGGCGGATCGCCTTGTTAATCGTACACTTATAATCAGCGCAAATGCGCACCTCCCCGTTAGCCTTCAGAGCTGTTACAATTGGAGTTTCCCACTCCGCGGAATCAACAGGAATAAGAATCCCCTGGCCCACCAATTTGTCCAGTTCCGCCTCTATTTTGTCCTTTAGTGCGAAGGGCACTCTGCGCGGTTTGAGTCTTATCGGGCGGACCTCCGGATCTAGGTCGAAGGCTACAGGGGGTCCCTTGAATTTTCCGAGTCCTTTTTCAAAAACGGCGGGATGCGCATCGCACACCGCTTGTATTGGGTCCACCCCCACTGCATGTACTCCCCCTATAAACAGGCCTAAAGGCTGGAACCACTGTGTCCCTAGGAGGCTACAACTCCCCCCCTTGAGGACAACTAAGGGCAGCTCCGCAGAGTGTCTCTTAAACTCAACCCGAAATTTCCCGACCCCCAACACCGGAATGCTGTTCCCCTGTACATCTCGTAGCGTGGACCTCAAAGTTTTAAGTTTGGGCCGCACGTGGGGGTCGATTTTTAGAAACTCTTTCTGGGGAATTATGGAATAGGAGGACCCCGAGTCAATTTCCATCCTGATGGGGGCCCCTTGTACTAGTACCTCAACGAAATAATGGGACTGTTCCGCGGACACGCTGAGCACTGGGACGTCGTCCTCGCTGCTGTCCGAGACGCGGCCCACGCCGTCCTGCTTCCTCGTGGTCTGGACGCCATCTTTGGGCCTCACTGGACGGTCCGGCCTGGTCGAACGGTCTGGTGACTGCCTCCGGCCCTCCTTCCGTTTTCTGCATGCCTTGGCGATGTGCCCCCGACGGCCGCAGGTGTAGCATTCGGCCTTTCTAAACGGGCACCTCGCACGCTCGTGGGCCGCTCCGCAACCATCGCAGCGGCGCCCCCCTTTTCGGACCTTCTGGACCTCCTCGCCGTCGCTGCTCTCTGAGGACGACTTTGAGGCCCGTTGAGTTGCGTGCACCGACCTTTCCGCCTTGCCGGCTCTGGGACGCCACTCACGCCACTGGTGCATCTCGTCCACTCCAGCATTCGTGGACTCTGCGGCTTCTGCGGCCTCGACGACCTCTGCCAGCGTGGGTGGCGGCTCCTTATTCATCAAGCTGCGCTGCACCTCCTTGTCTTTCAGGCCACACAGCACGCCGTCCCTGAGGGCAATTTCTAGGATGCTGCCCCATTTACAGGGGGCAGCGGCTACCCTCATGGCGGCCACGAATGCCTCGACCGACTCGTCCGGCGCTTGGACTCGCCTCCAAAACGCGCTCCGAGCGGGAAACATCGCCCTCGCGGGTTGGAAGCGCTCCCGTAGCAGCTTCATGATGTCGTCCGCCTTAAATTCGCTCACCTTCTTTGGAGCGATGATGCCCACCAGCGTCCGCTTGGTTTCCGTTCCAAGCATGCGGGTGAGGATGGCCCTCTTCCTCTCCTCATCGTCTTCCTTGACTTTAAGCTCCACCAGCGCCGCATGGAAGTCCATCTCAAGCAGCTCCCAGTCTTGCGGTTTGGTGATGTTGAACCCGCTCTGTGCCCTGGCTGCTCCTTGGGAATCCATTGATCCCATCCTCGTCGCCAATTTAGTGTATGAAACTAAGACACAGGACACAGCCTCGGGCTGGGTTAACTCAGGTTTATTGCATCGTGGACAGAGGGAACATGAGGTAATGGCGGATCAATAGCTCTTTATATACAGTAGGAATACATTTGAACGTGGTGCCATGGTAGCCCATTGGCTACTGTCTGCGTGACGTCATTGTGGGTCACGCCCTTCTTGTCCAGGTGTAGGTGGTGGCGGGAAAGCTTCCCGCGCTGTTGCCTTTGATGAGTTCGGACCAAGAGAGCTTGGACGCTCGCTGCTGCCAGCTGGTGGTCATTAGCTCGCGTCCTATTACAGGGTTTATATGATACAGCTGAAGGTTACATTGTTGCTATAGGCAAGGTTACATTGGCTCAGATACATTGTAATCCATGTGGAAGGTAAAACCATTAGACACAACAAGGTGCAACAGTCATTTGGCTTCTTGCTCTGTACTACATCTGAGGGACAACGAAAACAAGTAGAAATTTGTGCACAGCAAGGTCTTGCTATTCTGATGTTATAGATCAGTGGTTCTTAACCTGGATTTGATCAAACCCCAGAGGTTTGGTGAGTCAGTCTCAGGAGTTCAGTGGAGGTGTGTGTGTATCCATTCCATTCACCAGAGTATTTATGGCAAATTCTACGAAAGGTTAGGTAAATGCACGTATGAAACCTGCAAGGGTTCAGTACCTCCAACAAGGTTAAGAACCACTGTTATAGATGTATGAATGTAGCATCACATGTTGAAATTGGTTGTATGTGAACATCTGTGCAAGTTGCAAAAAATGTGGGAGTGCAAGGAGCTGCCTAATATGGTCAGGCTATCATGCAGTTCAGCAGGTCATCATTAACTGACAATGGACCACAGGAGAATAAGAAAGTCATACTATTGGCCCATGTAGCCAGAGATGTGAACCTTGACAGGCAATAGCTTCTCAAAGTTTTAGGAAGGGCTAGCAGAGGTGCCTGGCCATTGTCTGGGTGGGACCGACGCAGGGCTGGGGAGAAAGTGGGGGCCCACCTCTCGCGTGCCAAGCTTACCTTGTGTGTTGGGGGGATGAGATGTTGTTACCATCGCTGCCCGGGCCTGATGCCTCAGTCCGGGTGGTGCATGATGCCCAGTGCATGGCCGAAGGTGTGAGACAGTGGAGGCATCAGGCCTCTACCTGAAGAGGCGGCCGGTGGCCGGCTGGAGCTGTTGGTGTCACTGGGCGCATGGTGGTGGGGCTCCCATGCACATGCACACATTCCCGTCGTGGCTGGGAAGGGGGCCCACACGGGTGCCCATGGCTGCCAACTGGCCATTCCTGCTTGTTGTTCTCCATTTGTTACATGGGCACCATTTTACTGTGCATGGGCACCATTGTTAGGCAGTCATTTGTGACTTTGGCTGTCTGCTGTGGAATTGTGATGCCTGCATGCTTGCGCATGCAGGTGCACCAGGGGCACTATAGGGATGCCTGCAGGTGGGGCTTATGCCCCACCCACACAGGCCCCGGACCTCCCCTCTTTGACCTCTGGGATGTGGAAGGTAGGTCCAGGACAATTGTCGAGGGGGTGGGTCGCGAGGGGGGGAGGGTATTCAGGACATAAAAATGTACGTCTTTGCTTTATATATTAAGATTATTTCCTAACCCTATCTTGAGATATCTGGTATTCCCTAGTGCAGCGTTTCCCAAACTATGTTCTATGGAACACTGGTGGACTTCAATTTCCAGAAGCCTAAGTCAGTATATTGGCTGATCAGTGCTTTGGGAGATTGACTTAGGCTTCTGGGAACTGAAGTCCAAAAAACCAAATGTTGGTAAACACTGGTCTATTGGTTTCCCATCCATGCCTGAGAGGGACCAGCAGGACCATTTAGCCCAGGTCTCATATTTGAGAGGAGCTCAAATTTTGGCTGCTGTTGAGTGGCATATATATGCAGGGGAGCAACATATGTAACAAAGGTTGTACCTTTTGGGGAGGTAGAGCACTGCTACACCATGTTCAGGTTATCCCCGGTCAGCCTATTCCTGCTGGCCCCTTTACTTCTAATCATCATATAATAGTTTCCTAATCTGTCACTCAATCACTTAGTCTTTACCATCTGTTCCTATCTGAAATCCCCTGACTCTCAGTCCTAACTGAATCTGAGGGTGGGGGGAGGAGGTGGACAGATCCAAGAACAAAGAGCATCCATATCTGAAAGTTGTCTGGAGCCTGCTCCCATCCAAGTGCTAATAGGGCTAAGTTGCCTTGGCATCCAAAATCAAACCCAAACACAAGACTGGATGTGTTTGGGTCAGTTCAGTACTGTTGCCCAGTAGCTTTCCTATGTGTCCATCAGGGGTGTTTCTGAGACATCTCCGAAATGGAAATGCTAGAGACTCAATCTGTGACCTTCAGTGGAGTATACAGTAAAACGCATAAAGAGCGCCTTGTTTAGAGACTAACTCGCTTAAAGAGCAGAATTGTTTAGAGACTAACTCACTTAAAGAGCAGAATTTTGTCTGAATGGTCACCTCGCTTAACAACTAAATTGGGGTTTGCAATCCCCCCCCCAGAAGTCACAATTGGTCACTTACAATGGTGTTTTGCTTAAAGAGCAAACTCGCTTAAAGACCAATCCTGTGGTATATTCTTCTCCTTCAGTGGAGTATATATTTTTCCACTCCTGCATTGTCCTTCTCCCCTAAACAAAGCAAGTTCCACATAAAGCTAGCTCTTTGATTGTTGTCCAGGTCCCGTCCCACCACACACACACACACACACACACACACACACACACACACACACACACACACACACACACACACACACACACACACACACAGATTTCTAGTTCTTTTCTTCTGCCACCACAGTGGTTGTTTATTAATCCTCTCCCTCTGGTGTCCCTTAGCATCAGTACTACAAATCAATATACAGACAATAACTGGCCTGGACTGTGAAACAATGAATAACATAATAAATCCTTTCTTCTCACGTCACCTACAGAACAGAAAGACTTCATTTTAAAAAAGGAGGTCTCACCCAAATGAAGAAAATTGTGGTTTTTTAAAAGAACACAAACTAAACAAAATAATTATTTGAGAAACCTAAAAAGTAAAAATATATCTCAGTAAAACTAAAATAAAAATCCGTTCAGTACATTGGAAACACAAAACAGGCATTGAAGTAGTTGGAGTATGAGATGATAAAGAAATGAACAATGTGAATGAATTGCTTCCTTATTCCCAATTCTCAATTCCTTTAGTGTTTAGGGACATATACTGTAAATGTGTGGCTTTTAGCCAACTAGATAGTTAGGCTATGCTCCACAGTTTCAGCCAAATAAGAAATAAGGGACATTTGTTTAGAAAATATTTTTTCCCAGTTTCAGGATTCTTTTTATTTTCAAACACAAGGTATAGCTATGGGTAGTCGCATAGCACCCAGTGTAGCCAACCTGTACATGATTTATTTTGAAAACAAGGTTATTCTGAACCCTGATTTTTATCCATTTTTTCACATATTATGCTATACAAGAGATTCACTGATGGCCTCTTTTTCATTTTTGGTAAACATTGTATCATACAAGACTTTATAACACGGTTTGACAACCAGGACCCTAATTTGAAATTTTCTTCTGACATGGACCTTAAATCCTTATCATTTTTAGACAACAATGTTAATATCTCCTATCAAGGAACTTTGTGCATGAAACTCTTTCATAAACCCACAGACAGAAATGTTTATCTCCAGTTTGAGTCATTCCATCCACATTATTTAAAAAATAACATTCCATATAGTCTCTTCTCTAGGGCAAAAAGGAACTCCTCTACTGAAGGAGACTTTCTGGAATCAGCTAATAATATCAGGGAGGCTTTACATCAAAAAGGCTACCCCCATCACATCATCGATGGTTCCTTTGATAAGATTTTAAAAAAATACCCAGAAACGTACTTTTGACACAGAAAAAGAAAACCAGCAAATTTGGAATCAATGGTCTCTGGAGTTCTCTCCGTTGGCCAATGATGTTAAAAAGATTATACATAAACACTGGCATATCCTTGGTGACATACCAGGATGCAATGAAAAACCAGTTATAGGTTTTAGAAGGACCAGATCTCTGGGTAACATAGTAGCACATACTGAGTGCATGGCCAGACAGGGACTAACATGGAATATTATATGCGGTCATTACAGATGTCACAACTGTGTCATATGCAAATTTGTCTGGGAAACAAAGGCTGTATCCTTTCCAGAAGTTGATTTCCATCTTAAACTCAAAAACTTTCCAAACTGTATTTGCATGAATTGCATTTATTTAAGGATTTGTCCTTGTGGTAAGAAATATGTTGGAAAAATCTTCAAGACCCATTAAGATACAAATTGGACAACATAGGTCCATAATTAGAAACCAGGTATTACAAGCACCTTTAGTCAAGGAGGGTCACACAGATTAGCATCTCAAGTTTGTAGTTCTTGAAGTTGTGCAACCTAAACCTTTTGGGGAAAAAACAATTTTTGATACATTGTTGTTGCAGAGAGGAGCATTTTATATTCACTGTCTAAAGACTTTGGTTCCATCAGGTTTGAATAATGAGTTGGATCTTTCTTGTTTTTTAATAATCATTTGCATAGTTTTATAATTCTGAGTATGTTGTCACTTTAAAAACCAAGCCATTTATATCTCCTTACTGTATCTTTAAAAGAAAAAGAAAATTATCCCTCATTAATACATCACTTGACACACAATATATATTGCAAACAGTGTACCATATGTTTTAACATCTTCAAAGCTTATTATGATAGGATGTATCTTCAAGACCCTGAAGCTAGTAGATGCATTAAAAAAACTCTTGGTATGTATTATGTTTAGATATCTTGGTTTAAGGCTTACAGCAAAACTATAATGTGTTGTCAGGGTGTATGATTTTGTTTTCATTCTATTGTTTACAGAAAAATACTTAAGATTATATCCTGACAAAGAAAAATTCTTTTGGAAAACTGGCAATACCAGAACAGGTTTGATGATACTTATGTTATTTTTTACTCCTTCACATTCTTGCAGTAAAAGATACTTGAAAGATACTTCTGCTTCAAATGGTTTCTTTCATTTGCATCTGCACTGTTTGGCCCTATGTTCATGTAAATGAGAAATAAAGAGCATGTTCAGACAGGATACATAGCTAGCTAGCTAGCTAGAGTTCTTGGGGATTACTTGAGGTTATGGCATCCACACATTGCAGATGCTGGAGGGCCTCAACCTCCTCCCCCTCCCAACACACACACACACTAAATTGAATCCCTATTAGGGAGTTCTACTTTTGGGGGTAACTCCGGCAAACCAGGAGGATTGAGGACACCTGTGCTGGCCCTGCGAGGGGGATAAAATAAGACCTGCTTGCTGCCTCCCCTGTCGCCAGCGCCAATGCCGTGCTGCGGAGCCCCGCTCCCAGTCCGGCAAACTGGGAGGATTGAGGGAACCTGCACTGGCCCTGCGAGGGGGATAAAAGAAGACCTGCTTTGCTGCATCCCCAATCACCAGCATCAACGCCGTGCTGTGGTGCCCCACCTCCTGGTCTGGCAAAGGTCCTTGGCCACAGCTGTGGGGGGGGGGGGCATCCTCGTCTCCCATCGCTTGCGGGAGGGATAAACGGCTGTGGGCCACCGCCTGAGGACATGGACTCCACTTCGGCAGGGGTGAGGACGCCCTCGGTTAGGAGCGTGTGTACTTGCGCACCTGCTGGCATTTCCGCCCCCCCCCCCAACCCAGGTTTGGAAGGACGGGAAGGGTCTGTCTTGGGGTATATTTTTATTATATTGTATGCTGTTTTGGCAGTCTATATGTATTATAGTGTTTTTATTGAACATTGTATTTCTTGAACATTGTATTTCTGGGACCTTTGTTACCTTTATTGTCATATTGATTGTATAGATTTTCTTGTAACTATTGTGTTGCTTTTGCTGCTGCTGCTTGCTAGATTTTGTATTTTGTATCACATATATTATTGCTGTGAACCACCTTGAGTTGCCCGTTGGGTAAGAAAGGTGGTATAGAAATAAAACTTCAATTCAATTCAATTTACTCCCACCCACTGATTGGGCACTTATGCTTTTCTGAGTACTTAAACTGCTTGGTCTGGACATACCCAAAGAAAACTTTTAGTCTCACAAGTAGCTAAAGCTCTGCTTTAGGAAGAAAAGTATAAGAGGGATAAATGGAATTTTTTTCCTGCTGTTTTTGTCTTTATTGTGGGTGATGTGGGACAATCCAGTTTTTTTTAAAAAAAATGCTTTCAAATAAGATATCTGTGTATTTATGCAGACACAAATGATACAACAGTTCATTTTCCACCTACCAAGAAGCACAGGCGATTGTCCCATTTCATTCTGACATAAAACCTATTACATAGTTTAGGCCCAGAGAGAGAGAACCATGTGTCCAGAACCAAATCAGTTGCTTCAGGGAACTGAGTTCCAATGGCTCAATGATAAAGTCCATCAGCTGTCTATTGAGGAGTTTCTCTCTTTTGCATCAATAATTAATGAAATGTCTCAGCAAACGGCTGTTTTATATAATATGTTGGAAAATACAGAAGTGGCTAAGATGCTGACTGGAAAGTGGGAGGTCAGCAGTTCGATTACTGAGTACTGCAGGACGGAATGAGCTCCCATTTTTGTCCCAGCTCCTGCCAACCTAGCAGTTCAAAAGCAAGAAATTGCAAGTAGATAAATAGGGACCACTTCAGTGGGAACATAAAAAGTGTTCTGTGGACTCCGGTGTCTAGTCATGCCTGCCACATGACCACAAAAACATCTGCAGAAGCAGACAACACTGGCTCTTCAGCTTTGAAACAGAGATGAGCATTGAACCTTAGAGTCAGATACGACTGGCTTTCGAGCTAGGGAAACCTTTACCTTTACAAAATATTTGCTTGTAAAAATGTTCATAATCTATGTAGGGATTTTAAAAATGTCTTCACTCATGACCAAACAAGATATTTCTCCTAAGTACAATATTATCTTTGTTGTCCTTTATTCGAGGAAGGCAGACGTGGCTAAGCCTTCACTGGCATCTCAGAAAACAGGTTACAAATCCTCCCTTTGGTAATATGTAGCACAGGCATTGTTTTATGCTACACTAACAAACCTTTTGGAGGCAGGACTTTGCTTGGTTTTTATAGCTGTTGACATTTTGTTCCTTTAGTTTTTATAGTTACTGACATTTTGTTCCCATTTTATTAGTATGCCTTTTCTCCAAAATAAAAATAAAACTATGAGTTAATGGTGTTTTTGTCTGGCCAGGTTATCTTGCTATGGTAATAGAGTGTCAGGCAGTGGCTGACTAACCTGACAACCCTGAGGACTATCAGCCTTGGGTGCAGAAGTCCACAGGGAAAGGTGATGGTGGATTAAATCCCACTTGAATCCATCTTGATGGAGGGCAGCAGCTTCATCAATACTGGCCCAGGGCTGATGAAGATTTTGCATGCCAAAAGGACTCAGGACCAGAAAGTGACTCGTGGAAGTAGATTGGTGGTACTGGTGTCATGCTGTGATGTGGAAGGCAGATTAAAGGCCATTGCATTATATTCTCAGGACAGTCTTCATGCCCGATTGCCATGAATATCACCAATATTCAGATTCAGATATGGCAGAAGAAGAAGAAGAAGAAATGGTGTCAATTTAGAGTATTTGAAAATGGGTGAAAAGGGCACTGATGGCTTACCACCACTGGAGCAGACGCTCCCCCAAAAAAACATTTGGGGCAATATGCTGCCCAAACAGGTCCACATACTCCATGTTGACACCAAGTCCTATCTGACATTGTCAGCACCTTATTATGTCATATTATGTTTATTTGAGCAACAAACATAATGAAAAATAGTATTTATTTGCAATGCAGAATTCACCATGAAGGAACATAATTACCTTCTAATTTATTTTTAGCAGGATCAACACCACCATGGACCTTGGCGTCACGGATGATTGAAAAACTCATTACTCAATGGGGTTCCACATAATTTATCTTGGGGAGGAGGGGGGTTCTGTGCTTGAATGATGCTGATGCTATACTTGTCTGACATCTTGAGCATGGCAGTTTATGTGAAGCTAGCAAGAATGCCCATTTGTTTGAATTAATGAGATAATATTTCTTTCCTGCCTTTTATTTCCACTGACTGGGACATTAGCTAACAAATTAATCTAAATCCACAGGCCTCATTTCACTACTTCTGGGGTAGATGCATTTCAAGCTGTTCAGAAACAGATACTGAATATATTTCAACAAAATATTGACAGCATTTCAGCTTGCCAAAGATAACAAGTAGAGAAAGCAAAAAGCTATGCTCAGAAAGGAGCCCATACCTTAATCTCAGCAATTCTATCAAGTATCATAAGGGCAAAATGCCTCCACACATGAAAAGGCAGCATGTCAAGGAGAGAGTAAGCATAGAACTGTTCTCTCTGAATAACCAGTTTTCTACTATGATGGAGGAAGTTATAGGATGGGAAGAATATTCAAATGAATGTATACCATATTTCATCTGCTTTCTGATAGTTACATAGTTCATTCTGTTCAGTAATGATATGAGTGATTGTATTTCTCACATTTGTCAGGCTATAACTAAAAATTCAGATGATGTTTAGGTAACATACTTGCCTAGTTAAATATTAAATCATTTAATTTTGTGTGTGTAGGGGGGAGTCATTTATTGAAAATTTTAAATCCTATAAGAGTTCTTTTCCTACCTGGAAAAAGTATCAAATGAAAGAGTGGTAGGCAAAGAAAAAAATGTATTCAGTAGAGATGTTAGCCCCCCCTCCCCCCCTCCAACAACATGTTCTGTACTCCAACAAAGGGAACACAAATTGGTTTGTGATCTTTTCATGAATCCCCATTCTAATCCTTCTCCATTCTTTAATGATATTTATGCATTTCTGGTTCTTTTTAAAATCTCCATTTCTGTGAATGGGGAGATGCAGATGACAACACTGAGTGTTGCAGAGTGGGCAGAAGAACATCAGTGATAGTCTGCAGAGCTGGGTGTTTTGTTTTATTTATATCAGAGAGTAAACACAACAAAAACATTGTGGCACTTTAAAGACTAACTGCTGTATTTTAATGTTAGCTTTTGTGGATCAGGTTTTATTTAAATTCCCATTCTATTTCACAGTTATTACAAAGGACATTCCAAAACAACATCCTAAGATCACCACAGAAACTGGGAAAAGCGAGAGAGACTTTAAAAGGGAAATGAGCCCATGCACCTACACTTTCTACACTTTCCTTTTCTCCTTTCCCCTACGTATTTCTCCCCGCATCTGAAATTATTGTTGATGCAATTACAGACATTGGTAATGCAATCAATAACTTTGCAACATAGAAGGCAACTCTTTACTAAGGTGAAGAACATACTCACTATTGTCTTTCTTCGTTTTTCTTTCTTGACTTTCAACCCTCATGTGTAAATGTTGATTTGACATGAGGAATTCTCCCCATTATGTGTCCTGGCTCCCTTCTATAACCACTCAATCACACTACCTTTCTTATTTTGGGATAGATAAGCAGTGGTGGAATTCAGCAGGTTCACCCCAGTTTGCCAGAACTGGTAGCAGAAATTCCAGCTGGCCCCACCCATCCAAGTTTTGAAATAAAGTAGTCCTAATTTGGGTGCTGCAGTGGCTCAAGTGGCTAAGACGCTGACTGGGAGGTGGAAGTCAGCAGTTCGATTCCCGAGTAACTGCAGGACGGAATGAGCTCCCATCTTTGTCCCAGCTCCTGCCAACCTAGCAGTTCGAAAGCAAGAAACTGCAAGTAGATAAATAGGGACCACTTCGGTGGGAAGGTAACAGCGTTCTGTGCGCTCCGGTGTCTAATCATGCCTGCCACATGACCATGGAAATGTCTGCAGAAGCAGACGGCGCTGGCTCTTCGGCTTTGAAACAGAGATGAGCACTGAACCCTAGAGTCGGATACAACTGGCCTTCGAGCAAGGGAAACATTTACCTTTACCTAATTTGGGTGCAACACAGGGCTTTCCCCCTGGCCACGCCCACCATGCCATGCCCACAGAGTAGGTCGTAATTTTTTTTTAATCCCACCACTCTGGATTAGCCCAATAAAGGGTCAGTTGTGATGGTAACTTTATGAGTCCCTGTGTGGCTCCATATTCTCCCATCTTGGACTAGGCAGTGATCCAGGGAGTTCAAAATAAATGAAATAAAATAAACAAAACCACAAGGCTAGGCACTAGGAAGCAAGATACCTACCTTGCAAAGTTAACACTGCCAACACACCCACTAAGAATACAAAAATCCTAATATCTGGTCAAGGCAAGATGTGAATTTGAGTATGACAAAACCTTTTAAGACAAAAATGCAAGAAATTGCTTGAAAGGCTTCATGTGTTTTATTAAAAGAAGAAAGAAAATGGGTTAGGATACAGAAGGTGAAAAGTTCCACACAATTACAAAAAGATTTCCCAAAATAATGAAGCAAAGTACGGAGATAGAATTATGAACATTCCAGGAGAACACATCAGAAAATAACAAAATTAGTTAGGCAGTGCTAGGCATCAGCTGGTCTGCCCTGGTCTGACCGGACTGGTAGCAGACCTGGCTGACCATGCCCCCTCCCCACCCCACCCCGCCCACCTCTTCCCAGGAGAGCGGGCGACCCAACAGCATCGGCTCTTCCAATCCTTCTCCAGAGCGGCTGCTGCTGCCTCCTTAATAGGCTGCAGGTGCTGCTGGGGTGTGTGTGGAGGTGGTGGCGTGTGCACGCCTGGCCCTGAGGGAAGGGGAGGGGGAGCTGACATCACGCGCCACCCAGAGGAGCTCGCATGTCCACCCTACGTGCCCCCGCCACCGCTCCTTGCCTCTTGCCTCCTTCTAGCAGCAGCAGCAGCAACAACTTTTGCGATGCCTGGAGCTAGTCCTGCAGGAAGAGAACTTCCTGCAGGATGTCTGTCTGGGCATTGCGAGAGGTGTCCAGGCAGCAAAGCGCAAGCAGGGCATACCGGGGTGTTCCGGCTAAATCCCACCACTGGGGCAGAGGAAATGAAAATATGTTTTTGGAGTGTAGTAGACCGTCGTTGAATGCTCTGCATCACTTACAAAAAAATTAAAATATACACTTTCTTTTTCTTGTCTGAGAAACTGGTTGAGAAACTGCTTGCAGCCCAATACACATCTTAATAAACTTTCCCTTATCTTATGGTGGTGGAATTGGGCTTTTACGATTGCACAGACAGCCTGAATTCAGCCCATTGCTCTTTCCTCTCTTCCATCCTCCTCACCTAGAGGCTTTCTTGATAACATGAAAAGCAAAAGTAGCAATGGCTACTGAAAGAGCCCAAATGTCTGTAAGACTTTAATCTTTTCTCAGCAAGATAAAATTCCTGTTTAGTTCTCCAGATAAGAGTTGCCTTATCAAACCAAAGTGGAAATGTGCCAGTTTCTGTGGGGCCTGCTGCATTAGGAAGAATTAGATAACACATGATAGGAAATTTCTTTATAGACCTGGAAGACAAATATGGATTGTGTTACAGCATGATCTAGTGGTGAGATCTTTTAAAACTCAGAGGGTAGACTCCTTTCATTTCTTGAGCCTATGTGATTTTTAGAGGAATTGGATTTTTTTTTGTGAAGGCATATGGTAGCTTGAGCCTAGGCATGCTTCCTCAGAAGAAACCCCCGCTGAATACAATAGAATTTATTCTTAAGCAAGTGCAGGTAGGTAGAGCTGACTGTACACTAGTTGCCTCAGGAGTAAATTCTGTTGCATACAATATGATTCATTGCATTATATAGCTCCAAGTCTAAACACATTATCAAGAATATAAACCACATTGAACATAATGGGGCTCACAAAATAAATTTTAAAAATAGGAAGGCAGTTTGTTTAGTACTTTTCCCCTCTGTAGCCATAAACATAAAATTATAATGAATACTGTGCCTGGTATTTAGTCCAGAGCTTGGAAAGCTACATTTTTTAAAAGAACTAGCTGCATTACTGATTACTTCTCAGCAGCCAAGTTAGCACTGTCATTGATTCACAAATAATTTGTTGCATTGCTCCTTACTGACTGCTTGCTTTTGCTACCAACAGGACGTAAAAATACAAGGAAATATTCTCTGGTTCCCTCCAATGGCCTATTCGGATATTGCAACTTAGAAATACAAAAGAGACAAATCAAATGATGCTTCACATACACCACTAACAGGAACAAATGTTGATTATTAAAGAGTTCCCACTTCTGTTCTGCAGCTTATCTGATTCATATGTAATCAGTCACATTGCATATTAAATATGTGAGTTCCAATAGAGAAGCAGGAACTCTAATAACAGGAAATCTCCTTTGTTGGTAATCTTGTGGGGCAGGGTGTGTCTGTAGGATGTGTCTGTGTGGGGGTGAATGATGAGAATTAAAGGGTTCCTGCTTCCAAGGAGATTGATTGCATGTAAATCATGTGAGCTGCAGGATAGAGGGAAGAACTCTTTAATTATTCAAAATTGCCTTCTACTGGCAATGTCATCACCAGTACAGTAATTTACAGAATAGGGAACCATCTTGTTTTCCAGGCTGCATCTGCTATCAGAGGTTATATACCTTTCTTGACTACATGTTATTGATAGCTTTATTCTCCATGAAATGTGTCCACCCTCTCTTTAATGTAGCTCTTAATAACATACCTGTCAACCTTCCCGATTTGGCCGGGATTACCCCGTAAATTGACATCGATTGACGTCATAACCCGGCTCCTGCTGCCAAAATCCTGTAATTTGGCAGCGGAGGAAACGCTTTCTGCGCATGCGCAGAAGGGTTTTACCCCTTCCACACATGCACGGAAGCACTACGTCGCTTGCGTAAGGGCTGTGCAAGCGGCGTAGCGCTTCCACGCATGCGTGGAAGGGGTAAAACCTTTCCACGCATGCGTGGAACGCGACCTGCGCACAAGCGATGTGCGCAGGTCCCATTTTTCCGGAGCCACAGGTTGACAGGTATGCTTAATAAGTACACAGTGGAATTCTATGTAGGAAGTCAGGTTAGCTGCATCACTGATGAACTCTGGTGTGCAGTCAAATTTGTACCTTTCTGACTGGCCTTTGTTATTTTTAATTGGCTTTTTAAATGGTTTTTAAACAGATTTAAATGAATGCTTTTGAAAAAGATGTTATAGTACATCCCTTGGGGAAGCTGTTGTGGGAACAGAAATGATCAATAAATATTTGAAGTGAATGAAGTGCACATTGACAGTTACATCCTTGATACCATGCAGAGGGCCTTCATCCTAAATACATTCATCTCATCTCATTATGGAATCTAGGAAGGGCTGGGTCCAGTTAGGACTTAGATGGGGGAGGAGTAGAGTTCTCCAGGTAGAGCTGGGAAAGACTGTAGAAATCCAAACACCTGGAGGACAAAATCAACATTTCTGGAACTATGCAAAGCTGCTGCGAATTACAGAATGGCCTGTAAGTCCCTACCCAGCTACAAAGAGAGTAGGGCTCTGCTGGGGGAGGGAGGAAGTGCTCCCATTGGGCTGCCAGGCAGAGGGGCGGGGCAAACACTGTGCTGGGAGGAGGGAGGAAGCACTCCCACTGGACTGCTGTGCAGAGGTGCGGGGTGCATGCCCATGGAGAAGACGGGTAGGGACATACGGCTGGGTAGGGACTTATGGGCCACCCTGTAGAGTAGATAATACTGGAGGGGGAGGATCTAATTTCCTTACATTATAGGGCTGCTTCTTATGTTCCATGGCCCTGGAACATAAGAACTATGGATTAAGGCAAAGGGACTCCAGGCTCATTCATACTTCCCATTGCATCATATGATCAACAGAAAGAAATGTGAATCACCCCAAACCTATAGTATGTTCTAGACTTTTCCTACATAGTCAGGCTGTTTATCTAGTCTAGTCTGAAATCCAAAACATCTGAAGGTCTGAAATTTCCTCATCCCATATAAGGTGATGTAAAGCAAAAAGGAGTGAAGGGCCATGCCATTAAAATGGGTGAGCAACTGTAGTCCTTCGGATACTATATGGAAGTGATGGCCAACCTTAGCATTCCAGATATTCTTGAACTTCAGTTCCCAGAAGCCCTGATCAGCAGGAGTGCTGACTTAGGCTTCTGGTAATTGAACTCCAAGAACAGCTGGAGTGCCAAGGTTGGCCATCACTGCTCTATGGCCTACAACTCTTGTTTAGTCTTGCCCCATTATTAAAGGTATAGAGGCTCAAAAAACTAGGGAATTTGGAGAGATCTGGTTAGTGCTAAAAGTCCTTATCTGTGGTGCAATCTCATTTATCTCTCACCTGAGTAACCCTTCTATCCACATTAGAGATGGTTGTTCTCCCATGACCAGGGCCCACTCTGGTCTTCAATTTGTCCCCCTTTTGATAATTGCCATTCACTTTCCCACGGCCTTTCCACCCTTTCAGTAGACCAGTGTTTCCCAACCTTTGGTTTGGGGACTTCAGTTCCCAGAAGCCGAAGTCAATTCCCCAAAGCACTGATCAGCCAATGCACTGACTTTGGCTTCTGGGAATTGAAGTCATCCTGTGGGTATACCTGTCAAGTTTTGGAATTGAAAATAAGGGAAATTTTGGCCACACCCCTCAATGGGCATGGCCAAATCTGTGGGCGTGGCCAAATATAGCCATGTGACTTGCTCGGGTCTAGTCATGCCTGCCACATGGCCATGAAAATGTCTGCAAACACAGATAGCACTGGCTCTTTGGCTGTAAATGGAGATGAGCACTACACCCTAGAGTTGGATACGACTGGCAGATTTTACTTTCTCAGGATCAAAGATCGCTGCAGATGGTGATTGCAACCGTGAAATAAAAAGGCAACTGATGCTTGGGAAACAAGCTATGAGAAACCTGGGGAACATAGTTAAAAGTAGAGGCATCACCTTGCAAACAAAAAATTGCATAGTCAAAGCAATGGTATTCCAGATGGTAATGTATTGTGAGAGCTGGACCATTAGGAAAGCTGAGCACAGAAAAATAGATGCCTTTGAAATGTGGTGTTAGAAATAGGTCGATCCTAGAAGAAATCAACCACAACTGCTCATTAAAGGCCAAATAGTAAAGATGACGCTAAAGTACTTTGGACATCAAATGGGAAGAGAGGATTCTCTTGAGAAAACCTTGATGCTGGGAAAAGTGGAGGACAAAAGAAGGGGGTGGCCAAAAATAAGATGGCTAGATGGTATTGTAGATGCAATGGGCACAAAGCTGTGTGGGCCAAAGAACCATTTTCCCATCTTCTTGGGGACTTTTGTTTTATTTTCTCTCTTGTTCACACATTTTTAATTTTAAAAAATTTCTGGGAAGCAAAGAGCAGAATAGTAAACCAGCCCCTAGGGTTACTAACTGCTTGTAAGCAGCTTGGCTTTAATGAACCAGCCCTGCACATGGCTAGACACCACCACCCATTAGGGTGGAGGAGCAAGGGATTATTTTCCCCAAATTAACCAATCTATTTGTTCCTCACTGCAAAGAGTTGAAGCACCAACACCTGAGAATGTCGGATCCAGCTTAAGGAAGGGAATTAGTAAAGTAAAAAGCAACCTCTGTAGTTTCCAAGCCTCCCAGCAGCTGAGGAGTTAATCTCCATATATGAAATATTGCTCACCTAGAGTAGACTGACTCCCATCACATGGTGGTTCCGACCAGCAGCAGCAGCAAAAACAAAGCCTCCATGACCAATGACCATGTGGCAGGGAAATGAAAGAGAAACTACAGAAGGCCCCCACCACCTTCTCTCTCTCCTTCCACAAGCAAAAAGCCACACAGTGACCTCTGGTGGCAGGAAAAACATACTGCAGCTTCACCTGTGAGGGCTCCGGTCAGGATTTTTTTTTAAAAAAAAATAAGGGATATCAAGGGAAAATTAATAAAACGGGAGGGGGCGGGAAGAGGGGTAAAAATAAAGGGTTTTCCTGGGGGAAAAGAGGATACTTGACAGGCATGCCTGTGGGGCATGCAGGAGTGTCCTAGTATATCGGACAATCAGGCTTTGTCCAACCCCTGCCATGCCTCTGGTGCCCTGGGGCACCAATAGCAATGTATGGGATTCCCCTCCAACCCCCAACCCCAATAGATGCCCCCACCACTCCCTGTCCAGCACCTTCCCATGGTGCCCTGCACACGCCGTGTTGGGAACCACTGCTGTAGAGGATTATGTGGAAGCAACCCACATAATCCTTCTACCCTTCTCTCTCTCTCTGTGTGTGTTTAATTCTCCTCAAGAAACCATTTCATAGATTCAAAGCAAGATTTGTGTTTCTTTCTAAGGAGCCACTCTTCAGCTCACAGGTTTTCCCTGAGGAATGTTTACTTGGTTTACTTAGGAGTACGTTTACTCCCCCCTTAATTTTTAACCACTACACCATACCAGAAGTTTACATCAGGAGAGAGTTGGACCTCTTCAGCACCCTATATGTGTGGATACTGTAAGAAAGAGCAGTCCAACAAACACCATCATCTCCCTCACCTCCCACACCCCTAAAAAAGAATCCAAGCAAAGTCCGTTAGAGACTATACAGGCTCTCAGCCACTCTTTTCATGGTCAACCTTCATGAATCCTTCTTAAAGCCCTAAGTAATGGTTCTGTAACACTGCTGGAAACAGGCTTGAGTTAACAAATGGCCATGACTTGAGTGCATGAGGGAGGCTAAGTTTTAGTGACAGTAAAACCCCGCATAATGATAATAATCCATTCCATGAGGTAGTTTGCTATATGATTCACCCCCCCCCCCCCGAAAAATCCTATTGGGAATCTCGCATAACAATTTTTTTTCTATAACAAAAATTCCTATGGGGAAAATTGCATAGCAAGATTATTTTCATTATGCAAATTTCCCCATAGGAATTTTCATTATGCTAAAAATTCCCATAAGAATGCTATTTTCACATAACAAAAGTTTTCACTATGCGAGGGGGCATTTTTTCAATTTCCTTTTATTATTTGAGTTTTTTGTAATCAGAGCCTTTTGTTATGTGGGGTTTCATTGTAGTTTGTTTTCCCCCAAGTCATTTAGTAAAGGTAAAGGTCGGCCTTGCTTGAAAGCCAGTTGTATCCGACTCTAGGGTTCAGTGCTCATCTCTATTTATAGCCAAAGAGTCAACGCTGCTGTGTCTGCAGACATGTCTGTGGACATGTGGCAGGCATGACTAAATACCAGTGTAGAAATCCGATCAGAATGTCAGAACCAAATAAGGAGAATCATTAAGCATTTTTCTCACTTTTCTACGCATGGCCAAAATCAAGCGTTGTCTCTCATGTAAACAAAGGGGCCTTTGTTTACAAAATGTGTAGAAGACAGGTAGACAGGAACCAGATAAATTCCCACATACCAGAGTGCATGGAATGCTGTTTGCCTTCCCTCCGAAGTGGTACCTATTTATCTACTTGCAATTTCTTGTTTTCAAACTTCTCGGTTGGCAGGAGCTGCGACAGAGATGGGAGCTCACTCCATCATGCAGCACTTGGGACTTGAACTGCTGACCTGCCAACCTTCCAGTCATCAAGTTCAGTGTCTTAACCACTAAGCCACCATAGTCCCTTCCCCAAGATGTTTACCTAGATTTTACTTATGCAGTTACAGCTGCTGCTTGGTGATTACAATGGCTGACAGCTGCAACCACAAGTCTGCACTGTTTTTCAAGGATCTGTCATAAACACTGCAGACATCTGAGTGACCTAGATGCAACCAAAGTAGGTTTAATCTGCCCATCAGAAAAGCAGCCACATAGATTAGTGTCAGGATTTATTTGCAAGCTGGACTCTCATTCTAGGTTCAGAATCCAAATGTGCAACATTAAATAGAGTTGGTGCGCCACCTACAATAAAAACAAAGGCAATAGTGGAGACTGCTAACCTCTTATATGTTAGGAGCATTTGGTATTTGTACTGCCAATGTACAACAGCTTATGTTGACAGCTTATGACTACTAAGAATCAATCATATTACAGAGATGCATACAAAGAAAGAAAGGAAGAAAGGAAGAAAGAAAGAGGCCATTCCACCGGCCGGCGTTTTTGGGCCCAGCCCTCCCCCTCGGATTTAAAAGATTCTAAAGGCAGGGGTGGTCTTGGATATTTCTTGTTATTTATTATTAATTGTATCTTTAATATTGTATTTTTTGATTATATTGTTGTTATACTGTATTTTCTGAATTTTGTGTCTTTAATATTGTGTTTTTGAATTTTCTGTAAGCCGCTTCAAGTCGTCCATTCAGTGATGGGCACCAAAAAATTTACTACCACACCATGGGCATGGCCTAACTGGTGGGCATGGCCTAACTGGTGGGCGTGGCCAAACTGGTGGGTGTGGCCTAATCGGTGGGCATGTGACTGGGTGGCCAATCTAGTCATGCCTGCCACATAGAAAACATCTGCAAATATAGACAGCACTGGCTTTTTGGCTGTAAATGGAGATGAGCACTGCACCCTAGAGTCAGATACGACTGGCTTTTGAGCAAGGGCAACCTTTACCTATACCTATTGTTAGATCCAAAGCTGCCAGTCATATCTGACTCTAGGGTTCAGTGCTCATCTATTTATAGCCAAAGAGTCAGCACTGTCTGTTTCTAGATGTTTCTGTGGACATGTGGCAGGCATGACTAGACACCAGAATGTTGTTACCTTTCCCACCGAAGTGGTTCCTATTTATCAACTTGCGGTTGCCAGGAGCTGGGACAGAGATGGGAGCTCAAACGGTCATGTCGGCCTTCCAGCTAACAAGGCAAGCTTCTTAACTACTGAACTCAAGTGGCTAAGGCTCTGACTGGAAGGTGGCAGGTCAGCAGTTGGAGACCCAAGTGCTGGATGTTGGAGTGAGCTCCCGTCTCTGTCCCAGTTCCTGCCAACCTAGCAGTTCGAAAGCAAGAAATTGCAAGTGGATAAATAGGGACTAGCCATGCCTGCCACATGACCATGGAAACATCTGCAGAAGCAGACAGCGCTGGCTCTTCGGCTTTGAAACAGAGATGAGCAACCTGAACCCTAGCCTGGGATACGACTGGCTTCCAAGTAAGATAAAGGTATCCCTTGCTTGAAAGCCAGTCATATCCAACTCTAGGGTTCAGTGGTCATCTCTGTTTTACCATAATAATAATGGGCCAGCTGCAGTCTACCTCGAAGCAGCAGCGAGTCTTTAAGGTTTTTTTGTTTACTCTCTGATATGCTTGCACAGAATAAAATGGCTACCAATTCTAAAAGTTTTATTCTGTGCAAGCAGATCAGAGACTAAACAAAACAAAAACACAAAAATGTTGTGGCACCTTAAAAACTCACTGCTGTTTAGGGAGCTTCATAGCCCTCATTCCCCTTCCACCACCACCCCGGGAAATCCATTTAGCCTCTGCTCCCCTACACACACACACACACACACACACACACACACACACACACACACACGGGGGGGGGGAAGTAAACAAAACAAAAAGACACACTTGCCCAGAAGGTGCCACGTTGGGCTGCTCTTTCCTCTTCCTCCTCCCCCCAGCCCACGGGGTGGGTGGGAGGAAGGAGTGCTCACGTGATGGCTTTGGCTTTCCCTCCTCCTCTAGTCCTCCAGCAAGTCCAGCGCATCACCTGCTTCCCAATCCCGCCACCTCCTCCCAGGAGAGCGATGATGCATCTTCCTTCTCCAATCTCCTCCAGAGGTGCTGCTGCTGCCTCCTTAATAGGCTGCAGGTGCTGCTCGAGTGGTGGTGGAGGTGGTGGTGGCATGTGCACGCCTGGCCCTGGGGGAAGGGGAAGGGGAGCTGATGTCATGCACCAGCCAGAGCAGCTCGCCTGCCCGCCCCACGCCGCTGCTCCTTGCCTCCTTCTAGCAGCAGCAGCAGCAGCAACTTTTGCGATGCCTGGACCTAGTCCTGCAGGAAGAGAACTTCCTGCAGGATGTCTGTCTGGGCATTACGAGAGGTGTGCAGGCAGCATGGCGCAAGCAGGGCAACTCTCGCAATGCCCAGAGTCAGACAGATATCCTGCAGGAAGTTCTCTTCCTGCAGGACTAGGTCCAGGCATCGCAAAAGTTGCTGCTGCTAGAAGGAGACAAGGAGCAGGGGCGGGGCGGGCAGGCGAGCTGCTCTGGGTGGCGCGTGATGTCAGCTCCCCCTCCCCTTCCTCCAGGGCCAGGTGTGCACATGCCGCCACCTCCACCACCACCCGAGCGGCACCCACAGCCTATTAAGGAGGCAGCAGCAGCTGCTCTGGAGGAGAAGAAAGAGCCAAAGCCGATGCTGTCGGGTCACCCGCTCTCCCAGGAAGAGGTGGGCGGGGTGAGGTGGGGAGGGGGCATGGCCAGCCAGGTCTACTACCGGTCTGCTCGGACAGGGGTGGACCGGCTGATGCCCAGCACTGTGTCCATTGGATTGAGGGAAGTGGGGTATAAATAAAACATTGTTGTTGTTGTTGTTGTTGTTGTTGTTGTTGTTGTTGTTGTTGTTGTTGTTGTTGTTGTTGTTGTTGTTGTTGTTGTTGTTGTTGTTGTTGTTGTTGTTGTTGTTGTTGTTATTATTATTATTATTATTATTATTATTATTATTATTATTATTATTATTATTATTATTATTATTATTATTATTATTATTATTATTATTATTAATCAGAGAAGAGCAAATATGCAAATTTTATTTTATTTATTTATTTAAAACATTTTTTTCATCCTGCTTCACTCACTCAAGAGTGACCTGAAGCAGCTCAACAGCATAAATTAAAAACAAAAGCAATAAAACAATTTAACAGACCCATTTAAAATCCCATTTTAAAACCATCTAAAGAATCCCTACCCTCCCAACAGAGTTAAAAAAACGAACAGCACAAAACCCAATATAGGCTAAATAAGCCAGCGGGACTGTGAAGTTGATGCATCCATGCCCCATACCTGCTGGCATAGCCATGTTTTCACTTGTTTTCTAAATGGGAGCAGCTCCATCTGGAGGCATAGTTTGAGTGCTAAGAGGTTCCAGAGGGCTGGGGCTGACACGGAAAAGGCCCTCCTCCTGGTCCCTGCAAGATGGGTTTCTTTTGCTGAAGGAACCATAACCGACCTCCTCCGGTCTGCCCTCGTAGTACGGGTATGACACCTTGGGATAATGCAGTCTCTAATGTAACCTGGCCCATTGCCATAAAGAGCTTTAAAGGTCAAAACCAGCACCTTGGATTGCACCCAGAGGCACACTGGCAGTCAGTGCAGCTCCCGAAGCAGCAGTGAGGCACGGGCATAATGCCCCCACCTCATCACCACCCGAGCAGCCGCATTCTGGACCAGCTGAAGCCTCCGAATGGTCATCAAATATTCGCCCCTAATTAGCACACTGTCTTTTGCACATACCTGTCAAGTGTCCCGAACTGGCCGGGAAATCCCATATTTTACCCCTCTATCCCCCTCTGTCCCGCCATCATCCTGGATTTGGAATGGCCAGAGGGGGGGGGGGGTTACTGCACATGCACGCCCATCATAAGTGGAGGTGTGCATGCACGAGGGGCTTCTGCGCATGCACGCCCATCAGAGGCAGCGGTGCTTCCTGTATTTTCCCAACCGCATTTTGACAGGTAACAATAATAATAATAGTTTAATTTATATACCACTTTTTTCTGCCCTGCGGGCGACTCAAAGCGGTTCATACAGGTACCTACAACAAAATCAAAATATACAATACAAAACAAAATACAGTACACAATATAGTTCAAACAGCATGCTTTTGCATGCTAAGCTACTCACTTGTTGTAAGATTGGCTCTGCAACCGGTTGTTTAATCAGTTGCACAATGGGAGCCTGTTGGAGCAGGAGAAATCTTACAACAACACCCTTAGTCCAATCCAAATAGACGTGCTTTTCTGTAACATGGTAGAGTAAGACGCTAAAAAGGATCTTAGAGAAAAGAATGAAGAGAGCATGATAAGAGGGGAGACACATCCATGTTATCCGTTTGCCTATTGCCTATTCACTGGTTCAGAGAACATGCTACATTCAATAACAATACACCAGGAAAGGTTTAACTACGGTAATGTGTATGGTAAAAAAGGGCACATCTGCATTAAAGCAAATGCACCCAGATGCAACCATTCTGATGTTAACAGAATAATTTACATTATTCTGGATGAATCTATTTGGGTCTAAAACGGATAACTGCCATTTCCTTGGTGACTGGTTTTTCTTTCACAAGTATTTGGAAACAACGTGTGCGGGTTCCGCGCACGCAATTGGCATACTGTCCCTGACAGAACCATCGTTTGGGAGATTGCTCCTTCGAGCTTTGGTTCCGAGGGGACAGAAATTGGGGAGCGGATTAATAGCCATAGTTAAATTCACCCACAGCTGACCTGACAAACAGTTCGAGCAAGAGGAAATTGGATGACTAACTCATAAGTCATGGATTAGGTAATGTTGCACCTGCGGATTACCGCAAGCCCTAAAACCAACATCGGCCATGTTTACCCCAGGATAAGCATGGAACAATGGAGTTCCCCTGTCAGTGTTTAATTTAGTTAATTAACTTCCCCGGGAGAGGTTCCCAATTAACTCGTGTAAACATGGGACGTGATTCTTGTCAGATGATGATTCCATCACACGCAGCTTCACTTACTCGATATATACTGATGATTTTCCGTCAATAAATCAATGGTCTTCACTCCATCTTGCCTCGTGTCTCATTGCTTGACCAGTCTCCTCCGGGACCCAACGGCCGCCTCGCGGCCCCAATCCAATAAACGTGCATTTCACAATCCAATTTAGCAAGCTTCAAAATGGAAGAGGAGATACAAATAATGATTATAAAACTCAGATTTGTTTTCCCTGCACCCTGCTGCAGCTATGTACTCTCAATCCATAAATTGCTCAGAGAGATAAATTCACAGATGTCCTCTGGAAAACATATAAGCGCAACATTCTTATTATCATTGGAGCAGATAGTTTGGCTGGGACAAAGGGGGAACATAAATTCCTCTAATTAGGTAGGTTGATAGAGTGAGGACTTCAAAACCAAAATAGCATTCCATAATAAATAAAGGGATATAAGGAACAGTGAAGCATCTAGGGCTCAATTGTGTTTTGAGTTAGCAAAGATTCACAATAACAATCCACTTGCAGTGATGTACTGCTGAGAGCTTGGAAAAATTACTTTCTTGAAATGTAATTTCCTGGATCCTTCAACCAGCTTGGCAGACAGCTGGGTTGACTGTGAGATTGTGGAAGCAATCGTTCAAATCGAGTAACTTTCCCAAACTATTGCTTCACTATTTTACTTACCGGAGGGTTGAAGAGAGCACATCAGTAAGAAAGACTTCTCATCTAGCTTACTGTCTATCTGTTTCAGGAGATGTAACCAAGCTATCCTTTGGACTGGCTAGTAACACTTTTCCCACAAGACAGTTGCCCACCCCTATGCCATGTACAAAACCTGATTTGAATGCACTAAGTGCTATGGGATGGAATATGAGTGTAATTGCTTTGCTTTTGCTTTGAATGTGAATGTGAATAAAGGTGGATGAATGCATTTGTTTAGTATTTTTGATGACATGGAAGGGTGTGGGAGAGAAGTTGGAATCCTTACCCTTCCTGGTCATAGGCCTCAATTCTTCAATATTATCTGGTAAGCAGATATCTATACATGTATCTGGCTGCATTATTTACTCCTCCCACGCTTGTGATGAGCTCCCGCTCTCACACTTTTCAGGGTAGGGGTAAAATAGGAAATAGCTCTGTGGTCTTTAAAGTTATACAAATGCAAGTACATCTTTATTAGGTCACCCTTGCTCGAACGCCAGTCGTATCTGACTCTAGGATTCAATGTTCATCTCTGTTTATAGCCAAAGAGCCAGTGCTGTCTGTGTCTGCAGATGTTTCCATGGACATGTTACGGACAAGACTAGACACCAGAGTGCATGGAACACTATTTAACTTTCCTGTTGAAGTGGTACCTATTTATCAACTTGCAATTTTTTGCTTTTGAACTACTTATTTTGGTGAGCTGGGACAGAGATGGGAGCTCACTCCGTTGTGCAGCACTCAGGTCTCGAACTGCTGACCTGCCAACCTTACAGTCATCAAGTTCAGTGTTTTAACCACTAAGTCTCACTAAAAATTCAAACAATCAGCAAGATTTTGTGAATAAAATTCCACTTATTCAGGCTTATGCTCCAGCATTTCCTAGTGCAGTAAACCTATAAAGAGTCCCAATAATTCATGGCAGATGAGATGAGTTCAAATGCAACTCCGCAGCAAGCTCCTTCCCAGCTGGGGAAGTGGAGCACCTGGCCAGCTGGAGCACAATGGGTGTTTGCCATGGTGACCGCCATTGCCGTTGCCCTCGACCCCCCCCTGGCCCTGGACTGACCGTGGGGGAGCCGCCAATGCCACCAGACCCACCAGACACTTCCCCCTGGTGAGAGCAGGGGTGGCGGGAGCGAGACTGGCTGCAGCTGCGAGGCGGCCCGGCGTGGCCATAAGAAGACCTGCCGTGCCAGGGAGCCGCCAGCGCTGCCAGACGCTTCCCTATTGTGAGCGGGGGAGGCATGTGCGAGAGACTGGCTGCAGCTACGAACTGTATTGTTAAACTTTGTATTTTTCCTGATGATTTCATATCAAAATGTATTTTTGCATCTTGCTTCTGTGTTTGATATTTTTACTGTATTTATTGTGTATTGATATTTTTGACATGTATTACTGATATTGTATGATTTCTTTACCTCTGTATTATTGTATTGTATTTGTACTTTTGCTCTTATTTGTATTGCTTTGTTTTGCTGTTCTGCCACTTTGAGTCGCCCTAGGGCTGAGGGAAGCGGGGTACAAATAAACCTATGAATGAATGAAATGTCTGTAAACCTGAGTGGGTGGGTTACAGTCTCAAGCCCCACTGCTGGCAGCATGACTGTTTTTTTAGGGCATGAAGGTACATCTTTTAAACTTCTTAACATATATAATAATAATCATGAACAGTCAACACTTACTTGGCAGTTCATGATTGTTATTAACCCTTTTCCAGGGCTAAGTAGAGAATACTCAGAAGTGGTTTACCATCCCATTCTTCCAGGAATGTCCTGGGATCTGCAGCACAGCTGGCTGTTCTTCCAGGAGACACAGTGGGGAATCGAATTCCCAACCTCTGACTCCACAGCTGAAAACCCAAACCACTGAGATATCCATCTATAGTTATTTCTAAAATAATTTTGTTAGTAGGGTAAGTTGATTTCAATAGTTTTATGCTTGAATTTCTGAGATCCTTCAGTTTCCAGTTTCCTTATTTTTACCCTGCTTGATATTGCTTCTATAGTACCTTGAATGCTACTTTGCAGTGGAAAGGTGTACATACATACACATACATGCATACAGACAGTTGCATAGGAAATCTGCTGAAGTTGCTGCCTTCATAAGGTATTTCAGGTCCCAACGCAGAAGTGTCATAGTTTGGGCACTGATTTTAATGCATACCTCATGATTGCAGGAAGGAAGGAAATTCAGGCTGGTCAAGCTGAGATATCCATAAACAGCATCCATGTATGTCTGGTCCCACTGATCCTTCTGATAGATTGATAAGCTTGGTCACTGATTCTTACTCTCCAGTTCTATAATATGATGATGAAAGTAAGGTAAAGGTTTCCCTTGCTCGAAAGCCAGCCGTATCTGACTCTAGGGTTCAGTGCTCATCTCTGTTTCAAAGCCGAAGAATGTCTGCTTCTGCAGACGTTTCCGTGGTCATGTGGCAGGCATGACTAGATACCGGAGTGCACAGAATGCTGTTATCTTCCCACTGAAGTGGTCCCTATTTATCTACTTGCAATTTCTTGCTTTTGAACTGCTAGGTTGGCAGAAGCTGGGACAAAGACGGGTGCTCATTCCGTCCTGCAGTACTCGGGAGTCGAACTGTTGACCTTCCACCTCCCAGTCAGCGTCTTAGCCACTTGAGCCACTGCAGTCCATACAGAAGCAGTATCTCTGCAGTAGCAGCATCAAATGTATTCAAAGCCTTTTTCTTTTAGGCTCTTTTGGATCAAATACTGAAGGATTCAAGACCAAAATCTCAAAAAGACTTTCAGAATCAACTGGGATTGAGGTGCAGGTTCTGTTTTCTTTCTCTTTTTAAATACTACTTTTGTTCAGCTGCAGCTTCTCTCTCTCTCTTTTTTTTTGTGTGTGGATACCCAGTGTAATATAGTGGAAATAGTAATACACTAGAAGTCAGAACACTTGGGTTTAAATGCCTGCTCAATTAGTGGAAACTATTCCTTAATCATTTCACTTGCCTGAAAACCTTATCTATCTATACCTTAACCGTTGGAATGCAACAAAGGCTCCCGCACCGATCCATAATTTCCTGTACTGAGCCACCTGCACTCGCCCTAACCCGGCCTGCAGAGCGCTGTAAGGTTCCCGAAGTCGGCAGTGGGGCAGTGCCCCATGAAGTCAAACAAAAAAATAAAACCATGTTTCCCAGCCTCCTTCACGCCGTGCCACCCCTCAGCCAATGAGGCTGAAGAGCGTGAGTGTGGAGGAGGCTGGGCAGATGGCGCAGTGGTTTAAAAATAGACCCAGCTGGCAAAAGGTAAGTGCGGTCATTGGGGGTTAGGGAGGGAGGCACACCCCTGCCCCCCCCCCCACCTTGCCCCCCCCAACTCCCTAACCCCCACTGACTGCACTTACCTTTCGCCGGCTCCGGCTGGGTCTTTGAAAGTCTTTTTCCCCCGGCCTTCTGCGTTGGGAGGCACACCGGCCTTTCCTTTCAACCCTGCAGGCATGGAGGCCTCCACTCCCACAGAGACAAAGGACAAGCTATTGCCTCTCCCAACGCAGAAGGCCCCGACGGGAGCAAAAGAGTTTCAAAAACCCAGCTGGAGCTGGCAAAAGGTAAGTGCGGTCGGTGGGGGTTAGGGAGTTGGGGGGGCACGGTGGTGGGGCAGGGGGCAGCCCCGGTAACCATGCTGCCCCCACCCTATCACACCACTTTGCCCCCCACCCACTCTGTAACCCCCAACGACCGTGCTTACCTTTCGCTAGCAGGGTCTTTCCACACAATGCACGGCCTTCTGCGTTGGGAGTCACACTGGCCTTTCCTTTTGATCCAGCGGATGTGGAGGCCTCCACACCCGCAGAGACGAAGTACAGGCCGGTGCTTCTCCCAACGCAAAATGCCGCACCTTGTGGGGAAAGACCCAGCCAGGCAAGTCGGCAAAAGGTAAGTGTGATCGGTGGGGGTTACGGAGGGGGGAGGCATGACCCCAGTAAACATGCCACCCTCCCCCCGCCCCACCACCTTGCCCCCCCCAAACCCTGCCCCCTTATCTTTTGCCGGCTGGTCCGTTAGCCCGGGGACGAGACCATGGCTGAATCCTTCAGCCATGCATCCTCCCCAGGCAGCGGAAAATGCAAGGGCACCAAAGGCACCTGCAGCGCACTCCCCGTTCACCTGGGAATGCAAGGCCAAAGGACCCGGCCACTGCCCTTCCACCGGCAGAGGGGAACGCAAGGGTGCCCAAGGGGCCCGCAGCAAACTTCCCATTCGCCCAGGGAGGAGACAGTGGTCGGGTCCTTCGGCCCTGCATCCACCCCGGGTGCCAACCAAACACCCCTACCCTAAAAGAAACACCCAAAGTACAACCTCCCCCCACAAATAAACAAACAAACCAAACAATTAAACAACAAAACAATAAATCACAAACACAACAAAACACATCCAAAATACAAAAAAGAAATGGAAACACATAAAAAATTCACTAAAACCACCTATCTACAACAAAACAACACCACGAAAAACCCTTACTAAAGATCTAAAAACAACACAATGAACAAAAATAAATGCTAACAAATTCAAAATAAGAAATAACCAGAAAACAAAAAAAAAACACATTAAAAATCCAAAAAAGATACAATCAACCAAGTGAATACACTAAATTAAATCAACAAATACTCTACCTAAACCCCGCAGCCCAACACCCCAAAATCAAAAAAATAAAAACAGAATAAATCATCAAGAGCACTCACCAAACACATCCTCCCTCCATGCCTTGGGAACAGAACTGAAGAAAGAAAGAAACACGCAGTATTCTTAAACACAGCCCCACCTAGAGACCAGAAGAGGAAAAACAGCCAAGAAAAATTATGGAAAATCAAAATAAAGAATAAATAAACAGCCACACCTAGAGGCCAGAAGAGTAAAAAAACAGCCAAAACATGAAAAATCAAAATAAAGAATAAATAAACAGCCCCACCTAGAGGCCAGAAGAGTAAAAAACAGCCAAAAAATAAGAAAAGTCAAAATAAAAAATAAATAAAATTTTAAAATCAAATAAATTCAAAAACCACAAAATCAAATCACCACCACCCAAACCACCCCTAGCCTAACACACACACACACACACACACACACACACACACACACACACACACACACACACACACACACACACACACACACACACACACACACACACACAAACAGCCCAGCTGGCCGGGCACAAATATGTTAGTATACCTAAAACCAAGGTGTCATCATGTTTGGGGCTGCAACGCCACAACACCTTGACCCCACCCCACCCCAGAAACACGCTCCCTGCCTACCCGAGGCACTTTGCCGGGCTGTTGTATTGTGTGGCATGTGTGTTGTGTGTATTGTGTGGGGGTGTTGTTTGTGTGTGTGTTGAGAGTGTGTTGTGGTGTGTGTGGCTATGGTGGGTGTGTTGTGTGTCGTGTATGTGTGTTTCATGTGTGTGTAGGGGAGGGTATTGTGTGGGTGTGCATGTTTTCTGGGTGTGTGGTCTGGGTGTGTGTTGTGTATCGAGCGGTGTTGTGTGTCAGGTGTGTGTCCCTCACCCGGACAATGCCAGGTAATTTTGCTAGTTAGAGTCACTATAACACATAAGCATATTTTTATTTTACCAGAGCCCTTCTATGTATTTGATCATTAAGTTTTGAAACATTTATGCTTCTAAATGACCCATTTGATGTGCATTATTTTAATAACATTGTAAACTATTTTGAATTCACTGGAGATAATTTTTAAAATAAACATTTTTAAAATACATCATTCTTTCCCTTTTGCACATTTATCTTTGTTCTCCTTGAAAACTAAGCATACTCCTTTGCTTTCAATGTAATCCATTTCTTGTATGTTGGGATATTTCAACCTTTTTTTTAAAAAAAATATCACTGTTGACAAAGCTATTTCCAGTGTAAGGATCCAGTGGTTAGAAATAAAGTGAAAAGATTCCAAGAAAAATGATGAATCTTTAACCTATTCCTCGCTCTCTCTCTCTCTCCCCCCCCCCTTTCATTCATTCATTTCTATACTACTCATCTGGCCTACATCTAGTCAATGATAATCAATTAAATCCATGGCTGAACGGAAGGTTGGCACTTACATAAGTCCAATTGTTTAATTGTGTCTACTCTAGCTGGGACTAGTAATTGCATTTGGTTCTCAGGTTTTTGGGGAAACAATTGTTCTATGCCAATGAGAGGGTTCTACCTGGGGAAAAGCTTCTCCTTCTGCTAATTGTGCCCCTAGAAATAGGACTAGCTATTGCTTTGTTCAGTTCGGTCCCAGAGGCATGGAGGGAGGACGTGTTTGGTGAGTGCTCTTGATTGTATAATCTGTTTTTATTTTGTTTTGATTTTGGGGTGTTGGGCTGGGGGGTTTAAGTAAAAACTTTCTACTTAAACCCCCCCAAAGTGTTTCTGCTTGTTCTTTTGTTTTTATTTTGTGTTTGTGATGTGTTTAATTGTTTTGATTATTTCTCATTATTTATTTTTCTGATTTCTTCCGTATTTATTTGTTTAATTTGTGACAGTATTGTTTGTTGAGTTAGGTATTTTTGTGTTGTAGATTGGTGGTTTTAGTGTGTTTTTATTGTTTTTTTGGTATTTCGGGTGTTTTTTGTTGAGTTTGTGGTTTATTGTTTTGTTGTTTATTGGTTTTGTTTTAATTATTTGTTTATTTATGTATGTTTTATTATTTTTGATACTTGGCATTTTGGTTAAATGTTTAGTTTTGTTGTGGTTGTGTTTTGTGGGATGAAGAACGGCCTGTCTGTCATTTCCTCTTTTCCCCATGGCTGTTTCGAAATTAGGTTTCGATGCAGTGATGGGGAAAAGGAAGAGCTGGCAGTCAGCTCGCTCTTCGTCTGGTAAGGTTTGTTAGGTTGGTCAGGTGAGAAGGAGGCAGAGAAGAGCTATCTTCTTCATGATGGTTCTCTCCTCTCAACCTTCTTTTTCCCCGGCTTACCTAACGGGAGATCGATGTGTAAGGGGCGGTGCTCTTCCTTGCAGATTGCTGGCTTCTGCTTTTCTATTACCTCCACCACTGTTTTGTGCTAGTTCTTGAAATAGTGGTGTGGGTAGTAGAAAGGCAGAATCCAGTCATTCGGCAGGGAGGGTGCTTCCCCTGATGAATTGCTGACTGCTGCTTGTTTTTTTCACCCCGGCTCATCTTACCTTGAGGCCAGCGGTGGTCTCGCCATGTCTGCATAGGGATGGCGTGGAGGAGAGGGAGTCCCTCTTCTATCCGTTTCTCTGGGAAAGAAGGTCGGTGGTTGTCTTGCTGTGGTTTTTTGCGGGTTTGGGTTAGCAAGGCTGTGAGGCGCTGCATCCATCTGTGGCAGCCTTGTGTTCCCGTTGCGTGAGGCGTTATTTTATTTTATTTTTCACGCGCTGGCTTTTTCAGCATTCTGTGCGCTCACGCCCTTCAGCCTGATTGGCTGAAGTGGTCACGGCACAGAGGACGCTGGGACTTGAAGTTTTGTTTCTTTTGTTCACATTCGTGTGGCGGTTTTTTCCTGTGGCTCATTCTATTTTGGGCGTGCCGGCTTTCTGAACATTCTGCTTGCTCTCACTGGTCAGCCGGATTGGCTAAGAGGCGGCGTGGCACAGAGGACGTTGGGACTTGAAGTTGTTTTGTTTGCGTTTGTGGGGCAGTTGCCCCACTGGTGACTGCCGGACCCTTGCGACGCTGTGTGGGCTGGGTAAAGGCAAGTGCGGGCGGCTCGGTATGGGATAGTATGGACGGGTGCGGGCGTGTATGCCAGAGTCCAACGGTTAACGTCCCTCCTTATAGGTAAAGATGTATAATTTGGGTTTATGACATGGGAGATCGGGGCTGTAGTACTCATTTAGTCATGAAAATCACTGGTGATCTTAGGCTAGTCATGTTTTGTCAGTCAGATCTCTCTTGCATCACATTGCTGATGTGATGGTAAAATGAGGGGAAGAGAGATAATATACACCACCTTACGTTCATTGAAATAGAAATAAGACACAAATTTAAGCACATTTTGTACAAATAAGTACATTCACATCACAAGCACTAGACAAAGGTTAGAACATAAGAACATAAGAACAGCCTTGCTGGAACAGGCCACAGCCCATCCAGTCCAGCATTCTGTCTCACACAGTGGCTCACCATTTCCTTCAGGGTATTCCCAAGCAGATGCCTTCACCTGCTTAGGATTCCCTGGAAATGATATTGAGAGATATCCTGCCTATCTCTCCAACCCGGAGGTTGTCCTTAAGTATCCATAATTATAGCCATTGATACTCTTGTCCTCCATGAACTTGTCTAATCCTTTCTTAAAGCTGTCAAGACTGACAGCTGTCACCACTTCTTCTGGCAGGGAGTTCCATAGACCAGTAATCCTCTGGGTGAAAAAGTACTTTCTCTTATTTGTTTGAGAACTAGTACCCAAAAGTTTCATGGAGTGTCCCCTAGTTCTAGTGTTATGTGATAGGGAAAACAGTTTTTCCTTATCTAGGTTAATGTTAGGATCCCTCACAAAATGGTCAGGAGGACATAATAGGGTGACTGTCTGTGGTTTTCAGGTAGGCATTAGTTACAAGAGATGCTATTAAATACAAGTATTGTTACTCCTACAATTTAGCCTCTGTTCCAGCTATAAATGATAAGTTGTTTTGCATGACAACTATATAGGCACACAATGTTTTTCTATGCCTTCTAGATTTTTCTAACTACTGACTTATATCTCCCTAGAAGTTTTTTTATAATGGCGTTCTATTCAAGACATTAACAGAAGAAAGGACATTTGAATGGCAATTAGTGTATTTATTGTGAGCTTGGGTATTCATAAAGATGATAGTTGAAACATCGAGAGAAGGTGTTGTAGCCAGGTACTAATTAAAAAGGCCTACATTCAAATCTTCATTCTGTCATGATATTAGCTGATTTTATGCAAGCCTCAGCCTTTCATCTGAAATAAAGGTATAAATGATGCTGTCTTGTCTAAACTTTAAGGATTTTAAATAAATAAATACATTTTAGTAAGACAATACAAGTAAAATTCTATATACAGACAAAAACACATTTGCAACCAGAACAGAAGGTAATAAACACAGAAACGTGTGGAATTAGCCCAAAAATAAAAACAAACAAACAAAAAGAGGGGGGTAATCAGACAACAACAAGAAGGGTCTGGCCCATTGTTAGAAGTGGGGGGAAACACTATCAATCTAGTGGCAAAAAAGTATATTAATGATATCAAGTGCTAAGATTATGCAAGACTGCAATGTTCCCCAGAAAGAGAGTGTAAAAGGCTCTGTCTTGATTTGGGCAAGGGAGCAGGAGGAATAGCCATGATGGATACCTCGTTTTAAACCTGTCAAAGTTTAGTGTCTTGCAAGGAAGACAATAGAAGGAGCCGCAGTAGGGCTAAACACAACTTTATTGCATGATGGTCAGGGTGAACATGTCATAATGGCGGTGGTGCAGCTCTTTTTATACAGTCACTATACATTTGAATGTGGTTACACGGTAGCTCATTGGCTACTGTCCGCGTGACATCATCGTTCATCACGCCCATCTTGTCCAGGTGTTGTGTGGTGGGAAGGTTTCCCGCGCTGCAGGTATCTGGTGAGTTTATACCATGTGAGCTTGGACGCTCGCTACTGCCACCTGTGGCCACTAGCTCGCGTCCTCATACAGTTAGTTACAGTGATTCCTCAATGAGGTACATATGGATACATTCATTCATTCAGCCAGTTACGTTCACTTAAAGGTATATTACAAAGTTGCATCGACATTGCTTTCAATACATAACACCCCTCCCCCCTAGGTAAGGACGAAGTCCTTCAGCCAATGGGGCTTCCCGCAAGTCCGCTTGGAGCGAGCAGCAGTCGTACTAGGTCCTGGGGTGGCTGTGTGTCCCTGTTCGCCCAGCCCTCATCCTGCAATGGGAGAGGGTGACTCGTTAGCGGTTGACAACGGACTCTGAGTCTGGGACTGGGGAGGACGGGGCATAGGAGTAAACTCCAGAGACGTGAAACCGGGGGTTCTAGGGACTAAAGCAAAACCCCGCTCTTCGCTTGGATGGGTGGGGGACCACTCTGACCCCCCCCCGGTTTCCTAACTCAAAGTCTAATTCCTCAAAATCCTCCTCTCCCAAATCGTTCCTGTAGCTCGGGGGGCCCAAAGGATGCGGATTTGTTTCATTTCCCTCCCCCTGGTAGTCTCTGTCTCCCCCTTGAGATAAGCGGGTGGGGGAGAACCATAACGTTGAATCCCCTGTGTGGTCACTTGTGGCTTGCCTGTCTATTACCCTACTCCTGAGTTGGTCGGCATGTCTCCTCCAAAGGAGGCCAGTGCTGGTTTCAACGGTGTAAGAGACTGGCCCCGTTTGCCCTATTACCACTCCGGGAACCCAGGCCGGACCTGCGGTCGCGTAATTCCGGCAATGCAGTGCCTCCCCGATCTCGAAACTCTTTGTGCTTTCCAAACCTATGTTCCTTCCTGTATCCTCCACCCTGGTCGGATCTAACTGTGAGAGGATTGTGGCGGGCTTCCTCCGCATAAGGAGCTCGGTGGGCAAAAAACCTGATGCTAGGGGTGTTACCCTATACCCTAGTAGAAACTGGCACAGCTGTAGATTCAGGTCACCGGGGCCCATCCGACACAAGGCATCCTTCATTGTCCACACCAGGCATTCCACTTGCCCATTTGTCGCAAGGTGGAACGGGGCGGCAGTGATGTGGCGGATTCTATTGATCTCTATGAATGCCCTGAACTCTGCTAACATGAAGGTTGTAGGGTTATCGCTCACAAGCACAACTGGTATTCCGAAACAGCTGAATGCCTTCCGCAACTGTTTAACGGTTGCAGCCGACGATGTACTGGACATGGGTATCACCTCCAACCATTTGGAGTAAGCGTCAACTATCACTAGGAACAGGGTGCCTCTGAAAGGCCCCACAAAGTCTACGTGACCATGGCCCGTGAGCTGTGTCCCATTCTCTATGGGGAAGTCAGGACTCCTCGGGCCGGGTACTCTGGCAACTCCCACATGTGCCTATCATCTGTTCTATGTCAGCGTCCAACTTGGGCCACCAGAAATAGCTTCTTGCTAGCGCTTTAGAGCGCACGATCTCCGGGTGGCTGATATGTAGCATTTTGAGCACCTGAGGCCTCAGTGTTTCGGGGACTATTACCCGCTGCCCCCAGAGGAGCCAGCCCCTTTCTAAGGACAACTCATCTCTCCTCCTCCCGTACACCTTGAATTCTTCCGTGGGGGAGGTTGCTGGCCACCCTTTCTGCACCCATGAACTGACTAGGGCCAACAACTTGTCCTTCGCTGTAGCCTTAGCGATCTCTGCTGGCAGTATTGGGGGAGTTTCTAGGGCCTCGATCAGGAGCACCTGGTGGTCCTGCTCTACCTCACTCTCTGGGTCCCCTAGCTGTGGGAGGGGTGACCTCAAAAGGGTGTCTGTGTGGCTGATTTCCTTGCCAGGCCGGTAAACTAGCGCATACTGGTATGCATTGAGAAAGATTGCCCACCTCAGCATTCTTGGGGACAAGATCTGAGGGGTGGGCTTGTTCGTGGTAAAAATTCCTAGCAGGGGCACAGTCGGTTACAACTGTGAACGGCCGGCCATATAAGAAATCGTGGAACTTTTTAGTTCCTGCAACTATTGCTCTGACTTCCCTGTCTGTTTGCACATAATTGCGCTCCGCCCTGGACAGGGATCTCGAATAAAACACTACCGGGGCTTCCCGCCCGCTCTCTAGCACGTGGCATAGGACTGCCCCCACCCCCACCGGGGAGGCATCGCAGACTAACACAACTGGTTTCTTGGGATCGAACTGTGTTAAGACAGCCTCGGAAGACAGAAGCTGCTTAAGCCCCTTGAAGGCTCGTTCCTGGGCTTCTCCCCACCGCCAAACCGCATCCTTTTAAAGCAATTTATGTAGCGGTTCTGCCACCGACGCCTTCCCGGGCAGGAAGGAGTGGTAAAAATTCAAGAGTCCTAAGAAGGACTGTAACTCGGGCTTGGTGGTGGGGCGAGGGGCGTTCTGGACTGCTGCTACCTTTGACTCAGCTGGCTTAATACCATCAGGGGTTATGCGGAATCCTAGAAATTCTACCTCTTCTGCGAGAAACACACACTTATCCTTTCTCAACCTGAGTCCCGCTTTCTCGAATACGGTTAGCATCCGGTCTAGCCTCTTGGCCAATTCCTACTCCCCCCCCCCCGCTGTTATCAACACATCATCAAAGTAGGGGAGGACACCTGGGAGCCCTTTCAGAAGCCATTCCACAAGTGACTGGAAAATTCCGGGGGCCGAATTCACGCCGAATTGGAAGCGCGTCACTTTAAAGGCTCCCTTATGGGTAACTATAGTTTGAGCGGCGGCTGCAGCTGGTGTCACTGTTAATTGCTGGTATGCCTGCGCTAAATCTAATTTGGTGAAACACCTCCCCCCATGCAGTGTTGCTAAAAGGTGGCTCACTACCGGCACCGGGTACACATTTGGGTGGATTGCCTTATTGATTGTGCACTTGTCGTTGGCGCAGATTCTAACCTCCCCGTTAGCCTTGAGCGCCATAACAGTGGGGGTTTCCACTCAGCAGAATCTACAGGTACCAAAATCCCCTGGCCCACCAATTTGTCCAGTTCTGCCTCAATTTTGTCCTTCAGTGCGAATGGCACTCTTCGTGGCTTGAGTCTGATGGGCTGAATCTCGGGGTCCATGTTGAAAGAAACTGGGGGACCCTTGAACTTCCTGAGTCCCTTCTCAAAGATGGCCTGGTGCACACCTCTGTGATTGGGTCAGCCTGCATGGCGTGTATTCCCCCAATGAAGACACCCAGGGGCCCGAACCACTGTGTTCCCAGGAGGCAGCAGGTCCCTTCCCTTAAAACCACTAGGGCAACGGTGCGGTGCGCCACTTGAATTGAACCTTGAACTCTCCCACCCCCAATACTGGGATACTCTTCCTTTGAACGTCCCATAAGTTTGTCTTTAGGGCCCTCAACTTGGGGCGCGACTCTGGGGGAATGCACAAAAATTCCTGTTGGGAGATTATGGAGTATGAGGACCCCGAGTCTATTTCCATTCTAACTGGGACCCCTTGTATCAGTACCTCTACAGAAAAACGTGGGTGCCTCAGGGGCACGCTGTGGACTGTCTGGTCATGGTTGTCGGGAACTCTTTGAGACACTCGGTGCTCCGCCAGTTCATTGTCATCGAAGATCCTGCCGACCCTATCTGCTCTGCGTTGCAGCCGTTCTACCGGGCCTGTGCCATCGTCCCGTCACTGCCTGTAGACCTTGGCGATGTGGCCCCGCCGGCCGCAGTTGTGGCACTCTGCCTTCTGGAATGGGCATCTGCTCCGGTCATGAGATGCTCCGCATCCGTCGCAGTGGCGGTCTCCCTTGGCGCGGTCTCGACCCTCAGGCTTCCTCTGTACTCGTTGCTCATCATCAGCCTCACTGCATTTGGCGGCGGACATGGTAGACTCGGGGGGTTCTTGCTCTCTGTGGGAGGAGCAGCTGTGTACTGGGACCGCAGACGGAGGGCGCCCAGCTGTTGCAGCCCTGGCCCGGCACACCCGCTCACCTTGTTGCACCGACTCGGCAGCTTGGGCAACCCGCAGAGCTTGTTCAAATGAGATGCTCTCATCCTTGGCCAGTAACTTCTTCCTGGAACCCTCATCTCGCAGGCCTAGCAGGAGCCTGTCTCGCAGTGCCTCGCTCAGGGATGGCCCCCACCGGCAGGGCACGGCAGCTACCCTCAGCGCTGCAACGAATTCAGCCATGGACTCACTGGCCTGCTGGCTTCGCTGTTGAAAGGCCAGCCTTGCTGGGAAGACCGACACCTTCGGGCGGAAATGCTTCCTCAGCTCAGTGAGGATGTCGTCTAGGGGCACCTCTCTTAGCAGCCTCGGCATCAGGAGGTTCGTTGCCAGTTCCAGCGTTTCCAGGCCACACTGGGCCAGCAGGTACGCTCGACACTGGGCTTCTTCCTCAATGCCCTCCAGGTCCATTGCATAAAGGAACTGCTGTTTGTAGAGTTCCCATTTTTCTGGCTTCGAAGTGTCGAAGGGAGCGATGTTCACTTTGTGGGACGCCATAATCCCACCTTCGTCACCAATTTAGTGTCTTGCATGGAAGATGATAGAAGGAGCCGCAGTAGGGCTAAACACAACTTTATTGGATGATGGTCAGGGTGAACATGTCATAATGGCGGAGGTGCAGCTCTTTTTATACAGTCACTATACATTTGAATGTGGTTACACAGTAGCTCATTGACTACTGTCCGAGTGACATCATCGTTCATCACGCCCATCTTGTCCAGGTGTTGTGTGGTGGGAAGGTTTCCCGCGCTGCAGGTATCTGGTGAGTTTATACCATGTGAGCTTGGACGCTCGGTACTGCCACCTGTGGCCACTAGCTCGCATCCTCATACAGTTAGTTACAGTGATTCCTCAATGAGGTACATATAGATACATTCATTCATTCAGCTGGTTACATTCACTTAAAGGTATATTACAAAGTTGCATCGACATTGCTTTCAATACATAACACAAAGTGTAGCACAATCTCTTGTCATCTAAGCTGCCTGCTCACCCTCCAGCTCTAGAAGTCTGCACAAGAAAGAAGGAAACATGATATTTTAATCTGCACATCTTCATTGTGCATGTTCTGTAAATTGGAAATACATCACTGCAGTGCCACTCTTTGCTGACACCTAGTGGTCTTGCACTCTTTGGCTTTAACTAGAAGTAATACAACAATGTCAAACCACATCTGAGTACTGTCTAATTCAGAACTAGCCTTGGCCTGCAATGCCATTTCATCTGGCCTGGCCGTCACCGCCGCACCCTGAAGTGGAAGTAGATGCATTTATGTCAGCCATAAAATGCACCCGCACATGCATAAATGCACCCACAGCTGTTGTAAATGTGGAAGTGGGCGCATTTAAGACATCATTAAATGCACCCACTTCCGTTTCGGGGGGGGGGGCATGATCCAGCCCATTCAACTGTCCAGGGGGTGTAGTCAGGCCCACAGCGTAAAAAGGTTGGCAACCCATGCTCTGATTCATCTCCTTTTCTGTGGTTTCATTTTTACAAACACTGTGACACACCCAAATTATTATTTTTTCTTAGATCATCTTTTTCCCCAAAGACACATGAACAAGTGTATGTATGCTGCCTTTTAAAATTAATATACTATACTATTTTGGGGATTTATGAAATCATAAGTGAAGAGGTCAGCTTGCAAAACCTGCACTCTATATAGCCATGTGTGTGATTAGCTAGCCATGTATTGTCTTTAATTGTTAAAATGTCGTAGTGGTGTCATCAGAATTCGTAAAGCCGAATAAAATGCAATTTAATCCAGATGTTCATAATGCATGTAGTACACAATGCTCTCCATTCAGGAGAGCATGTGGTCCTACAAAATGTTGTTATAAATTATAAATCCTCTCATGGGGTGCACAGAAAGAGCTTCCTCAAAGACTGTGGTATTTTTGAACCACAGTCGGTCATACCCTGGTAATGGTAACTTTGTGTTACTGGCTAATCTTTCTCACACTAGGTTAGGTGAAAGAAACTGCATAATGAACTCATCAAAAGGTGCCTTCATTTTGGCAGTTTTACGTTTGGTCTAGACATGGATGAAGAAGAATCCTCTCATCCCACATCAGTGCTGGAAGTAGGCATTCTTTCTGTCCAAATCTCAGTTGTTTGAAGCATATTTTCACTTCATTCTAGGAGGGAAGCTGCCACTTGAGAAGTGGCCCAGCAGTGGTCAGTGAGACAAGTGATTTGGCAGCTTAGTGAAAATCAGCAAAATAGTCATTTATAGAGGAAACCCATTGCAGATGTACTTTCCCTTCCGAAGCCTTGCTGGTTCGGTGGCAGGACACAAACTGGTGATGGGAAGGCTTTTGGGGAAAACAAACGGCTTGAGAATACTTCAAACCATCTTCCAAAGTGCCATATTTGTACAAAAATCATAACCTTGCATGCTTCTCCTTTAATATTGAGAGTTAGCAAGGAGCTCGCCCTGTACCTGCTACTAGCTTTCAAGATTCACCCCAACCTCAGAGTTCCCTTTCATTCCTGTTGCTTCCTTTGCTGTAGGAATCGGGGCCGCTAGGACGGCCGTTAGGTCCCGGAGGAGACTGATCAAGGAACGATACGAGGCAGTATGGAGCGAGATCAGATCAGTGGTTTATTGAAGGAAAAGTATCTACATTTATAGATCAGAAGGCAAGCCAGGAAAAAACCGTCATCAGACAGAAAATCACATCACCTATTAACTCAGGTTAATGGGGAATCCTTCTTGGGGAAGTTAATTACCGGGGGCAAACATTGACAGGGGAAACACCATTGTTTAGGGCTTAGACTGGGGTAAATATGGCTTCTATTTGCACCAAAGATTAGGCTGATCCGTGAGTCAGTAATTGCTTAATGGGTAACGGAGGTTAGCGATCTGCCCTCTCAGCAGAACCGCCGGTCAGGTCATTAATTGGGTGAATCAAACCCTATTATTAATCCACCCCCCTTTTCCGTACTGGCAAGGGCCAGTGGCCAGGAGTCTGCTCAACTGGTTTAACCTCTGCCAAGGTTCCGTGCCAATTGGGCATGGGGAAACCGCACTTTGCTAGCCATCTTTTCTCTTTCCTCCTTTTTCTACTCTCTGAAGAAGACAGATATGTAGATTTGGAACTCTATACTATATACCAGGAGTTCTCAAACATTTAAAGCCAGGAGCCGGATTGTGCTCCTTCAGACAGCTTTGAGGGCCGGATGGCCATTTTGCCCTTCCTCCACCACATGGAACTTCCTGGTGTGGTGGAGGTGGTGGAGGGCCACATGTAATAGTGTTGTTGGCCGCATCCAGCCCATGGGCCGCAGGTTGAGAATCCCTGCTATATACTGTATGTGAAAGAACAAAGCCATGAATTGGAAAGTGAAAGTCATTTGAATGGCAATTAGCCAAGAAGCATCTAGGCTGATGAATTTTCCTTTGCCAGGGAAGCGTTCCGTGCGCTCCGGTGTCTAGTCATGCCTGCCACATGACCACGGAAATGTCTGCAGAAGCAGACAGCGCTGGTTCTTTGGCTTAGAAACAGAGATGAGCACTGCACCCTAGAGTCAGATACGACTGGCTTTCGAGCAAGGGAAACCTTTACCTTTACCTAGGGAAGACAGTAAATTGGGCCTGATTTCCCAGCACTTTTCTGTAGACCAAAAAGGGAATAAGCAAATCTCAAGTCCCTCCAACAATTGTGCATGTCTATAAAGTGTTCTAGGGGAACATCAAGAAACATCTGAGGTTGTGAATGTTGTTCTTCTGGTAGACCTTCCTTTCCACCAGCAGTATAGCACTTACAGGGCTTCCTATATCACCTCAGCCATCCAGGAGCCACAAAAAATCACAAGCGTTATTATTATCTTAATGCGAGGAAGATGAAAAGCATCTGTCGGATTTCCTGCCTCTGAAATGAAAATAATATGTCTCTCCTCCTAGGCTCTAATTTCCTAGCTGGGAGAAAGAGCCATTTTGAGCATTAAATTACCTTAGAACAGCAGGACTGCTTCCGTACAAGTCTCCATTTCTGCTTCTACCTAGTCAGTCTAAAGTAAAGGGCTTTTTTCCCTTCAAGGCCCAAACCAACCTGTTGAAAACGGCAGTGTTCTAAGGCAAAACGAATGTCTTTGTCTTCCATGTTTGGTTACAGATATGCATGATTCATCCTCATTAGTAGTTGTCTGAGTAACCTGGAAAGATGAGCAATCAAAAACTCCAGAAATGCTTTGCTGAACAATCATATGTATGTGTGACCTAAATTTCTATTATTATCTAAGATTCATATCTCATGTTTTGAAAATAAATGCATGCTGTGTATGACGTACTAGTTAATACACTCTTTTCAGAGTCTGGGATATTTTAGTGTAAGGGACCAAAGACAATGAAACAGCCGAAGGGTTGGCTTAACACAGGTTTATTGCATGATGATCCGGAGGAACATGTGGTAATGGTGGATGAGTAGCTCAATATATACAGCTGGCTATACATTTGAATGTGGCTCGTCGACAGACTATTGGTTGCTGCCTGCGTGACGTCGTAGGAGGTCACGCCCTTCTTGACCAGGTGAAGAGGTGGCGGGGAATCTTCCCGTGCAGCTGAACCAGGTGAATATGATCCATGAGAGCTGGACGCTCGCTACTGCCCTCTGGTGGTCACTAGCTCGCGTCCCCTTATTAGGTTTACATTGATACAGGTGATGGTTATAATGTTGCACACAGAAAGGTTACATTGATAACACATGGCAAAGGTACATTGTTACAGGCACAGCTTTACAGAACACAACAGATATTGTTGCGTATTCAGGCAGAATTGCAAGTCGCTCAAGCAATGCCTTGCAAAGACAAAATGGTGATTTCCCACCATCAGAATTAGGACCTAGATTTGGCGCACAATCTCCCCATCAGGGCATGCTCATTATGATAATTAGAGTTCTGTGATTGGTTACAACTTTGGATCCTGTTCCTGATTGGTTAATATTCATTTATCATGTTATGATTGGTTGGTTATGATTGTCTGGCGGGTTGCTACATTGTAGCAATGGAGTCACTGCTGGGGAGACACTATATAAGCCCCACTGGTAAACAAGGGTGGGGCTGGGCCAGATCTATGCTTCCCATTACCGCTGAAGGTTAAGCCACAGAGGGCTAACCTGAGGTCTTCTCTATACGCACATCCACAGGGTGTAGCTCAGTGCATTGCCTTCTATGGTGGAATTCAGAGAGACCGATTACATGGGACTTGTGTAGCCATCTGATGTCCAGATAGCCTTGTAAGAGTAACCAGAAGGACTTTACAATAAACCTCGTTGTTATTCTGTTCATTGTTGCCTGGACTATTCTTTACAAAGGGCCGGACATGACAGATATGAAGGTGAACCTTACGTTCCAGCCTAAGCCAGCATAGCAAATGGTGTGGGACCACTCGAATGGCAGTCCATAGTATCTAGGGGGATCACACTTTGGCCAGTTCCTGCTATGCAGACTCCCATGACCTCCCTCCAAATCTCTTCTATAACTCAGATTCTTATCTGAACTGTAAGGCAATAGGGCTCAAGGTTGACTCAGCCTTCCATCCTCCTGAGGTCGGTATAATGAGGACCCAGAATGTAGAGGGGCAACATGCTAATTAACTTGTGAAGTATGAATCAAAGCAAACTGGAAATCGTAAAACATGAAATTGAAAGTATTTACATTGTGGTGCACTGTGTCAGTGAGCAAAAGTGGACTGGAATGAGATACTCCCAGTCAGACAATTACAAAGTGTTCTACTCTGAAAAACTTAGAAGAAATTGAGTGGCTCTAACACTGAGGCTGGTCTGGTCAGGGTCTCTCTTCCTGCATTGCCTGCATACCTTCGCTATGTGTCCCAACCGTCCACAGTTGTGGCACTCCACCTTCCTGAATGGGCATTTCTTCCGGTCGTGTGAGCCCCCGCACCCCTCGCAGCGCCGGCTTGCTTCAGCGGCGTCTCGCCTTTCGGGTGCCCTTTTCCTCACCTTTTGGACCTCTGGTTCGCTCTCGCTGGACCCCAAAGAGGACATTGTAGTGGCTGCAGCAGCTTTCAACTCTCATGCACATGGTGATGAACAGCTGTGGGCTTGCACCACAGATGCCAAGCTTCCTGGGGCTGTGGACCTCATCCTGCATGCCCGTACTCTGTCCCTTACTGACTCAGCAGCTTGTGCAGCCCGCAAGACCTGCTCGAACGTGATGTCCTCGTCTCAGGATAGCAATTTCCACTAAGGTTCTTCATCCCTCAGGCCAAGTAGGAGATGGTCTCGCAATGCCTCGGCCAGGGTGGATCCTCACCGACATGGGACAGCCACTAGCCTCAGCGTGGACACGTACTCAGCCACAGTTTCTCCTGGACATTGGTCCCACCGGCTGAATGCCATTCTCGCCGGGAAAACGGACACTTTGGGGCGAAAATGTGCCCACAGGGCAGCTAGGATGTCAGCCAGCAGTACTGTCTTGAGTGCTCTTGGCATCAGGAGGTTCCTCGCCAGTTCCAGAGTTGGCAGCCCGCACTGGGCCAGTAGGCAGGCTCACTTTTGGGCTTCACCCTCAATCTTCTCGGCATCCATCATGGAGAGGAATTGCTCTTCATAGAGGTCCCATGACTCCGGCGTGGAGATGTCGAACGGAGGTAGGGTGACCCTGTGGGATGCCATGATCCCATCCTCGTTGCCAATTTGATGCAGGCAGATTGAATGCACACGAGCCTGCAAGTGGGCTAAACACTACTTTATTGTAACATGGTCAATCTGTACATGAGGCAATGGTGGAGCCTTGCCTCCTTATATATAGCACAGTACATTTGAATTTGCCCCGTAGGCACACCATTGGTTACAGACTTGGTGACGTCCTTCTGACGTAATGCATACCTAACATGGTTTCACCTGTGGCCGGAAGGTTTCCCGTGGAACTTACTATTGGAGGATTGGAGCCACGTAATGCTCCTCTAGCTGCGCTAATGGCGAACATACACAACAATTAGGAATGCTGAAAGACCAACAAGGAAGCACACTATCTGCCCATGATAAAATATAGAGAAGATGGAAAAAGTATACTGAAGTCCTCTAACTAAGAAGGAAAAGGGATGAGTCGTTTGAAGAAGACATGGGGTGGGTGGGATGTTAATGGGATGGTTTTTAAATGATTTTATTATGGTTTTTTGTATATGTTTTTATTTTATCTGTGAGCCGCCCAGAGTCGTTTCAGTGGGGGGATGGCGATATAAATGTGAACAATAAATAAATAAATCCTATGATGAAGAACCTGCAGTTCTAGAAAATGAAGTGAATGCTGCTCTGAAAGCACTAAGAAGAAATAAAACCACCAGGTACACCGGTAAAATTACTTCAAGCCACAGAGACTGACTCTGTGAAGATTGGACATTCACAGGGTCACTGTAGTCTGAGACAACTTGATGAGACAGAACAGCACAACAACAATGCAAGATTTGCAACAGGCAAGTGAAGAAAGTACCACTCCAGGTTGTGAGCACTTTTGACTCTCTGGTGTACTGCATCATCATTCCAGAAAGACACAGTATTTCAGTATTCTGCTGAGTATGTTGTACATCCCTAGTCTGTATCCATTTTGGGATAGGGGAGCTGCAGTGTTTAATTATTGCTATTGTGTTGTATTTAATTTATTTCATTTATTTGTAGTTGTTTGTATTTTGTAACATTAATGATTTCTCAATAAAAATGATATTTACAATAAACCTACTTATTGATAAGAACAAAAATCAATACAGTCACCAACTCACCAAACAATTAACTGGGAAAGCCTTACAATTTGATTAAACCAGTAGACTTGATTGAAGTCTTTCTGCAATGTGTAACAGGAAGAGACCACAGCATTTGCCTCATTCCCCTTCCATCCCTCTCTCTCTCAATCTCTAACTCTCTCTCTCCATTCTTCTGAGCCATCCACAGTGTGACCCAAGTGCATTAAGTCATTGTTCTCAGCCTGTACCATGAAAATAGCTATACCATCACAATGATAGGAAGCATGACACAAGTATTTGGGAAGAGTCTGCATTTCCAGCATTACAGAATGAACAAATGCTTGCTTTTTACGTAGTAAACCACATCAAAGTGGCTACAGTCCTTGTTGGTTGTGTCAGTCACAGAATTGAAAGAGGCGGTAGGGTAAAGGTCACCCTTGCTCGAAAGCCAGTCGTATCCAACTCTAGGGTTCAGTACTCATCTGTGTTTATAGCCAATTTGCCAGCACAGTCTGTTTGGTGTCTTGCAAGGAAGACAATAGAAGGAGCCGTAACAAGGCTAAACACAACTTTATTGCATGATGGTCAGGGTGAACATGTGGTAATGGCGGACAAACAGTTCTATTTATATTACACTGTACATTTGAATATGCCGGTGTGGTAGCTCATTGGCTACTGTCCATGTGACGTCATTGGTCATCACGCCCATCTTCTCCAGGTGTGGTGTGGTGGGAAGGTTTCCCGCTCTTCAGGTATTCGGGGAATCTGAACCATGTGAACTGGATGCTCGCTACTGCCACCTGTGGCCACTTAGCTCGCATCCTCATACAGCCTGTTACAATGTGTTCCTGATTAGATACAGTGGATACATTGACTGGTTACATTCCGTTAAAGGGATCGTTACAACATTTCCTTGGCATTTCATTCAGTACATAACACCCCTCCCCCCTAGGTAAGGATGAAGTCCTTCAACCAATGAGGCTTCCTGCATGTTCACTTTGGGCGAGTGGCAGCCATGCTTTGTCCTGGAGTGGCTGCGTATTCCTGATCGCTATGTCCTCGTCCTGCAATGGGAGAGGGTGACTCGTTAATGATTGGCTGCGGGCTCTGAGTCTGGAATTGGGGAGGTCTAGGTGTAGGAGTAAACTCCAGGGACATAAAACCAGGGGTCCTAGGGACTAAAGTAAAACCCCGCTCTTCGCTCGGACGGGTGGGGGACCACTCTGAAAACTCCCCCTGGTTTCCAAACTCAAAATCTAACTCTTTGAAATTCCCCTCTTCCAAATCATTCCTGTAGCTCGGGGGGTCCAAAGGATTCGGATTTGTGTCATTTCCCTCCCCCCAGAGGTCTGTGTCTCCCCCTTGGGAGAACCCTAACGTTGAATCTCCTGTTTGGTCTCTCGTGTCTTGCCTGTCTACAACACTACTCCTGAGCTGGTCGGCGTGTCTCCTCCAGAGGAGTCCTGTGCTCATCTCGACATTGTACGAGACTGGCCCCGTTTGCCCAACCACTACTCCGGGAACCCAAGTCAGCCTGGCGGCCACATAATTCCTGCAATGCATCGCCTCGCCGACCCCGAAACTCTTAGTGCTTCCCAGTACAATGTTTCTATCCGTGTCCTCCACCCTGGTTGGGTCTAGGCATGAGAGGATCGTGGCAGGCCTCCTCTGCATAGGGAGTTCGGCGGGTGACAACCCCGATGCTAGGGGGGTCACTCGGTATCTTAATAGGAATTGGCATAGTTGCAGGTTCAAGTCCCCGGGGCCCATTCGACGCAGTGCGTCCTTCGTTGTTCTCACCAAACATTCCGCTTGACCATTTGTAGCGGGGTGAAAGGGGGCAGAGGTAATGTGTAGAATCCTATTAATCTCTATAAACCCCTGGAACTCTGCTGATGTGAAAGCTGTGGCGTTATCACTCACAAGTACGTCAGGTAATCTGAAGCAGCTGAATACCCTCCACAATTGCCTAACCATTGCAGCTGACGATGTGCTGGACATTGGAATTACCTCCAGCCACTTGGAGTAAGCATCCACTATTATTAAGAACAGAGTGCCCCTGAAGGGTCCCGCAAAATCTACATGTAGGCGTGACCACGGCCCTCGGGCTGCGTCCCATTCTCTGTGGGGAAGTTGGGACTCTTCTGGGCGGGTACTCTGGCAGCTCTCGCAAGTGCCAATCATGTGTTCTATATCTGCATCCAACTTGGGCTACCAGACGTAGCTTCTGGCTAGCGCTTTAGAGTACATGATCCCCGGGTGGCTAGTGTGTAACATCTTGAGCACCTATGGCCTCAACACTTCAGGGACTATTACCTGCCGCTCCCAGAGGAGGCAGCCCCTCTCTAGGGACAGTTCGTTTCTCCTTCTGCCATAAACCCTGAACTCCTCTGTGGGGGAGATTGCTGGCCACCCCTTTTGCACCCATGAACTGACTAGGGCCAATGACCTGTCCGCTGTAGCTTTAGTGATCTCCGCTGGCAGTATCGTGGGAGTCTCTAGGGCCTCGATCAGGAGCACCTGGTGGTCCTGCTCTACCTCACACTCTGGGTCCCCTGTCTGTGTGAGGGGTGACCTGGAAACGGCATCGGCGTGGCTGATTTCCTTGCCGGGTCGGAAGGCCAATGCATACTGGTATGTGTTGAGGAATATAGCCCACCGCAGCACCCTCAGGGATAAGATCTCTGGGGTGGGCTTGTTTGTGGTGAAGATACCTAGCAGGGGCTTATGGTCGGTCACGACTGTGAACGGTTGGCCATAAAGGAAGTTGTGGAACTTTTTGGTTCCTGTAACTATCACCAGTGCCTCCCTGTCTGTTTGCATGTAATTGCGCTCCGCCTTGGACAGGGATCTCAAATAGAACGCCACCGGGGCTTCCCGCCCACTCTCCAGCATGTGGCATAAGACTGCCCCCACCGGTGAGGCATCGCAGACCAACACAACAGGCTTCTTGGGATCGAAGTGGATTAAGACAGCCTCAGAAGACAGAAGCTGCTTGAGCCCACTGAATGCCCGTTCCTGGCTTTTGCCCCACCACCAAGCCACGTCTTTGTTAAGTAGCTTGTGCAGCGGTTCTGCCACCGATGCCTTTCCTGGCAGGAAAGAGTGGTAAAAATTTAAGAGTCCCAGGAAGGACTGTAGTTCGGCCTTGGTGGTAGGGCGAGGGGCGTTCTGCACTACTGACACCTTTGACTCCGCTGGCTTAATACTCTCAGGGGTTATTCGGAATCCCAGAAACTCTACTTCTTCTGCGAAAAACACACACTTATCTTTTCTCAACCTGAGCTCCGCTTTCTCGAACACGGTTAGCGCCTGGTCTAACCTCTTGGCCAATTCTTGTCCCCTCCCCCCTCCGCTGTTATCAAAAAGTCATCAAAGTAAGGGAAAACACCTAGGAGCCCTTTCAACAGCCATTCCACGAGGGACTGGAATATCCCAGGGGCCGAATTCACACCGAATTGGAGGTGCGTTACTTTAAAGGCTCCCTTATGAGTAACTACGGTTTGAGCGGCGGCTGCAGCTGGGGTCACCGTTAATTGCTGGTACACCTGCACTAAATCTAGCTTGGTGAAGCACCTCCCTCCATGCAATGTTGCTAACAGGTGGCTTATTACCGGCACCGGGTACGCATTTGGGCAAATTGCCTTATTAATCATGCACTTGTAGTCAGCGCAGATTCTGACCTCCCCATTAGCCTTTAGTGCTGTAACAATGGGGGTTTCCCACTCGGCAGAATCTACAGGTACCAAAATCCCCTGGCCCACCAGTTTGTCCAGTTCAGTCTCAATTTTGTCCTTTAGTGCGAAAGGCACTCTCCTTGGCTTGAGCCTGATGGGCCGGATGTCGGGGTCCATGTCGAAAGAAACTGGGGGGCCTTTGAACTTCCCGAGTCCCTTCTCAAAGATGGCAAGGTGTGCATTACACACTTCTGTGATCGGGTCAACCTGTACGGCGTGTATGTCTCCAATGAAAACCCCCAGGGGGCCAAACCACTGGGTCCCGAGGAGGCAACAGGACCCGTCCCTTAAGAGCACTAGGGGCAACTGTGCGGAGTGCCTCTTGAATTGCACCTTGAACTCCCCCAACCCCAACACTGGGATACTTTTCCCTTGAACGTCCCATAAGTTTGTCTTTCAGCTTGGGCCGTGAGTTTGGGGAATACGGAAAAATTCCCGGTGGGAGATGATAGAATACGATGACCCCGAGTCTATTTCCATCCTAACCGAGACCCCTTGTATCAGTACCTCAACAAAAAACCGGGGATACCTCAAGAGCACGCTGTGGACTGCCTGGTCGTGGTTGTCGGGAACTGTTTGAGACACGCAGTGCTACTGCAGCTCATCATCGTTGAAGATCCTGCCGACCCCATCTGCCTTCCATTGTGGCTGTTCCGCCAGGCCCTTGCCATCGTCCCATCGCCACCTGCAGACCTATGCGATGTGCCCACGCCGCCCGCAGTTGTGGCACTCTGCCTTCCAGAATGGGCACTGGCTCCGGTCATGAGGTGCGCCGCATCCATCGCAGCGGCGGTCCTCTCTGGTGTGGTTTCAAACCTTGGGCCTCCTCTGTACTCGTTGCACGCCGTCGTCCTCGCTGCAGTCGGAGGTGGACGTGGTGCACTCAGGGGGTCCCTGCTCCCGTGGGAGGAACAGCTGTGGACTGGGACCGCAGACTGGGGCCCCCAGCCATTGCGGACCTGGCCCGGCACACTCGCTCGCCTTGTTACACTGACTCGGTGGCTTGGCCAATTCACAGGACATGCTCGAAGGAGATGCTCTCGTCCTTCGCCAGTAATTTTTTCCTGGCACCCTCATCTCGCAGGCCAAGCAGGAGCCTGTCTCGCAGTGCCTCACTCAGGGATGGCCCCCACCAGCAAGGCAGTGACCCTCAGAGCTGCAATGAAGTTGGCCATGGACTCGCCGGCCCGCTGGCTCCACTGTTGAAAAGCTAGCCTTGCCGGGAAAACCAACACCTTTGGGCAGAAGTGTTACCTCAGCTCGGCGAGGATCTCGTCTAGGGGTACCTCTCTGAGCGGCCTCGCCGTCAGGAGGTTTGTTGCCAGTTCCAGCATTTCCAGGCCACACTGGGCCAGCAGGTACGCTCGATGCTGGGCTTCTTCCTCGATGCCCTCGAGGTCCATTGCATATAGGAACTGCTGTTCGTAGAGTTCCCATCTCTCTGGCTTCGTGGTGTCAAAAGGCGCGATGTTCACTTTGCGGGATGCCATCCCATCCTTGTCACCAATTTGGTGTCTTGCAAGGAAGACAATGGAAGGAACCGTAACAAGGCTAAACACAACTTTATTGCATGATGGTCAGGGTGAACATGTGGTAATGGCGGACAAACAGCTCTATTTATATTACACTGTACTTTTGAATATACCGGTGTGGTAGCTCATTGACTACTGTCCCTGTGACGTCATTGGCCCATCTTCTCCAGATGTGGTGTGGCGGGAAGGTTTCTCGCTCTTCAGGTATTCGGGGAATCTGAACCATGTGAACTGGATGCTTGCTACTGCCACCAGTGGCCACTTAGCTCGTATCCTCATACAGCCTGTTACAATGTGTTCCTGATTAGATACAATTGGATACATTGACTGGTTACATTCCATTAAAGGGATCGTTACAACATTTCCTTGGCATTGCATTCAGTACATAACAGTCTGCATCTGCAGATGTTTCCGTGGACATGTGGCAGGCATGCCTCAACACTGGAGTGCACGGAATACTGTTTACCTTCTGCTTTTGTTTTAAAACAGGGTTGTGATGGGACAGGCAATGGTGAAAATCCTGTAATGATATTCTTTCATATCCCGATCAAATGCTGAACTGCTACTTTTTTGGCTTTGTTGTTGGTCGAACTTAAGTTCTCATTAGTGAATGCTTCTGGCAGTAATTGGCAGACCAGTAAATGAGCTGGATTCTGTATCTCTCCACATTCACAACACATGTCATGATCTTGAGAAGCTTAACGCAGTGCCTAGCTGCACCTCTTTCTTGTGAGTGTATGCTTTAAGTTAGCTGTCTAGATTTTAAGTAACATGTTTAGTTAAGTTGATAGAAATCAACAAAATTCATTTGGTCATAAATAAAACTGTCCAGTTCATTAAAACTAAAATTTGCTTCTGGCAGCCTATAGACAGAGGTAACAGAGAATTGTGGGGCTTGTATGGTGAGAATTCCAGTGTTGTTTGTTTCCGTCAGTGCAGCTAATATACTGAGGCCAGGTCTAACAAAAATTGCACTCTCATACCAGCCATGTGGTCTTTCAATCACTAGTTCCATTCGAGCCACTTTGGGTCTGTATTTTGCTGTCCCCTGATGTGTTTCCTGGAGAAGAACTATGTCACATTTGTATTTTCTGCACATGTCCACTAGGAGGACACTCTTATTATTCAGATGTCCCTCAATATTTATTGAGATCATTGTTATGGTTGGAATGATAGTGGCAACATTCCCAGTTTTCTTGTTAACATGTCCACATGTGTGCTATTCCAGCTGCTTTTCTTCTTTTTTATTGTTGACACACATCTTGAAGTCTGCATTTCCCCCCGCCTCACTCAGAATTTGTATGACTGAAGACGCTGACTGGGAGGTGGAAGGTCAGAAGTTCGATTCCCGAGTACTGCAGGACGGAATGAGCTCCCGTCTTTGTCCCAGCTCCTGCCAACCTAGCAGTTCAAAAGCAAGGAATTGCAAGCAGATAAATAGGGACTACTTCACTGGGAAGGTAACAGCATTCCGTGCTCTCCAGTGTCTAGTTATGCCTGCCACACGACCACGGGAACGTCTGCAGAAGCAGATAGCGCTGGCTCTTTGGCTTTGAAACAGGGATGAGCACTGAACCCTAAAGTTGGATAATACTGGCTTTCAAGCAAGGGAAACCTTTACCTTTTATTATTATAAGGTTGTTGTGGGGAGGCTGTTTTGTGTAAAGGCTGCACTTCTTGATACACCAGGACAAACACAAGAGAAATCCAGACTGGAATCAGTATAGATGACAATGATGACAACAAAGACGACAAAAATGAGAGTGACACAGATGCCAAGCTTTAGGGCAGGTTAAAATACTTTTTGCTATAGCAGTCAACATCTACACAATATTACAGTCATTTTGACACTCTAATTAAATCTTTTTCAAGCACTCTTAAATCAGATCCAAGGTGGAGCAGGTCTTAGTTATTTTATTTATTTTATAAATTTATACCCTGCTGTTGTGTTCTGTAAAGCTGTGCCTTTAACAATGTACCTTAGCCATGTGGTAGCAATGTAACCTTTCTGTGTGCAACATTATAACCTTCAGCTGTATCAATGTAAACCTGATAAGGGGACGCGAGCTAGTGACCACTAGATGGCAATAGCGAGCGTCCAGCTCTCATGGCTCAGATTCACCTGGATCAGCAGCGCGGGAAGATTCCCGCCACCTCTTCACCTGGACAAGAAGGGCGTGACCTTCTACGACGTCACGCAGGCAGCAACCAATAGTCTGTCGACGAGCCACTTTCAAATGTATAGCCAGCTGTATATATTGAGTTATCCATCCTCATGTTCCTCCGGATCATCATGCAATAAACCTGTGTTAAGCCAACCCTTCGGCTGTTTCATTGTCTTTGGTCCCTTACACTAAATTGGCGATGAAGGTGGGATCATGGCAGCCCAAGGGACCAAGACATGCGCCGGTTTCGAAATCAGGAAACCGGGCGACTGGGAGATCTTCGAAATGGACTTCCAGGCAGCACTGATCGAGTCCGAAGTCACGGAAGGGGCAAAGAAGAGGGCCATCTTCACCAGGATGCTCGGACAAGAAACCAAAAGAACCTTGGTGGACCTGATCGCACCGAGGAGGGTGAGCGAATTCAAGGCCAAGGAACTCATGCAGATGCTGCGTGAGCACGTCCGGCCCGCCACGGCGATGTTTCCCGCTCAGAGTGCATTCTGGAGGCGAGTCCAAGCGCCCGGGGAGACGGTCGCCGCATTCGTGGCGGCCCTGCGGCTGGCGGCCGGCCCGTGCAAATGGGAGAATGTAGAAATCACCCTCCGGGACTGTGTGCTGTGCGGCCTGAACGATGCCGAAACCCAGCGCACATTAATGAACCAAGAGCCGCCTCCCACGTTGCAGGAGGTCATCAGAGCGGCACAGGCCGCGGAAGCTACAAAGGCTGGGGTACAAGAACTCCAGGACTGGCGGCCGAGGTCGAGCAAGGCAGAGACTCCGGTGCATACAGCCCGGCGAGCTTCGAGGTCGTCCGCAGAGAGCAGCGACGACAAGGATGTCCGGAGGGTCCGGAAAGAGAGCCGGCGGTGCGACGGTTGTGGAGCGGCCCACGACCGCGTAAAATGCCCATTTCGGAAGGCCGAGTGTCAAAACTGCGGCCGCCACGGGCACATCGCCAAGGTGTGCAGGAAGAGGCGCGAGACCCGGAGAAGCTCGGCAGACCGTTCCGCGGGACAAGACCGCTCAACGAGACCCAAGGACGGCGCTCAGACCACGCGGAAGCAGGACAGCGTGGGCCGCATCTCCGACGGCAGCGAGGACGACGCCCCAGTATTCAGCGTGTCCGTAGGACACCCCCGCTACTTTGTTGAGGTACTAGTTCAAGGGGTTCCCATTAGAATGGAAATTGACTCGGGGTCCTCATATTCAATCATTTCCCAGAGGGAGTTTTTGAGAATTGCCCCCCACAGGCGACCCAAGCTCAAAGCGTTGAGGTCCACACTACGGGACGTGCAAGGGAACAGCATTCCAGTGTTGGGGGTTGGAGAATTTCAGGTTACATTCAAGAAGCACGCCGCGTCTCTCCCTCTAGTCGTGCTTAAAGGGGGAGATTGCAGCCTCCTCGGGACTCAATGGTTCCAGCCCCTGGGTTTGTTTATTGGGGGGGTGCATGCCGTTGGGTTGCACGCCGTTGGGGCTGACCCGATTCAGGAGGTGTGCGAGGCGCACCCCGAAGTTTTCAAAAAAGGACTGGGAAAATTCAAGGGGCCCCCAGTGACATTCGACCTGGACCCGGAGGTCCGCCCAATTCGACTTAAACCACGCCGGGTGCCGTTCGCACTCAAGGACAAGATAGAGGCGGAACTGGACAAATTGGTGGGCCAGGGAATCCTTGTGCCTGTTGATTCTGCGGAGTGGGAAACTCCAATTGTAACCGCACTAAAGGCCAATGGGGAAGTCCGCATATGCGCCGATTACAAGTGCACCATCAACAAGGCGATCCGCCCGAATGCGTATCCGGTGCCGGTAGTCAGCCATCTGCTGGCCATGTTACACGGGGGAAAGTGTTTCGCTAAGCTCGACTTAGCACAGGCCTACCAGCAGCTTACGGTGTCCCCTGCCGCAGCTGCTGCGCAGACCATAGTCACCCATAAGGGGGCGTTCCAGGTGACGTGCCTTCAGTTCGGCGTAAATTCGGCACCTGGAATTTTCCAGTCACTCGTGGAACGCCTCCTGAAGGGGCTAGAGGGGGTGTTGCCTTATTTTGATGACGTGTTAATAACGGGGGGGGGGGGGGGGAGTAGGGTCGAATTGGCCAAGAGGTTGGGGAAGGTCCTGACAATATTCGAAAAAGCGGGGTTGAGACTGCGAAAGGACAAATGCGTCTTCTTCGCGACCGAGGTTGAGTTCCTAGGGTTTTGTGTGACTCCTGGGGGGATAAAACCATCCAAATCCAAGGTGGCCGCCATTAAGAAAGCCCCCCGCCCCACCTCCAAGCCCGAGCTGCAGTCGTTCCTAGGGCTGCTCAACTTTTACCACTCCTTCCTCCCCCGGAAGGCAGCAGTAGCTGAACCGCTACACAAACTGCTAAAAAAAGACCAGGCATGGAAGTGGGGCGATGACCAAAAAAGGGCATTTAGTGAGCTAAAAAGTCTCCTAGCGTCCGATGCCATACTGACCCATTTCAACCCCAAACGCCCGGTAGTCCTGACCTGTGATGCATCCCCGGTGGGGGTGGGGGCGGTGCTGTGCCACATGCTGGAAGACGGAAGGGAGGACCCGATAGCATTTTACTCCAGGTCCCTGTCCCAAGCGGAGAGAAATTATGCACAGACAGACAGGGAGGCACTAGCGATAGTTGCGGGGGCGAAAAAATTTCACGATTTTCTGTATGGTCGCCCCTTCACCATTGTAATGGACCACAAGCCCCTGCTAGGCATTTTTACCGCAGATAAGCCCACGCCACAGATCCTGTCCCCGAGGATGCTCAGGTGGGCTATTTTTCTCAATGCGTACCAGCACGCGTTGGTCTACCGGCCCGGGAAAGAGATCAGCCATGCGGACGCTCTATCAAGGTCTCCCCTCCCCCTGACGCCCAGCCAGGTGAGCAAGGGGGAGCGAGACCATCAAGTTCTTATGATAGAGGTACTGGATTCGCCCCCCGTAATGCCCGCCGACATTGCCAAAGCGACAGAGAAGGACAAGACGTTAGCGGCAGTTAGCTCCTGGCTGCAGAAAGGGTGGCCGGCGTCCTCCCCAGCGGAGGAGTTCGCCCCATTTTTCAGGAAAAAGTTAGAGCTGTCCCTAGAGAGGGGGTGCCTTTTGTGGGGGCAGCGGGTGGTGATTCCCACTTCCCTTCGGCCGCGGGTGCTGAAACTGCTGCACGTCAGCCACCCCGGCATCGTGCGATCCAAAGCGCTGGCCCGGAGCTACTTCTGGTGGCCCCAGTTGGACGCCGACATCGAGCACATGGTCGGCACTTGTGAAAGTTGCCAATGCTCCAGACCGGAGGAGGCCCGCCTTCCCCACAGGGAGTGGGACGCGGCTAAGGGGCCGTGGTCCCGGGTGCACATTGATTTCGCGGGCCCGTTCAGAGGCACCCTATTTTTCCTTGTCGTGGACGCCTTCTCCAAGTGGTTGGAGGTTATCCCAGTCACGAGCACCTCCTCGGCCCAGACCATTAGGCATTTGCGGAGGCTCTTTTCCACGTTCGGCATACCCGACACATTAATTAGCGACAACGCTAGCTGTTTCACGTCCTCCGAGTTTAGGGCATTCATGGAGATTAACGCCGTTCGGCATATCACCTCCGCCCCGTTTCACCCAGCCACCAATGGTCAAGTGGAGCGCCTCGTCCGCACCACAAAGGACGCGTTGCGGCGCATGGGCCCCGGGGATCTGAACCTACAAGTGTGTCAGTTTCTGCTAGGGTACAGAGTGACCCCGTTGGCAGCAGGATACTCCCCCGCAGAGCTCTTAATGCGTAGGAAACTGACCACCATCCTTACTAGGCTAGACCCCAAGAGGGTAGAGGACAAAGGAAGGAACATTGGGCTAGAGGCCACAAAGAGTTTCAGTGTAGGCGCCCCCGTGCATTGCAGGAATTACGCCAGCACGGGCCCAGCCTGGGTACCGGGCGTAGTTGTGGAGCAAACCGGCCCCGTGTCGTACTGCGTGGAAACCAGCACAGGGCTACTGTGGAGGCGGCACGCGGACCAGCTCCGACGCAGGGTCCCCGATGAGCAGGGCACAGACCAAACAGAGAAAAAATCAGCGTTAGGGTTCTCCCCCACCCGTTCAGCCCAAGGGGGAGGAAAAGGGGGCCGCGGGTCCCCACCAAGGGGGGAGGAGGATGTTCTCGTAGATATCCTGGGGGATCTTTCTGAGGAGGAGGAACCCGACCCCATACATATCTCGCGGAATTCCCCCACAAATGCGGATACACCAACTGAGTTAGAATTTGATTTTCAGAACCGGGGGAGTTTTTCGGAGTGGTCCCCCACCCGTCCAAGCAAGAAGAGGGGTTTTTCGTTAGCCCCGATCGCCCCCGGTCTGCCCACAATGGAGTTCTTCCCTTCCCCTAAGGCCGCCAATCCGCGGCAAGCCACTAACGAGTCTCCCTCTCCCATTACAGGACAAGGGACCAGGGAACAAAGAAGCAGTAGCGCCCCCGGGGGGGGTCAGCCCCCATCACGGCCCAAACGCACATGCAATAAGCCATCTTGGCTGGGAGACTTCGTCTCATCCTAGGGGGGAGGGATGTTGTGTTCTGTAAAGCTGTGCCTTTAACAATGTACCTTAGCCATGTGGTAGCAATGTAACCTTTCTGTGTGCAACATTATAACCTTCAGCTGTATCAATGTAAACCTGATAAGGGGACGCGAGCTAGTGACCACTAGATGGCAATAGCGAGCGTCCAGCTCTCATGGCTCAGATTCACCTGGATCAGCAGCGCGGGAAGATTCCCGCCACCTCTTCACCTGGACAAGAAGGGCGTGACCTTCTACGACGTCACGCAGGCAGCAACCAATACTCTGTCGACGAGCCACTTTCAAATGTATAGCCAGCTGTATATATTGAGCTACCCATCCGCCATTACCTCATGTTCCTCCGGATCATCATGCAATAAACCTGTGTTAAGCCAACCCTTCGGCTGTTTCATTGTCTTTGGTCCCTTACACTAAACCCGCCCTACTGGTGAGAACACCACTCAGGTCTTGTAAAGAGCCCACCACAATTTACAATGAGTAGTTCCTAGATGATATGTAAACTGATGTGGTTCAGTGGTTAGGATGAGCAGGCAATAGAGCAAGGGGCCAGACATTTGAATCCCCAATCTGCCTCCTGGGAGAGGAACCAGGTGATATCACCAGGGGTACATGTGGCTGATGGAGTGATGTGCCTCCCCACCTGTGTGGCCTTGGGTGAACTGCACAGTCCTCCACAACCACCCAAAGAAGAGATTGGTCAAACATTTCTGACCACCACTTCCTTTTTCTGCTTGAAATTTTGAGTGGTCCTTCCTCAACTTTTCTTAGATTGAGGTACTACAGTACCTTCATAGTAGACATTTCCTTCATAATGTCTACCAACATATCTCTATGCACTGAATCCTATGTTAGAGATATCTATAATTTTAAGGCTTTTTCTTCCTGAAACAAGTAATCTTGTTTATTTCTTACCCTGTTTAGTAACCATACACTCAGCACTAGAATACAGCACTGTGTTAGCATCAATACCAAGGGCTCTTACAACCACCAGATGAGACGCGGCTGTTGTAAAAGTGTCTCATCCCAGCCCACCTTACACACCTTCTATACATGTTCATTTCTATGAACATTTTAGATGTCTACAAGGCAAAGCATATAAACAAAGGGACCATCTCTTCCTTTCCTTTTAAAACAGGAATAGAAATGAGCAAAAACAAAGGGAGGTGGGGCGGGGGGTTGTGCTTTTCAAAAGATTGATAGAAACAGCCGTGATGAGCGGTAACACAAAACTACCTTGTCAGGAGTGTCATTGCTGGAAAAGAGGCTGACAAACAATGGAAGCAGCTTCAATTACACACTGCTGAGCAGAGAAGGGGAGGGGTGGGATTTTCTTCTTCTCCTGTCCACCTGTTTTCTGCTCTTCTCTGTAAAGCCTAGGACTGTGTCGCAGTGTAATTGCTGATGGGAAGTACTGTAGCAATGATGCTGAGAATCTGAGTCACTCCCTCTCCTTCCGGCGGGCAGCAGTACCACTTCAGAACAAATGGATGGGAAGAAGAAGGGCGCTGCATCAGATGTTTCCGAGCTGGCAATCGAGTCATCCAGCCATAGCCTCCGTGTATGGATGAAGTTGGTCATTTCAGGAATTGATGCAAGAGTACAGGGGCTGCAGTAAATTTGTCCCCCACTAAATGTCTCTTTGAACAGCATGTACTACCTCTCTCCATAAGGGTGAGGTAGTACACTTAAGCCAGAGTGTGTTCATGAACAGAGAAATAATTAATGTGGGGAACAACATTTTAATGAAGCTGTTTTTCAGCTGAAAATCAGCAGAGAGGGGCTGTTTGTTCAATAACAGGCACAGAGAGAGTGTGTGTGTACAAACACAAGTTTCATTTCTATGTCTTCTATTTCGTTTTGCTCCTGGGATGACACAGAGTGGCCAGGATTCAGAATCATCTGTACATTCAGCTTTACATTCAGAATGCCTTGTGAGGGAATTTGTATACATTGAGAAAAACATGGGTCCAGTGTTACAGTGTGCAGAGATGTCCCAAGGCTAGAGGACCATCTCCCATCCTGTAATCAGAGGTTAGAGCAGGTGTTCTCAACCTATGGTCCGTGGGCGGGCCCCGGCTCTTGGCACCATTTCATGTGGCCCACGTTGCTGCTGCCACTGCCACCAGCTGCATTTATGACAGCCGTAAATGTGTCTGTGGCTGTCATAAATGCATTTATGACAGCTGCAGTTTACAGTGGAGGGAACCACCACTCCATCCCGCTCAGTTCTCTGAGGGAGTGTGGTCTGGCCCACGGCTTGAAAAGGTTGAGAACCCCTGAGATAGATGGACCAGCAGTTGAAACTTTCTCCCAAAATAGTGAAGGGTCAGTATCTTCTACAATGCCCATGGGCAGCAAGCTAGTTTAAAAGGCTCAAGACTGACTATTTAGCAACACAGCCCTATCTTGTAGCAGACAGCAATTATCTGGGAGCTTTGGAGAAACAGCCAGAGAGACATCACTATGGAACTCTGAACAAGAGGAAGGAGTAAAACCCTAGTGGCAGCAACCGTTCCATCCAAAATAGCTTTATTCTGCTTCTTTTGCCTTAGGGCAGTGTTGTGTATTGAGGCACTATTGCAAGTAGCCCAGGAAGGGCTCTTGCAATAGGGAAATGGTGGTTTCCTGCCATCCTAATTAGAAGCCTTAAGTGGCGTGAAATCCCCTGCAAAAGGGCACACTAGTTATGCTAATCCAAGCCCTATCATTGGTTACAGTTATGGATCCTGCGCTCCATTGGTTACCTTCATATATCCCCTGTACTGATTGGTTAGTTACATTTGTCCACCGGGTCGCTACCTTGTATCCAGTAGCCACCGCCAGGAAGACACTATATAAGCCCCACAGACAAACAAGGGTGGGGCTGGACCGGATCTATACTTCCTACACCATACAGGTAGCCTGGGTAGCGCTAGGCCTGGGTCTGTCCATTATGCTACAATTTGCGGCAGCTAGTTTATTGCCCATTGCCAGGTAAGAGTCCAGAGGGACTGACTCCGTTAGGATTGTATAGCCATCTCAGGATCCGGAACACCTTGTAAGCGAAACTCTACTGACTGTTATAATAAAGCCTGGACTCGTTGTCCTGGACTCGTGCTTAGAAGGGCCGGATCTAACACTGGCAAAGAAGGTTGGATTGAAGATTGACAAGATGGCTGACCAAGTTCCCCTATGGCTGCATCCGTTCGACACCAACAAGCCTCACCTGTGGCCATACTACGAAGTCCAAATGGAAAGCTACTTCACAGTAAGGAAGGTTGAGCCGGTGTTGTGGAAGGCAACATTTTTGGCCCACTGCGGGCTAGAGGTTCTGGACATTACTGCGAATCTTCTGCTGCCCGACGTGCTCCAGCAAATTTCCTTACCGGCCTTGCTACATACTTTGTGCAAGCATTTTCAGCGCATGTTGACTCTCAAGGGTAAAGAGTCACCCGGTCTGACTAAGACCACGTCCGTTTTGTCCGAAGCGTCCAGCCATGTCTGCGAAGACTGCGACAGTTCACCACAGGGAACAAGGGCACCAACACCAACACCAGGGTCAGTAGCGCTGGGCTGAGGATGTGAGAAATGCCATCTTCACACAGAGTGTCCTTTCAAAAATGCCCAGTGCTACGATTGTGGGAAAACAGGCCACACCTCCAAAGTCTGCAAGCAGCGCATCAAAACTTCGTCGAAACTCCAGCCAAAACACCAGTTCTGCATTGCCAAGGTGTTCACGAGCTACAGGGCCGACGATGAGCGGAGAGACCTGAAGGATGGGTACAGCGTGGACCTCCGCATTGAAGGGGTACCTTTCCATCTTCAGGTGGACTCTGGATCTTTCCTCTCCATCATGAACAATGAGGAGTACCACCGCATTCTGCCTGACCTGCGGCCCAAACTCAAGAGTCTTCCAGGCAAGTTAGTGGACTTACAGGGTTGCAATGTTTCAGTGTGGGGAATAGGGAACTTCAAGGTCCATTATAACTATGTCTACACAAGCCTACCCCTTGTTGTTGTCCCACTGATTCGGGGTCCTAGGCATTCACTTCATGGGAATCCAGTTGGGGGAGGGAGAACCCATCTTGCGTATTGAGGACAAGCCTCAAGCTTTGTTATTTCCTGGGGGGATTGTCCCGGGGGGGCCCTGGAAGTGATTCCTCCATAGAAGAACTTAATGCGGTATTTTCCTGACAAGCGCATGTGGTGCACATGGACAGTGGACTTGCAAAAGGGACTGGACAGTCAGATGTGTTTGAATTGCATGAACTTTTGCCGCCTGATGCCCTAGACTGTGAGAATCCTGACTTTTGGGACGAACTGGCCATTGTCTTGCTCAAAATGTCCCCAAACTTTTCCGCAGCTTCTAATTCTGATCCGTTACTGTCTGATGTTATTGTGTGGGTGGACATCGGGTGGCCACCTCCACCTAACAATTCGGAGGCTTGTGTGTATTATCGGGACTGCAACAAACTCTCAGTACTAGGAGGGTGCTTATATAAGCTTTGCAAGATAGTGGTTCCCTGTGGGTTGTGGGCCAAACTACTTGAGCACTTGTTAAGTGGGTCCAAAGGATTTTCTTCACTCCCAAGACATTATCCGTAGCTATTTCTGGTGGCCGGGAATCGAACACGCCATTGAGATTTGGGGGTTACAATACGGTAGTAGGAGTACATCGGGTGCAGGAAGATTCTCAGTCTCCCCAGTGGTGGGTGGTTCCTTGCCATCCCCTGGGGTTGGAGGGGGGATTAGCGTCCCACAATCACCCCCTAACATAGATTGACACGAGAAGGAACACCAATGTGCGGGCTCGCAATCCCCAGGAAAATGGGTGGGGTTGCAGGAGCACTCTCAGTCCCAAGGAAGGGAAGGGGATGACCAAGGTTCTAATTGGCACGAGAAGGAACACCAATGTGCAGGCTCGCAATCCCCGGGGAAATGGGAGGGGTTGTGGGAACACTCTCAGTCCCCAAGAAAGGAAAGGGACGACCAAGGTTCTAAGGATCTCCGTATGCCGGGGGATAGGCACTATTGCAAGTAGCCCAGGAAGCACTCTTGCAAGAGGGAAATGGCAGTTTCCCGCCATCCTAATTAGAAGTCTTAAATGGCACAAAATCCCCTGCAAAAGGGCACGCTAGTTATGCTAATCCAAGCCCTATCATTGGTTACAGTTTTGGATCCTTCACTGGGGACTGGCTCTGAGGTTGCACAGGAGTTCCATGGCAGCCATGGGCCTGACTCAAGTAATTCAGGGCCCGACCAGGGGCAGTGGCCACACACCGGATCTAGCTTTCTTGTTGGAGCGGTAGCAGAGTGATGTGAGATTACAGAAATTAGACATAACACCTTGCCATGGTCAGATCACATCTGGTGACTATAGACTTTCTGGGGGTGATGCTTCACCATAGGGAGGCAGGGCCTGTTAAGCTAGCCCGCCCCTGGCAACTTATGGATCCGGATGGATTCCAGCAGGAACTGGGGGAATTTCCTCTGGATCGGTTAAGCAATTCACCTGAGGTGCTGGTCGACCTGTGCAACAGGATGACAACAGTGGCCTTGGATGAAATCGCGGGACTATGGCCTCTCCGAGCTCGTGGGACTAGGTCATCCCTGTGGTTCACAGATGAACTACAGGAGCTCAAATGGGTAAAGAGATGCCTAGAGCGTCGCTGGGTGAAAACCCGGAGTGACTCCGATTGGACACTAGCTAGAGCCGCTATTAGGGCCTACCTAGTGGCAATGGGGATGGTGAGGTGGCAATACTTCACCTCCCTTATTGCCTCCGCTGATAATTGCCCAGCCAACCTGTTTCGGGTAACCAGGTCTCTCCTTGGTATGGGGGGGGGCAGTGCCCGGTTGGCAGGGTTCGGCTGAGAACTTTGTTGACCATCTGGTGGAGAAAATCGATCGGATTCGCTCCAGTCTTAATCCTGGTGTGGTCGGGAGAGTCTGGGGGGGGGGGAATGCCATGTTATCTGGGATCGGTTTGACGCAGTTGTCCCTGATGAAGTGGACAGGCTCCTTGCAGCTGTTTGCATCACTACCTGCCCTTTGGACCCCTGTCCCACCTGGTTGGTGAAGGCCACCAAGGAAGTGACAGGCAGCTGGGTTGGAGCAATAATAAATTCATCTCTGTGGGAGGGGGTGTTTCCAGCATCTCTGAAACATGCTCTGGTGCGCCCCCTCCTGAAAAAGCCTTCTCTTGACCCAGCGATACCATCTAATTATAGGCCAGTCTCCAACCTTCCCTATTTGGGGACAGTATTGGAGAAGCCAGTGGCACGTCGGTTACAGGGTGCCCTGGATGAAGTGGATTATCTGGACCTCTTCCAGTCAGGATTCAGGCCCGGGTATGTTATGCAGATGGCATTAGTCACGCTGATGGATGATCTCTGGCGGGAGCGGGACAGCGGACACCCGTCTGCCCTTCTTCTCTTTGACCTCTCAGCAGCTTTTGATACCATCGACTACGGTATCCTTCTGGGATGGCTTACTGGGTTGGGGATCCAGGGCACTGTGTTGTCCTGATTCTCCTTATTCCTGAAGGGCTAGACCCAGTCGGTGTGGTTAGAGAGTGAGAGATACAGCCCTAGGCCCCTCCAATATGGAGTGCCTCAGGGCTTGGTGCTTTCTCCTCTCCTATTTAACATCTACATGAAACTGCTGGGTGAGATCATCCGTTCCCACGGGGTGCAGTACCACCAGTAGGCGGATGACACCCAGTTGTACATCTCGGCCCGTGGGGACCCCAGCGATGTTGTCAAAGTCCTATCTGGATGTCTGAAGGTTGTGGGGGTCTGGTTGGGGGCCAATGGGTTACAATTGAACCCCAACAAAATTGAGTCACTGTGGGTTCCAGGTCCTATGCCATTCTGGGAGCTGCCATCCTTGGTCTTGGATGGGGCTATTCTGCCCCAGACAGACCCAGTGCACAACTTGGGGGTCCTCCTGGACTCTTGACTGCTTCTAGAAGATCAGGTGGTGGTCGTGGCCAAGAGGGCCTTTGCACAACTCCATGTGATACGCCATTTGCACCCGCTCCTCGATAGGGACTCCTTGCTTATGGTCACACATGCCCTGGTCACCAGCAGACTAGACTATTGCAATGCACTCTACATGGGGCTGCCCTTGACGACCATTCAGAGGCTGCAGCTGGTCCAGAATGCAGCAACCCGGGTAGTGATGGGGTGTGGGCGTTATGCCCATGCCTTGCCCCTGCTCCGGGAGCTGCACTGGTTACCAGTTTGCCTCCAAGTACAATTCAAGGTGCTGGTTATGACCTTTAAAGCCCTATATGGTAGTTGGCCAAGATACCTAAGAGACCGCATCACCCTAAGAACATCTGTCCATCCAACCAAAGCGGACCGGAGGGGCTCCCTAATTGTTCCATCAGCCAGGGGAGCTCACCTCTCTGGCACAAGAAAAAGGGCCTTTTCCGTGTTCGCTTGGACCCTTTGGAACCTTCTGCCAGTAGAGCTACGATTACAGAAAGAGCTGCTGCCCTTCAGGAAAGGACTCAAGACCTGGCTGGCGGGTCAAGGGTGGAGCCCAGAGGGCAATGTGGCTCCTGCTCGCTGGCTTTTACCATGAGATGTACCCTTTCTCTGCTTCTCAGGGTGGGTGGGATTCTTTTTTAATTGGGGGGGGGTTAACTGCTTTTATTGTATGGGGTTTTAGATTGTGTAAGCCGCCCTGAGCCGGGCTTGCCTGAGTGGGTGGCAAACAAATTGAAATATTAAATTAAATAAAATCCTGCTCTCTAATGGTTACCTTCATATATCCCCTGTACTGACTGGTTAGTTACGTTTGTCAGGTGGGTCGCTACCTTGTATCCAATAGCCACCACTTGAAAGACACTATATAAGCCCCACAGACAAACAAGGGTGGGGCCGGGCCGGATCTGTACTCTCTACACCATACAGGTCACCTGGGTAGCACTAAGCCTCGGTCCCTCCATTATGCTACAATTCATGGTAGCTAGTTTATTGCCCATTGCCGGGTAAGAGTCCGGAGGGACTGACTCCGTTAGGATTGTATAGCCATCTCTTATACTGATTTTGTTTTCTAACATTATGTTTATTATTGACTATTGATTATTGTACTGAATTTACTTTTCATGCTTCTTTATTATTGGATTGTATTCTGATGTATTATTTATATCATATTTTATATTGTTTGGCATTATTGTTGTAAACCGCTTCGAGTTCCCTTTATGGGAAGGAAAGCGGTATAGAAGTCTAAACAATAAATAAATAAATAAATAAATCTCGGGATCCAGAACACCTTGTAAGCTAATCTCTACTGACTTTTATAATAAAGCCTGTTGCTGTTGTTCATCGTTGTCCTGGACTCGTGCTTATAAGGGCCGGATCTAACAGGCAGCTAGAACACCACCTCATCAGAGTTCAGAGACAGTATGGAGGAAAATTAAAAAGACAAGTTCCAAGAAAAGAATTAGTGCCACTTTTCTTCTGCAGTGGAGATGGTGGATGCCTGCCCCCAAAAGGTTGGGTATGAAAGCCAGGACCATCTGAAAAGCTTGGGCTATTGGCAGATGTCAAGTTGACATGGCTGAGAAGTTTGTTTCAGTTTGTTGCTAGTTAAAATTTACCAAAATCCATTCATTTCTTTATATCTGAGATAGAAATATTTCTAAAGCTTAAAGGTGAATGAAACCACCCATCTATCTCTGCACAGGTCTTTGAGTGCTTAGGTCTGTGATGGCAAGACTGAGTGGCTGTGGGTCATGGGCTCTGCATTATCCCAGGAATTACCATCTTTGGAGCTGGATGGGGCTCTTTTGCTACAGACAGACCCGGTCCGTAATTTGGGGGTCCTCCTGGACTCACGACTCCTGCTCAATGAGCAGGTGGCAGTTGTGGCTAGGAGGGCTTTTGCACAACTTCATGTCATTTGTCAATTATGCCGCTCCTGGACCAGGACTCCTTGCTTATGGTCACACACACTCTGGTCACCTCCAGATTATTGTAATGCACTCTACATGGGGCTGCCCTTGATGATCATCTGGAGGCTGCAGCAGGTTCAGAATGCAGCTGCCCATGTAGTGATGGGGTGTGGGCTTTATGCCTGTGCCTCACCCCTGCTACGGGAGCTGCATTGGTTGCCAGTGTGCCTCCGGATGCAATTCAAGGTGCTGGTAATTAACTTTAAAGCCCTACATGGTAGTGGGCCAGGATACTTAAGAGACTGCATCACCCCAAGGATATCTGCCCATCCCACTAAAGTGGACCGGAGGGGCTCTTTAAAGATGCCAACTGCTGGAGAGGCTCACCTCTCTAGCACTAGAAGAAGAACTCTGGCCCTATGGAACCGCCTGCCAGTTGAACTGTGTCTCCAGATGGAGTTGCTGCCCTTCAGGAAAGAGCAGAAAACCTGGCTGGTGGGGCAGGTATGGGGAGGTGGAGGGGGATGACCACCCCCCACCCACTGGCTCATCTAGAGCAGGATCACTCAGGTTTTTAGCTTTTAACTAGATGATCTTTTCTGCATTTTTAGGGATTTTGAGGGTATTGTTGTTGTTTATTGTTGCGGGTTTTATGTACGCCACCCGGAGTTGGATATCGATTGGGGCGGCTATACAAACCAAATAAAATGAATAAATATATAAATATGGCAAGATATCTCCACATTCTTGGGATAAGGAGGGAGACTAAGAATTAACAAAGAAAGATACTTCTTCTGTCTGAGGAATTTGAAGAATATTAGTTTCCCACCCACCTCCACCCAAAAAGTCACTGGAAAAAAATAATTATAATTTCTTCAGTCCTCCTCTTTTTATCTTCCCTTTGCCTTCCCCTTCTTTACAAAGATGCTGAAAATGGTCATTTTTAAAGAATGTCCAGCACAGCCTAAATAGGTATTCCTATTTCCTTCAGCTGCCAGACTATTGCCCGTTCTGCTATGAAGATAACTGACCAGTGGGTGGCAGGAGAATCCCACTTCTATTATTTTCACCACAATCTCTCTGTGGAGCCTGTATATAATTTGAGCAGGTGCTATTATGACACTTCATTCACTTGCATAATTTCATGTACAATTGCCATCTGCACACATGGTGCAACATCTAAAAATAACAAGAGAGTGATTCCATTTCTGAATGTATTCAGACAAATACTCTTTTGCCTCATATTGACTCATTTTGCCATCCACATCCCACAAAGCACCTCGGAGGTGTGAAGGAACATGGTTAAACTGTCAGACAAGTCAGTAGTAACTTGTTGCCCAAGATGCCATGGTCAAAATCTAGGACCAATCTTTGCATCCTTGTGATGTCACAGTAGTGAGGCAGGGAGAGGAGATTTTTCCACAAGTTGTGTGGTGTAACTGCTGCTAAGGTTTGTTCAACAAAGAGTTTCTCAAATTATGATGCTGGTGGTTAACTTCCTGACTTTCTACCTGGCCAGTGCTGATACCCAGAAAGGAAAGGACAGTGGAGAAGGGACCGAGGGGATAACTGGTGCCATTTGCAATAACACACATACCTCCATGCTGAACCAATAAGCCCTCTTGGAAAATGAGAAGGAGTGGAGACTGAGACCTAGGATTTAAAGCCACCTCAGACAAAAAATCAGACCATCTCTAGAGCTGTGTATCATTTCCTTAAAACTTCAATTAGGCAGCAGTACTCTCTCTCTCTCTCTCTCTTTCTGCAAACAGGCATGTAGGTTTTGCCAAATTGTCATCATGTCTATAGCTCCCCTAGGGAAACACGTCCATTGCACTACAGGAAAGTTTGACAAAATCTTACCAGTGGTTCCCATGCTCCATAAATATTTTGCCCTGAGGCCTTGAGAAATTCTGAACTGGCATTAGAGACATTATTTAGGTTTAGACTCTTTATGACCCTAAATGTGCTGCTCCAAGACCTCCTAGCCAAACATTAAAGAGGTACAGTACAGTATTTAGAATGAAAGAGAGAGAGATTGTTATGTCTAAGTGTTACTCACTTCAAAGGGATCAAAGCGAGGAAGCGATGCGCCCCTGCGAGGAAGCGATCCGCCAGAGGGGCGCCCCATATCAAAGGGGCGCTGGTGAGCAAATGGGGGTAATAAACTGTGATGGTCCGTTGGTATGTTTCCTTGTTGTTGAAAGGGTAAACCGCTGTATATATGACACCATCTTTCCCCCACATCCTCAGTCTCGTCTCCCTATCTGAATAAAGGATTACTATGCTTAACCCACACGCTGCGTGCTAGTCTACTTTCTTGCGAGAATCTAACATTGGCGACGAAGGTGGGATATGGCTGCTACTGCATCTTCCATCGGACCGTTTGACATTGCGAAGCCGGAGACATGGCCCATGTACGAGATCCAGTTCGAGAACTTTGTAATCGCTGGGGAGATCGAGGATGAAGGGCGACAGAAGGCGTTGTTCCTGGCCCATTGTGGTTTGCCCACGATTGAGCTGGCCGGGCATCTGCTGCTGCCACAGGCACTGAGGGAAGCCCCATTGACCGACATCCTGGCGGTGCTCCGAGAACACTTCAAGCCTGTCGTTTCCATCTTCCCAGCCAGGGTTGCCTTTTACCGGCGAGATCAGAAGGCGGGGGAGACGGTAGCTGAGTACGTTGCGGCTCTCCGACAGGCTGCCGTGCCGTGCCAATGGCATGACCTGGAGGAGGCCTTAAGAGACCGGCTTCTCGTGGGCCTCAGGGACGAAGCTACTCAGCGGCGGCTGATAAAGAGAAATAGGTTGACTTTTGCCCAGGTCCTGGAAGAAGCTTTGGCGTCCGAGGCTGCACACGCAGGGGTAAAAATCCTCCATGCCGAAACTGCTGCTCCTGCCCGTGGTGAGTCGGCCGTCCAGCTGCAGCAGTGCGCTACTCCAGTGGATACTGACGATGCGTCAGAGGAGGGTACTGTCGGGAGGGTTCGCCAGCATACCCCCAAGCTTCAAGGAGCAACATCGCGCCATGCCAAGGCTGTGGGGGAAGGCACCTCCGCTCACGGTGCCCGTTCAAGACGGCCGAATGCCACAAGTGTGGGCGGAAGGGGCACATTGCACGGGTGTGCCGCCAGCGATCCGAAGGTCACCCCGGGGACAGAGGTCAGCGCAGGACGGAACACCCAATTTCCACAGTCCGCGTCGGAAGGAAGACATCATCGGGTGTACAGTCAGTGTCCGGGAGGTTCTTCGTTGATGTCCGCCTCCAAGGGTGTCCCGTCCGCATGGAGATCGACTCAGGATCTGCCTACTCAATCATCTCACAGAGGGAATTTTTTCAACTTCCTCCAGCAGACCGGCCGAAACTGCGGGCTCTGCAGGTAGACCTGACCGATGTGCAGGGTCGACGCATTCCGGTGTTGGGAATCGGAAATTTTGATGTGCGGTTCAAGGCCATCTCAGCAAAGCTTCCCCTAGTCGTGGTGAAGACCGGTAGGAATAACCTTTTGGGCGTGCAGTGGTTTGGGCCCCTGGGTATTGGGTTTTCGGGAATTAATGCGGTTAAGGCCGACCCCATTCAGGCTGTGTGTGAACGCTATCCAGATGTTTTCCGTCCCGGGCTGGGTAGGTTCAAGGGGGCCCCTGTTAATTTTGAGCTGGACCCAACTGTCCAGCCCATTCGCATGAAGCCACGGAGGGTGCCCTTTGCCCTGAAAGACCGAATTGAAGCGGAGTTGGACAAGCTGGTGGCACAGGGCATCCTGGAGCCCGTGGACTCTGCTCCTTGGGAGACACCTATAGTCACTGCTATCAAGGCGAACGGGGACATCCGCATCTGCGCGGACTATAAATGCACGATTAATAAGGCTATCCGAGCTAATTCTTATCCTGTTCCAGTGGTTAGCCATTTGCTGGCCACCCTCCATGGGGGAAAGTGTTTTGCTAAACTGGACTTGGCCCAAGCATATCAGCAAGTGCCGGTTAGTCCGGAATCTGCGTTGTGTCAGACTATTACTACTCATAAGGGTGCATTCCGTGTGAACCGTCTCCAGTTCGGGGTTAGCACGGCTCCGGGGTTGTTTCAGGCTCTTGTGGAAAGGTTATTGAAGGGTCTCCCTGGGGTGCTGACTTTTTTTGACGACGTGTTGATATCTGGGACAGACAAGGGGGACCTGGCCGTTAAACTGGGAAAGGTGCTGGAGCGTTTCCAAAATGCGGGGTTGCGGGTAAAAAGGGAGAAGTGTTGTTTTTTTGCTCACGAGGTTGAATTCTTAGGGTTCAAAATCACGCCTGCCGGCATCAAGCCCTCTGAATCCAAAGTTCAGGCAGTCTGGGAAGCCCCACGTCCCGCTTCGAAGACGGAGCTCCAGGCATTTTTGGGTCTCTTAAACTTCTATCACTCCTTTCTACCCCGGAAGGCAACTGTAGCTGAGCCCCTGCATCAGTTGCTGAGGAAACAGGCGGTGTGGAAGTGGGGGCCTCCTCAGGAAAAGGCATTCCGGGGAGTCAAGGAGCTGTTGACTTCGGATGCTGTCCTTACACATTACGATCCGAAGAAGCCCCTTTTGCTTGTATGTGATGCCTCGCCAGTGGGGGTTGGGGCTGTTCTGTGCCATGACATGGGGGGAGGGAAAGAAGCGCCTATCGCATATTACTCCAGGTCGTTGACGGTGGCTGAAAAAAACTATGCTCAGATTGATAGAGAGGCGCTGGCCATAATCGCTGGAACGAAGAAATTTCATGATTTCATTTACGGGAGGGCTGTCACGATTATCACAGACCACAAACCGCTCCTGGGTATTTTTGTGCCAGACAAGCCCACCCCCCAAATCCTGTCTCCGCGGATGTTACGCTGGGCAATGTTCCTTCAGGCGTACCAGTACACGCTCCAACATCGCCCAGGTATCAGCATTAGCCACGCAGATGCTCTGTCCAGATCCCCTGTTGAGTATGTGGGTCGAATTGAGGCGGAAGGACAGGTCCTTATGTTGGATGTGTTAGACTCTCCCCCGATCTCCGCTGCTGACATAGCGGCCCAAACAAAAAAAGACCCCCTCCTGTCTAAAGTTGTCATGTGGGTTCTGAAGGGGTGGCCATCGTCACCGACCCCTGAGGAGTTCAGGGTGTTCTACTCCAAGAGAAACGAACTGTCCCTGGAGCGGGGTTGCTTGGTTTGGGGGGACAGAGTAGTCGTCCCATCTGCACTTCAGAACAAGGTGCTCCGCACACTCCATGTTAGCCACCCAGGTATTGTCAGGTCAAAAGCGCTAGCGCGAAGCTACTTCTGGTGGCCCCGTTTGGACCTGGACATTGAGGCTTGGGTGGGGAAATGCAGGGAATGTCAGGGTTCAAGGCCCGAGGAACCACGTCTCCCCCGTAGGGAATGGGATACGGCCAGAGGCCCCTGGTCTCGGATTCATATAGATTTTGCTGGCCCTTTCAGGGGAACAACACTTCTGATTATTGTAGATTCCTTTTCCAAGTGGGTAGATGTCATCCCAGTGTCAGGAACTTCCTCTGCCACCACAATCCGCAAATTAAGGCGGGTCTTTTGTGGGCTAGGCCTGCCCGACATCGTGGTGACCGACAACTCGTCGAGCTTCATGTCGGCAGAATTTCAGGATTTCCTAAATCGTAATGGGATTAGGCACATCACGGCCGCTCCTTTTCACCCTGCCACTAACGGTCAAGCCGAGAGGCAGGTGCGGACGGTCAAAGACGCGCTCTCACGCATGGGACCAGGGGATTTGGAGTTGCAGTTGTGCCAATTTTTGCTGTCCTACAGAGTCACCCCATTGGCCTCTGGTTTGTCGCCAGCCGAACTGTTAATGAAAAGGAAGCTGCCGACTGTTTTTGACCGTTTAGATCCCCAGCGCCAAGAGGATAGGGGCCTAAATATAGACATCCCGACTTTAAAAGGTTTTGAGGTTGGGCAACCAGTCCACTGCCGGAACTATGCCAACGGGCCCCCGTGGTTGGGGGGGGAAGTGTTGGAACAGACTGGCCCGGTGTCTTACAGAGTGCAAATGGAGAATGGTGCGATTTGGAGGAGACACACCGATCAAATGCGGCGCCGAGTCCCGGGTCAGAACTCTAACTCTGGCCCAGGGAGGGAGCCACAAGGGAAAACAGGGGGAGATACGGAGAGTGATATGGAGTGGGAATTAATCAGTGACCCCCTGCCCACGTCGTCCCCAGAGCCCGAGGCAGGAGGGGAGGCTACCCCGAGTTCAGAGGCAGGAATGGCAGGGGGGGCCACTCTGAGCTCTTCCCCCACTTCAGAACCAGTTGGGGTGTCCGTTGAGCCTACCTTGGTGCCAGGGACGCACGGGCGGCCCAGACGAGTTTGTGGGCCACCCATCCGTTGGGGAAAGGTTGTTTCTCACTGAGGGGGGAGGGATGTTATGTCTAAGTGTTACTCACTTCAAAGGGATCAAAGCGAGGAAGCGATGCGCCCCTGCGAGGAAGCGATCCGCCAGAGGGGCGCCCCATATCAAAGGGGCGCTGGTGAGCAAATGGGGGTAATAAACTGTGATGGTCCGTTGGTATGTTTCCTTGTTGTTGAAAGGGTAAACCGCTGTATATATGACACCATCTTTCCCCCACATCCTCAGTCTCGTCTCCCTATCTGAATAAAGGATTACTATGCTTAACCCACACGCTGCGTGCTAGTCTACTTTCTTGCGAGAATCTAACATTCTAACAGAGATGCAGCCCACTGACTGCATCATGTTTGAGGGTACTATGTACTTTCCATGCTCCAAACGTCCCCTATTAATGCCACTCTTGTTTCTCAAAAATTACAGTACCAGTCCTATTTAACAATCCTAGTCCTGGAAGAAAGTCAGACCTGTAAGATATCCATGAAGCTCATATACATATGGAGAAAGAGAGTTTGATAGTGTGTAATTATGTTTTGCATGTTCCAGAAGACCCACAACAAGAAGAAGCCCTAGTTAATAGCAATTAGACTGCCTGTTATTATGCTTCTACCGTCACATTTGAAAATGTGCATAGAGAAGACACACAACCTACATACCAAGATCCAAGTTTGCCTGTGTGTTCTCCTGTACAAGTTGCTTTCGGAGTACCATACTGGAAGCATAGTAAGAGGACCAATAGCCTACCTGAACTTCTTATCCTGCTACCTCTATAAGACACCAAAGCAGAAGTTGAATTTCAAGGGATATCCTTTGGCCTCTGGAGTGGTAAAAATACTTTAAAACAGTAATTAATTATAGTTTAAAGCCCATGACCCCCAAAAAGTAATTACAGTAAAACCTCGCATAAAGAGCACCTTGCTAGAGACTAACTCACTTAAAGAGCAGAATTTTCTCTGAATGGTTACCTCACCTAACAACTAAAACCAACAAAAAACTCGCTTAACAACTAAATCAGGGTTCACATTCCCCCCGCCAGAAGACACATTTGGTCACTTACAATGGTGTTTTGCTTAAAGAGTAAACTCATTTAAAGAGCAATCCTGTGGAATGCATTATGCTCTTTAAGAGAGGTACCACTGTAGTTAGGCTTGTGATACAAAACACTCTCTTTTCTTCTCCACCTCACTGTCACGTCACATGCTGCATCCCTTTCAAGCAAGGGTGACCTTTACCTTTCACTAAATGGTAGCATTTCACAATGGGTTTAAAATGAGCATTAAAGAGATCTACAAATTCTGGCTTATCCCAACTGCACTACTCTTAGTGGATGGTGTGTACACTTCATCTGGTTCCTTTCTTGACAGGACATGACTTTCAAATAAACTGCAGCTCCCCACTGATTAATTAGGGCAGAGGTTTCCAACCAAAGGCCTGCAGGCCAGATCCAGCCCGTGGTGCCATTTCAAGGGCATTCGAGAAACAAAATGGACACCCCTTTGAAGCTGTTGGGACAAAATGTCTGCCTCCATCATGCAGGCAGGGCAAAATGGCCATCCGGCCCTCAAAGCTGACAGAGAGAGCATGGCCTGGCACCCAGCTTGAAATGGTTGGGAACCCCTGAATTAAGGCCTATTTGATATAAATCCCTTATGAACTCTAGAAAGCCAGTAGATGGCGCCAGAGATCAAAGTTCCAGCCAACCATTGCAAGCTGCCTGCTGGTGTCAGGCTGGCTATGCATGTGAAGGAAGCAGAATAGAATTACAAAGAAGCAAGCTGTAGCTGACATAACCAGTTCTATGAATGTGTGTGGATAGGTAAGCAACTCGTCTGTACAACTTGTGATCTGCTGGCATAAACAGGGCCTGCTGGCTGGCCTGCCAGGAGCTCAGTATGTCCCAGGCAGCAGTAGAAACAGTGAGTTTAGCAAGCCTCTGATGGAATACAGTACTTGTTTTGGCTGGTGAGCTGCAGCCATCCTGATGGATCGTACATTGTGCAGACCCAATATGTGTAGCAACCAAGAACCAATGAAGTGCCACCATCTAGTTGCACCAGACATGCTAGGCAGTCACTCTGCCACCCATATGACTCACAGAAAGAAGTCCCTGTCAAGCAAAATATCTAAGGTTATTATAGATCTGTATTTCTCTTACGGGGACTATGGTGGCTTAGTGATTAAGATGCTGATCTTGATGACTGGAAAGTTAGCAGGTCAGCAGTACGAGACCCAAGTACTGCACTATGGAGTGAGCTCCTGTCTCTGTCCCAGCTCCTGCCAACCTAGCAGTTCAAAAGCAATAAATTGCAAATAGATAAATAGATACCAAATAATTGCCACAGAATGGAAAATGAGTTTGGGATAAATAAATCTAGAGGGTATAGTGAAATATGGCAATTAGCATTGAATGAAAAGTTGACTATGGAAGTGAATTTAAAAAGATGTATCATAAACAAAAGAAGTTTTTGGGAGATTTGGAACCCATTTGTGACATATGCTTTGTCAAATGATAATAGTGTCGGCCCAGACCCGGAAACACATAAATTTTGGGGAAATTAGAGATAAGGAGGGGAGACCATATTATTTTACAGATTCCAATGTAAGTTTAATGTTATGTCTCAATGAGATAGTGTTTTATATTTTACTGTGTAAAAGAGTGGTAATAGCCGGAAGCAATGGACAAACAATGCCGACAATATGGGAGAAACCAGAATATATTTGATATGTAAGAGAGTTTTTGATTTGTAATCGGTGTTAAGTTCCATTGGAAGTGAAGCTAATTGTTGTCTTTTATGTTATTTAATTGTACTTTTAAAAATTCTATAAAAATTTATAATAAAAAAAATAGATACCACTTCGGTAGGAAGGTAAATAGCATTCTGTGCACTCCGGTGTCTAGTCATGCCTGCCACATGTCCACAGAAACATTTGCAAATGCAGACAGTGCTGGCTATTTGGCTATAAACAGAGATGAGCACTTAACCCTAGAGTTGGATATGACTGGCTTTCAAGCAAGGACAACCTTAACTTTACCTTTACCTTTTTCTTTTACACCAACTATCATCTTTTTATAACACTGTTTAAAAATATATGAAGGCATGAAACAAAACTGATAGGGGATAAATGCCTCTTGAAATAATAATTTTCCCATCAGTATTTTTTATGTCTATATTTTTAGAATTCCTGGACAACTGGAGTGCAGTTTAGTGGATGAAAGAAGAAACAGTTGGCACCATTGCAACAAGGCAGCCATTAAGCATAGCTGGTGTCTTTAGGGGTTATTGATTTAAATTACTTGTGTATAATTGATGTTGTAGGCCATAATGCCCTGGGATGCAGCAGGCATCTTAAAACTGATATTGAAAGGTCACATTTAAGTACGGACCTCTAAAATCTGAGCGATCCAATAGGTCATGCAAGGGTTAACTCATGACAGTGTGGAAAACAGTAAAGGGTTGCTATGAGCATGATAATGTTTGCGATCAGTGCAGAAGGGCATAACACCACAGCAAAGTACATGACCTGCAGCAAGAGGGCTATATTGGCATAATCCCTCAAACAGGGATTCCAGGCGGCAGGATTTGGTCTCCCTGAAGGGCAACAACTGCTACTCTGGATAGCTTGATCGATGGTCTGATTCAATTAGAAGGTAGCTTCCTATGTTCTCCTTACACAGACTGGGTGGATTTGACTGCTTGTCATGCATCTGCCATTATTTATATAGCACTTTGTAATGTGCTAAGTGGTTCATTCATCCTTCTCACAGGAAGCTAGAGGAAGTCTGAATTATTCCGCTCTGTGTGCAGGGGCCCACATGTCATTCAAGACAGTACATGGCTACATGGGAATTTGAATTAGATTTTCCGATACTCTATCCTTGCGGGGGATCTCACTCTTTCTTTCTCTTTCAGATGAATTTATCATCAAGCCACATATCCTCTATTGCAGGGATTCTCAACCTGTGGCCTGTGGACCAGATGCAACCCACAGCATCATTTCATGTGGCCCACTATCACTTCCACCACACCAGGAAGTGCCTTGTGATGGAGGAAGGGCAAAATGGCTGCCCGCCCCCCAAAACTGTCTGAGGGAGCGTGACCTGGCCCCCGGGTTAAAAAGGTTGATAACTCCTGCTCTATGGAGACAGAGGAGTTAGGCTCCACCACCCCCACCACCTCTTCTGTTGCACAAACCTGCAGACATCTCACTGCCTTCTCTTGAAATGGTCTAAAACGCCAGGAGAGGAGTCTATGCACATCGCTCAAAGCACCAGCTGTCATAGCACAATAGCATTAATTCCACTGAACAATTACTTGAGTCTCCCCTGAGGAGTTGCTGAGGTCTTCTTGCTGGCCTGCTAAGATTTAACACATGGTACTCCATACTCTGCTCTTTCTTCTTTTTCATTTTCAATCCAGGAATTTGAACCTTAGAATAGGGCCAATGCAACTAAATGGCAGACATTATCAGACAGTTTGATATGGACTGGGGACTGAAAACATAATATCTCCCATACCAGACTCTTATCTTTTTATCTGATTACCAGCGTTTCCAGGAGGGAAAAACACTTTCTAGAAACATATGAGCAAAATAAAGTCCTGTAACTTTTATTTTGCCCGGATGCCCAGCATTGTGTCAGTCCATAAATTAATACTACAGAGAAAGAAGGTTTTCAACTTATTTTTATTCAGTTGAATTTATTTTTAATTTGCATTCTATCTATCATAATTTTTAATTACTTCCTTGCTTTATTCCAATGTTATGCCTATTTGTGGCCAGGGTTAGTCAATGACTGCCACTGAAAGCAGAAGCTGAGTCTCAAACACATACATAGTATCACAGAGTGCATGACAACATGTCATCACATTGCAATTTTTCATGATTCTGTAAGCAGTAGCCAATAAAGTGGAATTTAGATAGGCCCAGAAAAAGTCGTGGGAGCATTGCTAAAACAAGCAAGTAGTGTATTGACTTTATCATCCTCTGTGTGAAGATTAGTGCATTTTAACAGCATAATTATTGGTATTGATATTTGTTGCATACCATCAAGTCAATTCTGACTTATGACAAGCTCTTCCAGAACTTTCTAGGTAGAAAACACTCAGAAGTGATTTACCATTTATTTATTTCAAGGGCACCCTGGGACTGCGCAGCCTGCCCATAACTTCACAGGTTGGCTCTCTCCTGGGATGCACAGTGAGGAATTGAACTTTCATCCCCTGACTCTGCAGTCAGATACCTAAATCACTGAATTGTTCAGCTGGCTATATTTATATTTATATTTCACTGAGTAAAAGGTGAAATGCAACCATTATACTTACCAATTCTCCTGCTGTCTTCTGCCTGAGCTAAAAAGCAAAGTAGGTAGAAAGACAAAGAGAGTGAATGGCTACGTCAATAGATTAGACAGATATAGATTTATACAAACATTAAAAAGGAGAGACAAAAAGAAATAAAGAGAGAAACTAATCAAGTCCACTTCATCATACATAAGAGTGAGAATTCATTGCATCAATTTATACACATCAGGTACAGAGGTACAGAATGATTAACATAACAGATAAGTATACAAGTCAATGTGGTTATTTGTTCTTCAGATTAGTTGTGAAGCTTCATCCTTTTGAATTGCAAATGATTAGTAGATGGATGCAAGACAAACATTGTGGCATTACACATTTGGTAATGGCTTTACGCTTCAGGCCTTGCATTTATTGTGTGAGTGACCCAGGCCAAGCACCAAGTTCCTCCTTTGTTCTGAGAGGTAGCCTGACTTACCCCTTTGGATCAAATATGGCATATGGTCTACATGCTCTGTGGAGGTGCTTCAAATACTGTATATATTTTGGACACCTTCCAGATGAACTGGAGTAGGAAGCCATTTTAGCCATTGTTCAGTAGTGTAATCTAGCATAGTAGAGGAGACTCCATTGGAGCTTGATCTATTTTAGACTTGTAAGGTCACTAAGCTGTTTCTATCCTTTACAGGTGATAAACAATAGTCTTTGTTCCTCCCTGATGTCAGTCTTGGAAGTTACTATGCATTCATGTCACTATGGGTGTGCATGATGGTTAGGATGTTAGATTTGCATCCAGAGCACCTCAGAATGCTATGACCAATGATGGCTCACCCTCACTGTATCATCTGCACATTTGTGGCACCAGCACCGAAGCATGCCACCCTTTGAAGCAATATCTTCCCTCCCACATTCTTCCTGTACCAAATTGTGAGGCTTCTTCTCTCTCTAGTGATGCTATATTGTCCCCAATGAATGTCTGAGGAATCAGTGATGTAGAAAAGCCCCAAACAGTCATTGTGCCTTCAATTAAGCATTACTCATTGTTACTCAGAGAAAACAATGGAGAACTCAGCTAAAGTCTAAATACCCCAAGTCCCCTATTGAAATTAACCAAGTCTCAGTTTCTAGTTAGTATATCACCACCTTTCTCTCATTCCTGGAGGTCACACAACAAGGTAACAGAGGTGAAGATGAAAAAAAACAGCAGCTCCCACATGTGAGAAGGGTACGGTGTCTTTGGATACCTGTTACACGCTAGCTGTTACATACTCTGTCGTTTAATGTTACAGCCCAAAATGAAATATAATATTTACATTGTGTCTGTACATGAAAAGTAAACAAAAAGCAAAGGGATATCATGACATGGCACGCTGCTATGTGACTTGACTGAGCCGCTGCCTGGATTCACTCTCAGATGTGTTCCCACATGAGGCCTGAATTATACATTACAGATAAGCTGTCATTACAAGAAGGAGTTTTTTAACTGCAGAAAGTGCAAGATTCTGACAACAGGAGATTCTTACACCTCCTATGCTTTGTTTACAGGTCTGATCTCTCCAAAACAAAGGTCTAACTGAACCATGTGTGGAATATTAAAGGGATTTCATTTCTAATGATAGGTTATCTGTAATACATAGTTTGGCCCTGAGGAATAGAGAGAATGATCAAGAAAAACAGATGAAGGAAGGGGATAGCCTCACCAGCCACTGGGATTTCAATTTCGATTTTTATTTGTACCCTGCCCTACTAAGCTTGCGCCGACTCAGGGCAGCTAACAACATATTAATAGTACAACACAATCAAGTCAGCAAGAATTCAAAAACAAACATCATCAACACTATGACGAACAGCTTATACATAATATCCAAATTAATACACAATATTACAATATACAAGTCCCAAAAAGAAGATATCCAGCAGTACAATATATAAAATACAGTATTCGACTCAATAATGTGGTATACAAATCACCAGCCCAGCAACAAACCAAATATAAACATCAGAATACAATACAATGGTACAATCAAAATATCCAACATAAGAGCAAGGAGTAAAAACAGTACGATATAGTATAATACATATTAAGACTAATAGGGCAACCGTCTATCCCTACCCCAGCCCCAAATACCGAACTCCGTGTGTGGCAGTGACGGCATGTCCGGCATCCAGCCAGCCTCTGCCTTACAAGTCCAGAGAGGGGCGGAGCCCAGGAGCGCCGGCAGGTGGGATGGCCTGGTGCTCAAGAGGCAGAAGGGCCTCTTTACCCCAAACTCCATGGCAGCAGTAGCGGCATGTCCAGCATCCCACCTTTCAAGTCTGGGGGGCAGGGCCCATGAGCGCCTGCAAGGAAGGGCTGGCCATGGTGGCACCCGGGCCTTCAGGGCTGGTCTTTTCACCCCTCCCGGACTGGGAGGGGCTGCCCCCGAAGGCCTCAGCAAATGCTGAATCTGTCATGGACGTATTGCATGTAGACATTTGTTGTTGTTGTTGTTTTTTGCAAAGTGAATTCATCTTCAGCAAACAACATGAGCTTGCTTTATTTGTTTGTTTATATTTATATCCTGCCCATTCAACTTATTGAGAGTTGAGATTAAGAAAACCACTAATATGTTTAGGTAAAGGTATAGGTAGCCCTTGCTTGAAAGCCAGTCATATCTGACTCTAGAGTGCAATGCTCATGTCCATTTACAACCAAAGAAGCAGTGCTGTCTGCATCTGCAGACATTTCTGTGGTCATGTGGCAGTGCATGGGATGTTGTTACCTTCCCACCAAAACGGTACCTATTTACTTGCAGTTTCTTGCTTTTGAACTACTAGGTTGGCAGGAGATGAGACAGAGGCGGGAGCTCACTCCATCGTGCAGCACTCAAGTCTCGAACTGCTGACCTGCTGGTTATCAAGTTCAGGATCTTAACCACTAAGCCACTGTAGTCCCCACTAATATGTTTAAATAAGATCAAAGTTCAAAAGCATTTACAGTACTTCCATGTTTGTATTTTGCAATATTGCAAAAATAATAATAATACACATCATCTCCACCTAGGGACAAGCAGAAACTTTGGAGAAAAGTCTCCCAACAAGGCAGGGCCAGGATGTTTGTGAATTCCAGACCAGCTACAAAGTGCTTCAAGAAGCCCTAGGCACATCCATTTAAGACTGAAAGCAGCTACAAATCACTGGTCTGGTATGGGGAGCAGTGCTTAAAAATGCTGAAATGTGAACAAAAACACATGGCCCTAGTTGCTTTATCAAAGGAAGGAAACACCAGGGGACAAGGATGACATATGAAGCCACAATGGAAGCCAAAACTTCTTCTGGAAGTTCCAGTTGCTGAACCCTGAGAAAGTGCATAGAAAGATTGACTTCACTGGACTCTATGAGGTGTTCAACTGAACAGCCATTTTGCATGTCAATGTGTGAAGAGGTGGGTAGTATGTCACTTATTCAATCGGCCATGCCCTTAGGCCATGCACGATGGAGTGAGTGTCCATCTCTGTCCCAACTTCTGCCAACCTAGCAGTTTGAAAGCAAGAAATTGCAAGTAGATAAATAGGGACTACATCAGTGGGATGGTAACCAGTGTTCTGTGCAGGGCCACCATCAGAAATTTCTGGGCCCCGTACTGAGCAATCCTATTGCACCCCTCACACACTTTTCTCTCTCCTCGCATTGGGGCAGCGGCGGCGGGTGGAATACACAATTTCCCAAAAGAAATTGATGGGAAGTTGTATCTAACTTTAGAGTTCAGTGCTCATCTCTGATTATAGCCAAAGAGCCAGTAGACTTGATCCACAAAAGCTCACAATAAAATACAGCAGTTAGTCTTTAAGCCTTGCTTGAAAGCCAGTTGTATCCAACTTTAGAGTTCAGTGCTCATCTCATTACAGCCAAATAGCCAGCGCTGTCTGCATTTGCAGATGTTTCCATGGACATGTGGCAGGCATGATTAGACACTAGAGTGCACAGAATGCTATTTACGTTCCTAATGATGAGATCCCATCATCCGTCCCAGCTCTTGCCAACCTAGCAGTTCAAAAGCAAGAAATTGCAAGTAGATAAATAAGGATATCTACTAGCAATTTCTTGTTTTCTAACTGCTACGTTGGCAAGAGCTGGGACTGAGATGGGAGCTCATCTTTACACACACACACACACACACACACACACACACACACACACACACACACACACACACACACACACACACCATTCCCCCCATTTCATACACACACACACACCCTCCACCTCCATTCCCCCATTTTATACACACACACCCTCCCCCTCCATTCCCCCATTTTACACACATACACCTCCCCCTCCATTCCCCCCATTTTATACACACACACACCCTTCCCCTCCATCCTCCCATTCTCCCATTTTACACACACAGCCTCCGACTCCATTTCCCCATTTTACACACACACATCTCCCCCATTCCCCCAATTTTACACACACACACACCCTCCCCCTCCATTCCCCCATTTTACACACACACACCCTCCCCCCTCAATTCCCCCATTTTACACACACATATACATCCTCCCCCTCCATTCCCTCCATTCCCCCCATTTCACACACACACACACACACACACACACACACACACACACACACACCCCTCCCCCTCCATCCCCTCCACCCACAGAGAGAGAAAGAGTAAGAGAGGAGACTCACCGGAAGGTGCAGCTTGACCTCCGGAACAAGGAGCTGAAGCCGCTGCCTGCGCTGGGGAGTGGGAGCCGGTGCTTTGCCCACCCACTGCCCTGCCGCCGCCACTTGCCCAGAGCAGCGTGGCTAGGGGGAACTTGCCGGGCGCGCTTCTTCCTGAATCCTTAGGCTCATCTGTACTTCCTGCACGCAGCCTTCGGCAATGCCCCCCACATGCGCCTCACCCAGGGCCAAAGCCCGAAGGTGCGCAGGAAGCAGCCCCGGTGTGCAGTCTCTTCCGGACTGGGACCAGCGTGCCTCGTGGTCCAGGTTTCAGCCCACGAGGTGCACCAGTCCTGGTCCAGAAGAGACCGCGCACCGGGGCTGCTTCCTGCACACCTTCGGGCTTCGGCCCTGGGCTAGGCGCATGTGGGGGCAATGCAGAAGGCTGCGTGCAGGAAGTACAGATGAGCCTAAGGAAGAAGTGTGTCCGGCAAGTTCGCCCTAGTCATGCCGCTCTGGGTCAAGGCGGAGCCCTCTGGGGCATGCACAGTGGCGCCGCGCACCACGCTTAAAAAAAAGTGAAAATACAAAAATAAAAAATAATTTTTAAAAATAAAATTAACACAGTGCCATTGGGCCCCTGCCAGCTCTGGGCCCCGGACGGCAGTCCCCCTTGTCCCCCCTGACGGTGGCCTTGGTTCTGTGTATCTAGTCATGCCTGTCACACGTTCACAGAAATGTCTACAGATGAAGACAGCACTGGCTCTTTGGCTATAAACATAGATGAGCACTGAACCCTAGAGTCAGATACGACTAGCTTTCGAGCAAGGGAGACCTTTACCTTTACCCAAATGGTCCAAAGCAGGCTGAGGCAAACTCATGACAGAATACACTGACAATCTCTTTCTCTTCTCCTTCTAGATATGGAATTAACAGGAAAAAGTTTATTTTGTTTTGCTATATGCTGTACACGTAAGAGGCTGTTAGAACTGCTGAGTGATCAGCCCACTGAGAAATGAACAGAATTGTTCTATATGGATAAAAATTCCACAAGGACACATCATCAGCCAGTCTTCATTAAGAGACCCTGCTCAAAAGACACAGTTAACAGCAAGCTGCATAACACAGTATGTCTGAAATGCATTACATTAAATGGAAAGTGAATGTTGCATGTTCAACTATTTCTACAACAAAAGTATATTGTATAACACTCAGTCAACATGTGAAGGAGGAGACTTCCTAATATTCTTTCCCATGGTACACAAGTTGTTAATGACCTGGGATTATTTCATTTCATGGGGAGAGGGTGGCAAGACAAAGACCCTTCAAGTATGTGATTCTCCTAAGTCTCCCTTGCTCGAAAGCCAGTTGTGTTCGACTCTAGAGTGCAGTGCTCACCTCCGTTTACAGCCAAAGAGCCAGCGCTGTTTGCTCCTGCAGATGTTTCCATGGTCATGTGGCAAACATGACTAGACATAGGTGCACATGTAATGCTGTTACCTTTCCTGCTGAAGCAGTACCTATTTAGCTACTTGCAATTTCTTGCTTTAAATGCTAGGTTGGTAGGAGCTAGGACAGACAATGGGAACTCACTCTGCTGTCTCCGAATTGGGGGTGGTGGAGGGAGGCTTTGCTCAATGATTCTACTAGATATATAGATTTAACAATTAGATTCTGGTGTAATAGAATGTTGTACTAGAACTCAAGAGACCTGGGTTCAAATGCCTTTTCAGCCATGGAACCTCAATGGAGTGGTGGTGCAGTGGTAAGCCACTCCTTGAACATCCTAAGTACAGTGGTACCTCGGATAAAGTCCGATTCAGATAAAGTCCGATTCGGATAAAGCTGTAGTTTTCATGCACACGTGATGCATTGCATAAAGACCAAAAACGCTTTTAAAAATGGACGCTATCTGAAGTATTTCGTATAGGAACCTTGGATAAAATCCATTTTTGGACATTATCCAATGCATCGCCCATTTGATTTGGATAAAATCCAAAAATCGGATAAAGTCCAAACTTGTGGAACAGAGTTTGGATTTTATCCGAGGTTCTACTCTACTTCAAAACCTTATTAGGATTATCATACGTCAGAGACAATTTAATGGTATATAACAACCAACTAGTTATACTACTACTTCTTGTAGCTTCCTGCTTTCAAAATCTGTTCACTTCTCAGTGTGTTGACCACATGGCATTTCTAACAGGCTTTCCAAGGAGGTGGAAAAACATTACCTTACACAGCACAGTCATGTGTTCCAAATGAAGGTTCCAGTTAGTCAGCTACATCTACCTTCTTCCTGGACACTCTGTTCCACTTCCCCTCTGTTCTAGTCAGAACTGACAAATGATCAATCCACTGAGAAATTTATAGATTTGTTTGAGATGGATAATGACCCAAGAAGGACATATCACCAGCCAGTGTTCAACAGGAGCAGTTAATAGCAAATATATTTCAGGAGATGAATGTTAGGTACAAAGTTTCTTCCTTTTCTACCCAAATGGTGCTGCTCTGCCAGCACAAGAATCAATATTCACTATATAGCATTATATAGGTTGCAGGTTCTGGCCTCTAATTCTCTTTTTGATTGCATCTGATTGCTCTGCTGGCTAAATCCTCTGCCTTTTGTGCCCCTGCCTTCCTATTTGTACAGAACGTGTAGTAGAGCAACACATGTGCAACTACATAATTAATACACTCTGAAATTAATTAATCCCACGCTGAAGAGATTTGCCCTCAGTAACATGATTCTGAATAATCGCCCAGCCTGGGCATTCAGCTTTGGTGCAGTTTGCAAGCAAAGGCAGCTATTATGGGTGCTTCTGTCAATGAGATGTCATTCTTTCATGCCCGTACCATATGGACAATAAACACTTAAATGGATTCTAGCAGATGTTAAGCACACAGAGCATGGCTTGGAATGTACGCCTAGGCCCAGGGCATTTGGATAATGCCTTAATTGAGATGTTTTGCTCCCATGAAACCGTATATGCCGAGTGTAGACACAAAGCAGGCGGCAGCAGGCGATGGTGCATAGGGCAGTTGCGTCGAAGTCATAATTGATTTGCTGAGACGAGCAGAAATGGCAGGATGTTGTTGTTTTGTTGAAAACAACACTCGTTTCAATAGCCCATTTCATGTCTCTAGACCTATTTCACTGCATGCTCTTTGTCTCTTTCTTTTTCCAGTGTTATAACTCTACACAGCAGAATTCCTATGTTTCAAGGTGCAAGATTACATGGAATGAACAGACACAAAAAAGAAAGGATATGTTTCCAAATGCCCTGGGCCTTGGAGTACATTCCAAGCTATGCTCTGTGTGCTTAACATCTGCTAGAATCCATTTAAGTGTTTATTGTCCATATGGTGCAGGCATGAAATAATGATATGTCATTGACAGAAGCACCCCTAATAGCTTTTGTGCATATATATTGTTAGACTTTCAGAAGCCACAGCTCATTGGACAAGATATAGTACATGCATACAGTATTTTTGGGGGGGAGTTAGGATTTCTGTGTCAAAATAATATGGCTATGTTCAAGTAAATACAAAAAAAGCAAGTAATATCTAATAGCTAATTCCAACCACTAGGTCGCATTCTTAATCAACCTTGATTATTTTGTTACAATTATCACAACTAGTGAGTAAACTACATTTTAACCCCAATTCCCTGATGAAGGCCGATGGGTTTTTGTGTTGCCCTTTTCTCCAGCCAAACAGAAGCTTGTTGTTTCAAAAGAAATCCATCGGCAGAGAAGGAGGCATTATACAAATACAGTACCTGGTTTCCTTTGTTTGTGGAATGGGAGGGTGATATCCAACCAACAGTCACAAGATGCAACCTGTTGGGGCCTTTTCTCCAACTCACCTCTAAGAAACAAAGTCAGGCCATTATAATAATAATAATTTCATGTCAGAAATTATTCTGGGTTGAAAGGATTTTTGCAGAAGAAACTCCACTCAGGGATTGCCCAAATGAGGCTCCTTTCATGTACCCAAGAGCTGGGACAGAGACAGGTACTCAATCCATCATGCAGTGCCCAGGTCTTGAATGGCCAACTTGCCAGCCTTCCAGCTAACAAGATGAGCTTCTTAACCACTGAGCCACTGCAGCCATGACCTTTTGGGACTCTCGGTGACTATTTTCCTGGACTCCTCACAAGTAATTGGTGCCTGCCTGAAGAAGTGATCTTGAATCATGGAAGCTTGTGTGGCATTTTATTTTATTTTTTAGTAATTCAATAAAGGGATTACCTTGCTCCTGAATTTCTTCCAAGATATGTTTTGGAGAGAAGTGGTGGTCTGCTGAGGGAAATTGACACTCTTGCAAAAACCGCTTTATATCAGATCATGTGATCACACTGGCAGAAAGTGATAAAATGTTAAACCAATCACCACAAATCTAAATCACCCCATCACCAGAATGAAAAAGATGGTTCCTGAATTGAAAAAAAACCACACCGATTCCACAACAGGCTTCCCTGTATTGACCTTTATGTTAGTGTAGTAATTGAGGTTAAATTTGAATTCATATGTACTAAATATGTGATAAATTGAAGGATAAATAGCTGATGTAGTTGCTTCCATACTTAGATCACATACTTGGTTGCACAACCAGTTGTACACTCCGGCATGACACACAGTCAGAAAATTGTGATTTATTTATTTATTTATTATTTCAAATTTATATAAATTATTTTATTTTATAATCTCTTGTGAATTTCCCTTAATTGTACAGGATTTTACAAGAGGATGTTAGTGTTTTGGTATTGCAGTAGTATAAACACACACATTGTCCACCTTACTCCAGATGAGGAGCCTGCAGCCAAACATTTAGTGAGTTCATGCAAAGCAATTTATGTAGAAAGATGTAGTAACATATTTTCTTCCTTTCTTCTTGTTTCCCTTCCCAAACAAAAGAGTTTGTGCTCTACATTCTCAAAGTAATAGAGAGTTTCCTGATTCATTCTTTTGATGCTGCTTCTTATATGCTATTGCTAGTCTTGATCCACTAAAACTCACAGTGAACTGAACCTGATAGTGTTCAGTTCACTATAGTGAACTGAACACTATAGTGACACAATACTTTTGTTTTAATGTTTGGTGTAAATGCTGAACTGGCTGAAAAGCTGTGTGAGTTAAGGCTGTGGAGCCAGAGGTTGGGAGTTTGATTTCTCACTGTGTTTTCTGAGAGAAGAGTCAGCCTGCATAGCTGTGGGCAAGTTGCACAGTCCCAGGGTGTCCTCAGTAGAAGTGATTGGTAAACTACGTCTGTATATTCTCTACATAGAAAACCCTGGAAAGGGTTGCCATAAGTCAACATTGATTTGATAGCACAAAATTATTTTAATACATGCTGAAACAGACTAACACAGCTGCCTCTTTGAAACCCTTGATTCTATATAGCTGTAACTGTTCATCAACATATAAAACCAGAAAGTACAATGTCAGAAAAATGTTTTTTTTTAATTCCTGACACACAGTTCTAATTTCCTTTAGCTATTTTGTCCCTTAGATAGCAGTCGTTGAATTTTCCGCTCAACAAACATAGATGATTTCAGCTTTAATAATAGGTTAACTTTAATGTGTAGTTTTTTAACCTTAAAATCTCCAAAATAATATAGCTGAGGATTCAGAGTTAACACTAAACCAGCTGAGGCTATGATGAACCCAAACTCTTTCCAGCCTAGGGATACTGGGAACTCTTTACGACTACCCAGTTCCTGGCCCAACTTTGTCCTTGCAAAATGGCTGGGTTTGGAACAGGTGTAACTTGGCACCTCTTAGGTTCTTCTGCTTGCTGATCTCGGGAACCACAGCAGTTGTTCCAGCATATCCAATTCTGTCGGTAAATCCAAGACCAGACAACACAAACTGCTTATGCCAGCACAAAGGCAGCTGTGCCAGCAAAAGAGCTTTTACCCATTCCAAACCCACTTCTAGCAGCATATCTTTGAGTATGAATTGCCCACTGCCTCTCTACACAGAGCAAAAGTTTATCTCACTTCTTTCAGATACAGAACACTCATAAATTTTGCCTACAAATTTAGTCTTAACAAAAGGCTGCTCAGCTGCTTTCTAGAATTCCTCTTCCCACGGGCTGTGCAGGGCCAGGAATTCTGCCCATTGCCTATGTTGGCCAGTGCATTTTGGAGCTCTAGTACAGAAACATCTGATACACCGCAGTTAAGAATCATTTTTTAAATTTAGTTTTCTCGGTCATGTGTATTGGCTGCCTTTCTTCTGAAGAACCATAGACCTAGTATAAGCAACTACTCTAACATTTATAAAATATGTCGGCATTACATTTAAAGCACTATTTTAAAATGTTGAAGAAATTGTTACTCCCATCACTCCATTGTGTTAATTTTTAAAGAGATGTTTCCAAGCACAGTCCTTTACCAGCTCTGTACCTGAAGTTATCTTTCTTTAAGCACACACACGCACAACACAAGCAACAAACACAAAGAACAGGTAACTTTATATATATATAAAGTTACAACATTATATTACATTGCATTATAAAGTAGAACACACACATAGAAAAAAGAAGAAAAATAACAAAATTATTTTTGATGTATAACACAAACTTATTATATAATATGTTATTTTATATATAAGTTTGTAATATGTTAACATAACATTGTATATATGTAAATGCTTACTCTGTTTTTATCCAACCCAATAATAAAGACTATTCCCAACATTTCAAAAACATAAAAAATGAGAAAAAAGAAAAACCACCAATGATATATACAAAGCCCTGGAGATTGCATTTGTCTTAACACAATATTAATACTTCCAAAAACTCAATTGATCTGGCAAGAACAGGCAACTTTTAAGAGACCTTTAGTATGATCAAGAAAATTCTAATATTTCATCTCAGATAATCAGTATACATTTGTAGGAGTCAAAAAGAACAGCAAACTTAGAAGCATCTTCTTTATTTAAAATGTCCTCGATTTCTTCAAATAGTGGCAATGATTCTTCTCTTCACCCCACAATGCATCAGAGGATAACATTAGATAGCACATTTAATAATTTTGTATTTAAAAATGGAATTCTTCTAAGTGGTTAAAATCATCTGTTTGTAACAACACATAGTTTCTTTCACTTACACATGCTTTGTTTGTGATAGGTCATTGAAAGGTAAACTTGGGCCTCATTTGCAAGTTGATTACTGAGCCACACCCCTTGTGAGAGGGAAAACAGTTAACTGAGCTAAATATGTTTTCTTTAACTTCTAATTGATCCTGCATAATGACACCATGTCCACATTCCTACAAAGGACTCAAAAAGTGTCTCCTAAGAATGAAAGTAAAAATGCCACTTCACCCCATGTAGAAACCTTATTAGCATGAAAGTTAACAGGCTAAACTGTGGAATGATTTTTTAAAAAAATAAGAGCAGGGAATTTATTTTTTGACACTGTGTGGCATTCAATTATTGATATGGGACAGCATTCACACATGAAACCTTTCACCTGAAATCTTAAGTGATTACATAAAAGAAAGACTGCCCCAACAGATTTTCTCATGCATTACTAAATGTTGTCAGCAAAAATTAACACGATACATTCTTGGTGATTGGGTTTTAATTCTCTCCTCACTTTTAAAGAATATTTTGGCTGTGCTTCTGTTTTTTGGCAAGCAACCTACGTTTCTCCTTGATGCATGACTTTGGCAAGCAATATGGATTTCTTTAAAAAGACAATGCTGAGATGTATTCAAGTTATTTTTAATAGGGTGTGCATAGCAAAAATTAGTCAATGCTGATTTCTAGCAAGACAGCATAATATTAATAGACTATGACAGAATCTGTCTGAGGGGCATTACTGCAAGATATGTCTCCTGGGTGCTGAAGAAAGGAAGTTATGTTTTCTCTGTATATTTTCAGCCAGTGACCTTTCTCTAGTTCAGGGCTTTTCTTGAGAGCCTTATGCCACCACCCATCTACTTTAATGAGTTCTTTTCAGAGACCTGGTGTTGACATCTGAACAATGATTGAAACAAATTTCTACCCTAAATTTCTACCCTAAATCCTTCCCCTCTGCAGTTTGTAATATTGAATATAATGGTGGCTTAGCATTTGATATCCAATAAGCAGTTTTTTGTAGGAATACTATTTGTTGGGATTAACAAGAAGATGAAGGCTTTACTTTTTAAGATCTGTAACTGTAATAGTAACAAACTAATTTTGGAGGCCTTGGAAATTTAAGTGTAATGACAGATTTTGAAGAAAGTAATTTTCTAAGCTTTGTCAGCATTGTCATGCCATGTTAGCTTAATGTCTAATGTGGCCACTACATATTAACAGTAAGCCATCTGGACAACACAGTGAATTGGTATCCTATTTTAGTGTATGGGACCAAAGACAACAGGACAACCGAAGGGTTGGTTTAACGCAGGTTTATTGCATAGTGTTCCGGTGAAGCATGAGGTAATGGCGGTGATATATCTCAATATATACAGTAGCCCTCTACATTTGAATCTTGTAGCATGGTAGCTCATTGGCTGCTACCGGCGTGGCCTCGCCCAGGCACGCCTCTTTCTTCTGCTGCTGAATGCGGGGAAGGTTTTCCCGCGGCTGTCCGTGATTGAGCAATGTGAACCATGTGAGACTGAACGCTCGCAGCTGCCCTCTATGGGCTGTCTGCTCGCGTTCCTTTACAGCTGAGATCGTTGGTATTTGGAGTGGTTACATTCTTGCCTTTACAGTATAATGAACATGCACACATACATACATAACATCCCTCCCCCCTAGGATGGGACGAAGTCCCGCAACCATTGTGGCTTGCCGCACGTGCGTTTGGGCGTGCCTGCGTCTGACCTAGTACTGGAGAGCCTGTGATCCCTGACTCCGCGGGTGCTTGTCCTGCAACGGGAAACGGGGATTCGTTAGTGGCTCTGTGGGGCGTCCGTGCCTGCCCTGTGCCCGGGGATGGGAATGGAATGAACAGTCGGGAGGTGAATCCCTGCCTGTTGCTCTCGGACCCCGGGGACCCTCCCATTGTGAACCGCGGAACCGATGAGGTCGCCCTTGTGGTTCTGCTACCTTCTGATCCCCGCTCGGGGGATCTTGAGACTGTGGTGGGCGGACTCGCCGTTGCCTCCCGTCTTGGGGGTGTCGGTCTCCGGGAAATTGGCGCTATATTGCATTCTAACTCACAGGGGCTACTGGGACTGGAAGTACCAGGGGCTGAACTGAAACCCCTCTTTTTGCTAGGACGGGTGGGGGACCACTCCGCTAACTCCCCCTGGTACTGTAAATCAACGTCTAAACTTCTATGGGCATCTGTGTTTCGGGGGAACTTCCGAGGGGTATGTGTGTGGTCGGGGCTCTTCCTTTCTGCCGCAGACTCCCGCAAAAGATCTCTGTGGATCGATTCCCTTTCCTCCCCCCTTGGTGGGGACCCATGCTCCCCTTTTCCTCCCCCTTGGGCTAAACGGGTGGGGGAGTACCCTAACGCTGATTCGATGCTATTTTTGTCTCCGTCCTGCTCTCCGGGGACCCTGCGCCTGAGCTGGTCCACGTGTCGCCTCCACAGGAAGCCTGTACTGGTCTCCACGCGGTATGAGACGGGGCCGGTTTGTGCTATTACGGTGCCCGGCACCCAGGCTGGCCCCGCGTTGGCGTAGTTCCTGCAGTGCACCGGGGCGCCTACGCTGAAACTCTTTGTGGGTTCCACCCCTATGTTCCACCCTTTGTCCTCTACTCTCGTGGGGTCTAGCTTGGAGATTCCCGTGGCCAGCTTCCTGCGCATCAACAGCTCTGCGGGGGAGTACCCTGACGCCAATGGGGTGACCCTGTATCTTAGCAGGAATTGGCACAATTTCAGGTCGAGGTCTCCGTGGCCCATGCGCAGCAGCGCGTCTTTCGTGGTGCGCACGAGGCGCTCTACTTGGCCGTTGGTGGCCGGGTGAAAGGGGGCGGAGGTGATGTGCCGAATGGCGTTGCGCTCCATGAATGCCCCGAACTCGGCGGACGTGAAACAGCTAGCGTTATCGCTGACGAGGGTGTCGGGTAAACCGAACGTGGAAAAGACCCTCCGTAACTGTTTAATTGTTGTGGCCGAGGAGGTGCTCGAGACTGGAATGACCTCCAACCACTTGGAGAACGCGTCCACTACAAGGAGGAAGAGCGTTCCCCTGAACGGGCCAGCAAAATCTACGTGTACCCGGGACCAGGGCCCCGTTGCTGCGTCCCACTCCCTATGTGGCGAGCGGGCCTCTTCTGGCCTGGAGCTTTGGCACGCTTCGCAAGTGCCGACCATGTGTTCGATGTCGGCGTCTAGCTGGGGCCACCAAAAGTAACTGCGGGCCAGTGCCTTAGAGCGGACGATCCCCGGGTGGCTGACGTGCAGCAGTTTAAGCACCCTCGGCCGGAGAGACGTGGGGATCACTACCCGCTGTCCCCACAAAAGGCAACCCCTCTCTAGGGACAACTCTAGTTTCTTTTTGAAAAATGTGTCGAATTCCGCTGCTGGGGAAGACACGGGCCACCCTTTCTGTACCCAGGAGCAAACTGTGGCCAGCGTTTTGTCCTTGCCGGTCGCTTTAGCGATGTCGGCCGGTACTACTGGAGGGGAGTCTAGGACCTCTATCATTAAGACCTGGTGGTCCCTCTCTACCTCGCCCACGTGGCAGCAATCCCGGGGAATGGGGGACCTCGACAGGGCATCCGCATGGCTGATCTCCTTCCCGGGCCGGTATACCAACGCGTGCTGATACGCGTTGAGAAAAATGGCCCACCTGAGCATTCTCGGGGACAGGATTTGGGGTGTGGGCTTATCTGCGGTGAAAATGCCTAGCAGGGGCTTGTGGTCAGTCACTATGGTGAAGGGGCGGCCGTACACAAAATCATGAAATTTCTTGGTCCCCGCAATTATCGCTAGTGCTTCCCTGTCTGTCTGGGCATAGTTTCTCTCCGCTTGGGACAAGGACCTAGAGTAGAACGCTATCGGGGCCTCCCTCCCATTCTCCAGTACGTGGCATAACACCGCCCCCACCCCCACCGGGGATGCATCACATATTAGGACCACTGGGCGTTTGGGATTGAAGTGGGTCAGTACAGCATCTGATGCCAGGAGTCGCTTCAGGTCATTGAAAGCCTTCTCCTGGACGTCGCCCCACTTCCATGCCTCGTCCTTTTTTAACAATTTGTGTAGCGGTTCCGCCACGGCTGCCTTCCGCGGGAGGAAGGAGTGGTAAAAATTGAGCAGTCCCAGGAACGACTGCAACTCGGGCTTGGAGGTGGGGCGAGGGGCCTTCTTGATGGCGGCCACCTTGGATTGGGATGGCCTGATTCCCTCGGGAGTAACACGGAACCCTAGGAACTCAACCTCAGTTGCGAAGAAAACGCATTTGTCTTTTCGCAACCGCAACCCCGCCTTTTCGAATATTGCCAGGACCTTTCCCAACCTTGTTGCTAATTCGGCCCGGCTCCCCCCTGTAATCAATACGTCATCAAAGTAGGGTAACACCCCCTCTAACCCCTTCAGGAGGCGTTCCACGAGTGACTGGAAAATCCCGGGCGCCGAATTCACGCCGAATTGGAGGCGCGATACCTGGAACGCCCCTTTGTGGGTGACTATGGTCTGTGCAGCAGCTGCGGCGGGGGTCACCGGGAGTTGCTGGTAGGCTTGGGCCAGGTCGAGTTTAGCAAAACACCTCCCCCCGTGTAACCTGGCCAACAAGTGGCTGACTACCGGCACCGGATACGCATTAGGGCGGATCGCCTTATTGATGGTGCACTTGTAATCAGCGCATATGCGGACCTCCCCGTTGGCCTTGAGCGCTGTTACAATTGGAGTTTCCCACTCCGCAGAATCAACAGGAACAAGAATCCCCTGGCCCACCAATTTGTCCAACTCCGCCTCTATTTTGTCCTTTAGTGCGAAAGGCACTCTGCGCGGTTTAAGTCTGATTGGACGTACTCCAGGGTCCAGGTCGAAAGTCACTGGGGGGCCCTTGAATTTTCCGAGCCCCTTTTTGAAAACCTCGGGGTGCGCGTCGCACACGCTCTGTATTGGATCAGTCCCGGTGGCGTGTGCTCCCACGGCGTGCACCCCCCCAATGAACAACCCCAGGGGCTGGAACCATTGAGTCCCGAGGAGGCTGCATTTTCCTCCCTTGCGGATGACTAGGGGAAGCGTTGCGGTGTGCTTTTTAAACTGGACCTGGAACTTCCCAACCCCCAACACTGGGATGCGGTTCCCCTGCACGTCCTTCAGTGTGGCCCTCAACGCTTTGAGCTTGGGCCGAACGCGGGGGGCGATTTTCATGAACTCTCCCTGGGAAATAATAGAGTATGACGAACCCGAGTCCACCTCCATTCTAACAGGGGCCCCTTGTATTACTACCTCAACGAAGTACCGGGGGTGCTCCGTGGAAACTCTGCAAACCGGAGCGTCGTCCTCGCTGTCGTCGGAGATGCGCCCTACGCCGTCCCGCGTCCTCGTGGTCCGGGTGCCGTCCTTTGGCCTCGTGGTGCGGTCCTGCCTTGCCGAGCGGTCTGGAGAACTCCTTGTGGCCTCGCGCCGCTTCCGGCAGACCTTGGCGATGTGCCCGCGCCGGCCGCAGTTGTGGCACTCGGCCTTGCGGAATGGGCATTTGGCGCGGGCGTGGGCAGCGCCGCAGCCGTCGCAGCGCCGGCCCTCTCTCTGGACCCTCCGGACGTCCTCATCGTCGCCGCTCTCCGCAGACGAGTCCGAAGCTCGCCGGGCCGCGCGCACCGAGCTCTCTGCCTTGGCGGGCTTCGGGCGCCAGTCCTGGAGCTCTTGCACCCCGGCAGTCGTGGCCTCCGTGGCCTGCGCCGTGTCGAGGACTTGTTGCCACGTGGGAGGCGGCTCTCTTTTCATCAGCGCGCGCTGAGTCTCTGTGTCCCTCAGACCGCAGAGCAGGCAGTCCCGGAGGGTGACTTCTGGGGTCTCCCACTTGCATGGGCCGGCGGCCAGCCGCAGGGCCGCGGCGAACTCAGCGACCGATTCCCCGGGCGCCTGGACTCGCCTCCAGAACGCGCTCCGAGCGGGGAACATCGCTATTGCTGGCCGGAGATGGGTGCGCAGCGCCGCCAGGAGCTCTGTGGCTTTGAGGTCGCCCACCTTCCTCGGCGCGATCAGGTCCACCAAGGTCCTCTTGGTCTCGTGTCCGAGCATGCGGACGAAAATGGCCCTCTTCTTGGCCTCATCTGAGACTTCGAGCTCCACCAGCGCTGCGTTGAAGTCTATCTCAAACAGCTCCAAGTCTCCCGGCTTCCTGATCTCGTAGCCGGCGCATGTCTTGGTCCCGTGGGCAGCCATATCCCACCTTCGTCGCCAATTTAGTGTATGGGACCAAAGACAACAGGACAACCGAAGGGTTGGTTTAACGCAGGTTTATTGCATAGTGTTCCGGTGAAGCATGAGGTAATGGCGGTGATACATCTCAATATATACAGTAGCCCTCTACATTTGAATCTTGTAGCACGGTAGCTCATTGGCTGCTACCGGCGTGGCCTCGCCCAGGCACGCCTCTTTCTTCTGCTGCTGAATGCGGGGAAGGTTTTCCCGCGGCTGTCCGTGATTGAGCAATGTGAACCATGTGAGACTGAACGCTCGCAGCTGCCCTCTATGGGCTGTCTGCTCGCGTTCCTTTACAGCTGAGATCGTTGGTATTTGGAGTGGTTACATTCTTGCCTTTACAGTATAATGAACATGCACACATACATACATAACACCTATCCTGGCCATCAGAGCCAGAAGTCAAGAGTTTGATTCTCCACTGTACCTTTCAGGAGAACAGCCAATCTGTATACCTTCCATAGAGCCATCAAAAGAAGTACACTTCTGAGTATACCTAGGAAACCTTGGTGAGTGTCACCATGAACTGGAATTGACTTAAAGGCACTTTAATAGTTATTACTAATATAATTAATGTTAGCCATATCATTTTTTAAAATTGATTTCAAAAATGTCCTGGTTGGAGGTTCAGAGGGCAAAGAGGACAGAAGAGCCAAGGAACACTTACCTACTATTGGTCTCCTGGTGGATCTAGCTGAGATAATGTTTTCTTCTCCTGACATTTCAGGTAAGCTATTTCTACTTCTTTCGTGGCATCCCTCCACCAAAATTCTGAGAAAGTGCTGCTCAGATAGAGTGGGTCAAAGCAAGTTCCTCAGAACCACACCTACTATTTGATCACCAACCACCAAAGCAGAGATTGAAATCAGGGCATAGCTTCTTCACAACGTCTGCACCCCAAAACAACCAGCCCCCACAGACCACCTTAAAACTATGAAAGGTGAGCAAGGAACTACCAGCTAACTGGACAGAACCACACGACTCTACCGCATGGCCAAGAACAACCATGGTCTGTGTGGAAGGCTTTAAATAGACTGTGTGCAGGGTTGGGAAGATCAAGGGCTAATCTGAGAAAGTGGGGTTTCCTTGTAGATGACAGCCTGTGTGGATGCAGAGTGATACAATGCACATGATGCCCCTCAACATGCACCTTATGTTGGCAAGAGGAAATGCTGTTGATGTGGTGCCATATTGGGCAGATGTCATTTTAGTACTTGGGAATCAAGACAATGGAAGCAGCTGTAGACTGGCCTAACACATCTTTATTGCATGGAGTACAGTACGAACATGTGGTAATGGCGGACAAACAGCTCCTTTTATGCAGTGGCTATACAATTGAATATGGCTCTTCGATAGTGCATTGGCTACTGTCCATGTGACGTCATCCTTAGTCACGCCCTTCTTGTCCAGGTGAGGTGAGCACGGGAATCTTTCCCGCGCAGCTGAAGGCATTTGAGGAATGTGTACCATGTGAGCTGAACGCTCACTACTTCCCCCTAGTGGTCACTAGCTCGCGTTCTATTGTGGTTTGATACATTGTTTCTATTGCAAGATACAGCTTGTTACATTCGCTCATTCATGTGGTTACAATTTCATTCAATACACAACATCCATCTATCTTTTTTAAATTCTATTTTGTTTTTAGATGTGTTATTTTTAGCTTTGTATGTTACTATATGCTGGTGGTGCCTCTGACACGAATAAAGAAAAGAAAGAGGGAGGCTATTTAACACCAGTCTTGCCCTCACCCTTGTCCTGTTATCCAGGACAGGGCTGCTATGTTCATTTTGCAGTCTTGCAGGACTGGAGCCCTCATCCTAGAAACAGCTGCTCTAGGTCCTATAGGACTGGATTCTCCTTCTGCTGTAGTTGCAAAGCCCCTCCCCCTGAGAAAGGTTCTGGTCCTTCATAGGCTCCACCTGGAGATCCTGGGTGGCTTAGCTATATAAGGATGCTCCCGCCCACTGCTCTCCAGGCTCCACTATTGCTGGAGGATGAGGACTGACTGGACCAGTTGTGGCTGCTTGGGTGGTGGAGGATGCTCCCGCCTGTTGCCCTCCCGCCCCCTGGAGGAGGATAAAGGCTGGTGCAGTCCCTGGATGGTCGAGGATGTTCCAGCCAAATGCCCTCCAGGTCCCATCATCACTAGAGCACCAGACCAGCTGTGGCCGCTTGGGTAGTGGAGGACTATACCTGTCAACCATCCCGATTTGGCTGGGATTACCACGGAATTTGATGCCGATTGATGTCATAACCCACCCTGCACTGCCAAAACCCCGTAATTTGGCAGTGGAGGGAAACGCTTTCCACGCATGCGTGGAACTGCTCCGCCGCTTGCGCAGCCCCTATGCAAGCAGCGTAGCGCTTCCATGCATGCGTGGAGACGCATGCATGGAAGCGCTACGCCGCTTGCATAGGGGCTGCACAAGCAGTGTAGCGCTTCCACGCATGCGTGGAAAGCGACCTGTGCACAAGCGACCTGTGCTGGTCCTGTTTTTTCTGGAGCCGCGGGTTGACAGGTATGTGGAGGACACTCCCACCCGCTGCCCTCCAGACCCGCCCCCCAGAGGAGGATAAAGGCTGCTGCAGTCCCAGGATGGTCAAAGACACTCCCGCCCACTGCCCTCCAGACCCTGCCCTGCCCTCCCTGGAGGAGGAAAAGGAGGTGCTATTGTCGGGACTCTCCCGGAACTTTTTTGTCAGGACTTTTTTGAACTCTCCTCTTCATGATATTGTATTTAGATTTGTTATTTGTTACTTTGTTTAATGTTGTTTCATGGAATGTTAGCCACTCTGTGTCGCATCGTCAAATAGGGTGGCATACAAGTCTAATAAATGAATAAATAAGTAAATAAATAAAATAAGAACCAGCCCTTCCTTCCACAAGCTGCCCTAGCAAAGGAGGTCAGTAGATTTCTTTTTGCTTGGCTCTCTTGCTTTGTTCCTGCTCCAGATCTGCTTCTTTCCTGTTCCTGATGACATAGTTAACACCTTTGTATTGTAGCAGGGTTATATGGATTTATAATGTAGTTAAAAAGAGTTAAAGGCTTAATATGTGTATGGTATTTGTTGTGTTCTGATGGTTTTATTGTACACATGGATTACAATGTATCTGAGCCAATGTAACCTTGCCTATAGCAACAATGTAACCTTCAGCTGTATCATATAAACCCTGTAATAGGACGCGAGCTAATGACCACCAGCTGGCAGCAGCGAGCGTCCAAGCTCTCTTGGTCCAACTCATCAAAGGCAACAGCGCGGGAAGTTTTCCCGCCACCACCTACACCTGGACAAGAAGGGCGTGACCTGCAATGACGTCACGCAGACAGTAGCCAATGGGCTACCATGGCACCACGTTCAAATGTATTACTGCTGTATATAAAGAGCTATCGATCCGCCATTACCTCATGTTCCCTCTGCCCACGATGCAATAAACCTGAGTTAACCCAGCCCGAGGCTGTGTCCTGTGTCTTGGTTTGCATACACCAAATTGGCGACGAAGGTGGGATATGGATCCCCACGGAACAGCCAGGGCACAGAGCGGTTTCAACATCACCAAACCGCAAGACTGGGAGCTGCTTGAGATGGATTTCCAGGCGGCCCTGGTGGAACTCAGAGTCAAAGGAGAAGATGAGGAGAGGAAGAGGGCCATCCTCACCAGAATGCTCGGGATGGAAACCAAGCGGACGCTGGTGGGCATAATCGCTCCGAAGAAGGTGAGCGACTTTAAGGCGAGCGACATCATGAAACTGCTGCGAGAGCGGTTCTGCCCCTCGAGGGCAATGTTTCCCGCTCGGAGCGCGTTTTGGAGGCGAGTCCAAGCGCCGGATGAGTCGGTTGAGGCATTCGTGGCCGCCATGAGGATAGCCGCCGCCCCCTGTAAATGGGGCGATATCCTGGAGTTGGTCCTCAGGGACGGCGTGTTGTGTGGCCTGAAAGACAAGGAGGTACAGCGCAGCTTGATGAATAAGGAGCCGCCACCCACGCTGGCAGAGGTCATAGAGGCCGCGGAAGCCGCAGAGTCCACGAATGCCGGAGTGGACGAGATGCACCAGTGGCGTGAGTGGCGTCCTAGAGCCGGCAAGGCGGAAAATTCGGTGCACGGGAAGACCGGACAGTCGGTGCACGCGACTCGACGGGCCTCAAAGTCGTCTACGGAAGGCAGCGACGGCGAGGAGGTCCAGAAGGTCCGGAAGGGTGGTCGACGCTGCGAGGGTTGCGGAGCGGCCCACGAGCGCGCGAGATGCCCGTTCAGGAAGGCCGAGTGTTACACCTGCGGCCGTCGGGGGCACATCGCCAAGGCGTGCCGAAAGCGGAAAGAGGGCCGGAGGCAGTCACAAGACCGCGCGGCCAGACCGGACCGTCCAGCGAGGCCCAAAGATGGCGCCCAGACCACGAGGAAGCAGGACGGCGTGGGCCGCGTCTCGGACGGCAGCGAGGACGACGCCTCAGTGTTCAGCGTGTCCGCGGGACAGTCCCATTACTTCGTTGAGGTATTAGTACAAGGGGCCCCTATTAAGATGGAAATTGACTCGGGGTCCTCCTATTCCATAATTCCCCAGAAAGAGTTCCTGAAAATCGACCCCCACGTGCGGCCCAAGCTTAAAGCGTTGAGGTCCACACTTCGGGACGTACAGGGAAACAGCATTCCGGTGTTGGGGGTCGGGAAATTTCGGGTCAATTTTAAGAGACATTCTGCGGTACTGCCCCTAGTTGTCCTCAAAGGGGGAAGCTGTAGCCTCCTAGGGACACAGTGGTTTCAGCCCTTAGGTTTGTTCATAGGGGGGGTGCATACCGTGGGGGGGGACCCAATACAAGCGGTTTGCGATGCGCATCCCGCCGTTTTTAAGAAAGGACTCGGAAAGTTCAAGGGACCCCCTGTAGCTTTCGACATAGACCCGGAGGTCCGCCCGATAAGACTCAAACCACGCAGGGTGCCGTTCGCACTCAAGGACAAGATAGAGGCGGAACTGGACAAACTGGTGGGCCAGGGGATTCTTATTCCTGTTGATTCCGCGGAGTGGGAAACTCCAATTGTAACGGCTCTAAAGGCTAACGGGGAGGTGCGCATTTGCGCTGATTATAAGTGTACAATTAACAAGGCGATCCGCCCTAATGCATACCCGGTGCCAGTGATCAGCCACCTTTTGGCCAGGCTAAATGGGGGAAAGTGTTTCGCTAAACTCGATTTGGCACAAGCCTATCAGCAACTTCCAGTGACCCCCGCCACGGCCGCGGCACAAACGATAGTTACACATAAGGGAGCGTTCCAGGTGTCGCGGTTACAGTTCGGCGTGAACTCGGCACCCGGCCTTTTTCAATCGCTCGTGGAACGCCTCCTAAAGGGCCTGGAGGGGGTGTTGCCTTATTTTGATGACGTGTTGATAACAGGGGGGAGTGAGGCTGAACTGGCGAAAAGGTTGGACAAAGTACTGACCGTGTTCGAGAAAGCGGGGCTGAGATTGAGGAAGGACAAATGTGTTTTTTTCGAAACCGAGGTCGAGTTTTTAGGGTTCCGGATCACACCCGAGGGGATTAAGCCGTCTAAATCCAAAGTAGCAGCCATTAAAAAGGCCCCTCGCCCCACATCCAAAACCGAGCTACAGTCTTTCCTGGGGCTCCTCAATTTTTACCATACATTCCTCCCGCGGAAGGCGTCCGTGGCCGAACCGCTCCATCGGTTACTTAAAAAGGAGGAGCCATGGATGTGGGGTGATGAGCACGAGAGGGCGTTCAAGGAGCTAAAGCAACTCCTAACATCTGAGGCAATCCTGACGCACTTCGACCCCAAACGGCCAGTGGTCCTAGTCTGTGATGCATCCCCGGTGGGGGTGGGGGCGGTGCTTTGCCACGTGTTGGAGGACGGAAGGGAGGCCCCGGTAGCGTTTTACTCAAGGTCCCTGTCCCAAGCGGAGCGAAATTACGCACAAACCGACAGGGAAGCGTTAGCAATAGTAGCGGGGACCAAAAAATTTCACGATTTTTTGTATGGCCGCCCGTTCAAAATCGTGACCGATCACAAGCCGCTGTTAGGGATTTTCACGGCAAGCAAGCCCACGCCACAGATCCTGTCCCCGAGAATGCTGCGATGGGCTATTTTCCTCAACGCGTACCAACATGAGTTGGAGTACAGGCCCGGAAAGGAGATCAGCCATGCTGATGCGCTTTCGAGATCCCCTCTGCCCTTGTCGGATGACCAAAAGGCGAGAGCAGAAAGAGACCGCCAGGTGTTGCTAATTGAGGTTTTGGACGCACCCCCAATAGTACCAGCCGACATTGCTAGGGCGACAGGCAAGGACAGGACGCTGGAGAAAGTTAGTTCATGGGTGCAGAAGGGGTGGCCGGCTTCGTCCCCGAGTACAGAGTTCGACCCATTCTTTAGGAAAAAGCTAGAGTTGTCCCTAGAGAGGGGGTGCCTTCTGTGGGGCCAACGGGTGGTGGTCCCTGCGCCCCTGCGGACGAGGGTGCTCGAACTGCTGCACGTCAGCCACCCGGGCATTGTTCGTTCAAAGGCGCTAGCCCGGAGTTACTTCTGGTGGCCACAGCTGGACGCGGACATTGAGCACATGGTCGGCACTTGCGAGGCTTGCCAGGGATCCCGACCTGAGGCGGCCCGTCTCCCGCATAGGGAGTGGGACACAGCAAGGGGGCCGTGGTCCAGAGTGCACGTGGATTTCGCTGGCCCGTTCCGAGGAACCATGTTTCTCCTGGTGGTAGATGCGTTCTCCAAGTGGCTGGAGGTTATCCCAGTAAAGAGCACGTCCTCCGCCACGACAATTAGCCGGCTAAGGAGAGTCTTTTCCACATTCGGTTTACCCGACACTTTGGTCAGCGATAACGCTAGTTGTTTCACCTCCGCCGAGTTCGGGGCGTTCATGGAGGCTAACGCCATTCGGCATGTCACGTCCGCACCGTTTCACCCGGCCACGAATGGCCAAGTGGAACGGCTGGTGCGGACAACGAAGGAGGCGCTGCGGCGCATGGGCCCGGGGGACCTGAATCACCAAGTATGCCAGTTCCTCTTAGCGTATAGGGTAACCCCCTTAGCGTCAGGCTACTCGCCGGCGGAGCTCTTGATGCGGCAAAAACTGACCACGATCCTGTCCAGGCTAGACCCGACGAGAGTCGAGGATAAAGGGAAAAACGTAGGGTTGGCAGTCTCGAAGGGTTTCGCCGCCGGGGACCCTGTTCACTGCAGGAACTACTCCAGCGCGGGGCCAGCCTGGGTACCAGGGACGGTGGTAGAACAGACGGGGCCAGTGTCGTACCGGGTCGAGACTAACACCGGCCTCCTTTGGAGGAGGCACGCGGACCAACTGAGGCACCGAGTGAGTGGGCCAGTCAGTGGAGCTCAGCAACAGGATTCAGCGTTAGGGTTCTCCCCCACCCGCTTAACCCAAGGGGGAGACAGCAGGGGACAACAGTCCCAAGCAAGGGGGGAAGGAAGCAGTAGTAGCGGCCCCGACTCATATCCTTTTGATACGCCAGTTTTATCAGGGGCCGGGGAAGGGGGAGAGGAGTTCGCGACCGCTGCCCCCGATTGTGATTTTGATTTTGATTTTGCGAGCCGGGGGGGTTTTCAGGAGTGTTCCCCCACCCATCCAAGCGAGAAGAGGGGTTTTTCGTTAGCCCCCAGTGCCCCCGGTTCCTCCCTAAGAAAGAGCACACCTCCCAACAACGCCGCGGAGCCGCGGCAAGTCACTAACGAGTCTCCCTCTCATATTACAGGACAGGAAACCAGGGGACAAAGAGAAGGTAGCAAACCCGGGGAGAGGCAGCCCGCATCGAGACCCCAGCGTGTTCGAAATAAGCCATCTTGGCTGAGAGACTTTGTCTCCTAAGGGGGGGGAGTGTGTTTAAGTGTGGGCTCGAGACTTTGTCTCGTCCTAGGGGGGAGGGGTGTTGTGTTCTGATGGTTTTATTGTACACATGGATTACAATGTATCTGAGCCAATGTAACCTTGCCTATAGCAACAATGTAACCTTCAGCTGTATCATATAAACCCTGTAATAGGACGCGAGCTAATGACCACCAGCTGGCAGCAGCGAGCGTCCAAGCTCTCTTGGTCCAACTCATCAAAGGCAACAGCGCGGGAAGTTTTCCCGCCACCACCTACACCTGGACAAGAAGGGCGTGACCTGCAATGACGTCACGCAGACAGTAGCCAATGGGCTACCATGGCACCACGTTCAAATGTATTACTGCTGTATATAAAGAGCTATCGATCCGCCATTACCTCATGTTCCCTCTGCCCACGATGCAATAAACCTGAGTTAACCCAGCCCGAGGCTGTGTCCTGTGTCTTGGTTTGCATACACCAAAGTATTTGTAGTATATAAAGTAATATACTTTGCCATTAAAACCCAAAGAAAACCTGTAATTTCTTCAATGTGATGAACTGTGGCAAATCTTTAATGTTACAAGAGCAATCAGAAGAAAAATTAAAATAAGCTTTCTATTAACAGCTAATAATAGCACTTATCATTTACACTAACAACACACAGAGAGAAATGGGAAAAGTTGTATTTCAAAGGTATCTCTATCAACGTCTGCACTCTCAGTTATATGGGTAAGAAAGAATTAGCACAGCTTTTAAGTCACAGTTAACTAAATATGTTTTTAAAATAAAAAGTGAAAAAACACTCTTAGAATAAGAGTCTTAATATTTTCAATACTTAAACTATAAAAAAAGCATTTGGCTTGTTTCATTTAAAACAGAAGGGGCCAATATAGTAAACTGCAAGAGAAAAAAGAATCATGATGCATTAAAGGTAATGCTGTCTCTAATCTCAGTGAGACCTATCTATTATTGTTTTGGAACATATAAACACTGCAGACTCACATGCCTTTTGTAGTTATGTAGCTTCTTGGCATGTTGCCAGGTTGTTTGAGCAATGGCTGGCATCAGCCATTGCTGGGTTTAAAATGTAAAGAGGCTTATAGTTATACATTAAGGGCGTGATGAATTCCACCCTCCCCCTTTTTTATCAGGGCCACCTGGCCAGAAACTGCTCAACAACTAAGTGTGGCTTTACTAACTAGCAAGCTTCACCAGTTAGCAAGGGCTTTCTAAACCACTCCTGCCTTCTATCTAACATTTTCCTAGCTGCCTTGCTGAACAGTTTATTCTGCTTTAGCAAATCTTGTAGGCCAATAAAAGTCTATGCATTGCTTTTAAAAAGTAAATGCTTCTGTGCCACTTTTTATTAATTTAAAAACTCTGACCAAGCTTATCCAATGATGAAGGGGTGACACTCTACCTTTGCCCCCAAGAGTACCCCCCGCCCTTAGGAGAAACCGTTAGCCCTGGCCCCCATCAGCTCCTTTAGTGTATGAGAGTCAAGACACAGGAAACAGCCAAGGGCTGGGTTAACTCAGGTTTATTGCATGGTGGACAGAGGGAACATGAGGTAATGGCGGACGAACAGCTCTATATATATGGTAGTAACGTATTTGAATGTGGCTCCATGATAGCCCATTGGCTACTGCCCGCGTGACGTCATGGCTGGTCACGCCCTTCTTGTCCAGGTGTAGGTAGCGGCGGGAAACTTCCCGCGCTGTGGCCTTTGATGGGTTTGAACCAAGAGAGCTTGGACGCTCGCTGCTGCCAGCTGGTGGTCATTAGCTCGCGTCCTATTACAGGGTTTATAGTGATCAGCTGAAGGTTACATTGTTACTCGTAGGCAAGGTTACATTGGTTCAGATACATTGTTATCACATGTAGAAGGTTACACTGTTAGAACACAACACTCCTCCCCCCTAGGATGAGACGAAGTCTCTCAGCCAAGATGGCTTATTTCGAACACGCTGGGGTCTCGGCGCGGGCTGCCCTGCCCCGGCTTCGCTCCCTCCTCCTTGCTCCCTGGCTTCCTGCCCTGTAATCGGAGAGGATGACTCGTTAGTGGCTTGCCGCGGCTCTGCGGCTTTGTTGGGAGGTGTGTGCTTTGTTTGGGAAGAACCGGGGGCACTGGGGGCTAACGAAAAACCCCTCTTCTCGCTTGGATGGGTGGGGGAACACTCCAAAAAACCCCCCCGGCTAGCAAAATTAAAATCGTAATCGAATTCGGGGGAAGCGGCAGCGGCGGCTGCAAACTCCTTTTCCCCCTCCCCGGGCTCGGATAGAGCTGGTAGAGCTGGCGTGTCAAAAGGATATGAGCCGGGCTCACTGCTTTCCCCCCTGGCTTTGGACTGGTGTCCTTCTCTGTCTCCCCCTTGGGCTAAACGGGTGGGGGAGAACCCTATCGCTGAATCTGGTTGCTGAGCCCCACTGATCGGTCCCTCACTCACTCGGCGCCGCAGTTGGTCAGCGTGCCTCCTCCAGAGGAGACCGGTGTTCGTTTCCACCCGATACGACACTGGTCCCGTCTGTTCTACTATCGTCCCTGGCACCCAGGCTGGGCCTGCGTTGGCATAGTTCCTGCAGTGTACAGGATCGCCTACGCCGAAACCTTTCGAGACCGCTAAACCCTATGTTCTTCCCTTTGTCCTCGACCCTCGTCGGGTCTAACCTGGACAAGATCGTGGTCAGTTTCCTCCGCATCAGCAGCTCAGCCGGCGAGTATCCGGACGCTAAGGGGGTCACTCTGTACGCTAACAGAAATTGACAGACTTGGTGATTTAGATCCCCCGAGCCCATGCGCCGCAGCGCATCTTTTGTTGTGCGCACCAACCGTTCCACTTGGCCATTCGTGGCCGGGTGAAACGGCGCGGATGTGACGTGCCGAATTGCATTTGCCTCCATGAATGCCGCGAACTCAGCGGACGTGAAACAGCTAGCGTTATCGCTGACCAGAGTGTCGGGTAAACCGAACGTGGAAAAGACCCTCCTCAGCTGGCCAATGGTAGTGGCGGAGGATGTGCTCTTTACCGGAATGACCTCCAGCCACTTTGAGTACGCATCCACTACCAGGAGAAAAATGGTTCCTCGGAACGGGCCAGCAAAATCTACGTGCACCCTGGACCACGGTCCCCTTGCTGCGTCCCATTCCCTATGCGGGAGACGGGCTACCTCCGGTCGGGAGCCCTGACATGCCTCACAAGTGCCAATCATATGCTCTATGTCGGCGTCCAGCTGGGGCCACCAGAAATAACTCCGGGCCAGTGCCTTGGAACGGACGATTCCCGGGTGGCTGACGTGCAGCAGCTTTAGCACCTTCGGTCGCAGGGACGTAGGAACCACCACCCGTTGGCCCCACAAGAGGCACCCCCTCTCTAATGACAATTCTATTCGTTTTCGAAAAAATGGGTCGAATTCCATGCTTGGGGATGACGCCGGCCACCCCTTCTGTACCCACGAGCATACTTTCTCCAGTGTTCTATCCTTTCCCGTTGCCTTGGCAATGTCGGCCGGTACTAATGGGGGTGAATCTAAGACCTCTATTAGCAATACCTGGCGGTCTCTTCCTACCCCTGCCTTCTGATCGTCCGACAAGGGCAACGGAGACCTTGAGAGCGCGTCTGCATGGCTGATCTCCTTCCCGGGCCGGTATTCCAACTCATGTTGGTATGCGTTAAGAAAAATAGCCCACCGCAGCATTCTCGGGGACAGGATCTGTGGCGTGGGCTTATTTGCAGTGAAGATTCCTAACAGGGGCTTGTGATCAGTCACGATCTTGAACAGGCGACCATACAGAAAATCGTGAAATTTTTTGGTTCCCGCTACTATCGCTAATGCCTCCCTGTCGGTCTGTGCGTAATTCCGCTCTGCTTGGGACAGGGACCTTGAATAAAACGCTATCGGGGCCTCCCTTCCGTCGTTCAACACGTGGCAAAGCACCGCTCCCACCCCCACCGGGGATGCGTCGCAGACTAAAACTACTGGCCGTTTGGGATCGAAATGAGTCAGGATTGCCTCGGATGTTAGGTAACTATTGTTTGTGCCGCCGCTGTGGCGGGGGTTACGGGGAGTTGCTGGTAGGCCTGTGCTAAATCGAGCTTAGCGAAACACTTTCCCCCATTCAGCCTGGCCAGGAGGTGGCTGACCACTGGCACCGGGTATGCATTAGGGCGGATCGCCTTGTTAATTGTACACTTATAATCAGCGCAAATGCGCACCTCCCCGTTAGCCTTCAGAGCTGTTACAATTGGAGTCTCCCACTCCGCGGAATCCACAGGAACAAGAATCCCCTGACCCACCAGTTTGTCCAGTTCCGCCTCTATTTTGTCCTTTAGTGCGAACGGTACCCTGCGCGGTTTGAGTCTTATCGGGCGGACCTCCGGGTCTAGGTCGAAGGCTACAGGGGGTCCCTTGAACTTTCCCAGTCCACTTTTAAAAACGGCGGGGTGTGTGTCGCACACCGCTTGTATTGGGTCCACGCCTACGGCATGCACCCCCCCTATGAACAAACCTAAAGGCTGGAACCATTGTGTCCCGAGGAGGCTACAACTCCCCCCTTTTAGCACCACTAGGGGAAGTTCCGCAGAATGTCTCTTAAAACGAACCCGGAATGTCCCGACCCCCAACACTGGAATGCTGTTCCCCTGTACGTCCCGTAGTGTGGCCCTCAACGCTTTAAGTTTGGGCCGCACGTGGGGGTCGATTTTCAAGAACTCTCTCTGGGGAATTATAGAATAGGAGGACCCCGAGTCAACTTCCATCCTAATAGGGGTCCCTTGTACTAGTACCTCAACGAAGTAATGGGGCTGTCCCGCAGACACGCTGAACACAGGAGCGTCGCCCTCGCTGTCGTCCGAGATGCGGCCCACGCCGTCCTGCTTCCTCGTGGTCCGGGCGCCATCTTTGGACCTCGCTGGACGGTCCGGTCTGGCCGAACGGTCTTGTGACTGTCTCCGGCCCTCTTTCCCTTTCCTGCACGCCTTGGCGATGTGCCCCCGACGGCCGCAGTTGTAGCACTCGGTTTTCCTGAATGGGCACCTCACGCGCTCATGGGCCGCTCCGCAACCATCGCAACGGCGCCCTCCCCTTCGGACCTTCTGGACCTCCTCGCCGTCGCTGCTTTCCGAAGACGACTTCGAGGTCCGTTGGGTTGCGTGCACCGACTGTCCGGACTTTCCGTGCAACGAGTTTTCCGCTTTGCCGGCCCTCGGACGCCACTCACGCCACTTGTGCATCTCATCTACTCCAGCATTCGTGGATTCCGCGGCTTCCGCGGCCTCTACAACCTCTGTCAGTGTGGGTGGTGGCTCCTTGTTCATCAGGCTGCGCTGCACTTCCTTGTCCTTCAGGCCACACAGAACTCCGTCCCTGAGGGCCATCTCTAGAAAGTGGTCCCATCTGCAGGGGGTGGCGGCTACTCTCATAGCTGTTACGAAGGCTTCTACCGACTCGTCCGGCGCTTGAACTCGCCTCCAAAACGCGCTCCGAGCGGGAAACATTGCCCTCGAGGGTCGGAAACGCTCACGCAGCAGTTTCATGATGTCATCGGCTTTGAACTCACCCATCTTCTTCGGTGCAATAATGCCCACCAGCGTTCGCTTGGTCTCCATCCCAAGCATGCGGGTGAGGATGGCCCTCTTCCTTTCCTCGTCGTCTTCTTTGACTTTGAGTTCCACCAGTGCCGCCTGGAAGTCCATCTCAAAAAGCTCCCAGTCTTGCGGTTTGGTAATGTTGAACCCGCTCTGTGCCCTGGCTCCTTGGGGATCCATCATCCCACCTTCGTCGCCAATTTAGTGTATGAGAGTCAAGACACAGGAAACAGCCAAGGGCTGGGTTAACTCAGGTTTATTGCATGGTGGACAGAGGGAACATGAGGTAATGGCGGACGAACAGCTCTATATATATGGTAGTAACGTATTTGAATGTGGCTCCACGATAGCCCATTGGCTACTGCCCGCGTGACGTCATGGCTGGTCACGCCCTTCTTGTCCAGGTGTAGGTAGCGGCGGGAAACTTCCCGCGCTGTGGCCTTTGATGGGTTTGAACCAAGAGAGCTTGGACGCTCGCTGCTGCCAGCTGGTGGTCATTAGCTCGCGTCCTATTACAGGGTTTATAGTGATCAGCTGAAGGTTACATTGTTACTCGTAGGCAAGGTTACATTGGTTCAGATACATTGTTATCACATGTAGAAGGTTACACTGTTAGAACACAACAGCTCCTGAAAAGGAGAGACCGGACTATTTGCTCAGCTCGGGATCCGCCCACAGGCACGACCGAAACACCTGTTTGGGCACTCCCTGGCAGGAGCTGACGTCAGTGTATCCCTATCAGAACCATCACACGTTTTCCCCTCCACAAACCTCTTATCAGCCCCTGACCATCTGGGTTGCTCCTTCTGGCAGGATATCCACCGATATACCGATGCATGTAACACCCTATTCTCAACCCTGTCTTCCTATCAGTTTTGTCATGTCCATGTGATTGCGCTAGGTACACACATGTCAAGGTTTCTCAGGAATAAAAGAGATGTCCACGATCTTTCAGCATCACCTCACCCATGACCTGACCTTGCGTGTGTGTGTGTGTTTCTCATCGCTACACAATGAAGTTCATGGTGCAGTGTATACTAGAGAATCTGATTCATCTTTTGGGCCACAACTCTTATCCTTGATTAATGGTCATGTGGGTGGCCTGAGTTCAAAACATCCAGAGGTTGCTGGACCAAGGTAGTATAAGAACATAAGAACAGCCTTGCTGGAACAGACCACAGCCCATCCAGTCCAGCATTCTGTCTCACACAGTGGCTCACCATTTGCTTCAGGGGATCGCAAGCAGATGCCTTTACCTGCTTAGGATTCCCTGGAAATGGCATTGAGAGATATCCTGCCTATCTCTCCAACCTGGAGGTTGTCCTTAGGTATCCATAATTATAGCCATTGATACCCTTGTCCTCCATGAACTTGTCTAATCCTTTCTTAAAGCTGTCAAGTCTGACAGCTGTCACCACTTCTTCTGGCACGGAGTTCCATAGACCAATGATCCTCTGGGTGAAAAAGTACTTTGTTTGAGAACTAGTACCCAAAAGTTTCATGGAGTACCCCCTAGTTCTAGTGTTGTGTGATAGGAAAAACAGTTTTTCCTTATCTACTTTTTCCATGCCATGCATGATTTTATAAACTTCAATCAGGTCACCTCTTAGACGCTGTTGTTCAAGAGTGAAGAGGCCCAACCGTTGCAGCCTCAGATGGAAAGGAAGGTGTTCCAGTCTCCTAATAAATTCTGGTTGCCCTCATCTGTACTTTTTCCAGCTCCATAATATCCTTCTGGAGGTATGGTGCATACCTGTCAAGTTTCTGGAAATTTCTGTCAAACCCCCGTATTTTACACTCTGTTCCACCATCATCCCATATTAGTTAGACTGTAATTAGACTGGAGTTAGACTGGAGGCCAGCACAGGATAAACATAGCTGTCCAGTTTCCTGTTTTGGCCGGGAAATTTCCCTTATTTGACAGGAATTTCCCGAAACTTGACAGGTATGGTATGGCGACCAGAACTATACACAGTATTCCAGATGGGGCCTCTCCATCTATACCTATAAAATGGTGCATTAAACGTTGGAATGTGACAACGGATGTTGCACCAGGCCCAACTAGCCCGTAATGGGCCTCCGTTCACTCGCCCGAACCCGGTTCGCAGGTAACTGTCAGGTTGAAATTTTCGACCCGGGGGCAGGAGCCCCTAGTCGCAAAAAAAAAAAAAGGGAACTTCAATTCCCAACGTTCCTGGCGCCGCGCCAGAGCCAATATATAAAGGAATATTCGGAAACGCGCTGCGGCCAATCAAAAAAAGCCGCAGGGGAAAAACCACTGCAGTAAGCAAACACGTGCAGCCCAAACTACAAGCCCCAGCGTCCTGCACGCCATTAGCGCGCAGAACTCTGAGACGGCTGGCGAGCAAAAAAAAAGTTTTTTAAAAAAACGCCCGCCACCGCTTCCATTCTTCCCCATGGTGCAGTAAGACGGCTGGGGTGTAACGAGAACAGCGCGGAAAACAACAACACTCCCTGGTTATTAAAATGGCAACAATCAAGTGTATGTCTTTAATAAAAGAAAGTATTCACATGCTAGTCCTATGGTGAGGTATCTATAAGAACGTATTGTGGTGTATATACTATTCAAAGTTTTATCCAATATACCTATATATAAACAAGTATAAATCCACGTACAAACAAGTATATATACACACACAAAACCAAGAGTGCAACAGTACGAAATACCCCTCCCACATCCAAACACGCACACGTGAGAACCTCACACAATATATATATCGACAATATATCACAAATTTTCCCGAACAAACTCCCCAGTTCCGTCCTCCAATACTAGTATGTAACAGCAATAAAACAGAATGTTGGTGTTATAGTCCACAGTATGAAGTCACTGGGTGAACTGTAAAGTTATATCGGCTGTAAGTGCCGTCTGTGGGGGGGGGACCTCCGCTGCCGCTGTCCTTCTGTTCAAAGGGCCAGCCGGTGCGTGAAAAATACAAGTAAACACCCCACCACCACCACTGCCCTTCTTCCCCACGGGCCAGCCAGTATGGCCCATGGTGAAAAAAAGGAAACCCCCACCGCCGCTGCCCTTCCTTCCCACAGGCCAGCCAGCATGGCCCGTGGAAAAGAAAGCACCACCACCCCCGCCATTGCCCTTCCTTCCCACGGGCCAGCCAGCATGGCCTGTGGGAAAGAAAGCCTCCCGCCATTGACCTTTCTTCCCACGGGCCAGCCAGCATGGCCCACAGGAAAGAAAGCCACCCCACCCCCTGAAAAAATAAACACAAAAACACAAACCAAAAACAATCAAAAACACACAAAAATCCAAAAATGAAACACAAAAACAGCCAAAAAGAAACCAGAAAAAACACACAGACACCCCCCCCCCAAAAAAATCCAACCCCCCTACGCCCCCCAAAAAACCCCCAGAGAACTTACCGAAAAACATCTTCTCTCCATGAGGACCGGAACTCAAATGACAAAAGAAAGAGAAAACTTACCAGAAGCGACACCCAGAGGACAGAAGAGAACAATTGTAGAGAGGCAGAAAAGCTCACCACCCCCACCCAGAGGCCAAAAGAGAAAAACATTCAAAAATATTAAAACTAATAAGATTAATTCCAAAATTAATCAAATAAATTATAAAAACATTCAAAAATAATCACACTAATCTCAAAAAATACAAAAAAACCAGAAATTACTTTTCACTCCAAAAAACCAAAACAAAAAATAAAAATGCGTAAAAATAAACATTTTAAAAACCAAAATTAAATTTTAAACTAAATAATATTAAATTAAATAAATTAAATTAAAATTAAATTTGCATAAACATAAAACAAAAACCTTCAAAAACCAATTTAAAGAGCCCGGCACTGAGGAAGCCGGCACGCAAAAAACAAAACAAAAAAAACAACCACTGGGAGCACAAGTCCGCCACAGGCGGACACAGTGCCTTGAAGCCACAAAATCACAAAACCTTACAACACCATTTAAAACAGCCCAGCACCATTGATTCAAGAAAAAAAAATGAAACCCTTTACTATCCAACACAATTTTAAAAAGCCCGGCACCACCGGGCAAAATATGCTAGTAGATTTATAAAGAGGCAAAATGACACTTGCTGACTTATTATCTATACCCTTCCTAATGATCCCTAGCATTGAGTTTGCTTTTTTCACTGCTGAGGCACCCTGGGTTGACACTTTCATTGAGCTGTCTACCAGGACATCAAGGTCCCTTTCCTGGTTTGTCGCAGAGAGTTCAGACCCCATCAGTTTATAAAAGCAACTGGGTTTTTTTGTCCCAACGTGCATCACTCTGCACTTACTTGTGTTGAAGCTCATTTGCCACTGTTTTGCCCAAACCCCCAGTGTCAAGAGATCCCTCTGGAGCTCCTCACAATCTCTCACAGTTTTCACTACCCTGTATAATTTAGTGTCATCAGCAAATTTGGCTACCTTGCTATTTATTCCTACTCCTAAATCATTTATGAAGAGGTTGAAAAGCAGGGGTCCCAGTACTGAACCTTGGGGGACCCCACTCTTTACTTCCCTCCACTTGGAGAAGTGTCCATTTAGTGCTACCCTCTGTTTCCTGTCCCTTAGCCAGTTGCTGATCCAGGACAAGACCTGCCCCTTTATTCCATGACTGGTAAGTTTATTCAAGAGCCTCTGGTGTGGGACCTTGTCAAAAGCCTTCTAGCATATAGAAAACCTTGTTGCATGTTTGCAATACTTAATTATTTCTTACCTCTCCCCTATCTATGAGAATGACACCTTGCTGCTCAAGCTGTTTATGGCAAGGTAGCTCCAATAACAAGCATCCCAAAAGACCACTTTTCTGCAGACACTCTCAACTGGTTAATGGGTTTCACTGGTGTTAATTTCAAACATTATTTAAACAAGTAGTCCCATTAACCTGCTTACTTGCAGTACCTGGATTTTGACAAGTCATCAGGTGAAAGGCAAAGAGAGGGTTTTCAGATAATTAATCAGGCCTGGCTCCTGTATGTTGCTCCATCCCTTACATAAATACAGGTATGCAGCCTGTGCTTCATGTAATAGGTGCTACTATGACTCAAAAGGGGATTTACAGGTCTGAGCAATGTTCAATGCACTTCACCACATTTTGCACTAAAACTGACAAGCAGACAGTTTTTTTCTGTTGACTGTTTACATTACTGGTGTCTTAAAGTGTGACGTGTTAAGGCAATTTGTACAGAAACTATGCTGCATACATAGTGAAGGACAGAAATCAGTTTAAAATGTTTTGTCACTATATTAATAAATATACACACAATAGCCTGACAGATATGTTATGAAAGCACACTGTGAAAAATTATGACCTCACACTGTGATGTAGATGCACATCAGGAAGAAGCCACAAGAAGCAGTTGGTGATTTTAGTTTTGGGGATGCTACAAATCTAGTCCAGGTTTATCCAGGGGGCTAAACTGGTTTGGGTGAAAAGGTTCGGCATTTTTGGTCATTCCTGAAAAATGCTCGTAAAACTCAGAATAGAGTTACAGTTGTCATCCTCCTCTGCAAACCCACAACTGGAAAAGTAGACAGGATCTGAATAAGGAATAACTGATCAGGACTCTTTTCCTTCTGAACCAGGTGTTCATCACTTAAGTTGTTCCACATTTTCTGAGCATGTACGTAGAGGCATCCAGGACCTCCTTGTACAAGCAGAAGCCTCATCCTTATATCCTGTATACACTTTCAGTTTGCACAAATGCAACCTCTGGTTGGAGGGGAGTGGGAGTGACCATTGCTCAGTGGCAGGAGGACATTTTCCACCTTCGTCCCTGCCACAGAGCCACCTGAGCCCCTCCCCTCAGCCGGTTGGAGGGGAGTGGGAGCGACCGTTGCTCCGTGGCAGGAGGACATTTTCCACCTTCATCCCTGCCACAGAGCCCCCTGAGCTCCTCCCCTCAGCTGGTTAGAGGGGAGTAGCAGCAACCATTGCTCCATGTCAGGAGGACATTTTCCACCTTCGTCCCTGCCACAGAGCCCCCTAAACTCCTCCCCTCAGCCGGTTGGAGGGGAGTGGGAGTGGCTGTTACCCATGACGTGGGCCTTAAGATGCCCGAGGATGTTGCAGAGGATGTTGAGTACCAGGTTCCGTCACTGACGTTGAGCCTGGATGCCATCTCTTAGACTCCCTCGGATGTTCAGCCACAATGTTTAATTGTATTTCAAGTTTTATGTAATTTACCATCTTTGTTTGTCTAAACCGCTTTTGGTTACCAATAGGTGAGGAATGCGGTATAAATATATAGTAAATAAATAAACCTCAAAGATTGCATGGAGAAATGGAGAAGGATTGTCCAACTCTTGTATTTAATTTCTCTTTTCACTCACACAGCAATAGCCTCAAAACTTTGAAAAGCCAACTATGAATCCTTGCTCAGAAACCCATTAAATTTTATTGGTCTAGCTGGAAAAAACTGGTGAGCTTCTCAGTTCAGCCTGTCTGACATTAAACATCTCTGAACCTTAAACCTATTATGCTCCATTGTTCTGAACTCTGTGTTCAGTTCTTTATTATAAGCAGATCAGTACAAAGACAGACTCTTTTTGCCCTTCATGGACTGTCTTTGATTATGGAAGTACATTGGTATTATTGGTTTTTAAACATAGTTCAGAAATCTTGCCTTTGTGTTCAATGTAATTATCTGTATGACCCTCAGAGTATGGAACTGTGTGTGGATGAATCACTCTCTTCTGTCTTTCTGTGAAGCTCTGAGGAATGATTATGACAGCAGCATGAATCCAATTTGCTATTCGCACATGAGCCAGAATGCTCAGTCATGGAAAAAAAGTGAGTCACTGCTGTGTAAGGCAAGCAAGCACATTACACTTACTGGCAATTACTTCTCCTGCCTTCCATCTCTCGTTGTAATTGGATAAATCCTGGCCTTCAATTAATGTTAGAAATTATTTTCACTGCTGTTTTCATTTGCAATCACTTCTTCCTTACAACCTGGAAAGAACAAATGAAGGGTTTGAATACTACCCTGGTGGCTACCCTGTGGCTCAGGACAATTCAGTTGTGTCACTGAAGGTGTACCACCAATCCATCTTGTCAGTCCTGGAACATGTATATGGGATGGGCATCCCTGCCCTATGTGACAAGTTGAGTGTGTTCACAAAATATTTGGTATACAGATGAGAGATTACAACAGCAAACTGATGATGATCATTGTCTTCATCAATTACATTTATACCTCACCTCTCCACTACCAAGTGTTGTTCACAGTAGCTTACAACACAACCATCTCCCCTGGTCTAGAGTAGCTGTTCTTTTTATCTATTTCAAACAACATTTACAGAGACCAGTACTTTGCTGGTTATTAAACTATATTATATTTTAAAGTTTATAGAGCCATCCCTGACCCCAGAAATGAAATTAAATGCAACCAACTCAAGTGACATCTCTACTGCTAAATCTTACATGTATGCAGCCACACTAGCAACAGGGAGCAACCTAGCATGGCCTGCTTTGGAACAGTCAGGCTTGATTATAACAATCTGATCAAACCTGACCATTCACACAGAAATGGCTCCTGCCAATATTTCAAAGTGGCTTAATAAATGAGCCACTGACAGATGTTGGCAAAGTAATCACTTTCCCTGTTTGGCAGAGGGCAAGGGAAGTGAAAAAATGTTTTAATTATTTAAGACAGGGGTGTCCAAACTACAGCCCGGGGACCAGATTTGGCCCCCAATGCCAATTTATCCAGCCTGCAAAGCCCTCTTCGCTCCCGGAAGTGGAAGTACAGGCGCGTTTTACTTCTACTTCCAGGAGTGACGAGGGCTTAGTGGGCTGGATGAATTGGTGTTGGAGCTGGCTCTGGCTCCTGGGCCATAGTGACCAGCTCCCTGAACCATGTGACCAGCCCGTGGCCAAAAAGTTTGGGCACCACTGGTTTAAGACTATTGCTGATGTGTTGCAGTGGATATTTTTCTTTTTAAAAAAATTTCTTTGCCTCGCTGATCAAGCAACTGCCTGCAGCTCAAGATGCATTCACAGACATTGGAGCCAATCCAAACTAGAATGATCCTACCCACACCAGAAAAGCAGAAGCTCCATGACAGGAGCCAGAAAGGTGCAGGTTGAAACACGCTGGGGGTAGGGTGCCGATTCTAGCAAAGACATTGTCTGATCGAAAATCATTAAGAACACACCAGCCTGTCCCTGCAGCACTCCCAAAAGTCAGCCTTTTAATTAGAGCTCAGCTCCTTTGAACTATTTTGTGTGTTAGCCACAGAAAGATCAAGCTCAGTTCTGCACAAAAGGAGAGACGAAATATTGACCTTCTGAACCAACAGAAACCTCAAATTGTGCATGCCACAAGGTGACATTCTGGCTGAAGGAGTTTGGAAGACATAGTATTAAGAAAAGGCATTTTCCCAAGCCCAACAGAGAATGCTTAAGTAATGCAACCAAGTACCAAGTGCTAAAACAACCATGTAAGTAAACCCATGGAAATTGATCACTTGTCTGTGTGCACAGATACATACACAAACATACAACTTTTTTTCTCTTAAATGACTAGTCTCTGCTTTGGTAAAGGAGAGTGGCATTTCTATGCTCATGTCCTCCTGGCAGCAAGTTCATTTTTCCTGTGCTGGGCTCAAAGGAGAGATGGAACATCCTGCCAGGCCACTTGCTCACTCACCGGCATGACATTCTTGCTTGCCTATGGCTACAGAGTGGGCTGGTCTTTGCTATTACCATAAGCTGCAGTGAGGTAAGAACCAGCATTCCCCTGGCATCACCAGTGAATTTTTAGTCCTACTTCTTCTTTGCTTCCTCTTTTACCTCATAGTGTGTGTTTTATTACTTCAGCTTCCTGGCCCCAATCCAGAATCCCAGTTCAGACAGGCAGAAAATTAGGGTATGTTTGTGCCGTTGAAGTCCAAAACATCTGGAGGACCAAAGTTAAGAACCATTGCTCTGCATGGAAGAAAAGGAAGGTAAAGGCCTATACTGACTCTTTCATTTTCATGTGAATGCATTCAATGCCACCTACCCTTTTAGGTAGCAACCAAGTGAGCTGATGTTGAAATATTTTCGAACTTGATTTATCTGATGGTACAAAGTGGGACTGCAGTGGCTTAGTGACTAAGACACTGAACCTGATGACTAAAAGGTTGGCAGGTCAGCAGTTTGAGACCCAAGTGCTGCACAATGGAGTGAGCTCCCATCTCTGTCCCAGCTCCTGCCAACCTAGCTGTTTGAAAGCAAGAAATTGCAAGTAGATAAATAGGTACCACTTCGATAGGAAGGTAAACCATGTTCTGTGCACTCCAGTGTCTAGTCATGGCTGCCACATGTCTATGGAAATATCTGCAGATACAGAGAGTGTTGGCTCTTTGACTATAAACAGAGATCAGCACTGAACCCTAAAGTTGGATACAACTGGAGGATATTTATTTATTTATGGCTTTTGGCACCCTGCATGCTGGTATGATACCCAGAAGAAGAGGCACAGAAGGGCAAGTTGGCCCTACAAACATGTGCTGGTGGTTGCATGCATGCTAAAGGTCTTATGTCATGATATACTCCTAGGGTAAACAAATGTTAACCTTTGATGGGGTTACAATTCTGTCAGACTGGAAGCTAGCAGCTTTTGCACACCACGTTTGGAGGTCTGAAGAATTATTTCCCAGTGTCAAAAAGTTGGGCCTGCTTCATGAGCTCTCCCTCCACTCTCTCCCTGTCAACTTCTAGATCAGAGGTTCCCAACCTTTTTGAGCCAGGGGCTGGGTCACGCTCTCTCAGTCAGCTTCGAGGATCAGACAGCCATTTTGCACAATGGGGGTGGCCATTTCATCCCAAAAGCCTCAAAAGGGGTGGCCATTTTGTTTCTCAAATCCCCTTGGAGGGTTGGGGGGCCACATGAAATGGCACTGCTGGCCAGATCTTAAGTTGAGAACCCCTGCTCTAGAAGCACTAGTGTGAAGCAACTCACTGTACAAACACCAGTTGCAAGCTTTCTCTCTGTGTGTGCCTGCACTGTGGATGAAAAGCCATAAACCCGAACCCTAATTAAGCTAGTGTGTTCATTGTTGCCTTTGCTCTATCAGACAGATTCAGCTACTCTCCTGGAACGCATGCAACTTGTAAAACTTGTAGGCAGAGCTATGAAACCTAAAGCTTTCCTTATAAATAATAAAAGCCAGACTCTTAGGAACCTAGGACTGTAACATAAATCACATACATAGAGAATCACACATAGACTCACTGTCTTGTTCACTCACTTTATTTCTCTTTCTGTCTCTCTCACACACATAGTGTAAAAAACAGTGAAACTTGCTAAAGGGTGAGATACAGTAACAATATTAGGAATAAGCAAATCATAAAAACAAGGTTTTTCATTTTGACAGCTGTAATTAATTTCAGTGGGATAAATACAAAGCTATCAGCTAGAAAGCTAATTGGTTTAGGTATCTGGCTATGAAGCCAGGGGTTTAATTTGATTTTCCCACTGTGCCTCCTATAAAGAAGAGCCAGCCAGTGAAGTCATGGACAAGCTGCACTGTCTCCAGAAAATAGGAATAATAAACCACTTCTGTGTATTCTTTACCTAGAAAGAGTCACTGTAAGTTAGAATATCAGAGAGTAAACAACACAAAATGAAACCAAAAGACAAAAAACGTTGTGGCACTTTAAAGACTTACTGCTGTATTTTAATGTTAACTTTTGTAAATCAAGTCCACTCCGTCAGACGTAAGAGTGAGATTTCATGGCATCAGTTTATACACATCAGGTACAGAGGTACAGAATGGTTGCCATAACAGATAAGTATACAAGTCAATGTAGGTTTTTTTACAACTGATAATACCTGTTCTTCAGATAAGTTGTGAGGCTTCACCCTTTTGAATTGCAAAAGAGGCCGCTCACGGACTTCCTGCACTCGGGATGGAGGCAGCTGTGGCACCAGGTGCCGGGTTCCACCACTGGCATCCTGAGCCCCGCTTGCCCTGGGCCAAGTACAAGAGGCTGCCCACGGACTCCCTGTGGCCGGAATGGAGAGGCAGCTATGGCACCAGGTGCTGGGACCCAACACCACCGCTGGTGTCCTGAGCCCTGCCCACCCCAGGCCAGGTACAAGAGGCCACTCATGGACTCCCTGTGGCCACTCACGGACACCCTGCGGCCGGGACAGAGAGGCAGCTGTGGCACTGGGTGCCGGGACCCAACACCAACACCACGGTCCTGAGCCCCGCCCACCCGGGCCAGGTACAAGAGGCTTATAGGGCAGTGCATGGCAAGACTCCACCGCTGCCACCCTCGGATTTGCCTCCGGCTGGAGTGGGGAAGTCGTTGTGTTTTTGCATTGATATACTGTTTTATATTGATGATATTATGTTATGTGCTTTTGGGAACTCTTTCTATTACAGTAATACCTCATACAAAGTCTGCTTCATACAACATCGGATTCATACAGCATCGCCTAATTCCTTGAAAAAAGTTGCCTCATACAAAGTAGTGCGACTTTGTATGAGGCATTGGGGTTTTCCCAGGTTGCATTGTGCCTGGGCAGTATAAAAGGCAGGACACATGTGTGCATTGCTCTTGTGGGTTTTGCATGAGGCAAAGAGTGTTTAGGAGTGATTTTGAGCACGATTTTGGATTTTTTGAATTTTTTCATCAGAATTTTTAGAAGCATTCCTGGGATTTTTGCAGCATTCTTCAGGTTCTTGGACTATCAGGGTTGTTAGGCATGTTTTTGTAATGTTTTTAGCCTTTAGACAATGATTTCTTAAAGTTCTATCAGTTTCCTGTCTGTTTCCTTGACTTTGCCCTGAAGTCTGTGCTGTTACAGTAGAATGTATCTCTATGGAAACGACATTGTATGAGGCATCGCGGCAAGGATTTGGATGTTGTATGAGGCATCGCGGCTAGGATTTTGCATGCCTCATACAAAGTCCAAATCCGTATAAAGTCCAAACTTGTGGAACCAAGTTTGGACGTTGTATGAAGTATCACTGTACTACATTGTATTGTTTTTGTTGGACTGAATTTTTGTACATTGTATTATTATACGCACTGTGTCGGTGTATGCTGAGTGGGTGGCATACAAGTCAAATAAATCAAATCAAATCAAATCAAATCAAATGTTTAACAGATGGATGCAAGACAAACATTGTGGCATTACACATTTGCTAACACATTTGAAACACAGACTAACATGGCTACCATTTCATAAGTCAGAAGTGACTTGACATTGCACAACTATTGTTATATACAAGGCCAAGTCACTTTTGGACTATATGCTGATAGACAAGAATAGCTCATAAAAAACAAGCCTTCTGTTTTTATATGTCATGTGGCTTAGAATTCCTACCAGCATGCACAAATGTTAATTAGGATGATGAACACCCAGTCTGATCTTGGCAATTTACCATTCCACTGGCAGTTTGTATCTAATTCTGGAGAAGATTCTGTGCAATTTCTTTGGAAAGATACAGAACACCCTGTGAGAAAGAATTGCTATTGGAAAGAATCTGTTGTTACTAGAACCAAATCAATGAGATAGCTTTGTATCTTATTACCAGTGAAATTGCAAAGTAACAATTAGAAAAAGCAAACTATCCTTTCTGAGAATGACAATGTGTATGGATGAAAAATGAAAGACAAAAGATGCAGACAAAAGATGGAAGTCATTAGTGTGAATAATTGGTAAGGTACCTGAGATTTATACACCTGGAAACTACAGTAGATTTGTTGAAATAAATGGGATTTGCATCAAAATAAATATAATTAGGATTTTAGTGATAGTCTCTTTATTGTTTCTACTTAACTAGAATTAATTAAACTGAGTGGAGATGAGGCAAACATGATGTCTCTGCTGTCCCTCTTAAAGTAGTTGGTTAATTGCCTGAGAGGTACATATAGAAGATACATAAAATTGTGAGGAGATCCATGAGCTGAAGCAAGGAATCCTGGTAAAGAGTATTAGGGTAAAAATTAGGGTTAAAAAGGAGAGGGGACCAACAGTAACATTACTATGAGGGGTTTCAGCAGACCTTCTAGCAAGATTGATTATTCAGATGAAACCTCAGTAAATCAGATTACCAAACATAAAGAAAAGTATAGCAGTATAGGAAACTTCAACTTTTGTACTATCTGAACAACAAACCTCCCATTTGCCTTGGCAACATATCCATTTTCTATGAGATAGAAGAATCAACAATAGAATCAGACATATTGGATCTGGTTCTTCTCAGCAGACAAGAACCAGTCAGTAAGGTAGAAATGGTGAGAAAAAGGAAAACTAGGAGCAATGCGGTAGGTAGGCTCTGGAGTTCAAGAAGTCTGATTTCGACATGGATAAAAAAAATACTGGGTAAGTATGGTTGGAAACACTCAGACAGAAAAGAGTCTCTTAAAGGTATCTGTTGAAGATGCAGTGACAGACAATTTGTACATTAAAGAAAAGTGAGACATTCAAAGAAACTATCATCATCATCATCATCATTGTTATTGTTGTTGTTGTACGCCCCTCTCGCAGAGCAACTCTGGGCGGCTCACAAAGATACAAAATATACAGTTACAATTACAAGGTTCACAATACAAAAACATTTCAGCATATCATCATCACAAATCATAGTATCATGACCGCCTAAGGAGTTTTCAGATGACCTAAGATTTGAAAGGGGTATGTGTACAAAATGGAATGAGGGGAAAATCATGCAGCAAGGCTATAAATGGCCACCCAATATTTATAGGGAGATCATCAGGAGTGCTAAACCTCATGGACAAACTCCAACTTGCAAGAGAAGTTAAAAATATCTCAAGATGGGTGGGTTTGGTGAGTTATGAATGGGAAGACAGAAAGAACAAGAAAGTGATCCATCTGCTGCATGGAGATGATGGAGAAATATTAATAGACAAAAGAAAAGCAAGCTGATTTGCAATATGTAGAGATGAGGAAAGACAATGCTATGATAAGTAGACATCATTTTATCATTCAAAAGGAGCTTTCCTTCTAATCATATGCTAATAATATAACCTACTAAAACTCTTTTAAAAGAGTTTAAGCTGTGCCACAAGGAGAAAGAAAAAGGAACAGTTGCTTTATCTACTTTTGATTGTGGCCTACAGGTTTGGCAAATAATCCAACAGATAGATTGTCCATACAGATATATAACTTTAACAGAAAACCATGGCAAGGGGGCTTGTGTGGTTCGATGAAGCTATGGGCTATGTTGTGTAGGGCCACCCAAGACAGACGGGCCATAGAGAAGAATTTAAACTAAACTGGATCCACTGGGAAAGGACTAGCAACCACTCCAGTGTCCTTGCCAAGAAAACCTCATGACCAGTATTAGCAGACTAAAACATATGATGTGGGAAGATGAGCCCAGGAAAGACCGATACTGCAAAGAACAATATTGCATAGGAACCTGGAATGTAAGATCTATGAATCAAGGCAAGCTGGATGTGGACAAACATGAGATGGAAAGACTAAGCATTGACGTCTTGAGAATCAATGAACTAAAGTAGGCAGGGATGAGCAAATTTAACTCAGAGGATCATTACATCTATTACTGTGGGCAAGAACCCCTTAGATGAAATGGAGTAGCCCTAATAGTCAGTAAAAGAGTGAGGAAATCTTAATTCCAGTTTGTGCTTCATCCAGCCCTGCATTACACTTTTCATATGCTGCATGTAAGTTAAATAAGCAGGGTGACAGTATACAGCCTTATCACCCTCCTTTTCCTATTCTAAACCAAGCAGTTGTTCCATATCTGGTCCTAATTGTCACTTCTTGACTTGTATATAGGTTTTTCAGAAGACAGGTGAGGTGGTCTGGTACTCCTATCTCTTTCAGGACTTACCACAGTTTATTGTGAACCACACAATCAAACACTTTGGTGTAGTCAATGAAACAGTAGTAGACATTTTTCTGGTATTCACTTTCTTTCTCCATGATCCATTGAATATTGGCAATTTGATCTCTAGTTTCCCTGCCATTTTAGAGCCCATCTTGTACTTCTGGAAGTTCTCAATCCACATACCGCTGAAGCCTAGCTTGTAGAATCTTGAGCATGACTTTGCTAGCGTGTGAAATGAATGCAATTGTACAATAGTTTGAACATTCTTTGGCATTGCCCTTCTTTGGAATTGGGGCGTAAACTGTCCTTTTCTAATCCTGTGGCCACTGCTGCATTTTTCAAATTTGCTGACATATTGAGTGCAACTCTAACATCATCATTGGGACTTTAAAAACTCATCTGGAATACCATCATCTCCACTAGCTTTGTTGTTATACATGTTGTTAGTGATATTTTCTGGGACCTGCTTGACTTCATACTCCAGTATGACTGGCTCAAGGTCAGCAATCACACCATTGTGGCTGTCAGGGACATTTTTTTTTTAAATAAATTTTTTTATTAAATCTTTAATAAACATACAGAAAAAGAAAAGAAAACATTAACAATACATTAACAGTACATTACACTAACAAGTCCATAATATCATACTAACAAACATTACTATATGCTAGCACATAACAATATCTATATTCATTAACTACTATTTAACCACCAAATATTAAGAACCTTTATTTCAAAATCCAAAATAATAGAAAAAGACTTTCTGTACTACCACTAATCTTTTTAACCAATAAAAGAAAGAGAAAAAAAAAACCACCCTGTGAATATATACAATGCCCGGAGAGTTTATTTTTAACTCAAGTCCAGAAACTTCTTTGAGATGGTACTGGTCCTGAACTATCACCTGCCATAATAGAGTGATCCACGAACGGTTTCCATATATTCCAGAATCTATTCTCTTTTAAATTATCTCTTTTGACTTTAATCTCCCATGTCAATTTATCGTTCAATGCTAAACTCCACATTTCTTTATACCATTCTCCAACCTGAATATCTACATCGTTTTTCCAATTTCTGGCTATACATTGTCTACCCGTTGTCAGTACAATTTCCAGTAGTTCTTTTTCCTCCTTGTTTAAACCCAGATCTTCCACATTCGTTAAAAGAATAGTACCCGACACCAACTTAACACTTTTACCCAATATTTCACCGAATTCATTTTCTATTTTTCCCCAAAAATCCCTTATTTTTTTACAACTCCACCACATATGTTCATATGTTCCATCAAATTCTTTACATCTCCAACATAACTTATCTCTTTTATTATCTATCTGGTAAAGTCTTAATGGTGTCAGGTACCATTGCCACAACATCTTGAAATTATGTTCTTTAATTCTTACAGACATTGTTCTCATAATTCTCTTTTTCCATTTATTTTTCCATTCAGTCTCCCCAATTTTTATATTCAAATTTTGTTCCCACTTCCGTTTCAAATCCTCCTGTGGATCTGCACCTCTATTCAATATATTATAAAGCTTACTTACAAGACCCTTAATACTACTTTCGCCTTTTCTAATCTTCCTTACCAATTCCTCAAATTCCGTAAGTACTCTATCTGATCCTAGTTCTCTTTTATATTTTTTATTCCAGTTGTCCACCTTTAACTTCTGAAACCAATTCAAGTTTAATATCTCAAACATTTTTTTCCGCTTGGCATCAACATCACATGCTTTTAACCAATCCTTCAATAACAACGTCCCATTTTTATCCAATATTTCTATTTTTTCTTTATCTAATTTTATTGGGAAACACAACATATCAGTCAATTCCAAGATTGGGGAGAGATTCGGAACCATATCTTTTTTTACCTTCTTCCACACCTCCATGAGACCTTTCATCATAGTATTATTTGACCTTTTCGTCTTATCTTTCATTCCCAGAAAATTCAAGTTTCCAATATTTCTGTATTCTTTCATTTCCAATTGTTCCCAAATTACCTTTTCTCTTGCCAAGATCTTCACAACATTCTTGACTTGAAATGCTCGATAATATGCTAAGAGGTTTGGCATACCCAACCCCCCTTTTTTCTGAGACAAATACCATAATTTCTTTGGAAGCCTAGATTTTTTTCCTCCATTACAAAAATCATTAAACATTTTTTGAAACTCATTGATTTCTTTCTCTTTTAAATGGATCGCAAGCGTGTCAAATAAAAAGTTAATCTTTGGTAACAGTATCATTTTACACATAGCAATCCTTCCAAACCATGACAGCTTTAACTTCTGAAGTTCTCGTATTTTATTCCTAAATTCAATTCTCAAGCTGTCATAATTCAATCGTTTAAGTTCTTCTAATTTGTTTGAAATAGTTATCCCTAAATACTTCAACTTATCTTTGATTTGTATATTAAGTGTCGACACCGTCCTACCCATCTCGCTCAATTTCAAATTACACAACATCAATTCAGATTTATCCCAATTTATCTTTAATCCTGTTATAGCTTGAAATACTTGTAGATGATCTTTAATCCTGTCCATTACCTGTTCGGGGTGCTTCACCATAAGCAATGTATCATCAGCGTACATGCTCACTTTATTACCCATAATCCCCTCTATATTTAAATCCTCCCTTATACTTTTAGCTAAAATCTCCATTGCCATTATAAACAAAATAGGAGATAATGGGCAACCCTGCCTAGTACCTGCCTCTAGCTTTACCACATCCGTGAGCTCCTCGTTTACTCTAACCCTGGCATTTCCTTTTTGATATAGTAAATCTATAACCCTATTAAATTTATCTCCAAACCCATATTTTTTAACTATTTCCTTAATTGAAGACCACTGCAATGAATCAAATGCCTTAAAAATATCCAATGATAATAATCCCACTTTTTCCTTTGTTTGATTAACACTGTCTATTAAATCTAATACCCTTCTAGTCAAATCCGCCATGTGTCGTCCTTTTAGAAACCCAACTTGATCAACATTTATATATTCCCCCATAAAACTATTTAAACGGTTAGCCAATATTGCCGTGAAGATCTTCGCATCTTGATTTATAAGCGAAATTGGTCTGTACGAATCCACTCTTTCCAAATTCTTACCAGGTTTTGGCAAAAGAACAATTGTAGTGTTATACCATGAAGTCGGGATTGATCCTCCATCTAATATATAATTATATAACTTCACCAATTTCGGGACCACCACCTCTTTAAATTCTTTGTAAAACTCTGTTGATAGTCCATCCTCCCCCGGGGCTTTCCCTATCTTCAATCCGCTTATTACCCCCTTAACCTCTTTATCAGTTATCTTTTCCTCCATTTTCTCCCTATGCTCTTGCTTTATCCCATTCCCTAACTGCCTCTCCAATATCCTTTTAAGCTTTTCCCTATCTATTTCTTTTTCTGCATATAACACCTGGTAAAATTCCCTAACTATTTTACATTTATCGCTATTCTTATTACACCTTGAACCTTGCCTGTCAACTAACACCCCAATTTCTCTTTTTTCCCTTTTAACCTTAGCTGCTCTTGCTAATAGTTTTGAGTTCTTATTACTAAATTCAAAATATTCTCTATTTAAATAAATCAGATCTCGTTTAACTTTATCAATATCTTTACCCATTACTTCTGCCTTGAGTCCTTGTAGTTTCAAGAGAATTTTTTTATCTTTACTCTTTACGTGTTCTTCCTGTAATTGTTTTATTTCCCTTTCTTTTTCTATGTGTTCTGCTTTATACCTTTTATATTTAAGGCTTGCCACTTTTATGCTTTCCCCCCTGAAAACTGACTTCATGGTATCCCATACAATATTAAAATCAACCTCATTATTATCATTCCATTGCCAACTTTCTTTCCAACTTTCCATAATTGCCTCTTTGCTTTTCTGATCTTTGAACAAATTAGGATCGTACCTCCAATTTCTAACTCTTTGAATATTTTTTGGTGCTTTCAATTCCAGATATACTTTAGCATGATCCGATTCCTTAATAATCCCAATTTCCGTACTTTCTATATCCCCAATTAAATTTTCCGACAGAAAAACATAATCTATTCTCGAGTAGGTCCCATGTACATGCGAAAAAAAGGAATATGCCCTTTCCAAGCCTTTAAACTCTCTCCACGAATCCTTCAAACCCATAACTTTCATCCATTTGTCCAACGCCTTCCCTTTCACACCCATTCCACTTCTAGCTATGTTCGTGCAATCCATTCCTGACCTGATCAAATTAAAATCACCAGCCACAATAATTTTTGCAACATTTTCCCCCTCCACTATTTTCCGAATTTTTTCAAGAAACACTACTTGGTGGTCATTCGGAGCATAAATATTTACCAGCAATATTTCCTCATCCTCCAATTTTCCTCTTAACAACAGATACCTACCCTCTTGATCAGCAATCTTTTTTGTGATTTCAAATCCTAACTTCCTAGAAATCATAGTTGCCACCCCTCTTGCTTTAGATGTTCCAAACGCCATCTCATAGTGTTGCATCCAACTCAGATAAAGTTTATTCGTATCTTTTGATTTCTGATGTGTTTCCTGTAAAAATAAAATATCTGGTCTATCTTTTTTCAACGCCGATTCCAACCTCCGTCTCTTAAGAACAGAGCCTGTACCTTTCACATTCCACGATATTATTTTAATACTATCCATAACCAAATTCTTCTCCCAACTTTAAACTCTCCATCGGGCGTGCCACCAAAAACCCTTCACCATACCCACTACATAAAACACACATTTTTCACTCTCCCCACCTTCCAACGAAAAGTCGCCTCTGTCAACCAAAGAGGGGAGAGGGGGGACCTGCAAGATGCGCCCTACTGCCGGCGCTATGCGCTACATTACCCATTCTACCTCTATTAGCTACTTAAGATTACTACTATCTAATGCTCATCCTTCCTTACCTATCTCCTCCTCCATCATAATCAAAGACGGCTCCTCCTCCTCGTCCCCTCGTTGTGGTGTTCCACCTGTTGCCCCACCGGACTCCTCCCTCCCATATTCCCTCCCCAAAGCTCCAGAATCCATCATTTCCTTCTTAAGATTTTTCCATTCTTCTGAATCTACTTGTACCAATCCCAACAAACTCAGGTATTCCAATGGATTAATGCCTTCATCAATAACTTGCATTCTTTTATCATAGAAAAAGCGCAATTGTTGTGGAAATCTCCAATTATACCTTATATTTTTACCCATCAATAATTTAGTAACAGGCCTCATCTTATATCTCCATGTTCTTTCTTTTAGTGAAATATCATTGTAGACTTCTACATCTGAGCCATCAAATTTCAACGCGTCTGAACCAACACTTTTCAGATGAGCCATTACTTTTAATTTATCTGCCCAATTTGCAAATTTAACCAACACATTTCTTTGAGCCACTCTCCCTCTTCTTGGACCCACCCGGAATACACTTCCTAAATCCTCTTGAACAAATTCCTTCCCCATTTTTAAACCATTTAACCACTGAACCACCCTCTCTCTTAACAGATCCGGAGTGCGTTCCGGTACCTGACGGATCAAAATGTTCTGCTTTCTCATCATGTCTTCGACAGCATCTATCCTCATTTCTTGTTCCTGCAGTTTTAACTTACTGTCCCGCACCACCTCCTGAGTCCCTTTTACTTCCTTCTTTACCGCATCCACCTCGATTTGAACCACTTTCAGCATTCCCTCAAATTTATTCAAACTTAAGTCCACCTTTTTGGTATAATCTGTCAGTGTTGACATCATCTTTTCTTGCCTTTTAAACATTTCATTTTTATCTTTCACCCTTGAAGCCTCATTTTTCTCCATTTTTTGCGACAACTTGCCAATTTCCACCATAATTTGAGTCTGGTCCAATGACACTGTGGGCAGAGCTGTTGGCTGAACAGATTCATCCATTAGTGCTTTTTCAATCTTCTTAGGTTTTACAACCTGTTCTTCATCTTTCGCTTTCGCTCTCATACCTTTATCCATAGTGATGTAATATATTTCAAACCCAATGTTGCAGATCGCTGTAACAATTCCAATATAGTAAGGCTTACTACACTGCAGCCATAGGTTCCACCACTACAACCGTCAAGTTCTTATGTCAGCAAAAGATCCAAAATTTACTGTAATCCACAACGATGGAACAAAGGAAAACAAAAGAAAACAGCTCTCCAAACAGGCAGTTTAAAAGTAAAACTTGTTAACCACAAATAATCCTTTCCCACAAAGCCAGCAGTCAAATGACGTCTTCCAACCACAGCAAAAAGGCTTCAGAACAACAGTTAATCAGGTTGCTGAGGGGGGGGGGGAGCTCAGAAGGAAAGAGAAATCCAGCCACCAAGGGGTTAAGGTGAGAAGTTGAGAAGCTATTTGTAATCCACACAGTAATGGAACCCTTCAATCAAAGCCACATAATCCTTCCTTTGAAGTGGATAATCAAAACACCCTTTTCCAGCGAGTGCCTTAACTTTGTAGTGAGAAGAGGCCCCCCCTCTTCCCCCTCTTCCCTAAATGAGCAGGCAGTTTAGGCAGAAGAGAGAAAAAAAAAAACAAACTCCCACAGCTCTCCTCTTTTCCAGACCAGAGAGGAGGTGAAAAAAAAAAAGAGAAAGGAAAATTAATCCGCCTTATTGATTTCAGAATGTGGCGCGATCCTCTGGTATGTAGAAAAAAAAAAACCACAGTCTATACACGATCACTTTCGTTTTTCCTGGCCGTCGCCATTACAGTACCACCAGCTCTTCCTCCCCTTCTTTTTCTTCTGAAAAAACTCAGCCGATTTTATGGCTTATAGCTAAGAATGTAGCTCCCTTCAGGCACTTACACACAAATTGCTTTCTCTCCAGCCGCTTTTTGCCACTTCCAAAACCAGTTCCATAGCCTTCTCCTCTCGCTGATCCCGTTCCTCGGCTCTCCAGCGGGAAAGCCGCGACTGCCGTCACAGCTCCACCGCCCAGAAAAACCTCCCGAACTTCGATCATCCAACTTCAAAAGCTCAGCAAACTTTCCAAGGAGACAGGCAAGGATCTTAACTTTAAGCTTTACCACTTGAAAAATTTTCTATTCCGCTCCTTCACATCGTTCACCACTTTGTTGAGCGCGAGCGTCCGAAACTAGATGTTACACATCGGCCATCTTAGCCAAACCCCCCTGTCAGGGACATTAAGGTCCTTCTTGTACAGTTCTTCTGTATATTCTTGCCATCTTTTTCCAATTTCTTCTGATCTTTTAGGTCCCTTCTGTTTTTGTCCTTTATCACAGCCATTTTTGCTTGATACCTTAGAAACGTTATTCAGTGAAGAGTTCATGCATTGGTAGGCATCTCTGTGATGACATTCCACACATGCAAATGGGCCTGAGAAATCAAGTCTATTTGCATGTGAGTTTTTTTAGCCATTTGGCTATCACGTCACCCGCTGGCTAGGTGGACCATGATGTGTGCCCTCCGCTTTCACCTTACCCAAGGGAGGATGCTTTGGCAAGTTTTGCTTGATGTGTTCCCTTAATTTCCCCAATTTTCTTGAAGCAATCTCTAGTTCTTCCCATTCTGTTGTTTTCTTCTATTACTTTGCACTGTTCATTTAAGAAGGCCTCCTTATCTCACCTTGCTGTTCTTTGAAAATCTGTATTCAGTTGGGTGAATTTTTCTCTTTCACCTTTGCTTATTGTTTTTCTTCTTTCTTCAGCTATTTGAAGAGCCTCATCAGATAACCACTTCACTTTCTTGCATTCTTTTTTCTTTGGGATGGTTCTGATTGCTGCCTCCCATATGATGTTATGAACCTCCATCTATAATTCTTCAAGCATGCTGGCTATCAAATCTAATCCCTTAAATCTATCCTTCACCTCCACTATTCATGAGGGATGCCATCTAGGTCATACCTGAGTAGCCTAATGGTTTTCCCTACTTTCTTCATTCTAAGCCTGAATTTGGCAATCAGTAGCTCATGATCTAAGCCACAGTCTGCTCCAGGTCTCATTTTTGCTGACTGTATGGAGCTTGTCTATTTTAAAAACTCTATTAGCCTTTGTCATGCTTCGTTTTGTACTCCAAGGCCAAACTTGCCCATTATTTCAGTTACCTTTTGATTTCCTACTTTGGCATTCCAATCTCCTATGATGATAAGGGCATCTCTTTTCGTGTGTGTCAATTGTAGATGATGTTGTAGGTCTTCAGAACTGGTTGACTTCGGCCTCTTCGGCATCAGTTGTTGGGGCATAGACCTTGTTTACTGTGATGCTGAACAGTTTGCCTTGAATTTGGACTGAGATCATTCTTTCGATTTTAAAATTGCATCCCATTACTACTTTCCTCACTCTTTTATTGACTGCATACCTGTCAATTTTTGGAAAATTTCTGTTAAATAAGGGAAATTTCCCAGCCAAAATTGGAAACTGGACAGCTATGCTTATCCTGTGCTGGCCTCCAGTCTAACTCCAGTCTAACTAATACGGGATGATGGCAGGAAAGAGTGTAAAATACAAGGGTTTGACAGAAATTTCCCAAAACTTGACAGGTATGATTGACTATAAGGGCCACTCCATTTCTTCTGAGGGATTCATGAGAACCATAAGAAAAGAACCTCAAGAGCAAAGTATGTACCTGGAGACCAAGACCAAGATGATCTATGCAGTGGTATTCTTTTCTGCAGTGTGAAACCTAGACAGTGAAGAAAATTGACAAAAGGAAAATTGTTTCAGAATGTGGCATTGGATGAGTTTTACAAAAGCCATGAACTATCAGAAAGAGAAATAAGTACATCTTATATCAAATCCAACCTGATCTTTCACTAGACATGAAAATGGCTAAACCGAGGCTTACTTTCTTCAGGCAGTTCACGAGGAACTAAGACCTTTTTTTGTCAGGAATATTAGAAGGTGGAGGAAAAGAGGAAAACCAAATATGACTCAGTACAGGAAGTCATGCCCTTAAGTTTGCAATACATGAGCAGGGGTCTCCAACTTCACTGATACCTGCAGAACCCATGCTGTATGCCTCTTTTTGGTTCTGTCTTAATCACAGCTAGCTGATGAATAAAACTATGTAATATGACAAAACCTTGTTGTATGAGTCTAAGCCAAAAGAAAAAAGGACCCAACACATTATCTGGAAGCATAAAAGTGCCTGTGGTTTTAATTCTTCCTGAGAGTTACATAAGGTAATGAACCTCTTATAACCTTCTGAAAATTTGCTGTACATTATTTGAAGAGAAGGGGAATGAAGAAATCGTGACTCAGATGATTATGAGAACTTTAGTGTTTCTTGTCAATATTATATCACATTATAGTTCAAAGTAATTTTAAGAAGCAAAAGAGTTTAAAGACAAAACAGCAATTCCAACCTTGGGAAGTGGTGGAATATGTTACAAAGAAACATCAAAGAAGTTCCCAGGGGCAAGTAATTCTGGAAACTATGGAGTAGAGCAGAGAAGTTAGAGGGCAAAACTGGCTAGGTACATCCTAAGCTTCCCTGCTTCCCTTGAGTATGGTTGAGAAGACTTTCCCATCAGTAAAGTCAAGCAAGATCCAGCTGCCAAAGTGGACACTTTGAATGCATGGAACGTACTGGGAAACAGCCTTTTCCTATTTTTTAGGCAGAAAAATGTCTTTGGCAAACCCAATTTGCTAGAAACAAGACTGTGGTGAATACACAGTTTCAGATTTCTTGGAGGAAATCATTTTTCTGGACCCAATTTGACAATGGCTTCAGCTCAGAATTTAGGACAAAAATAGCCTTGGTCATCCTGACAGATGACCTGTTCTGTTGGAAAGAAAAGGGAATACCACCTTATCAATTCTGATAGATCCTATGTGCCATTTGGTACCATGGTCCTTGATATCTTATGGAATGGGAGGCATGGTAATGTGGTGGTTCCACTCCGAGCTACAGTCTGTCTGCATTGAAAGATTTCTGTTCAGCTTTTAATCTGTGGGGTGCCTGAGGCTTCCATTCTGTTTAACCTTTATGTGAAGTTGCTGAGTAACAACATCAGGAGTATTTGGGATTTGGTGCCATGAGCGTCCTCTCCTGATGACATCCCAGTCAGATAGGGCAGAGGGCTTGGAGTGATGTTGTAATGCACTAGATGAGGGCTAGCAAATGAAGCAGACCCCTCATAAGATGTGAGATCTGTGAATTGGGCAGTTCCTCCTCCATGAATTACTAAATGTTCTACTGTGGCTAGGGAAGTACTCCTGCAGAAGGAACAGATATATTTCTTAGGAGTACTACATCCATCTCTGTCTTTGGAGACCCAGCAGAACTTCTAGATGAGATTTTGATTGACCTTTTCCAGACAGAGATTTCTTCTTTTCTTCTTCCATGTCTAGGCCAGATGTGAAACTGCCAAAATGAAGGAACTTTCTGGTGAGTTCATTCTTCAGTTCCTTTCGCATGACCTAGTGTGAGAAATATCAGCTGGCAACACAAGGTTTCCATTACCAGGGAATTGTTGTTCAGAAATACCACCATCTTCAAGGAGGCTCTTTCTGGGTACCCCTTCTAGATACAGATTACCTTGCCATAATAGCACATGTGTATTCACTTCCCATTTAGACTATTGCAATGCATGTTATGTGTTAAGTCATCCATTGAAGATGACTTAAAAGCTGCAATTAATGCTGAACTATGGTGAGCTACGAGACTATTTATCTATCTACCTATCTAGAGTTCCTACCTACCTACCTACCTATCTATCCCACCCAATTAGTGCAAACACTACCCTGGGCAGCAAACAAACATTGAGTAATCCAATACAGAGAAAAAGACAGGTAACATCAAACAAACACTACATAAATAAAATCATAGAAAGGAAATATAATACCTACCAAGATGGCATCCCAATAAATAAACAAACCCTACGATTAATACATGACCTACATTCTTTTATTTACAGCTCACTAAGCTCAGTTAAACCAAAATAAAAAATGAGAATACTGCAGATGTAACATCAATTTTCTAAAGTGGGAAAAGCTTGGTGAAATTGGAACATTTTTTGTTGCTTATAAAAAGCCATTAAAGTGGAAGCAGATCTGATTCTATAATGCAGGAGCCATAGCCGAGAAAGATCTTGCTTTGGTCACAGCCTTTTAAACTCCTTTAAGCATGACAATGTGTAGTTTATGAGTTTGAATGTTCCAGGTCCAATTTATTAAGAAGAGCTGCTCCCTCAGATAGCATGGTCACTAAGCTCACGGCTTTATATGTTAACATCAACACCTTAAACCTGGCACAAAATATAATGGGCAACCTATACAGACTACCTAAGACCTGGGTGGTATGGTCAGAATGACCAATACTCACACTCTGGATTCTGAAGGCAACCTTCCCCTCCAATCACCGTCGCCACTTCCATCAGTGGTTTTGCTGGCTTTCCTATTAGCAGTGTATAGGGTGGCCCTGGAAAAATCAGCTGGTGTAGAAGGCCAGATACTAGGACCCACTGGGACTTGGTCACACATATTTACTACAGAATTATTGTAGCCTGTTTATGGACATTTTAAGGGGAATCCATACTTACTGTTCTGTAATGTGCTCTTAAGCAGAGCTGCTGCTGAGGAGAGCAAAACAAAGGAAGTGAGCGCTGGTAAGTTTTGCAGTTGGAGTAGAGCTGCTTTAGAGGCTTCCACTAATTTAAATTGATAATTTCAACTGCTGAGAGCCACCTCTGTTCAAACAGAGGAAGCAGTTTGAAGCTTCCAGAAGCAGGGGGCAGAGCCACACCAGGCCCTTCCCTGAACTGTGACTCATAGGGGCGGAGCCACACTAGCCTTTAAAAGCTCTGAGCTCTTTCAGGGTCAGCCCTTTTGACTCTGCATGTGCTCTTAAGCAGAGCTGCTGCTGAGGAGAGCAAAACAAAGGAAGTGAGCGCTGGTAAGTTTTGCAGTTGGAGTAGAGCTGCTTTAGAGGCTTCCACTAATTTAAATTGATAATTTCAACTGCTGAGAGCCACCTCTGTTCAAACAGAGGAAGCAGTTTGAAGCTTCCAGAAGCAGGGGGCAGAGCCACACCAGGCCCTTCCCTGAACTGTGACTCATAGGGGCGGAGCCACACTAGCCTTTAAAAGCTCTGAGCTCTTTCAGGGTCAGCCCTTTTGACTCTGCATGTGCTCTTAAGCAGAGCTGCTGCTGAGGAGAGCAAAACAAAGGAAGTGAGCGCTGGTAAGTTTTGCAGTTGGAGTAGAGCTGCTTTAGAGGCTTCCACTAATTTAAATTGATAATTTCAACTGCTGAGAGCCACCTCTGTTCAAACAGAGGAAGCAGTTTGAAGCTTCCAGAAGCAGGGGGCAGAGCCACACCAGGCCCTTCCCTGAACTGTGACTCATAGGGGCGGAGCCACACTAGCCTTTAAAAGCTCTGAGCTCTTTCAGGGTCAGCCCTTTTGACTCTGCATGTGCTCTTAAGCAGAGCTGCTGCTGAGGAGAGCAAAACAAAGGAAGTGAGCGCTGGTAAGTTTTGCAGTTGGAGTAGAGCTGCTTTAGAGGCTTCCGCTAATTTAAATTGATAATTTCAACTGCTGAGAGCCACCTCTGTTCAAACAGAGGAAGCAGTTTGAAGCTTCCAGAAGCAGGGGGCAGAGCCACACCAGGCCCTTCCCTGAACTGTGACTCATAGGGGCGGAGCCACACTAGCCTTTAAAAGCTCTGAGCTCTTTCAGGGTCAGCCCTTTTGACTCTGCATGTGCTCTTAAGCAGAGCTGCTGCTGAGGAGAGCAAAACAAAGGAAGTGAGCGCTGGTAAGTTTTGCAGTTGGAGTAGAGCTGCTTTAGAGGCTTCCACTAATTTAAATTGATAATTTCAACTGCTGAGAGCCACCTCTGTTCAAACAGAGGAAGCAGTTTGAAGCTTCCAGAAGCAGGGGGCAGAGCCACACCAGGCCCTTCCCTGAACTGTGACTCATAGGGGCGGAGCCACACTAGCCTTTAAAAGCTCTGAGCTCTTTCAGGGTTAGCCCTTTTGACTCTGCATGTGCTCTTAAGCAGAGCTGCTGCTGAGGAGAGCAAAACAAAGGAAGTGAGCGCTGGTAAGTTTTGCAGTTGGAGTAGAGCTGCTTTAGAGGCTTCCACTAATTTAAATTGATAATTTCAACTGCTGAGAGCCACCTCTGTTCAAACAGAGGAAGCAGTTTGAAGCTTCCAGAAGCAGGGGGCAGAGCCACACCAGGCCCTTCCCTGAACTGTGACTCATAGGGGCGGAGCCACACTAGCCTTTAAAAGCTCTGAGCTCTTTCAGGGTCAGCCCTTTTGACTCTGCATGTGCTCTTAAGCAGAGCTGCTGCTGAGGAGAGCAAAACAAAGGAAGTGAGCGCTGGTAAGTTTTGCAGTTGGAGTAGAGCTGCTTTAGAGGCTTCCACTAATTTAAATTGATAATTTCAACTGCTGAGAGCCACCTCTGTTCAAACAGAGGAAGCAGTTTGAAGCTTCCAGAAGCAGGGGGCAGAGCCACACCAGGCCCTTCCCTGAACTGTGACTCATAGGGGCGGAGCCACACTAGCCTTTAAAAGCTCTGAGCTCTTTCAGGGTCAGCCCTTTTGACTCTGCATGTGCTCTTAAGCAGAGCTGCTGCTGAGGAGAGCAAAACAAAGGAAGTGAGCGCTGGTAAGTTTTGCAGTTGGAGTAGAGCTGCTTTAGAGGCTTCCACTAATTTAAATTGATAATTTCAACTGCTGAGAGCCACCTCTGTTCAAACAGAGGAAGCAGTTTGAAGCTTCCAGAAGCAGGGGGCAGAGCCACACCAGGCCCTTCCCTGAACTGTGACTCATAGGGGCGGAGCCACACTAGCCTTTAAAAGCTCTGAGCTCTTTCAGGGTCAGCCCTTTTGACTCTGCATGTGCTCTTAAGCAGAGCTGCTGCTGAGGAGAGCAAAACAAAGGAAGTGAGCGCTGGTAAGTTTTGCAGTTGGAGTAGAGCTGCTTTAGAGGCTTCCACTAATTTAAATTGATAATTTCAACTGCTGAGAGCCACCTCTGTTCAAACAGAGGAAGCAGTTTGAAGCTTCCAGAAGCAGGGGGCAGAGCCACACCAGGCCCTTCCCTGAACTGTGACTCATAGGGGCGGAGCCACACTAGCCTTTAAAAGCTCTGAGCTCTTTCAGGGTCAGCCCTTTTGACTCTGCATGTGCTCTTAAGCAGAGCTGCTGCTGAGGAGAGCAAAACAAAGGAAGTGAGCGCTGGTAAGTTTTGCAGTTGGAGTAGAGCTGCTTTAGAGGCTTCCGCTAATTTAAATTGATAATTTCAACTGCTGAGAGCCACCTCTGTTCAAACAGAGGAAGCAGTTTGAAGCTTCCAGAAGCAGGGGGCAGAGCCACACCAGGCCCTTCCCTGAACTGTGACTCATAGGGGCGGAGCCACACTAGCCTTTAAAAGCTCTGAGCTCTTTCAGGGTCAGCCCTTTTGACTCTGCATGTGCTCTTAAGCAGAGCTGCTGCTGAGGAGAGCAAAACAAAGGAAGTGAGCGCTGGTAAGTTTTGCAGTTGGAGTAGAGCTGCTTTAGAGGCTTCCACTAATTTAAATTGATAATTTCAACTGCTGAGAGCTACCTCTGTTCAAACAGAGGAAGCAGTTTGAAGCTTCCAGAAGCAGGGGGCAGAGCCACACCAGGCCCTTCCCTGAACTGTGACTCATAGGGGCGGAGCCACACTAGCCTTTAAAAGCTCTGAGCTCTTTCAGGGTCAGCCCTTTTGACTCTGCATGTGCTCTTAAGCAGAGCTGCTGCTGAGGAGAGCAAAACAAAGGAAGTGAGCGCTGGTAAGTTTTGCAGTTGGAGTAGAGCTGCTTTAGAGGCTTCCGCTAATTTAAATTGATAATTTCAACTGCTGAGAGCCACCTCTGTTCAAACAGAGGAAGCAGTTTGAAGCTTCCAGAAGCAGGGGGCAGAGCCACACCAGGCCCTTCCCTGAACTGTGACTCATAGGGGCGGAGCCACACTAGCCTTTAAAAGCTCTGAGCTCTTTCAGGGTCAGCCCTTTTGACTCTGCATGTGCTCTTAAGCAGAGCTGCTGCTGAGGAGAGCAAAACAAAGGAAGTGAGCGCTGGTAAGTTTTGCAGTTGGAGTAGAGCTGCTTTAGAGGCTTCCACTAATTTAAATTGATAATTTCAACTGCTGAGAGCCACCTCTGTTCAAACAGAGGAAGCAGTTTGAAGCTTCCAGAAGCAGGGGGCAGAGCCACACCAGGCCCTTCCCTGAACTGTGACTCATAGGGGCGGAGCCACACTAGCCTTTAAAAGCTCTGAGCTCTTTCAGGGTCAGCCCTTTTGACTCTGCATGTGCTCTTAAGCAGAGCTGCTGCTGAGGAGAGCAAAACAAAGGAAGTGAGCGCTGGTAAGTTTTGCAGTTGGAGTAGAGCTGCTTTAGAGGCTTCCGCTAATTTAAATTGATAATTTCAACTGCTGAGAGCCACCTCTGTTCAAACAGAGGAAGCAGTTTGAAGCTTCCAGAAGCAGGGGGCAGAGCCACACCAGGCCCTTCCCTGAACTGTGACTCATAGGGGCGGAGCCACACTAGACTTTAAAAGCTCTGAGCTCTTTCAGGGTCAACCCTTTTGACTCTGCATGTGCTCTTAAGCAGAGCTGCTGCTGAGGAGAGCAAAACAAAGGAAGTGAGCGCTGGTAAGTTTTGCAGTTGGAGTAGAGCTGCTTTAGAGGCTTCCACTAATTTAAATTGATAATTTCAACTGCTGAGAGCCACCTCTGTTCAAACAGAGGAAGCAGTTTGAAGCTTCCAGAAGCAGGGGGCAGAGCCACACCAGGCCCTTCCCTGAACTGTGACTCATAGGGGCGGAGCCACACTAGCCTTTAAAAGCTCTGAGCTCTTTCAGGGTCAGCCCTTTTGACTCTGCATGTGCTCTTAAGCAGAGCTGCTGCTGAGGAGAGCAAAACAAAGGAAGTGAGCGCTGGTAAGTTTTGCAGTTGGAGTAGAGCTGCTTTAGAGGCTTCCACTAATTTAAATTGATAATTTCAACTGCTGAGAGCCACCTCGGTTCAAACAGAGGAAGCAGTTTGAAGCTTCCAGAAGCAGGGGGCAGAGCCACACCAGGCCCTTCCCTGAACTGTGACTCATAGGGGCGGAGCCACACTAGCCTTTAAAAGCTCTGAGCTCTTTCAGGGTTAGCCCTTTTGACTCTGCATGTGCTCTTAAGCAGAGCTGCTGCTGAGGAGAGCAAAACAAAGGAAGTGAGCGCTGGTAAGTTTTGCAGTTGGAGTAGAGCTGCTTTAGAGGCTTCCACTAATTTAAATTGATAATTTCAACTGCTGAGAGCCACCTCTGTTCAAACAGAGGAAGCAGTTTGAAGCTTCCAGAAGCAGGGGGCAGAGCCACACCAGGCCCTTCCCTGAACTGTGACTCATAGGGGCGGAGCCACACTAGCCTTTAAAAGCTCTGAGCTCTTTCAGGGTCAGCCCTTTTGACTCTGCATGTGCTCTTAAGCAGAGCTGCTGCTGAGGAGAGCAAAACAAAGGAAGTGAGCGCTGGTAAGTTTTGCAGTTGGAGTAGAGCTGCTTTAGAGGCTTCCACTAATTTAAATTGATAATTTCAACTGCTGAGAGCCACCTCTGTTCAAACAGAGGAAGCAGTTTGAAGCTTCCAGAAGCAGGGGGCAGAGCCACACCAGGCCCTTCCCTGAACTGTGACTCATAGGGGCGGAGCCACACTAGCCTTTAAAAGCTCTGAGCTCTTTCAGGGTCAGCCCTTTTGACTCTGCATGTGCTCTTAAGCAGAGCTGCTGCTGAGGAGAGCAAAACAAAGGAAGTGAGCGCTGGTAAGTTTTGCAGTTGGAGTAGAGCTGCTTTAGAGGCTTCCACTAATTTAAATTGATAATTTCAACTGCTGAGAGCCACCTCTGTTCAAACAGAGGAAGCAGTTTGAAGCTTCCAGAAGCAGGGGGCAGAGCCACACCAGGCCCTTCCCTGAACTGTGACTCATAGGGGCGGAGCCACACTAGCCTTTAAAAGCTCTGAGCTCTTTCAGGGTCAGCCCTTTTGACTCTGCATGTGCTCTTAAGCAGAGCTGCTGCTGAGGAGAGCAAAACAAAGGAAGTGAGCGCTGGTAAGTTTTGCAGTTGGAGTAGAGCTGCTTTAGAGGCTTCCACTAATTTAAATTGATAATTTCAACTGCTGAGAGCCACCTCTGTTCAAACAGAGGAAGCAGTTTGAAGCTTCCAGAAGCAGGGGGCAGAGCCACACCAGGCCCTTCCCTGAACTGTGACTCATAGGGGCGGAGCCACACTAGCCTTTAAAAGCTCTGAGCTCTTTCAGGGTCAGCCCTTTTGACTCTGCATGTGCTCTTAAGCAGAGCTGCTGCTGAGGAGAGCAAAACAAAGGAAGTGAGCGCTGGTAAGTTTTGCAGTTGGAGTAGAGCTGCTTTAGAGGCTTCCACTAATTTAAATTGATAATTTCAACTGCTGAGAGCCACCTCTGTTCAAACAGAGGAAGCAGTTTGAAGCTTCCAGAAGCAGGGGGCAGAGCCACACCAGGCCCTTCCCTGAACTGTGACTCATAGGGGCGGAGCCACACTAGCCTTTAAAAGCTCTGAGCTCTTTCAGGGTCAGCCCTTTTGACTCTGCATGTGCTCTTAAGCAGAGCTGCTGCTGAGGAGAGCAAAACAAAGGAAGTGAGCGCTGGTAAGTTTTGCAGTTGGAGTAGAGCTGCTTTAGAGGCCCGCGCGCCTAATGGCGCGTGAGATTGCACACTAGTAACAAAGGAATAATATAGTCTTACTAGGTAGAAAGGTAGTAAACGTGTACATTTTTGAGGCCCAGAATACTGCACTTGTTAAAATGGATTCTGAGGGAACAGTTGTAGTTACCTGCAATACTTGTGCCATGTTTGTGTTCTTGCCAAAGCATATGGAGAACTACACTTGCAGCAAGTGCAAGCTGGTTGCACTACTAGAAGAGAAGGTCCAGCAGCTAGAGGCCCGCATATCTAACCATCAACAAATTAAGGAGCTTGAGCTGTTCTTGGACAGAGCGGAACAGACTATGCTGGACAAAGAAGGGACAGGGCACAGTTCTGAGGGAGAAGGCCCTTCACTAACTCAGGAGGGAGATGTTTGGAGGAATGTGACTCAAAGGAGGAGAAGAGTAGGGGATCACTCTGAGAGTCTGAAATTACAGAATAAATTTGAGGCTCTTTCCCTCATCACACCTGATGAGGAACACACAGAGGAACAACTGGTTCCATCTGATGATCTCTCTTTCATCACACTTGATGAGGTCCAGGAAGATAAACAACAGGAACAAACTGAGATTCTCTCCCTTAATATGATTGATGAGGTGCATGTAGATGAACAGATTGCAGGAGAGAGGCTCCTTGTACTAGGCGATTCAATAATTAGAAATACAGAGAAATGGATTTGTGATGCACATGATAACCATATGGTGACTTGCCTGCCAGGTGCAAAAGTTGGAGACATCACAAGAAATCTAGATAGATTGTTAGAGAGAACTGGGAACGAGCCAGTTGTCATGGTACATGTTGGTACCAATGATGTTGGGAAGGCCAAGCGGTCTGTCCTGGAAGCCAAATTCAGGTTGTTAGGAAGAAGATTGAAGTCCCGGACTTCCAAGGTAGCATTTTCAGAAGTGCTGCCTGTCCCTCGCGCAGGACCTACCAGGCAGGCAGAGCTCAGAGTCCTCAATGCGTGGATGAGGCGGTGGTGTCGAGAGGAAGGTTTCAGATTTGTCAGGAACTGGAGAACATTTTGGGACAAGCCAAATCTGTTCAGGAGGGATGGGTTGCATTTGAACCATGATGGGACCAGATTGCTGGCACTCAACATCAAAAAGGCTGCAGAGCAGCTTTTAAACTGATAACTAGGGGAAAGCCGACAGGAGCTGGGCAGCATCCGGTTCGGGAAAGTGTGTACTTTAGTGAGGAGGATGCAAAAATTACTGAGCAGAGCGAGGAGCTAGTCACTAGCATTCTAGCAGAAGGATGCAAGAGGCAGTCTAACAATGCAACTGGACACAAAAGACTGTGTCAGAAAAGCATATATAAATGCTTGTATACAAATGCTAGAAGCCTCCGGAACAAAATAGGGGAGCTGGAATACTTAGCAATAAATAAGAATATTGATATTATTGGTATCACTGAAACCTGGTGGACGGATGATAACCAATGGGATACAGTTATCCCAGGCTACAAACTGTACAGGAAGGATAGGAAGGGGCAAGTGGGAGGTGGTGTGGCCTTGTATGTCAAAGAAGTGATAAAATCGTATGAATTGGAATATCTAGGTGATTTGGAGTCACCATTAGAAGCTCTGTGGGTAAGAGTACCAGGCCACAAGGATGGTCTAACAGTAGGCATATACTATCGGCCTCCGACCCAAACTCTTGAGGGAGACTGGCAATTGGAGAATGTTGTAAAGGAGGCATCCAAGAAGGGAAGCCTGGTTATAATGGGGGACTTCAATTACCCTCACATAGACTGGGTGAACTGTTGTTCAGCACATGATAAAGAGATAAAGTTCCTAGATATGCTAAATGATTGTTCCCTGGGACAGATGGTTGAAGACCCAACTAGAGGTACAAGAATCCTTGACTTGATCCTGAGTAATACTCAGGATCTGGTGCAAGATGTTAATGTGACTGATCCAATAGGGAACAGTGACCACAACTCAATTATGTTTAACTTGAACATAGACCGCAAGTCACTGATAAAATCTAACACAGAGACCTTAAATTTTCAAAAAGGAAATTTCCCAAAGTTGAGGAAACTAGTAAAAAAGAAGCTGAAAGGGAAAATTGAGAGAGTCCAAACACTCCAAGAGGCATGGAGGCTGTTTACAAAAACAATAACAGAGGCTCAATTGGAATGCATACCCAAAAGGAAAAAGGCCACTGCCAGGTCCAAGAGGACTCCAATGTGGCTTACAGGAGCTGTTCGGGAAGTGATCAAGAGCAAGAAAAGCTCATTTAGAAGATGGAAGGCTTGTCCGAATGAGGACAGCAGGCAGAAACATAAATTCTGGCAGAACAAATGCAAGGCAACAATCAGGAAAGCAAAGCAAGACTTTGAGGAGCGTATAGCTAAAAATACTCAGAGAAATAACAAAGACTTCTTTAAGTACATTAGAAGTAAGAACCCAACTAGGAAGGCCATTGGACCATTAGATGACAATGGAAGGCAAGGGGTTATTAAAGAGGAAACAGAGATTGCAGAGAGACTCAATGAATTCTTTGCTTCAGTATTCACTGAAGAAGACAGAGGCCACATGCCCAAAACAGAGCCTATCTTCGTAGGGAGGGAAACCGAAGAATTAAGCCAGATAGAAATAACCAGGGAGGAGGTCCTTGCATGTCTTGTTAAGCTAAACACTAACAAATCACCAGGACCAGATGGAATCCATCCACGAGTTCTCAGGGAACTTAAAGATGAAATTGCTGATCTCCTAGCCAAAATATATAATCTTTCCCTCAAATCAGGCTTTGTGCCTGATGACTGGAAGGTAGCGAATGTAACACCAATTTTCAAAAAAGGATCCAGGGGTGATCCAGGAAATTACCGACCTGTCAGTTTGACATGTGTCCCAGGTAAAGTGATGGAAACCATCCTAAAAGATAGAATTAATAGGCACATAGAAGAGAAGGCGCTGCTAAAGGAGAGCCAACATGGTTTTTGCAAGGGCAAATCATGCCTCACTAATCTGTTGGAATTTTTTGAGAGTGTCAACAAGCATGTGGATAAGGGGGATCCAGTTGACATTGTTTATCTGGACTTTCAGAAGGCTTTTGACAAGGTCCCACACCAAAGGCTCTTGAATAAACTTACCAGTCATGGAATAAAGGGACAGGTCTTGTCCTGGATCAGCAACTGGCTAAGGGACAGGAAACAGGGTAGCACTAAATGGACACTTCTCCAAGTGGAGGGAAGTCAAGAGTGGGGTCCCCCAAGGTTCAGTACTGGGACCCCTGCTTTTCAACCTCTTCATAAATGATCTAGAGGTAGGAGTAAAAAGCAAGGTAGCCAAATTTGCTGACGACACTAAATTATACAGGGTAGTGAAAACTGTGAGAGATTGTGAGGAGCTTCAGAGGGATCTCTCGACACTGGGGGAGTGGGCAAAACAGTGGCAAATGAGTTTCAACATTAGTAAGTGCAGAGTGATGCATGTTGGGGCAAAGAACCCCAATTACATTTATAAACTGATGGGGTCTGAACTCTCTGCGACAAACCAGGAAAGGGACCTTGGTGTCCTGGTGGACAACTCAATGAAGGTGTCAACCCAGTGTGCCTCAGCAGTGAAAAAAGCAAACTCAATGCTAGGGATCATTAGGAAGGGTATAGAAAATAAGTCAGCAAGTGTCATTTTGCCTCTTTATAAATCTATGGTGAGGCCCCATCTGGAATACTGTGTACAGTTCTGGTCGCCATACCTCCAGAAGGATATTATGGAGCTGGAAAAAGTGCAGAGGAGGGCAACCAGAATGATTAGGGGACTGGAACACCTTCCTTACCATCTGAGGCTGCAACGGTTGGGCCTCTTCACTCTTGAACGACGACGTCTAAGAGGTGACCTGATTGAAGTTTATAAAATCATGCACGGTGTGGACAAAGTAGATAAGGAAAAACTGTTTTCCCTATCGCATAACACTAGAACTAGGGGACACTCGATGAAACTTTTGGGTACTAGTTCTCAAACAAATAAGAGAAAGTATTTTTTCACCCAGAGGATTACTGGTCTATGGAACTCCCTGCTAGAAGAAGTGGTGACAGCTGTCAGTCTTGACAGCTTTAAGAAAGGATTAGACAAGTTCATGGAGGACAAGAGTATCAATGGCTATAATTATGGATACTTAAGGACAACCTCCGGGTTGGAGAGATAGGCAGGATATCTCTCAATATCATTTCCAGGGAATCCTAAGCAGGTGAAGGCATCTGCTTGGGAATACCCTGAAGGAAATGGTGAGCCACTGTGTGAGACAGAATGCTGGACTGGATGGGCTGTGGCCTGTTCCAGCAAGGCTGTTCTTATGTTCTTATGTTCTTAATTAGCTCATGCCTTCCCAGCACATATTCCTGGTTACGTGCCAGTTGTTCAACTTTATGCACTACCAGGAATGTAAACAGCAACCTATTAACTAGAGACAATTCACCACCATGATTTATGCAATTACTTTTACACCAGTGTAAACCCTCAACAGTATTTTGGCCAATACATTTTGTCTGTTTTCTAGTGTCCTTCTTTGGAGTTCCTGTAGTGGAGAATTTTCAGTCTTATTAATGACTAAAGGTATTTGCTGTGAATAGGAATCATGATTTCATACAGAAGCAGAGGAGTGAAGGTGAAACTAAGATCAAGATGTTTATCTCGTTTATTTTCTCCTGTGATATAAAAGAAGTATTTTCTTGTCTTGCTTTTCAGGCAGCAATGTCATCAGTTGTGATCACCATTGAGAAAAACAGGAATTTACCACAATGGGTTATAAAGCATGACTAGTTGCTATGATTTGTTTTACTCCTTTAAAGAAAAAGAAATAAACAATGGCCTTTTAGGTTAGTCATAATCTGCTTTGTTTGTCTCAAAGCTCTTCTGCTTGCTGCAAAACAAGCAAACAAAATATTTAACAAAACTGAATTGCTCATTTGGCCATCCTCTTCCATATCACAGATCAAGAGCAATCACTTCATTTCATATGATTTCTCGCTGCTGTTGTAGTGAGTGCTAGAAGAATGCAAGCGCGGCGCCAAAATGGCCGCCGCGCTCTTTGCGGGAGCCCCCCCACCGGACGAAGGCATCCGGGTAGTTAGGGGCGTGGCCAGCTCCCTTATAAAAGGGGTGGCCACGAGGCAGCCGAGCTGCCATTTTGCGAAGCGACGGAGCGGAGAAGTTTTTCCCCTCCACCCCCTCCCTAGTTAACAGTGTGATGTTTTGGTCGCTTCGGGGCCGGGTGGGAATTTTTGGCTGGGACCCATATTGGCTTCCGGGTCCTGGTTTTTTCGCCCATCCCACACTGTTGCTATGGTTTGACATAGGGGTTTTTGTATGTTGCTGCTGTTGACTTTGGTCACATGGGCGGGTAGCACTGGTAAGGTAAACATTATGACCCACAGGTATCCGGCAAGTTCGCAATTGACTTGACAATACTAGACAGGCATAAGTTGGTTAAACGTTGTCCGGTCAACGACGAACTAGGCGACGGGGTGATGGCTATAGCTAGACAGCATGCATCACCACGTGATTTTACGGATACGCGTCAGAGGGTGGGGTCATTAGTTAGATATTGACTACGGTCATTTAGTGTATGGGACCAAAGACAACAGAACAGCCGAAGGGTTGGCTTAACACAGGTTTATTGCATGATGATCCACTGGAGCATGAGGTAATGGCGGTGATACATCTCAATATATACAGTAGCCCTATACATTTGAATCTTGTAGCACGGTAGCTCATTGGCTGCTACCGGCGTGGCCTCGCCCAGGCACGCCTCTTTTCCTGCTGCTGAATGCAGATCTTTCTTCTGCTGCTGAATGCGGGGAAGGTTTTCCCGCGGCTGTCCGTGATTGAGCAATGTGAACCATGTGAGACTGAATGCTCGCAGCTGCCCTCTATGGGCTGCCTGCTCGCGTTCCTTTACAGCTGAGATACCTTGTATTTGGAGTGGTTACATTCTTGCCTTTACAGTACAATGCATATGCAGTCATACATACATACATAACATCCCTCCCCCCTAGGACGGGACGAAGTCCCGCAACCATTGTGGCTTGCCGCACGTGCGCTTGGGGCGTGCTTGCGCCTGACCTAGTGCTGGAGAGCCTGTGATCTCTGACTCCGCGGGTACTTGTCCTGCAACGGGAAACGGGGATTCGTTAGTGGCTCTGTGGGGGGTCCGTGCCTGCCTTGTCCCCAGGGATGGGAATGGAATGAACAGTTGGGAGGTAAACCCCTGCCTGTTGCTCTCGGACCCGGGGGACCCTCCTATTGTGAACCGCGGAACCGATGAGGTCGCCCTTGTGGTTCTGCTACCTTCTGTTCCCCGCTCGGGGGACCGTGAGACTGTGGTGGGCGGACTCGCTGTTGCCTCCTGTCTTGGGGGTGTCGGTCTCCGGGAAATCGGCGCTATGTTGCATTCTAACTCACAGGGGCTACTGGGACTGGAAGTACCAGGGGCTGAACTGAAACCCCTCTTTTCGCTAGGACGGGTGGGGGACCACTCCGCTAACTCCCCCTGGTACTGTAAATCAACGTCTAAACTTCTAGGGGCATCTGTGTTTCGGGGAAACTTCCGAGGGGTATGTGTGAGGTCGGGGCTCTTCCTTTCTGCCGCGAAGTCCCGCAAAAGATCTCTGAGGATCGATTCCCTTTCCTCCCCCCTTGGTGGGGACCCCTGTCCCCCTTTCCCTCCCCCTTGGGCTAAACGGGTGGGGGAGTACCCTAACGCTGATTCGTGGCTTTTTCCGTCTTCGTCCTGTTCTCCGGGGACCCTGCGCCTGAGTTGGTCCACGTGTCGCCTCCACAGGAGGCCTGTACTGGTCTCCACGCGGTATGAGATGGGGCCGGTTTGTTCTATTACGGTGCCCGGCACCCAGGCTGGCCCCGTGTCGGCGTAGCTCCTGCAATGCACCGGGGCGCCTACGCTGAAACTCTTTGCGGGTTCCACCCCTATGTTCCGCCCCGTGTCCTCTACTCTCGTGGGGTCTAGCTTGGAGATTACCGTGGCCAGCTTCCTGCGCATTAACAGCTCCGCGGGGGAGTACCCTGACGCCAATGGGGTGACCCTGTACCTTAGCAGAAATTGGCACAATTTCAGGTCGAGGTCTCCGGGGCCCATGCGCCGCAGCGCGTCTTTTGTGGTGCACACGAGGCGCTCTACTTGGCCGTTGGTGGCCGGGTGAAAGGGGGCGGAGGTGACGTGCCGAATGGCGTTGCGATCCATGAATGCCCCGAACTCGGCGGACGTGAAACAGCTAGCGTTATCGCTGACGAGGGTGTCGGGTAAACCGAACGTGGAAAAGACCCTCCGCAACTGTTTAATTGTAGTGGCCGAGGAGGTGCTCGAGACTGGAATGACCTCCAACCACTTGGAGAACGCGTCCACCACAAGGAGGAAAAGCGTTCCCCTGAACGGGCCAGCAAAGTCTACGTGTACCCGGGACCAGGGCCCCCTTGCTGCGTCCCACTCCCTATGTGGCAAGCGAGCCTCTTCTGGCCTGGAGCTTTGGCACGCTTCGCAAGTGCCGACCATGTGTTCGATGTCGGCGTCTAGCTGGGGCCACCAAAAGTAACTACGGGCTAGTGCCTTAGAGCGGACGATCCCCGGGTGGCTGACGTGCAGCAGTTTAAGCACCCTCGGCCGGAGCGACGTGGGGATCACTACCCGCTGCCCCCACAAAAGGCAACCCCTCTCTAGGGACAACTCTAGTTTCTTTTTGAAAAATGTGTCGAATTCCGCTGCTGGGGAAGACGCGGGCCACCCTTTCTGTACCCAGGAGCAAACTGTAGCTAGCGTTTTGTCCTTGCCGGTCGCTTTGGCGATGTCGGCCGGTACTACTGGAGGGGAGTCTAGGACCTCTATCATTAAGACCTGGTGGTCCCCCTCTTCCTCGCCCACGTGGCAGCAATCCCGGGGAATGGGGGACCTCGACAGGGCGTCCGCATGGCTGATTTCCTTTCCGGGCCGGTATACCAACGCGTGCTGATACGCGTTGAGAAAAATGGCCCACCTGAGCATCCTCGGGGACAGGATTTGGGGTGTGGGCTTATCTGCGGTGAAAATGCCTAGCAAGGGCTTGTGGTCAGTCACTATGGTGAAGGGGCGGCCGTACACAAAATCATGAAATTTTTTGGTCCCCGCAATTATCGCTAGTGCTTCCCTGTCTGTCTGGGCATAGTTTCTCTCCGCTTGGGACAAGGACCTAGAGTAGAACGCTATCGGGGCCTCCCTCCCGTTCTCCAGTACGTGGCATAACACCGCCCCCACCCCCACCGGGGATGCATCGCATATCAGGACCACTGGGCGTTTGGGATTGAAGTGGGTCAGTACCGCATCTGATGCCAGGAGTCGCTTCAGGTCATTGAAAGCCGTCTCCTGGTCGTCGCCCCACTTCCATGCCCCGTCCTTTTTTAACAATTTGTGCAGCGGTTCCGCCACTGCTGCCTTCCGCGGGAGGAAGGAGTGGTAAAAGTTGAGCAGTCCAAGGAACGACTGCAACTCGGGCTTGGAGGTGGGGCGGGGGGCCTTCTTGATGGCGGCCACCTTGGATTGGGATGGCCTTATTCCCTCGGGAGTAACACGGAACCCTAGGAACTCAACCTCCGTTGCGAAGAAAACACATTTGTCTTTCCGCAACCGCAACCCCGCTTTTCGAATATTGCCAGGACCTTTCCCAACCTTATTGCTAATTCGGCCCGGCTCCCCCCTGTAATCAATACGTCATCAAAGTAGGGTAACACCCCCTCTAACCCCTTCAGGAGGCGTTCCACAAGTGACTGGAAGATCCCGGGCGCCGAATTCACGCCGAATTGGAGGCGCGATACCTGGAACGCCCCTTTGTGGGTGACTATGGTCTGCGCAGCAGCTGCGGCGGGGGTCACCGGGAGTTGCTGGTAGGCTTGGGCCAGGTCGAGTTTAGCGAAACACCTCCCCCCGTGTAACCTGGCCAACAAGTGGCTGACTACCGGCACCGGATACGCATTAGGGCGGATCGCCTTATTGATGGTGCACTTGTAATCAGCGCATATGCGGACCTCCCCGTTGGCCTTGAGTGCTGTTACAATTGGAGTTTCCCACTCCGCAGAATCAACAGGGACAAGAATCCCCTGGCCCACCAATTTGTCCAACTCCGCCTCTATTTTGTCATTTAGTGCGAAGGGCACTCTGCGCGGTTTAAGTCTGATTGGACGTACTCCAGGGTCCAGGTCGAAAGTCACTGGGGGGCCCTTGAATTTTCCGAGCCCCTTTTTGAAAACCTCGGGGTGCGCGTCGCACACGCTCTGTATTGGATCAGTCCCGGCGGCGTGTACTCCCACGGCGTGCACCCCCCCAATGAACAACCCCAGGGGCTGGAACCATTGAGTCCCGAGGAGGCTGCATTTACCTCCCTTGAGGACGACTAGGGGAAGCGTTGCGGTGTGCTTTTTAAACTGGACCTGGAACTTTCCAACCCCCAACACTGGGATGCGGTTCCCTTGCACGTCCTTCAGTGTGGCCCTCAACGCTTTGAGCTTGGGCCGCACGCGGGGGGCGATTTTCATGAACTCTCCCTGGGAAATGATAGAGTATGAGGAACCCGAGTCCACCTCCATCCTAACAGGGGCCCCTTGGATTACTACCTCAACGAAGTAACGGGGGTGCTCCGTGGAAACGCTGCAAACCGGGGCGTCGTCCTCGCTGTCGTCGGAGATGCGCCCTACTCCGTCCCGGGTCCTCGTGGTCCGGGTGCCGTCCTTTGGCCTCGTGGTGCGGTCCTGCCTCGCCGAGCGGTCCGGGGAACTCCTTTTGGCCTCGCGCCGTTTCCGGCAGACCTTGGCGATGTGCCCGCGCTGGCCGCAGTTGTGGCACTCGGCCTTGCGGAATGGACATTTGGCGCGGGCGTGGGCGGCGCCGCACCCGTCGCAGCGTCGGCCCTCTCTGTGGACCCGCCGGATGTCCTCGTCGTCGCCGCTCTCCGTGGACGAGTTCGAAACTCGCCGGGCCGTGCGCACCGAGCTCTCTGCCTTGGCGGGTTTCGGACGCCAGTCCTGAAGCTCTTGCACCCCGGCAGTTGTGGCCTCCGCGGCCTGTGCCGTGTCGAGGACTTGTTGCCACGTGGGAGGCGGCTCCTTTTTCATCAGCGCGCGCTGAGTCTCGGTATCCCTCAGACCGCAGAGCAGGCAGTCCCGGAGGGTGACTTCTGGGGTCTCCCAGTTGCATGGGCCGGCGGCCAGCCGCAGGGCCACGGCGAACTCAGCGACCGATTCCCCGGGCGCCTGGACTCGCCTCCAGAACGCGCTCCGAGCGGGGAACATGGCTATCGCGGGCCGGAGGTGGGTGCGCAGCGCTGCCAGGAGCTCTGTGGCCTTGAAGTCGCTCACCCTCCTCGGCGCGATCAGGTCCACCAAGGTCCTCTTGGTCTCGTGTCCGAGCATGCGGACGAAGATGGCCCTCTTCTTGGCCTCATCTGAGACTTCGAGCTCCACTAGCACTCCATTGAAGTCTATCTCAAACAGCTCCATGTCTCCCGGCTTCCTGATCTCGTAGCCGGCGCATGTCTTGGTCCCGTGGGCAGCCATATCCCACCTTCGTCGCCAATTTAGTGTATGGGACCAAAGACAACAGAACAGCCGAAGGGTTGGCTTAACACAGGTTTATTGCATGATGATCCGCTGGAGCATGAGGTAATGGCGGTGATACATCTCAATATATACAGTAGCCCTATACATTTGAATCTTGTAGCACGGTAGCTCATTGGCTGCTACCGGCGTGGCCTCGCCCAGGCACGCCTCTTTTCCTGCTGCTGAATGCAGATCTTTCTTCTGCTGCTGAATGCGGGGAAGGTTTTCCCGCGGCTGTCCGTGATTGAGCAATGTGAACCATGTGAGACTGAACGCTCGCAGCTGCCCTCTATGGGCTGCCTGCTCGCGTTCCTTTACAGCTGAGATACCTTGTATTTGGAGTGGTTACATTCTTGCCTTTACAGTACAATGCATATGCAGTCATACATACATACATAACAGGTCAACAATTTGTTTGTTGTCAACAAACAAATTGATACAAATGGATACATTGTAGCAATTGCCGTTGGCAATTTTGGGTGGTACCTTACCAGTGTTACTTCGGCCTGCTTGCCTTAAGAATTATGATTGGTCAATTACCAATAGAAATTTATAATTCGGACTAGGGCATCAATCAATAAATGTGGCCCAATGCCGTTATCCACTTTTATCAGTGTGTGAGTCCTTTCTTGGGGGGTGCGCCTGCAATGTGCCTGTCTATTAATTTGTTGCAACATAATAACCCATGTGCTGTAATAAATCACCTGTGTAAGGTTTCCCTTGCTCGAAAGCCAGTCATATCCGACTCTAGGGTTCAGTGCTCATCTCTGTTTCAAAACCGAAGAGCCAGCGCTGTCTGCCTCTGCAGACGTTTCCGTGGTCATCAGGCAGGCATGACTATATTATTCATAACAGCAAAAACAAAAACATTTCCAAAAACATTGAACTAAATTATCCTCAACCAAGTTCATAAAGAGTGCATTTCATTTACTTTGCAGGTACTGTATGTGGACAGCAACCCCTGGCAGCTTAGTAGTTAAGATGCTGAATTTGATGACTGGAAATTCAGCAGGTTAGCAGTTCAAGACCCGAGTGCTGCACAATGGAGTGAGCTCCTGTCATCTGTCCCAGCTCCTGCCAACCTAGCAGATCGAAAGCAAGAAATTGCAAGTAGATAAATAGGTACCACTTCAGTGAGAAGGCAAACAGCGTTCCATGCACTCTGGTGTCTAGTCATGCCTGCCACGTGTCCACAGAAATGTCTGCAGATGCAGGCAGCGCTGGCTGAGAGACAGCTTCCACTTGTCGACTCTCCACCTCCCTAAACACTTCTAACTGACAATCCACTTTTCCTTTTTCTGTTTCCCTCTCTTTGTCTTACAATCAGAATTGGCAAGAGCAATGCAATGTGTGAATGAACCTTGACTGTTAGACTATAGGCCTATAGCAACAGCAGGATTGTGGCTAGAAAGAATATTTTTGCTTCTATTATGTGTAGGATATGTTAGGATTATGCTAACACATTTCCTCCACTCCTCCTCATCGTTAAATTACATTCTAGCATCTAGCACATCACTTCATATAAAATTATGTAGAGTTATGTTAGGATATGGCAATTTAGCATACAAAGGGTTAACACATAATCTTTGGGAGGCGGGATCTTCTGTTATGGCACTAATTTGCTTGCATGTTTTCTTTGCTAATCAGAAAAATCCCCTGCCTTCACACCTGAAATCTGATTGCCTAGCCCAGTGATGGGCAGTCTTGGCCCTCCAGCTGTTCTTGAACTTCAATTCCCAGATGCCCTGATCAGCAGGAGTGCTGATTTGGGCTTCTGGGAATTGAAGTTCAAGAACAGCTGGAGGGCCAAGACTGCCCATCACTGGCCTAGCCCTATTGTTTGGAGCAATTGGCTGGTTTTGAGGGAGATACTGCCATTTTTAAAACTTTTTTTGTATTTTTTTTCCAGCCACATAGCTGTAATGGAAGAAAATGTCTTTATTTGTTTTTCTTGTAACTAATCTAAATCTTCCTCCTCTTCTAATGAATCTGAAACCAACCTGTTATGATATCTGAACATATAATGAGTAAATATATTTTTATCTTTTGCATCCAGCTTTTGGGTCTAATTAATTCTTTTTGGTTGGGAGATGTGCTGAGCATGAGAGGAACTTCAGGGGGGAGTTGCAAACAAGTCAAATCTTCATAATTGCCTCACTCTCTTTGTAAAACTACATACCCCAACAAGTTTGTACAGTCTTCTCTAATTCCTTTTGGTATGTGTAAATACTAAGAAGTTATCATTATAATGGTGTTTATGCAGTTACTAAATTTGCAGAGTAACTGGGAAATTATACCATTGTATAGGTCTTAAATTCCAACTGATGAAAGAGAGTTATTTGTGAAATGTATACCCTATTTGTTTTCTTATTATTGATAATATATATCCCATCCTTCTGATGTTTACATGCTCCACTGAGTATCTAGCAAAAGATATATATTGGAATAAGTGAAATTTTTGAAGTGGTAGCTGTGTTAGTCTATGCAAGCAGTAAACAAAACAAATAACAACAAGAAAACATTGGGGCACCTTAAAGACTAACTCCTGTAATTAAATGTGAGCTTTTGTGGAAATTGAAATACAGGATCTGTGGCCCTTCAGAATGTTGTACCACAATTCCTTGAGCCCTTGTGGCTAAGGCCAGTGAAAAGAGATTATGGTTACTGTAGTCCAACAACCTTTGTAGGATCACTCTAGTCTAGATATTCCTTTTGTGTCTAGTTGGTGATGTTCATGCAAAATGAGCTCAATATTTGCCCTGTGGCGTAGCTTGTGTGTGTGGGGGGGGAGCAATGCTGCCACGCTGCCACCACCACCAAAGACTTTCACCTGCGGTGGGGCTCTGGTTACAAAAACCCAGGTGTTGGCCCCTGCTGGACTTCTCCCACCGCTGTGTGTTTGGGGGGGAGCAATGCTGCCATGCCACCACCGCCGCCAAAGACTTTCACCTGCGGCGGGGCTCTGGCTCCAAAAGGTGAGAGCCCCCACGTGTTTGGGGGGGAGCAATGCTGCCGTGCCACTACCGCCACCAAAGACTCTCACCTGCAGCGGGGCTCTGGCCACAGGAAGAGTGCAGCTGGTCATTTTTGCAGCTGAGACGGTGAGAGCTGCAGTCAGCGCTGTGCCAGCTAACCCCATTTTCACTCCTTCTCTGACCAGGCTGGCCATGGGAAGTGAGGGCGCAGTCAGTTGTTGCTGTTGCACCCGGGGATTGATGGCTGGCTGGGAAGGAGGATGAGCGGCACCTGAGGGCTGTTCTGACACCCTCAGAGCGCAATGTGTGAGTCTCTACTGGGCAACTCTGAAACTGAACTTAACTGTATTTGATATCTTGTATTTTGCATTTGTATTCTTGTGTTGCTACTGACTGATACTTTGTATTTTGTTTATTTTGTAGTTTTGCTTTGTTATTGACTGCTATATTTATGCAATACTGTAACTAGATTTGATGCTATGTTATTGTAATACTATGTTTTTTGGGGGATATTTTATACTGTATTATGTATTTTGTTTTGGAAACCGCTTAGAGTCACCCATTGGATTGAAAAGCGGTATATAAATAAACCTGAAATGAAAAATGAAAATGAAATATTGCCTAGGTGGAGACCTATGCAATATGCAAATAGTGAACTAGTGAATAGTAAAGAGTAGCAAATGTGAATTAGGCAACTAGAGCCTGACCTCATTCAATAATGGTATCTGGCTGTGTTGAGGAAGGGAAAGCCTGCAACGAAATATCCTAGGAAAGAGCATGGTTGGGTGAATAGTACCCTGAAGAGGAAGACTTTGCCCTGCAACATTTTGTTGTAGGCTCCCCCTAATAGGAGGAGAACTAGATATTATAATTTGCTATCTTTGCAGTACTTCCTACATTCGTAGTAGGCAAAAAATATAGTCTAATGGCGAAATTTTTCCATGCAACAATAAATAAAATTACTTCACCCGGAACTATAAAATAAATGTTAGGTCCTTAAAAGTAAATTAATGGGTCACGGTATTTAATTAGGTAAATACATTTGTCTTTGAATAGTTTGCTGTCTACGAGTAAGTTACACCAGCTTCTCTTTACCCATCCATTCTTCCTGATTATTTCTAGGGGTTGTATATTTTTAGACTTCTTTCTGCATATTGTGCTGTTTTCCTTATGTAAACATAAGCAGCTGTATCCTAGCAGAATTCATGCTTAGGTGAATTTTACTGCTTAAGTGCAAAGGAAGCTGACGTTGTGCCCATCACATCACTTAATTTTAATCAATACGCACTGAGGTATAAGCATTTAGTCCTAATCTTTACATTATATACCACATTACCTACAAATACTGTCTAACTGGAATAGGACAGTGATCCAGTTCTCATGTTATTTCTGCAGGTTGAATCTCCAAGGAAACAGAAAACAGATGTTGTGTGATGCCACTGCTTACCTCCTAGATGTGATCTTTGACACTTGCATCCAAACCTTATAGTTCCTGCTAAGACGCAAACCTATCAGGAGAGGCTCGCTAGAAGTCATTTTGTTTAGAGTATGTGTGATTATGTATTTGTTGTTGGGATGCAATTCTTAACGGTCTTGAGATAAATATTGTATTATACCAGAGAGAAGGTACTCATGGTGGAAACACATCATATACTGTAAACACAATATTTGAATTGATTTCAAATCTGGCATTTCTTTGAGGTCGTGGCAATAGATATACTTCTAATTTCAGTATACCAGGGCATGAAAAGTTATGCAATGTCACTGAAATTAAACAATGTACCTGAATAACCTGACAAAGTCAAAAAGTAATGTCAGTGCTTAGTGAAGGCATCAGTCCCTTATTCCAAAATACATTTTTGCTAGCTACTCAGTGTAGCATGTAAACATCAGAAGCATGGGAGATAAATTTTCACTAATAAGAAAACAAATAGGATATACATTCATGGAGGAAACAAAAAGGTCTCCCATATTATGAATTTGTTCCTGAATGGATTGGGTTTCTATTTGTGTTGAATCCAGCCCTTATAAGCACCAGTCCAGGACAACGATGAACAAACAGCAACAGGTTTTATTTAAGTCAATTAGAGATGAGCTTGCAAGGTGTTCCCGATCCCGAGATGGCTATACAATCCTAGTGGAGTCAGTCCCTCCTGACTCTTACCCGGCAATGGGCAATAAACTAGCTACCATAGAAGCGTAGCATAATGGAGGGACCCAGGCTTAGCGCTACTCAGCTACCTGTATGGAGCAGGAAGTATAGATCCGGTCTGGCCTCACCCTTGTTTACCCGTGGGGCTTATATAGTGTCTCCCCGGCGGTGGCTCCTGGACACAAGGTAGTGACCCGCCAGATAAACGTAACTAACCAATCATAACAGGGAATATACGTAGTTAACCAATGGAGAACAGGATCCAAAACTGTAACCAATCAGAGGGCTTGGTTTAGCCTAACGAGTGCACCCTTTTGCAGGGGTTTCACGCCACTTTGGGCTTCTAGTTAGAATGTCAGGAAACCGCCATTTTCCTCTTGCAAGAGCACTCCCCGCAATACTTGCAAATGTGCCTCAATACACAACAGTTTGTGAGTTCAGTAATAGCTATGTATACTTTCACTTAAGGGGATGACGACATGAACACTGGAAAGGGCCTCCTGTTTCTACAACAGTTGCAGAGAAGAAGACATGTTGATAGATGTAGCTCGTCATCCAATCTACAGCTGCTGGAATTTCCTCTTGCACACAACTTGTGCAATTACACTTTCCATGTTTATTTAGCCACACTGTCCTTGATTGAGTATATCTGTAAGGGTTTTCTAAAGCTTGATTACAACTCCAGAGGGGTTGGGAACAAATTCTAATGGGCTCTGAGTCTAGAGACATACAATCTAGTGCAGACATAGGAAGCTTTTGCACTTTGCAGGCACAGCCCCCCCCCCCAAATAAAGACACAGACACCGGTATTGGATTTAAAGCATTGGGCCACTTTTATTGAATAATGCCCTAGTCCGAATTATCACTTTCAATTGGTGTTTCATCCAATTGTGAATATTTAAGGCAAGCAGGCCGCAGTAGCACTGGTAAGGTCCCACCCAGAATTGCCAATGTCAATTGGCTATCATGTATCAATTTGTATCAATTTTTTGTTGACACAAACAAATTGTTGACCAAAGTCAATATGCTATCTATTGACCCCACCCTCTGACGTGTATCCAGTAAAATATCAAAGTGATGCAGGCTGTCAAGCTCTTAGCATCACCCCGTTCATGGTTCGCCCTTGGCTGGCCAAGCCTGTTTCCCCTGTACCTATCCTCGTGTTGGCCAATCAATTGTGAACCTACCGGATACCTATGGGTCATCAAGTTTACCTTACCAGTGCTATCCGCCACATGGGGAGGCATCCATGATGACTCACCGCCCCCCCCCCCCGACCGACAATTCGGTCACCAGGCCCACATGCACATCATCCAAAAAGAGGTCCAAACCTCTTGCTGACAGGTGAACCCCATCTCCAGAATACAGGCTGTAGTCCTGTAACCCTATCCCCGGATGATGAATGGCTGTTCCCAAACCATCTCAGTAAGGAACCGGGCAACAGCCCTGTTTACTGACCACCTGGCACGGTCCAAACCACGAGGATCAAGTCCTCCCCTATAGTGGTGTCTCGGTATGATGTCTGACCATAGCAACCGCGTGTGCGGCCATAAGTGATTGAGAACCACCAGGTCACTGCGCACCGATGTCTTTAAGGCAAGGCCGGTGATCTGTGCAAGATCGTTGCCTCCGAGGTGTATAATTAAAACATCTGGAGGTCCGGCATCCCTAATGGACATCAGGAATTGTAACAGTTCCCATCACCTCATGCCGCGCACACCATACCACTGCATACGCGCAGTTGCACGTAGCCCGAGATGGGGTCCCCATTCCGACGAAGCCACATACCATGCCGCCCAGTGCACATAACTGTGGCCCACCAGCCAGACTACCACCGGTGTGCGGAAACACACAGGGTCTGCAAGAAAAGAAAAGAAAGTGAGGGCAGGGAAGGCACTCATGCGGTGAGAGGATGAACATACAGAGAGAAACACGCAGATCCCCACCTGCCCATCCGACGTATGTCGGCCTCTGAGTACCCGAATGCAGCTGCCGTTGATGCGGCGCCTATCCGAAACAAGTGGGTACCGTAACGAGCCCCAGGAACCCCCAAACTGTGAAGTGCCATCCCGGTAACCCTCCAGAATTGGAATTTGGTAAGTGGAGACCCATTCTGGTGGCAAAACAACAGGCCAGGGCATGAACCACACACTGCCACAAATGCATGTAGGGCACCAACAGGACAGATGTCAGCAAATGTACACCGTAGAAGCATCACGCTACTACCCTTCCCTTGCTGATCGGCCTTTGAGGAACGAATCCTCAACTGAGCCCACTCCTGGTTGAGAGAAACATCTTCTAGTTCCAGTGCCCTATGGGACTTGTCTCCCTTTGAAAGTGGGACCAGCTCACTGATTCTAAGAGCCCCAAAGAAAGCCACGGTGGTAGCTGCATGGAAAAGAGACTCCTCGTACCAATCATAGCAAAGGCTATGCCAACCTCTGGCAAGGCTTGCCAGCAGACAAGGGGAAACAGGCTGATGTGTGTCCAGGCAGTGGCCACGTTCACGTGTCCACCACTCCCATACATGGCATATTTGGAAGTCGCCCATGTGATCAGCATAACCCTGTGCCTTAGCCATAAATGCCAAGGTGGAAAGCCTGGTGGCAATGGTGCGTGGGGCTAGACCTTGATCATGAAGGTGCACCATGTACTGCAAAACATGTTCAACCGGGATCGGCCACATGTCAGGCAGTTGCACCTCCCTACAGAAAGCCCTAAATTGGAGGAACATGTGCAGATACGCCTTATGCGTGCGCGGGGCCAAAGACATGCCGATCGCCCGGTTCACTTCTCCTCGCCAAAGGTCCACATCTCACTCGGAAGTGGAGAGGGAAGTTCCTCTGCGTCTGGAGCCAAGGCACGGAACCGGGAGATCTGCAGGCGGGATAAAGCGTCGGCAATATCGTTGTTAATGCCTGGCACATGTCTAGCCTTGAAGAGCACATTAAGGCGCAGGGACCTGAGGACAAACTGTCTGACCTAGGCCATGACTCTGGGGGACCTGGATGTTTGGGCGTTAACAATATGCACTACGGCAGCATTGTCACACCAAAAGTGAACTACGGAATTAGCCCACATGTTCCCCCAGAGCATGAGCGCACCCAGAACTCAAGGAACGTGAGATCGCGTAGGCGCTCAATACCTTGCCATTCCTGGGGCCACCTCCCATAGGCCCACCTGCCATTAAAATAAATCCCATATCTGAGGGAACCCAAGGCATCCGACTGTACTTGAAAATGGGGGGTGGCAATATGCTCTGTCCGCCAAAAGGAAATTCCATTGAAGCCCTGCAGGAACATGAGCCAGACCAATAGGTCAGCCCGCAAAACCCTAGTAAGCCAGACCCTGTGATGCTTCTTGGAAAGACAGCCCCCCCCCCCCCATAGCATCACAAAGATGCCTGGCAAAAGCCCTACCTGGTGTTACTACCCTACAGGCAAAGTTGAGGTGGCCGTGTAGCACCTGCAACTCGCGTAAAGACACCTTGCGTTTGGCTAGCATAGCCAAAATCGTGTCTGAGATCCGGGTCACCTTCTCAGTTGGCAACCTGGATGTTTGTGCGACGGTGTCAATGTCTATGCCTAGAAAGGTGAGGGTGGTGACTGGGCCAGAGGAACACCAAGTTCCGCCATGAGCCCCTGAAACACAGCAAGCAGCTGTCCACATGTGTCCAAGTCGCGTTCACTCCCGAACAAAAAAATTGTCGAGGTAGTGTGCCACGGCCCGGGATCCTGACCTTTGAACGAAAGCCCAATGGAGAAAGGTGCTAAAGCGTTCGAAGGCCGAGCACGAAATGGAGCAGCCAACGGCATGGCTTTGTCCACATAAAACTTCCCCGAAAACAAAAACCAAAAAGCTCAAAGTCATCAGGGTGCACTGGCAACAATCGGAATGCTGATTTAATGTCGCATTTCGACAGCCATGAGCGGACCATCTGCAAGGCTTGGTCAAAGGACATATATCAGACCAAGCAAAGGTCATCCGATATAGCGTCATTGACTGAGGATACCGCAGGGTAAGAAAGATGGTGAATCAAGCGAAATTCACTTGAGGATTTTTTAGGCACTAAGCCAAGAGGGGAGACTTTTAAATTTGAGTATGGGGGCATATCAAACGGGCCAGCAACCCTACCATCTCTCACTTCTTTGGCTATCTTTTCTGCAGCAATGCCCTCCTTACCCCTGAGGGACAGTAAATTTGCGGCATCCTGGGATGTGCGAACACCCCTGAATGGGATGCAGAAGCCAAAATTAAAACCCTCTAACAGATAGACCACATTATCCTTCCTAGGATAGACATGCAACCACCTCTCTAGCATGCTGAGATTAATTGGGGAGGGGGCCCTTGGGATGTGTAGCGGCATCAGACGCTGCTCTAGCCGGCCCCTAATATCCCTTCCCCCTGCCCCGTGACCCGCCGGCCCACGGAAGCAGCGTGCGGTCCGGCACAGGAAGGGCACTCATGCTTAAATTTGCATTGCCGCCTGTTGCACACTCCATTAGAAGAGTAGCTCCAACACAGCAGGCGGGCTGGAACCCCCTGCCCCGCCGGCTGGCGGGGAGCCTGTGTAGTGGCGGGCCGCTGTACTGCGTGGCCACAGTGGTACCGGTCACCCAGCGCCGGCCGTGTAGGGGTCATATAAAGGAGCCACAACTGCTGGCAGGGCTCGTCCCACTTCATCTCAGGGTGAAGGGCAGCTCTCATTCTAAATTCCTCGTCATAGGCTAACCATGATGGGCCAGGGAAATCCACGACAGCACGGTAAATGTTGTCCAGATACTGGACCATCGGAATAGCCAAATCAGGACAAGCCCTGAGATAAACAGCCATATAGATCAAGTAGGCTGGTAGCCAGTTAGCCCACGTACGAGGGGGCTTACAACGACGGGACAATTCCTCGTCCCTGTCATCTTGCCCCTCCTTCTCCTCCTTGGTTGGTTCCCGGTTAAGGAGGGTGAAGATATCGACATACTCCCCCCACCATATCTTCTCCCTGGTGGCTTGAGACAAGTGGTCACCCAGAGGAAGAGTAGCCAGCTGTCGGCATGGCCGGATTCGGCACGGAGCAAAGTGGGAGAGTGGAGAACGGGCCATAAGAACATAAGAACATCCATGCTGGAACAGGCCACAGCCCATCCAGTCCAGCATTCTGTCTCACACAGTGGCTCACCATTTCCTTCAGGGTATTCCCATGCAGATGCCTTCACCTGCTTAGGATTCCCTGGAAATGGCATTGAGAGATATCCTGCCTATCTCTCCAACCCGGAGATTGTCCTTAAGTATCCATAATTATAGCCATTGATACCCTTGTCCTCCATGAACTTGTCTAATCCTTTCTTAAAGCTGTCAAGACTGACAGCTGTCACCACTTCTTCTGGCAGGGAGTTCCATAGACCAGTAATCCTCTGGGTGAAAAAGTACTTTCTCTTATTTGTTTGAGAACTAGTACCCAAAAGTTTCATGGAGTGTCCCCTAGTTCTAGTGCTATGCGATAGGGAAAACAGTTTTTCCTTATCTACTTTGTAAACTTCAATCAGGTCACCTCTTAGACGCCATCGTTCAAGAGTGAAAAGGCCAAACCGTTGCAGCCTCAGATGGTAAGGAAGGTGTTCCAGTCCCCTAATCATTCTGGTTGCCCTCCTCTGCACTTTTTCCAGCTCCATAATATCCTTCTGGGGTATGGCGACCAGAACTGTACACAGTATTCCAGATGGGGCCTCACCATAGATTTATAAAGAGGTAAAATGACACTTGCTGACTTATTTTCTATACCCTTCCTAATAATCCCTAGCATTGAGTTTGCTTTTTTCACTGCTGAGGCACACTGGGTTGACACCTTCATTGAGCTGTCCACCAGGACACCAAGGTTCTTTTCCTGGTTTGTCACAGAGAGTTCAGAACCCATCAGTTTATAAATGTAATTGGGGTTCTTTGCCCCAACATGCATCACTCTGCACTTACTAATGTTGAAGCTCATTTGCCACTGTTTTGCCCACTCCCCCAGTGTCAAGAGATCCCTCTGCAGGTCCTCACAATCTCTTACAGTTTTCACTACCCTGTATAATTTAGTGTTGTCAGGAAATTTGGCTACCTTGCTTTTTACTCCTACCTCTAGATCATTTATGAAGAGGTTGAAAAGCAGGGGTCCCAGTACTGAACCTTGGGGGACCCCACTCTTTACTTCCCTCCACTTGGAGAAGTGTCCGTTTAGTGCTACCCTCTGTTTCCTGTCCCTTAGCCAGTTGCTGATCCAGGACAAGACCTGTCCCTTTATTCCATGACTGGCAAGTTTATTCAAGAGCCTTTGGTGTGGGACCTTGTCAAAAGACTTCTGAAAGTCCAGATAAACAATGTCAACTGGATCCCCCTTATCCACATGCTTGTTGACATTCTCAAAAAATTCCAACAGATTATTGAGACATGATTTGCCCTTGTAAAAGCCATGTTGGCTCTCCTTTAGCAGCGCCTTCTCTTCTACGTGCCTATTAATTCTATCTTTTAGGATGGTTTCCATCACTTTACCTGGGACACATGTCAAACTGACAGGTCGGTAATTTCCTGGATCACCCCTGGATCCTTTTTTCAAAATTGGTGTTACATTTGCTACCTTCCAGTCATCAGGCACAAAGCCTGATTTGAGGGAAAGATTATATATTTTGGCTAGGAGATCAGCAATTTCATCTTTAAGTTCCCTAAGAACTCGTGGATGGATGCCATCTGGTCCTGGTGATTTGTTAGTGTTTAGTTTAACAAGACATGCAAGGCCCTCCTCCCTGGTTATTTCTATCTGGCTTAATTCTTCGGTTTCCCTCCCTACGAAGATAGGCTCTGTTTTGGGCATGTGGTCTCTGTCTTCTTCAGTGAATACTGAATCAAAGAATTCATTGAGTCTCTCTGCAATCTCTGTTTCCTCTTTAATAACCCCTTGCCTTCCATTGTCATCTAATGGTCCAATGGCCTTCCTAGTTGGGTTCTTACTTCTAATGTACCGTATTTTCCGGCATATAAGACGACTGGGCATATAAGACGACTGGGCATATAAGACGACCCCCAACTTTTCCAGTTAAAATATAGAGTTTGAATATACTTGCCGTATAAGACTACCTCTCTTCCAATGCACACCAAATAAAAATTAACCCACACTCAACCCGAAGACACGCAGCCCTCCGAGTCGAATGGGCAGGTTCTGGTGGAGAGCCAATCCACGCTCACGTTCTCCTCCTCGAGGTACAGGAAGATGTGTGCAGCTTGCTTCCCCTTGTTTCATACTACCCACACAGAGCAGGGACTCGGCCGCGGCACCCCCCACCATATGCGCCGGACATATGAAGCAAGGGGAAACAAGCTGCAGTTAATTACCTGTCCTATAAGACGACCCCCAACTTTGGCACAGATTTTTTGGGGTTAAAAAGTAGTTTTATATGCCAGAAAATACAGTACTTAAAGAAGTCTTTGTTATTTCTCTGAGTATTTTTAGCTATACGCTCCTCAAAGTCTTGCTTTTCTTTCCTGATTGTTGCCTTGCATTTGTTCTGCCAGAATTTATGTTTCTGCCTGCTGTCCTCATTCGGACAAGCCTTCCATCTTCTAAATGAGCTTTTCTTGCTTTTGATCACTTCCCGAACAGCTCCTGTAAGCCACATCGGAGTCCTCTTGGACCTGGCAGTGCCCTTTTTCCTTTTGGGTATGCATTCCAATTGGGCCTCTGTTATTGTTTTTGTAAACAGCTTCCATGCCTCTTGGAGTGTTTGGACAATCTCAATTTTCCCTTTCAGCTTCTTTTTTACTAGTTTCCTCATCTTTGGGAAATTTCCTTTTTGAAAATTTAAGGTCTCTGTGTTAGATTTTATCAGTGACTTGCGGTCTATGATCAAGTTAAACATAATTGAGTTGTGGTCACTGTTCCCTATTGGATCAGTCACATTAACATCTTGCACCAGATCCTGAGTATTACTCAGGATCAAGTCAAGGATTCTTGTACCTCTAGTTGGGTCTTCAACCATCTGTCCCAGGGAACAATCATTTAGCATATCTAGGAACTTTATCTCTTTATCATGTGCTGAACAACAGTTCACCCAGTCTATGTGAGGGTAATTGAAGTCCCCCATTATAACCAGGCTTCCCTTCTTGGATGCCTCCTTTACAACATTCTCCAACTGCCAGTCTCCCTCAAAAGTTTGGGTCGGAGGCCGATAGTATATGCCTACTATTAGACCATCCTTGTGGCCTGGTACTCTTACCCACAGAGCTTCTAATGGTGACTCCAAATCACCTAGATATTCCAATTCATACAATTTTATCACTTCTTTGACATACAAGGCTACACCCCCTCCCGTTTGCCCCTTCCTATCCTTCCTGCACAGTTTGTAGCCTGGGATAACTGTATCCCATTGGTTATCATCCGTCCACCAGGTTTCAGTGATACCAATAATATCAATATTCTTATCTATTGCTAAGTATTCCAGCTCCCCTATTTTGTTCCGGAGGCTTCTGGCATTTGTATACAAGCATTTATATATGCTTTCCTGATACAGTCTTTTGAGTCCAGTTGCATTGTTAGACTGCCTCTTGCATCCTTCTGCTAGAGTGCTGGTGACTAGCTCCTTGCTCTGCTCAGTAATTTTTGCATCCTCCTCACTACTCAAGTATACATTTTCCCAAACCGGATGCTGCCCAGCTCCTGTCGGCTTTCCCCCAGTTATCAGTTTAAAAGCTGCTCTGCAGCCTTTTTGATGTTGAGTTCCAGCAATCTGGTCCCATCATGGTTCAAATGCAACCCATCCCTCCTGAACAGATTTGGCTTGTCCCAAAATGTTCTCCAGTTCCTGACAAATCTGAAGCCCTCCTCTCAACACCACCGCCTCATCCACGCATTGAAGCTTCTGAGCTCTGCCTGCCTGGTAGGTCCTACGTGAGGGACAGGCAGCACTTCTGAAAATGCTACCTTGGAAGTCCGGGACTTCAATCTTCTTCCTAACAAACTGAATTTGGCTTCCAGGACAACGTGTACCATGACAACTGGCTCGTTCCCAGTTCTCTCTAACAATCTATCTAGATTTCTTGTTGTTGTGTTCTGATGGTTTTACCTTCCACATGGATTACAATGTATCTGAGCCAATGTAACCTTGCCTATAGCAACAATGTAACCTTCAGCTGTATCATATAAACCCTGTAATAGGACGCGAGCTAATGACCCCAGCTGGCAGCAGCGAGCGTCCAAGCTCTCTTGGTCCGAACTCATCAAAGGCAACAGCGCGGGAAGTTTTCCCGCCACCACCTACACCTGGACAAGAAGGGCGTGACCCGCAATGACGTCACGCAGACAGTAGCCAATGGGCTACCATGGCACCACGTTCAAATGTATTACTACTGTATATAAAGAGCTATCGATCCGCCATTACCTCATGTTCCCTCTGTCCACGATGCAATAAACCTGAGTTAACCCAGCCCGAGGCTGTGTCCTGTGTCTTGGTTTGCATACACCAAATTGGCGACGAGGATGGGATTATGGATCCCCACGGAACAGCCAGGGCACAGAGCGGGTTCAACATCACCAAACCGCAAGACTGGGAGCTGCTTGAGATGGACTTCCAGGCGGCACTGGTGGAACTCAAAGTCAAAGGAGACGACGAGGAGAGGAAGAGGGCCATCCTCACCAGAATGCTCGGGATGGAAACCAAGCGGACGCTGGTGGGCATCATCGCTCCGAAGAAGGTGAGCGAATTTAAGGCGGACGACATCATGAAGCTGCTGCGAGAGCGCTTCCGTCCCTCGAGGGCAATGTTTCCCGCTCGGAGCGCGTTTTGGAGGCGAGTCCAAGCGCCGGACGAGTCGGTTGAGGCATTCGTGGCCGCCATGAGGGTAGCCGCCGCCCCCTGTAAATGGGGCGACATCCTAGAGATGGCCCTCAGGGACGGAGTGCTGTGTGGCCTGAAAGACAAGGAGGTGCAGCGCAGCTTGATGAACAAGGAGCCGCCACCCACGCTGGCAGAGGTCGTAGAGGCCGCGGAAGCCGCAGAGTCCACGAATGCTGGAGTGGACGAGATGCACCAGTGGCGTGAGTGGCGTCCTAGAGCCGGCAAGGCGGAAAATTCGGTGCACGGGAAGTCCGGACAGTCGGTGCACGCAACTCGACGGGCCTCAAAGTCGTCTACGGAAGGCAGCGACGGCGAGGAGGTCCAGAAGGTCTGAAAGGGTGGTCGACGCTGCGAGGGTTGCGGAGCGGCCCATGAGCGCGCGAGATGCCCGTTCAGGAAGGCCGAGTGTTACACCTGCGGCCGTCGGGGGCACATCGCCAAGGCATGCAGAAAACGGAAGGAGGGCCGGAGGCAGTCACAAGACCGTTCGGCCAGGCCGGACCGTCCAGCGAGGCCCAAAGATGGCGCCCAGACCACGAGGAAGCAGGATGGCGTGGGCCGCGTCTCGGACGACAGCGAGGACGACGCCCCAGTGTTCAGCGTGTCCGCGGGACAGTCCCATTACTTCGTTGAGGTATTGGTACAAGGGGCCCCTATTAGGATGGAAATTGACTCGGGGTCCTCCTATTCTATAATTCCCCAGAAAGAGTTCTTGAAAATCGACCCCCACGTGCGGCCCAAACTTAAAACGTTGAGGTCCACGCTACGAGACGTACAGGGAAACAGCATTCCGGTGTTGGGGGTCGGGAAATTTCGGGTCAATTTTAAGAGACATTCTGCGGAACTGCCCCTAGTTGTCCTTAAGGGGGGAAGTTGTAGCCTCCTAGGGACACAGTGGTTTCAGCCCTTAGGTTTGTTCATAGGGGGAGTGCATACAGTGGGGGTGGACCCAATACAAGCGGTTTGCGATGCGCATCCCGCCGTTTTTAAGAAAGGACTCGGAAAGTTCAAGGGACCCCCTGTAGCCTTCGACCTAGACCCGGAGGTCCGCCCGATAAGACTCAAACCGCGCAGGGTGCCGTTCGCACTCAAGGACAAGATAGAGGCGGAACTGGACAAACTGGTGGGCCAGGGGATTCTTATTCCTGTTGATTCCGCGGAGTGGGAAACTCCAATTGTAACGGCTCTAAAGGCTAACGGGGAGGTGCGCATTTGCGCGGATTATAAGTGTACAATTAACAAGGCGATCCGCCCTAATGCATACCCGGTGCCGGTGATCAGCCACCTTTTGGCCAGGCTGAATGGGGGAAAGTGTTTCGCTAAACTCGATTTGGCACAAGCCTATCAGCAACTTCCTGTGACCCCCGCCACGGCCGCGGCACAAACGATAGTTACACATAAAGGGGCGTTCCAGGTGTCGCGTTTGCAGTTCGGCGTGAACTCGGCACCCGGCCTTTTTCAGTCGCTTGTGGAACGCCTCCTGAAGGGACTGGAGGGGGTGTTGCCTTATTTTGATGACGTGTTGATAACAGGGGGGAGTGAGGCTGAACTGGCAAAGAGATTGGACAAAGTACTAACCGTGTTCGAGAAAGCGGGGCTGAGACTGAGGAAGGACAAATGTGTTTTTTTCGAAACTGAGGTCGAGTTTTTAGGGTTCCGGATCACACCCGAGGGGATTAAGCCGTCTAAATCCAAAGTAGCAGCCATAAAAAAGGCCCCTCGCCCCACATCCAAAACCGAGCTACAGTCTTTCCTGGGGCTCCTCAATTTTTACCATACATTCCTCCCGCGGAAGGCGTCCGTGGCCGAACCGCTCCATCGGTTACTTAAAAAGGAGGAGACATGGATATGGGGTGACGAGCACGAGAGGGCGTTCAAAGAGTTAAAGCAACTCCTAACATCTGAGGCAATCCTGACGCACTTCGACCCCAAACGGCCAGTGGTCCTAGTCTGTGATGCATCCCCGGTGGGGGTGGGGGCGGTGCTTTGCCACGTGTTGGATGACGGAAGGGAGGCCCCGGTTGCGTTTTATTCAAGGTCCCTGTCCCAAGCGGAGCGCAATTACGCACAAACCGACAGGGAGGCGTTAGCAATAGTAGCGGGAACCAAAAAATTTCACGATTTTTTGTATGGCCGCCCATTCAAAATCGTGACCGATCACAAGCCACTGTTAGGGATTTTCACGGCAAGCAAGCCCACGCCGCAGATCCTGTCCCCGAGAATGCTGCGATGGGCTATTTTTCTCAACGCATACCAACATGAGTTGGAGTACCGGCCCGGAAAGGAGATCAGCCATGCTGATGCACTTTCGAGATCTCCTTTGCCCTTGTCGGACGACCAAAAGGCGAGAGTAGAAAGAGACCGCCAGGTGTTGCTAATTGAGGTCTTAGACGCACCCCCAATAGTACCAGCCGACATTGCTAGGGCGACAGGCAAGGACAGAACGCTGGAGAAAGTTAGTTCATGGGTACAGAAGGGGTGGCCGGCATCGTCCCCGAGTACAGAATTCGACCCATTTTTTCGGAAAAAGCTAGAGTTGTCCCTAGAGAGGGGGTGCCTTTTGTGGGGCCAACGGGTGGTGGTCCCTACGCCCCTGCGGCCGAGGGTGCTCGAACTGCTGCACGTCAGCCACCCGGGCATAGTTCGTTCAAAGGCGCTGGCCCGGAGTTACTTCTGGTGGCCACAGCTGGACGCGGACATTGAGCACATGGTCGGCACTTGTGAGGCATGCCAGGGATCCCGACCAGAGGCGGCCTGTCTTCCGCATAGGGAATGGGACACAGCAAGGGGGCCATGGTCCAGAGTGCACGTAGATTTCGCTGGCCCATTCCGAGGAACCATGTTTCTCCTGGTGGTGGATGCGTTCTCCAAGTGGCTGGAGGTTATCCCAGTAAAGAGCACGTCCTCCGCCACGACAATTAGCCAGCTAAGGAGAGTCTTTTCCACGTTCGGTTTACCCGACACTTTAGTCAGCGATAACGCTAGTTGTTTCACCTCCGCTGAGTTCGGGGCATTCATGGAGGCAAACGCCATTCGGCATGTCACATCCGCACCGTTTCACCCGGCCACGAATGGCCAAGTGGAACGGCTGGTGCGTACAACAAAGGAGGCGCTGCGGCGCATGGGCCCGGGGGACCTGAATCACCAAGTATGCCAGTTCCTCTTAGCGTATAGGGTAACCCCCTTAGCGTCAGGCTACTCGCCGGCAGAGCTCTTGATGCGGCGAAAACTGACCACGATCCTGTCCAGGCTAGACCCGACGAGAGTCGAGGATAAAGGGAAAAACATAGGGTTGGCAGTCTCGAAAGGTTTCGCCGCCGGTGACCCTGTTCACTGCAGGAACTATTCCAGCGCAGGGCCAGCCTGGGTACCAGGGACGGTTGTAGAACAGACGGGGCCAGTGTCGTACCGGGTCGAGACTAACACCGGCCTCCTCTGGAGGAGGCACGCAGACCAACTGAGGCACCGAGTGAGTGGGCCAGTCAGTGGGGCTCAGCAACAGGATTCAGCGTTAGGGTTCTCCCCCACCCGCTTAACCCAAGGGGGAGACAGCAGCGGACAACAGTCCCAAGCAAGGGGGGAAGGCAGAAGCAGCGGCCCCGACTCATACCCTTTTGATACACCAGTCCTATCAGAGGCCGGGGAAGGGGGAGAGGAGTTCGCGACCGCTGCCCCCGATTGTAATTTTGATTTTGATTTTGCGAGCCGGGGGGGTTTTCAGGAGTGTTCCCCCACCCATCCAAGCGAGAAGAGGGGTTTTTCGTTAGCCCCCAGTGCCCCCGGTTCCTCCCTAAGAAAGAGCACACCTCCCAACAACGCCGCGGAGCCGCGGCAAGTCACTAACGAGTCTCCCTCTCCAATTACAGGACAGGAAACCAGGGGACAAAGAGAAGGTAGCAAACCCGGGGAGAGGCAGCCCGCATCGAGACCCCAGCGTGTTCGAAATAAGCCATCTTGGCTGAGAGACTTTGTCTCCTAGGGGGGGGGAGTGTGTTTAAGTGTGGGCTCGAGACTTTGTCTCGTCCTAGGGGGGAGGGGTGTTGTGTTCTGATGGTTTTACCTTCCACATGGATTACAATGTATCTGAGCCAATGTAACCTTGCCTATAGCAACAATGTAACCTTCAGCTGTATCATATAAACCCTGTAATAGGACGCGAGCTAATGACCACCAGCTGGCAGCAGCGAGCGTCCAAGCTCTCTTGGTCCGAACTCATCAAAGGCAACAGCGCGGGAAGTTTTCCCGCCACCACCTACACCTGGACAAGAAGGGCGTGACCCGCAATGACGTCACGCAGACAGTAGCCAATGGGCTACCATGGCACCACGTTCAAATGTATTACTACTGTATATAAAGAGCTATCGATCCGCCATTACCTCATGTTCCCTCTGTCCACGATGCAATAAGCCTGAGTTAACCCAGCCCGAGGCTGTGTCCTGTGTCTTGGTTTGCATACACCAAACTTGTGATGTCTGCAACTTTTGCACCTGGCAGGCAAGTCACCATACAGTTATCATGTGCATCACAAATCCATTTCTCTGTATTTCTAATTATTGAATCGCCTAGTACAAGGAGCCTCTCTCCTGGAATCTCTTCATCTACATGCATATGGCCCAATAGGAACTGGAGCTGATAAGGATGGGGCGGTCACCCCCAGCAAACCCTGCGAATAGGTAGGGCCCCAGTGGCAAGAGGGGGCTGGGCAGTATGCTGCAATACCAAAGTAGCCTGGTGAGGCCAGGGCCACTGTACCCCCATGGTAATATGTGGTAGTGTGAATAGTGTGCTAACTTGACCACCATACTCACTTGTAGCACCCTCCTGGGCCGCCCCCACCAGGGGTTCCGGCCTCTGGTGGGCGTCGGAGCTCGCGACGGAAGTCGAGCTCTGAGCCGTCGGAGGTCCAGGCCAGGTCGCACCGGGCATCGGTGGGATGCCCCGCCGGGGCGGCTGCACAGGGAGCTGCGGAGCACCACCAGGCATGGGCCTGATGGCCTCAAGCAGCTCTACCCAGCTGAGGGCCCACTGTGGATTCTCAAGAGCCAAAGGGGCAGTGGCCGGTCACAGCCCAACCCCAGGGTCTTGAGGTGGTGGAGCAATCCCCATCGAGGCTTTGAGGGCCGCTATGTGGGCCAGAAGCAAATCGACCATGTCCAACCCACCGCAATATTGTGGGCTGGATGGGCCAGGCGGCTCACCGGGCAGTCCCTGTCCAGCGGTGGGCAGAGGGCCTTGGCCAGGTCCGAGGCCAACCGTGGGTGGTGGGGCGAGGCCAAGTGCCAGCCCCCTACCGCAGTAAGGCCAGGCCAGATAATCTGGCCCATGGGGTGCAGGGACCATGGTGGGGCGCAGTCCCGCGCCAGTCCATGTTGGGCAATCCTGCCCCATACTGGGCCCCAGCGATGTTCCTGTGTCCAAGCTGGGAGCCCCGAATTCCATGGGGGCTGAAGCCCCCAGGGGCAGGCCCGTGCAGCCCCCGCATGAGTCCTCCGACTGGGCGGGGGGGCAGGAGCCTGTTCACCCTCATTGGTGGCAGTGGGGGAAAAACCCCAGCGCCAATCACTCTTGGCGCTCCCACACGAGCCCTCCGGCTCGGGGGGACGCCATGAGGGACAGGGTGGGGGGTCAGGCAAGCCCGTCCCCATGCGCGTGGCTGCGCGGCCACCACACCCACACCCTTCTTCTTGGGGGCCATAGCCACCCACCCAAAGGTGGTGTCCCTAAGATGGACACAAAGAACAGACCGACGGAGCGAATTCCCCCACTCCAACGGTCTAAATTAAAGCAAAGGCGAGGCAAAAAGTCAAAAAAGGAGCAGCAAAGAAGCAAAAGGAGCGGCGGAGCAAACTTCTCCACTCTGTCGCTCTCACAAAATGGTGGTGAGCCGCCTCGTGACCACCCCTTTTATTTAGGGGTGGCCACGCCCCCTAACTACCCGGATGTCTGTGTCCGGGGGTGGGGGAGCCCGCAAAGAGCACGGCGGACATATTGGCACCGCGCTTGCCATTGTTGTGTTGTGTTCTTGAGGTGGTTTGCAAACAGCTAAGGATCCAGTCCCTGGAAGCCAGAATAAGCAGGAGAAAAGGGGGTGGGGGTGGGATAGGCTCTTCTGAATTGACATTCCTTCCATTGTCCTACCCAGAAACATGAGATAAGCTACTAAACCAGTGATGGTGAACCTTGGCACTCCAGCTGTTCATGAACTTCAATTCCCAGAAGCCCCGATCAGCATGAGTGCTGACTTGGGATTCTGGTAATTGAAGTCCAAGAACAGCTGGAGTGCCACGGTTCACCATCACTGTCAAGCCTAAAAGAGATTTCCACCTATCCTGAGCCTGTCATTTTGTTGTCTTTGTTGACAAGATGGCAAGGAACTGACAAATTCCTGTTGAGATACCCCTAAAAATAATTCTGAATCTGAAAGTAATTTTTGGAAGTATCTTGAAAATGCTACTTGTTATACCCTTGGTATTGCTTTTGAAATGTAGATATTTCCTTGCTATTTAAAAACAATTAGTTATGGGCAACTGCATTACTTGTTATCTATTACTCAGTGGTGGGCACCAAAAAAAATTACTACCATACTGTGGCCGTGGTATGGTGGGTGTGGCCAAGGGGAAAGCCCTGCATTGCACCCCAATTAGGATTACTTTATTTCAAAACTTGGATGGGCAGGGCCAGTCGGAATTTCTGCTACCGGTTCTGGTGAACTGGTGCGAACCTGCTGATGCCCACCACTGCTATGACTACTACAGTATGCTCTGAAGTAGTTAAATTATCTGACAAAGAAAAATGTCACACAATTCCATTCTGTTATATGTATGGTATATTGCTGTTTATAACTAACCATTCCCACATCTTGCTCTCTATACAATGGGTTCACCTGGGGGTTTCAAGTAACAAGCCAAAAATATTATCTGACACTCAGCCTAGAATTGCAATCATTGTGACTTGGGGAATATTTATGCCATCTATTGGAATAGTATTTTTTAATATCCGCATATCCAAGTAATTCAGCCCAATGGATGACCTGACTTTTTAGATTGAAGTTACACAACATGTTTATGAATTCTGTACTTTATAGCTTCATCTTACAATACAAGGTGTAGTCTGGCTGGACATCCCACTACAGTAATGGAGTAGACCGTACAGCCAGCAACTCATAACCTGACCCCCTAAAGGGGTCAACAGCTATGGGCAGATGACCCCTTTTAGGTGGGGTGATAATCCCCTCCATGGAGGAAATGCCACTGGAAACCATCATATTGGGACCAACGGCAAAATGAGTAGAGGAGGAACTCTGATTCCCAATGGTCATGGAGGCAGAAAAGGCCATGCCAGATGGACTGGCTGTGAAGGAGCATCTTGACAATATCCTGGATGTCTCATTTCATATGTGCCGCAGGAGATGGCTCTGTGATCATAGTGTTTGGGTCACTTCATGGCAAGCTGGGATCCACCTTAAACAAATTCACATCAATGGCATTTTTCCTGCTTGGGGGGGCGGGGGGGGGAATGCATTCTCGGATAAAAGTTGCAGCTGCCGACAACAATACAAGGATAGTATACAAAACCTGTAAAATATTAACATATAAAATCTATTGCAGTCAAAAGGAAGACATAAATAAAGTAGACAATGCATAGGGTGACCAAATGAAAAAGAAGACTAACTTTAATAATTGGATACCTTTAATATTTGGATGGCTGAGGAAATTTTGGTTAGTGTAGTTTGTGTTAAAAGCTGCCCTAGCTGAAATTCTATTTTCTAAGTAACTTCTTCTTCTTTTGCCATGTCTGATTTCAAATATGGGAGATCATCATGGCAATCAGCCATGAAGATTGTCCTGCGAATATAATGCCATGGCCTTTCATCTGCCTTCTGTGTTGCAGCATGACACCCATACCACTGATCCAGGTCCTCAAGTCACTTTTGATCCTGAGCCCTTTTGACATGCAAAGTCCTCCTCAGCCCCAGGCCAATATTGATGAAGCTGCTGCCCTCCATTAAGATAGATTCAAGTAGGATTTAATCCACTTGGGGACCATCACCCTTCACTGTGGACTTCGCCAAGGCCGCTAGTCCTCAGGGTTGTCAGGTTAGTTAACTGCCGCCTGACACTTGGTGTTGAGTCCCTGGCAGAATGGTCTATTCTATTACCATAGCAGGATAACCTAGCCAGACTACGAAGTAACTACTAAGCTTTAGAAATTCTTTTGATCACCCTCAACAAATCCCTCGACACTCGACGAGGTAAAAGAGGAAGTAAAGAAGAAGAAGACCCCAGCAATGCACAGAACCAATGTAATCCATGTGTTTGAAATGCTTTGACAAATATATGTTTTGACTTGGTTGTTCTAAGAATATAATATTCATACCAGTCACACCTGTGTGTGAAGGGAATTTCACAATAAGGGCACCATCCAAGAGACGCCTGTCTCTCTCTGTAGTTGGCATGTAATGCAATAGCACTTGAAGAACAGCCAAGTCTGATAATCAGAAAAGGATAGAAAGTCTGGCATAGGGAAGGGCATTCCTCTAGATGTTTTATCACAACCTGTTTAAGACTTCAGAAATAAGCACCAAAAGCTTAAATTATGCTATGAAAAAAATGGGTCTATTATTTATTATTTATAAAAATGTAAAAATATCCAACCACCATACTTCTGTATATCTTTACCTATAAAGAGGGATGTTAACCGTTGGAATGTAACAAAGGCTCCCGCACCCAGTCCAACCATCCTGAACCGAGCCGCCTGCACTTACCTTAACCCTGTCCGGCCATCACCGCAAGGTTCCGAAAGTCGCCAGTGGGGCAACCGCCCCACGAACACGAACAAAAAACCAAAACTACGACTCCCAGAGTCCTCTGTGCTGCACAACCCCTCAGCCAATCAGGCTGAGGGACGCGAGCGCAGAGGAGGCCGGGAAAGCGCAGAGTGCCGACTTTTAAAAAAATGTGGGTGGTGTGGGAGGGTTAGGGTAGTTTTATGATGAATGCTGTTTTTATGTGTTTTTAATCCTGTTTTTAGCTGGGGTTTAGGAAATGTTTTATTGGTGTTTGTTTTAAGTGCTTTTGTACTGTATTTTTCTTCTTGATGTTGCTGCCCTGGGTGGTGCTTGCACCAGGAGGGCAGGGTATAAATTAACGAATAAATAAATAAATAAAATTAAAGGTACAGAAACCCTGTTTTATTTTTTCATTTGGCCATCTTAATAGTAGGGAAAAGATATTAAAGTAGGAGTCATCTCTAGAGGAAATGTGACTCTGAATAAAGGTCCAGCCAAAAACAATCTCTGCCTGGAACTCAAAGCCAGAAATTGGAAATAAGATTTCGAGGCCTAAGGACAGATGCAATTTTTCCTTACCAACACTGGTTGAGCAAATCTTATTTTACAGTATTTCATTACCAAAAATGCAGACCTATGCAAGGTCAGGAGTTGGACTCATTCTAGCTAAGTGTTCATAGGATTGCATGGGAGTGTTCTTCAATACATACTTGCCCAGAAGAAAGCCAACTCTATAGTACGCCTTCTGTGTAGACTTGCATAAGACTGTGTGCTTCCTATTTTAAAATATTGAATGTCCTGGACCTTTTAAAGCATTTCAAACTCCTCTGTAACTGCTGCACTAATACAGAAAGATATTGCTGTTCCCTGCCAGAGTAGGAAAGGAATTTGAAGAAGGCTTTCTGGCCTGTATTCATGTTGAAAGTATGCCGCAGTATCTCAATTCCCATCATGATTAATAAACCACATTTAGCATGTGTCTCTCATACTTGAATTTCTCCAAAGGAACAAATGCAATATTTTTATGCACTCTACACATAACTTGTGCTTGGAATTCTATGCAAAGGGCAACCAATTACAGCATGTCTCAGACTGAGACATCACAAAGGATGGCTGAAAAAATGGGGAGGGAAAGTAAGGAGGAAGAAGCTTGCTTATTCTAAGAAATATGCAGCCATCTCACTTTTATGAGTTCACCTTTCCTAGCATCATCTTGGAGGATATATTTCCCAGAAAGCCACTTAGAGGCTGCATGGGTCATGCACAACACAAACTTTGATTAAATTGACAGGTTTTATAGGTCTACAGGTATGTGTTTTGACATTAAGAGAAACTGTAACATTTCATTTGTAAATTCAGAATTATGTCCATGGCCTTCACCCACCCACCCACCCTTCGAAATGTTATTTGCTGGGAATTAAATGGAATCAAGCATGTGTGAGCCTTAAATTTAGATCATCAACTATCACAACAGCTGAGCTGTTCCACTGGGAGGCAGGTGCTGTTGATCTTGTACACGTCCCTTCTCAAAGTTATGTTCATGGCCCAGCAATACTGTACATTCCAGCCTTGTGATGACACAGCTGTACTCCCAAGCAGCACATTTTGGCATTCTGCAGTGCGGATGTCATTTATCTTCTTACATTCCAGAAGTTTGAAAGGAGAGAGGAGAGGACTGGCAATATCATCTATAGATGATTTGAGGTTGACATTCCTCTATTGGGCAAAAGTTTCTTAGACATAATTTTTGAAAACTTCTCCTTTCACAACTACAAGGTACATTATTTTATTTTAGTAAAAAAAACATACACATGCGAATAAAATACTGCATCGATGAATTGCATTCAGATTCTATCTTATGGCTACATGGACTGTGGAAATCTCATGAACAAATAGTCTAGCTGGCAAGTATAGGCGGGACTATGGATTGGCAAAATTCCTGGCAGTTCACCATTCATGAGTTCAACAGGTAAAAGTTTATCATTCCTTTCATCCTCAGTGCATTCTGGGAAATAATAACGTGGCATCCAGGCCCTCACCTGTGAGGCTTCCACCCAATTATTGCCACAAGAGGTCTCTGTCCAGGGGAGGTGGACTATTTATCCCATGACTACACTTCAAGACAACACAACCCTTTTATAAGCAACATCCCAGATTACAGATTCTTCTGAAGAAGGGCTGACCATCACTGCCATTGAGGGTAACCTGAGCATTGCTTAGGTCATGTGACACGTTTTGACCTGACCCTTGCCCTGGGGCTCTCCCCGTTCCTTCCAACCTTCCAAGACCAGCAAGCTCTGTGGACTTCCACAAGACTCCTAGTACAGGAGGCCTAAATGTCGTCCTGCAAACCCCACAGCAACCTGGGGCTTACCTGCATTAACAGAACCCAGCAAGTATTGTGGAGAGTACATACCTGTCAAGTTTTGGATTTGAAAATAAGGGAAATTTTAGCCACACCCATCTGTGGGTGTGGCTAAATCTGTGGGTGTGGCCAAATATAGCCATGTGACTTGCTGGGCTCTAGTCATGCCTGCCACATGGCCATGAAAATGTCTGCAATCACAGACAGAACTGGCTCTTTGGCTGTAAATGGAGATGAGCACTGCACCCTAGGGTTGGATAGGACTGGCAGATTTTACTTTCTTAGGATCAAAGATCTCTGCAGATGGTGATCGCAGCCATGAAATAAAAAGGCGACTGATGCTTGGGAAACAAGCTATGAGAAACCTGGGGAACATAGTTAAAAGCAGAGGCATCACCTTGCAAACAAAAAATTACATAATCAAAGCAATGGTATTCCCGGTGGTAATGTATGGGTGTGAGAGCTGGACCATTAGAATGCAAGCGCGGCGCCAAAATGGCCGCCGCGCTCTTTGCGGGGGGCCCCCCACCGGACGAAGACATCCGGGTAGTTAGGGGCGTGGCCAGCTTCCTTATAAAAGGGGTGGCCACGAGGTAGCCGAGCTGCCATTTTGCGAAGCGACGGAGCGGAGAAGTTTTTCCCTCTTACCTCCGTCGCTCTTGCCTTGACTGGGAAGCCTTTTGGCTGCTGATTTTCTTCTTTCGGCTTCCCATAGGTTGGATTGAGATGCCTTCAAAGAAGAAGGCGGCCGCGAGCGCGGCTCGCGCGGTTCGGAGGCGCAATCTGGGTCGGAGGACCACGGCTGCGCCTCCCCAGCTGCCGCCTTTGCCTGCACCCACCGGGATCGGTGGGATGGGGTCTATTCCCCCTTGGCCGGAGACGGGGGACCCAGGCGTGGGTCCAGCAAGGGCTGCGGCCCGCGGCCCGCAAGCGGTGGACACCGCTCCTGGTGCTTCCCATTCTACTGGGCCTTCCTCTATAGGGGCGCAGCTCACCCCGGGGCCTTCCAGCCTTGGGGGGTGGTGTGGTCCCCTTCCCTGGCAGATGCCTACATCGGCCCTACCGGGCCTGGGTGTGGGGTCATGGCCCTATTCGGGCCCCGGGGTACAAGGACCTGTACCCACGCCTGTAGCAGGCGGGCCGGCTGGCCCTGGGCCCCTCGTCAGTGTGGAGGCCTTACTGGCCCGCGTTGCAGCCCTGGAGGCTTCCCTGGCTCGGGCCAGCCACGCTGGGGCTCCCTTTGGGGTTCAATTTGACGCGTCGTCTGCTGGGCAGCGGCAGGCGACGGGATGGGTCGAGCTGCTTGAGGCGCATGGCTCGACTTTGGCCACTGCCTCGCAGCTCCCCAACCAGCAGGCCAGTGCGGGTCAGGCCCCAGCGACAAGCTCTACGGCGGTCGTGAGCTCCGATGCCCCCAGTGGGCCGGAACCCCCGGTGGGGGCGGCCCGCGGGGGTGCGGCATGTGAGTATGCGGTCCAAACTAGTGCACCTACACATGTGGCCACGTTGGGGGGGGGCTTTCCAATGGCCTTGGCCTCGCGTGGGTGGTGCGGCGGTACAGCCGCTGACGCCCCACCCAGCGACGACAACTACCACCCAGGGCCCCGGGGTGGGGGGTGTTTCCTACCCTGTGGGAAATGTTTTGGGGGTGGCTGGGCTAGTCCAAGCCCCTTTCCAGATGCCCGCAGTTTCTACGGTGCCTGTCTCGGCCATGCCGACAGCGGGGTATTCCTTACCACTGGGTGACCACTTGGCACAGGCCACCAAAGAGAAAATATGGCGGGGGGAGTATGTAGATATCTTCTCACTCCTAAACAGGGAGCCCACCAAGGAAGAGAGGGAGGGGCAGGATGAGAAGGATAAGGAGCAGGCACATCGTCGCAAGCCACCACGTACGTGGGCCAACTGGCTGCCGGCTTACCTCATCTACATGGCGGTGTACCTGAGGGCCCGGCCGGATTTGGCAATTCCGATGGTCCAGTATTTGGACAACATCTATCGGGCGATGGTTGACTTTCCGGGCCCGTCATGGTTGGCTTATGACGAGGAATTCCGTATGCGGATTCCCCTGCACCCTGAGATGAGGTGGGATGAGCCATGCCAGAGGCTTTGGCTTCTGTACATGACGCCCACGCGCCCCGCGTCAGGGGAAAGATACCATTGTGGACATGCGGTCCAGGAAGCGGCTCCAGCACAGGTTCCCCGCCAGGTGGCGGGGCAGGGGGTTCCTGCCCGCCTGCTGTGCTGGACTTTCTCGTCCTATGGTTCCTGCAATAGGAAGAATTGTAAGTACAGACATGAGTGTCCCACCGGTGCGGGCCCCCACGCAGCCTCTGCCTGTCCCAGGCCTGGAGGGACGCGGGGCAGAGGGAGGGGCGGACAGTGGGCTGGCAAGACTGCCGCAGATGGAGCTGGTTCACCGAAAGGCTCCCTCCCCAATTAATGTGGACATGTTGGAGCGTTGGCTCACATTGTTCCCGAAAGGGGAGGATGCGGATTATCTCCTTCAGGGCTTTAGGCAGGAGTTCCGTATCCCTTTCATGGGTGATAGGTCCCCTCAGGATGCCCCCAACCTTTTGTCCCTTAGGGGGAGGGAGGAGGTGGCTGCTGCCAGCATTAGTAAGGAGGTCGATGCGGGCAGGGTCGCTGGCCCTTTCCCTGCACCCCCGTTTCCCAACCTTAAGGTATCGCCCCTGGGCTTGGTTCCCAAAAAGTCTCTAGGCGAGTTTCGCCTTATCCATCACTTGTCCTACCCAGCCGGACGATCGGTCAATGATGCTATCCCTGATGACCTTTGCTCAGTCAGGTATACATCTTTTGACCACGCGCTGCGCATGGTGCGCTCATGTGGCCCGGGTGCGCTGCTGGCTAAGTGCGACATTAAGTCGGCTTTTCGCCTCTTGCCGGTGCACCCGGGCGACTTTGAATTGCTGGGTTTCAAATTTCGGGGCGAATATTACTTTGATAAGGCCATGCCTTTTGGCTGTTCCATATCATGCTCGGCTTTTGAGCGTTTCAGTACCTTCCTAGAGTGGGCTTTCGTCCGCAGGTCAGGGTCCCGGTCTGTAGCCCATTACCTGGATGACTTTTTATTCGGGGGTGAACGGGGCTGGGACACGTGTACACGTCTCCTCAACACATTTCAGACGCTAATGGAGGAACTCGGTGTCCCTTTAGCGCCCGAAAAGACCGAGGGCCCATCTACCCAGCTAGTCTTCCTGGGGGTGGAGATTGACACGATAGTGCAGGCTTCTAGGTTACCGGGGGATAAGGTGTCAAGGATTGTGGCCCTTATCTCGGACTTGCTGGCCAAGCGCAAGGCGTCACTGAGAGAACTGCAGGTGCTACATGGTCACCTTAATTTCGCTTGCAGGGTGGTCGCACCGGGCAGGGCTTTTGCCCGGCGCTTGTGCGACGCCATGGCAGGATTATCCAGGCCTCACCATAGGGTTCGGCTTACCCGGGGTATCAGGGCAGACATGCTTGTCTGGTTACAGTTCCTGAGGGAGTTCAATGGGGTCTCATTTTGGAGGCATGACCTCCTGGCTTCCCCTCAATTTCAGATTCAGTCTGATGCCTCGGGATCCCTGGGTTATGGGATGTACTTCAATGGGAAGTGGGCCTATGGTGGGTGGCCACCGGCCTGGGCAGGCACGGGTCGCCTGCGTGATCTCACATATCTGGAGTTTTTCCCTATCCTGGGTGCTTTGATGCTATGGGGCGAGGAGTGGGCCAACTCGGTCGTGCATTTCTGGTGTGACAACGTGGCTGTGGTCCACATTGTCAATGCACAGACTTCTAAATCGCCCAGGGTTATGGACCTAGTGCGCCAGTTTGTGTTGCGCAGCCTGCGCCTCAACGTCCTGTTCAGGGCCAGGCATGTCCCAGGGGTTAATAATGATATTGCTGACGCTTTGTCCCGCCTACAGATCTCCCGGTTCCGTGCCTTGGCCCCGGATGCGGAGGAATTTCCCTCGCCACTCCCGGAGGAGATATGGACCATTGGCAAGGAGAGGTGAACCGGGCGATTGGCCTGTCGCTAGCGCCACGCACGCGTAAGGCGTATCACCACGCAATTAATTCTTTCAGGGCATTCTGTACCCAATTTCAACTGCCAGGAACCTGGCCGATCCCAGTAACCCATGTTCTGTGGTTCATGGTTTACCTGCATGCTCATGGCCTTGCACCTCGCACCATAGCATCTAAGCTTTCAGCGTTGGCTTTTATGGCCAAAGTGGGAGGTCATGTGGACTGCACCTCTGACTTCCGTGTGAGACATGTTTTGGAGGGGTGGGTGCGCGAGCGCGGGTGTTGCCCGGACGACCGCCACCCGATTTCCCCAGGGGTTCTTACCCAGTTGGCCCGGGGCTGGCCTTGCCTCTGTTTTGATACATATGAGGCAGCCCTATTTCATGCAGCCACAATGGTGGCATTTTTTGGAGCGCTCCGCATCAGCGAGCTTGAGATGCTGTCTAAGGCGGATGCAAGTCGTAGGGCACTGGAACTCGAGGATGTCTGTGTTGCCAAAGACTGGGCTCAGTTGAGGATACGCTCCTCTAAGACGGATCAGCATGGCGTAGGCAGTGGTGTGCGACTGCTACGGTGTTCTTTGGCAGACATCTGTCCGGTTGGTGCCCTACAGGAGTTCCTTGCACTGCGTGGCACGCACCATGGCCCGTTTTTCTGTCACCAAGATGGGTCTCCCCTTACTAAATTTCAATTTTGGAAGGTGACGGGCAAAGCGCTGGCCAGTGTGGGCCTCCCAGGTGCCCGCTATGGCACCCATTCATTCCGTATAGGGGCGGCCTCAACCGCAGCTGCTTTTGGGTACTCCGGGGCTGACATACGCAGCATGGGAAGGTGGGGTTCGCAATGTTTTCAGTTTTATGTGCGCCCACTTCCGCCGTGAGTACCAATCCAGTCACCTTACCTTCTTTTCCTCAATTTTCTTTACAGACCCTGGGTGTCGTATTACACCGGTGACAGTATGGCTGGTGGGCCATAGCTACGTGCACAGGGCAGCGCGTTACGCTGCGGCGACAGAGTGGGGACCCCAACTGGGACTGGGTGCATACGCAAGTCTCACATGGCATGGTAAGCCCGGGATGTTATGGCGGGAGCTGCTGCCTTTCCTTTTTTCAGGCCAGAATGCTGACCCGCCTGACATTCTGATCATACACCTGGGGGGGCAATGATTTGGGCCAGGTCACCGGCTTATCGCTGAAGCATGCGATTTGCGAGGACCTCGCCTACCTGCATTACGTCTGGCCCGCCACAACCCTTGTTTGGTCGGACATGGTCCCGCGCCATTCCTACAGAGGGGGTGTTGACCTCCTGGCCCTTGACCGCGCTAGACGCATGGTGAATAGGGCAGTGGCGCGGTTCCTAGTCGACAGGGCTTGGGGGAGGGTCAGTCGTCACCCCGCTATTAGCCTACAAAATTATGACTTGTATGCAGGGGATGGGGCCCATCTGTCGCGAGGAGGTATGGACCTCCTGTTGGGTGATTGGCGAGCAGGCCTGTTGACCGAGCTGACGGTCTGGGGGGGGCGTCGAGCCTTCTTTGAAGCCCCTCCGTGTGGCGGGTAGCACTGGTAAGGTAAACATTATGACCCACAGGTATCCGGCAAGTTTGCAATTGACTGGACAACACTAGACAGGCATAAGTTGGTTAAACGTTGTCTGGTCAACGACGAACTAGGCGACGGGGTGATGGCTATAGCTAGACAGCATGCATCACCCCGTGATTTTACGGATACGCGTCAGAGGGTGGGGTCATTAGTTAGATATTGACTACGGTCAACAATTTGTTTGTTGTCAACAAACAAATTGATACAAATGGATACATTGTAGCAATTGCCGTTGGCAATTTTGGGTGGTACCTTACCAGTGTTACTTCGGCCTGCTTGCCTTAAGAATTATGATTGGTCAATTACCAATGGAAATTTATAATTCGGACTAGGGCATGAATCAATAAATGTGGCCCAATGCCGTTATCCACTTTTATCAGTGTCTGAGTCCTTTATTGGGGGGTGCGCCTGCAATGCAAGCGCGGCGCCAAAATGGCCGCCGCGCTCTTTGCGGGGGGCCCCCCACCGGACGAAGACATCCGGGTAGTTAGGGGCGTGGCCAGCTCCCTTATAAAAGGGGTGGCCACGAGGCAGCCGAGCTGCCATTTTGCGAAGCGACGGAGCGGAGAAGTTTTTCCCCTCCACCCCCTCCCTAGTTAACAGTGTGATGTTTTGGTCGCTTCGGGGCCGGGTGGGAATTTTTGGTTGGGACCCATATTGGCTTCCGGGTCCTGGTTTTTTCGCCCATCCCACACTGTTGCTATGGTTTGACATAGGGTTTTTTCCTGTTGCTGCTATTGACTTTGGTCACATGGGCGGGTAGCACTGGTAAGGTAAACATTATGACCCACAGGTATCCGGCAAGTTCGCAATTGACTGGACAACACTAGACAGGCATAAGTTGGTTAAACGTTGTCCGGTCAACGACGAACTAGGCGACGGGGTGATGGCTATAGCTAGACAGCATGCATCACCCCGTGATTTTACGGATACGCATCAGAGGGTGGGGTCATTAGTTAGATATTGACTATGGTCAACAATTTGTTTGTTGTCAACAAACAAATTGATACAAATGGACACATTGTAGCAATTGCCGTTGGCAATTTTGGGTGGTACCTTACCAGTGTTACTTCGGCCTGCTTGCCTTAAGAATTATGATTGGTCAATTACCAATGGAAATTTATAATTCGGACTAGGGCATGAATCAATAAATGTGGCCCAATGCCGTTATCCACTTTTATCAGTGTCTGAGTCCTTTATTGGGGGGTACGCCTGCAAAAGCTGAGCGCAGAAAAATAGATGCCTTTGGAATGTGGTGTTAGAAATACGTCAATCCTAGAAGAAATCAACCATGACTGCTCATTATAGGTCAAATAGTAAAAATGACGCTAAAGTACTTTGGATATTAAATGAGAAGAGAAGATTCACTTGAGAAAGCCTTGATGCTGGGAAAGGTGGAGGACATAAGAAGGCGGTGGCCAAAAATAAGATGGCTAGATGGTATTGTAGATGCAATGGGCACAAAGCTGTGTGGGCCAAAGAACCCTTTCCCCATCTTCTTGAGGGACTTTTGTTTTGTTTTCTTTCTTGTTTACTCAGTGGCTTAAGTGACTAAGGTGCTGACTGGGAGGAATAAGGTCAGCAGTTTAATTCCTGAGTACTGCAGGACGGAATGAGCTCCCGTCTTTGTCCCAGCTCCTGCCATCCTAGCAGTTCGAAAGCAAGAAATTACAAGTAGATAAATAGGGACCACTTTGCTGGGAAGGTAACTGCCAGCTCAGTCTGCTTTTGCAGACCTTTCCATGGTCAGAGAGAGGCAGAAAGGAAGGAATCAGCTATATACCTTTTACAGTACTGTATTATAAAAAAGAGATATTCAGCATTGTTATGTATGTATGCATGTTCATCATACTGTAAAGGCAAGATTGTAACCACTCCAGATACAAACGATATCAGCTGTAAAGGAACGCGAGCAGACAGCCTATAGAGGGCAGCTGCGAGCGTTCACTCTCACATGGTTCACATTGCTCAATCACGGACAGCCGCGGGAAAACCTTCCCCGCATTCAGCAGCTGAAGAAAGACCTGCATTCAGCAGCAGGAAAGGAGGCGTGCTTGGGCGAGGCCACGCCGGTAGCAGCCAATCAGCTACCGTGCTACAAGATTCAAATGTAGAGAGCTACTGTATATATTGAGATGTATCACCGCCATTACCTCATGCTTAACTGGAACCTCATGCAATAAACCTGTGTTAAACCAACCCTTCGGTTGTCCGGTCGTCTTTGGTCTCATACACTAAATTGGCGATGAAGGTGGGATAGATGGCTGCCCACGGGACCAAGACATGCGCCGGCTACGAGATCAGGAAGCCGGGAGACTTGGAGCTGTTTGAGATAGACTTCAACGCAGCGCTGGTGGAGCTCGAAGTCTCAGATGAGGCCAAAAAGAGGGCCATTTTCGTCCACATGCTCGGACACGAGACCAAGAGGACCTTGGTGGACCTGATCGCGCCGAGGAAGGTGAGCGACCTCAAAGCCACAGAGCTCCTGGCGGCGCTGCGCGCCCATCTCCGGCCAGCAATAGCGATGTTCCCCGCTCGGAGCGCGTTCTGGAGGCGAGTCCAGGCACCCGGGGAATCGGTCGATGAGTTCGCCGCGGCCCTGCGGTTGGCCGCCGGCCCATGCAAGTGGGAACTCCCCGACGTCACCCTCCGAGACTGCCTGCTCTGCGGTCTGAGGGACAGAGAGACTCAGCGCGCGCTGATGAAAAGGGAGCCGCCTCCCACGTGGCAACAAGTCCTCGACGCGGCACAGGCCGCTGAGGCCACGTCGGCCGGGGTGCACGAACTTCAGGACTGGCGCCCGAAGACCGCCAAGGCAGAGAGTTCGGTGCGCGCGGCCCGGCGGACTTCGAACTCGTCTGCAGAGAGCAGCGACGACGAGGACGTCCGGAGGGTCCAGAGAGAGGGCCGGCGCTGCGATGGCTGCGGCGCCGCCCACGCCCGCACCAAATGCCCATTCCGCAAGGCCGAGTGCCACAACTGCGGCCGGCGCGGGCACATCGCCAAGGTCTGCCGGAAACGACGCGAGGCCACCCGGAGTTTTCCAGACCGCTCGGCGAGGCAGGACCGCACCACGAGGCAGGACCGCACCACGAGGCCGAAGGACGGCACCCGGACCACGAGGACGCGGGACGGAGTAGGGCGAGTCTCCGACGACAGCGAGGACGACGCGCCGGTTTGCAGCGTTTCCACGGAGCACCCCCGTTACTTCGTTGAGGTAGTAATACAAGGGGCCCCTGTTAGAATGGAGGTGGACTCGGGTTCTTCATACTCCATTATTTCCCAGGGGGAGTTCATGAAAATCGCCCCCCGCGTGCGGCCCAAGCTCAAGGCGTTGAGGGCCACGCTGAAGGACGTGCAAGGGAACCGCATCCCAGTGTTGGGGGTTGGGAAGTTCCAGGTCCAGTTCAAAAAGTACACCGCAACGCTTCCCTTAGTCGTCCTCAAGGGGGGTAAATGCAGCCTCCTCGGGACTCAATGGTTCCAGCCCCTGGGGTTGTTCATTGGGGGGGTGCACGCCGTGGGAGCACACGCCGCCGGGACTGATCCAATACAGAGCGTGTGCGACGCGCACCCCGAGGTTTTTAAAAAGGGGCTCGGAAAATTCAAGGGCCCCCCAGTGACCTTCGACCTGGACCCTGGAGTACGTCCAATCAGACTTAAACCGCGCAGAGTGCCTTTCGCACTAAAGGACAAAATAGAGGCGGAATTGGACAAATTAGTGGGCCAGGGGATTCTTGTTCCTGTCGATTCTGCGGAGTGGGAAACTCCAATTGTAACAGCGCTCAAGGCCAACGGGGAAGTCCGAATATGCGCTGATTACAAGTGCACCATCAATAAGGCGATCCGCCCTAATGCGTATCCGGTGCCGGTAGTCAGCCACTTGTTGGCCAGGTTACACGGGGGGAGGTGTTTCGCCAAACTCGACCTGGCCCAAGCCTACCAGCAACTCCCGGTGACCCCCGCCGCAGCTGCTGCACAAACCATAGTCACCCACAAAGGGGCGTTCCAGGTTTCGCGCCTCCAATTCGGCGTGAATTCGGCGCCCGGGATTTTCCAGTCATTGGTGGAACGCCTCCTGAAGGGGTTGGAGGGGGTGTTACCCTATTTTGATGACGTATTAATTACAGGGGGGAGCCGGGCCGAATTAGCAACAAGGTTGGGAAAGGTCCTGACAATATTCGAAAAGGCGGGGTTGAGGTTGCGGAAAGACAAATGCGTCTTCTTCGCTACGGAGGTTGAGTTCCTAGGGTTCCGTGTTACTCCCGAGGGAATTAGGCCAGCCCAATCCAAGGTAGCCGCCATCAAAAAGGCCCCTCGCCCCACCTCCAAGCCCGAATTGCAGTCGTTCCTCGGACTGCTCAACTTCTACCACTCCTTCCTCCCGCGGAAGGCAGCCGTGGCAGAACCGCTACACAAATTGTTAAAAAAGGACGAGGCATGGAAGTGGGGCGACGACCAGGAAAAGGCTTTCAATGACCTGAAGCGACTCCTGACATCAGATGCTGTACCGACCCACTTCAATCCCAAACGCCCGGTGGTCCTGATATGCGATGCATCCCCGGTGGGGGTGGGGGCGGTGCTTTGCCACGTGCTGGAGAACGGTAGGGAGGCCCCGATAGCTTTCTACTCTAGATCCCTGTCCCAAGCGGAGAGGAATTATGCTCAGACAGACAGGGAGGCGCTAGCAATAATTGCGGGGACCAAGAAATTTCATGATTTCGTGTACGGCCGCCCTTTCACCATAGTGACTGACCACAAGCCTTTGCTGGGCATCTTCACCGCAGACAAGCCCACACCCCAGATCCTGTCCCCGAGAATGCTCAGATGGGCCATTTTTCTCAACGCGTATCAGCACGCGTTGGTATACCGGCCCGGGAGGGAGATAAGCCATGCCGACGCTCTGTCGAGGTCCCCCATTCCCCGGGATTGCTGCCACGTGGGCGGAGTAGAGAGGGACCACCAGGTCTTAATGATAGAGGTCCTAGACTCCCCTCCAGTAGTACCGGCCAACATCGCCAAAGCGACAGGCAAGGACAAAACGCTGGCCACAGTTTGCTCCTGGGTGCAGAAAGGGTGGCCCGTGTCGTCCCCAGCAGCGGAGTTCGACACATTTTTCAAAAAGAGATTAGAGTTGTCCCTAGAGAGGGGTTGCCTCTTGTGGGGACAGCGGGTAGTGATCCCCACGTCTCTCCGGCCGAGGGTGCTTAAACTGCTGCACGTCAGCCACCCGGGGATCGTACGCTCTAAGGCACTAGCCCGCAGTTACTTTTGGTGGCCCCAGTTAGACGCCGACATCGAACACATGGTCGGCACTTGCGAGGCGTGCCAAAGCTCAAGGCCAGAAGAGGCTCGCTCGCCACCTAGGGAGTGGGACGCTGCAAGGGGGCCCTGGTCCCGAATACACGTAGACTTTGCTGGCCCGTTCAGGGGAACGCTTTTCCTCCTCGTGGTGGACGCGTTCTCTAAGTGGTTGGAGGTCATTCCAGTCTCGAGCACCTCCTCGGCCACAACAATTAAACAGTTAAGGAGGGTCTTTTCCACGTTCGGTTTACCCGACACCCTCGTCAGCGATAACGCTAGCTGTTTCACGTCCGCCGAGTTCAGGGCATTCATGGAGCGCAACGCCATTCGGCACGTCACCTCCGCCCCCTTTCACCCGGCCACCAATGGCCAAGTAGAGCGCCTCGTGCGCACCACGAAAGACGCGCTACTGCGCATGGGTCCCGGAGACCTCGACCTGAAATTGTGCCAATTCCTGCTGAGATACAGGGTCACCCCATTAGCGTCAGGGTACTCCCCCGCGGAGCTGTTGATGCGCAGGAAGCTGGCCACGGGGATCTCCAAGCTAGACCCCACGAGAGTAGAGGACAAAGGGCGGAACATAGGGGTGGAACCCACAAAGAGTTTCAGCATAGGCGCCCCGGTGCACTGCAGGAACTACGCCAGCGCGGGGCCAGCCTGGGTGCCGGGCACCGTAGTAGATCAAACCGGCCCCGTCTCATACCGCGTAGAGACCAGTACAGGTTTCCTGTGGAGGCGACACGTAGACCAACTCCGGCGTAGGGTCCCCGGAGAGCAGGACGCGGACGAGGACAGCATCGAATCAGCGTTAGGGTACTCCCCCACCCGCTTAGCCCAAGGGGGAGGAAAAGGGGAGCATGGGTCCCCACCAAGGGGGGAGGAAAGGCAATCGATCCACAGAAATCTGTTGCGGGAGTCCCCGTCAGAGAGGAGGAGCCCCAACCGCACTCATACCCCGCGGAAGCCGCGGAAGTCTCCCCGAAATTCAGATGCCCATAGAAGTTTAGACGTTGATTTACAGTACCAGGGGGAGTTAGCGGAGTGGTCCCCCACCCGTCCTAGCGAAAAGAGGGGTTTCAGTTCAGCCCCTGGTACTTCCAGTCCCAGTAGCCCCTGTGAGTTAGAATGCAATATAGCGCCAATGTCCCGGAGACCGACACCCCCAAGACCGGAGGCATCAGCGAGTCCGCCCACCACAGTCTTAAGGTCCCCCGAGCAGGGATCAGAAGGTAGCCGTTCCACAAGGGCGACCTCATCGGTTCCGCGGTTCACATTAGGTGGGTCCCCGGGGTCCGAGAGCAATAGGCAGGGGTTTACCTCCCAACTATTCATTCCATTCCCATCCCCGAGCGCAAGGCAGGCACAGACGCCCCACAGAGCCACTAACGAATCCCCATTTCCCGTTGCAGGACAAGCACCCGCGGAGTCAGGGATCACAGGCTCTCCAGAATTAGGGCAGGCGCAAGCACGCCCCAAGCGAACGTGCGGCAAGCCACAATGGTTGCGGGACTTCGTCCCATCCTAGGGGGGAGGGATGTTATGTATGTATGCATGTTCATCATACTGTAAAGGCAAGATTGTAACCACTCCAGATACAAACGATATCAGCTGTAAAGGAACGCGAGCAGACAGCCTATAGAGGGCAGCTGCGAGCGTTCACTCTCACATGGTTCACATTGCTCAATCACGGACAGCCGCGGGAAAACCTTCCCCGCATTCAGCAGCTGAAGAAAGACCTGCATTCAGCAGCAGGAAAGGAGGCGTGCTTGGGCGAGGCCATGCCGGTAGCAGCCAATCAGCTACCGTGCTACAAGATTCAAATGTAGAGAGCTACTGTATATATTGAGATGTATCACCGCCATTACCTCATGCTTAACTGGAACCTCATGCAATAAACCTGTGTTAAACCAACCCTTCGGTTGTCCGGTCGTCTTTGGTCCCATACACTAAAAGCATAAACTCGGATATATTTTTTTCTTGACAAGAAAAGGGAGAGGCAAAAAGAGACAGAAGATGCGGAAAAGCAAGGAGGGGAAGGGGGGATGAGGAAAGACCAAGAATCATTCCGGACTCCAAAGGAAATTTATTCCTAGACTAGGGCAGAACTGGAGCTTGGCTCCAGATCGGGCTCGACTCTCTTTCAGCCTTAAAGGGGCAATGCTGTCCGAAATTGGATTTTCTCTGGGCCCTAACAGCGCAGCCTCCTTCTTTCCCTCCACCCAATAATCCCTGGTTTGCATTTAAAAAATAGTTTTCCCCCTCCCTTATGATTATCCTCGCACGGAGCGATTAATAAAGTGGTTGCCTTGCAGTGCTGATGCTGTCAACTAAGGCTCCAGCCACTTGAAATCCCAGTGAAATGGCCAGAGGTGGGGTGGGGAGAGCAACCCCCATCAGCCCTATGTGGCAAGCATGACTAGACACCAGGGCGCACGGAACGCTGTTTACCTTCCTGCCGAAGTGGTACCTTTGGTGCTGCGACTGCGCGGCTGCTGCTACAGATGCCACCTGCTGGTGCTTCAATAGAGGCACCTGATAGGATTGTGTTGTGCAGCAATGCATATTGTATAAGATACATGTCAATTTAATTGCTACCTGAGCACAGCACCCAGCTGCAAGCACTGAGTGGGTGACTAAGTAAATTTGGACTATAAAGATAGCATCTCAGGAGCCACACTTTTGTCTGCTAAACTCTGGAAGACTTGACCATCTTTGAATGGCATGACCACGTTGCCAACTCATCTGGAACCAAACTGCAAGGACACACTTGTTGGAGGATGGTGGGGGCATGTGAGAATCTGATAGGGACAAACCATAAGCCAAGTTCATGAGAGTGCAAACACTCCTGTTTGCCTTATGAGTTCCTCCCGATAGATGTCCTGCATCCCTTTACTATGTTTCAATATTTCCCTGAAAGAATGTTACTAAGCTTCTGCTATAGAGAGCCTGATCACGCAAGTTTCACAAGACTAGCATGATATCTTAGTTGTTCTAACCAATCAGGCATGTACTGTAGCTTGCATGATTCTCACACGGTATCCTAATGTTAGAAACAATGTATGCCGAATGTAATCTACTGCTGAATATTCTCTATTGTTCACTATGCAACCAATTCTGCTCCCTTTCTACTGAATGCACTATTGTTCCTGTTTTAGTGTATGGGACCAAAGACAACAGAACAGCCGAAGGGTTGGCTTAACACAGGTTTATTGCATGATGATCCGTTGGAGCATGAGGTAATGGCGGTGATACATCTCAATATATACAGTAGCCCTATACATTTGAATCTTGTAACACGGTAGCTCATTGGCTGCTACCGGCGTGGCCTCGCCCAGGCACGCCTCTTTTCCTGCTGCTGAATGCAGATCTTTCTTCTGCTGCTGAATGCGGGGAAGGTTTTCCCGCGGCTGTCCGTGATTGAGCAATGTGAACCATGTGAGACTGAACGCTCGCAGCTGCCCTCTATGGGCTGCCTGCTCGCGTTCCTTTACAGCTGAGATACCTTGTATTTGGAGTGGTTACATTCTTGCCTTTACAATACAATGAACATGCAATCATACATACATAACATCCCTCCCCCCTAGGACGGGACGAAGTCCCGCAACCATTGTGGCTTGCCGCACGTGCGCTTGGGGCGTGCTTGCGCCTGACCTAATGCTGGAGAGCCTGTGATCTCTGACTCCGCGGGTACTTGTCCTGCAACGGGAAACGGGGATTCGTTAGTGGCTCTGTGGGGGGTCCGTGCCTGCCTTGTCCCCGGGGATGGGAATGGAATGAACAGTTGGGAGGTAAACCCCTGCCTGTTGCTCTCGGACCCGGGGGACCCTCCTATTGTGAACCGCGGAACCGATGAGGTCGCCCTTGTGGTTCTGCTACCTTCTGTTCCCCGCTCGGGGGACCTTGAGACTGTGGTGGGCGGACTCGCTGTTGCCTCCTGTCTTGGGGGTGTCGGTCTCCGGGAAATCGGCGCTATGTTGCATTCTAACTCACAGGGGCTACTGGGACTGGAAGTACCAGGGGCTGAACTGAAACCCCTCTTTTCGCTAGGACGGGTGGGGGACCACTCCGCTAACTCCCCCTGGTACTGTAAATCAACGTCTAAACTTCTAGGGGCATCTGTGTTTTGGGGAAACTTCCGAGGGGTATGTGTGAGGTCGGGGCTCTTCCTTTCTGCCGCGAAGTCCCGCCACTCCGCTAACTCCCCCTGGTACTGTAAATCAACGTCTAAACTTCTAGGGGCATCTGTGTTTCGGGGAAACTTCCGAGGGGTATGTGTGAGGTCGGGGCTCTTCCTTTCTGCCGCGAAGTCCCGCAAAAGATCTCTGAGGATCGATTCCCTTTCCTCCCCCCTTGGTGGGGACCCATGTCCCCCTTTCCCTCCCCCTTGGGCTAAACGGGTGGGGGAGTACCCTAACGCTGATGCGTGGCTTTTTCCGTCTTCGTCCTGTTCTCCGGGGACCCTGCGCCTGAGTTGGTCCACGTGTCACCTCCACAGGAGGCCTGTACTGGTCTCCACGCGGTATGAGACGGGGCCGGTTTGTTCTATTACGGTGCCCGGCACCCAGGCTGGCCCCGCGTCGGCGTAGTTCCTGCAATGCACCGGGGCGCCTACGCTGAAGCTCTTTGTGGGTTCCACCCCTATGTTCCGCCCCGTGTCCTCTACTCTCGTGGGGTCTAGCTTGGAGATTACCATGGCCAGCTTCCTGCGCATTAACAGCTCCGCGGGGGAGTACCCTGACGCCAACGGGGTGACCCTGTACCTTAGCAGGAATTGGCACAATTTCAGGTCGAGGTCTCCGGGGCCCATGAGCCGCAGCGCGTCTTTTGTGGTTCGCACGAGGCGCTCTACTTGGCCGTTGGTGGCCGGGTGAAAGGGGGCGGAGGTGACGTGCCAAATGGCGTTGCGATCCATGAATGCCTCGAACTCGGCGGACGTGAAACAGCTAGCGTTATCGCTGACGAGGGTGTCGGGTAAACCGAACGTGGAAAAGACCCTCCGTAACTGTTTAATTGTAGTGGCCGAGGAGGTGCTCGAGACTGGAATGACCTCCAACCACTTGGAGAACGCGTCCACCACAAGGAGGAAAAGTGTTCCCCTGAACGGGCCAGCAAAGTCTACGTGTACCCGGGACCAGGGCCCCCTTGCTGCGTCCCACTCCCTATGTGGCAAGCGAGCCTCTTCCGGCCTGGAGCTTTGGCACGCTTCGCAAGTGCCGACCATGTGTTCGATGTCGGCGTCTAGCTGGGGCCACCAAAAGTAACTACGGGCTAGTGCCTTAGAGCGGATGATCCCCGGGTGGCTGACGTGCAGCAGTTTAAGCACCCTCGGCCGGAGCGACGTGGGGATCACTACCCGCTGTCCCCACAAAAGGCAACCCCTCTCTAGGGACAACTCTAGTTTCTTTTTGAAAAATGTGTCGAATTCCGCTGCTGGGGAAGACACGGGCCACCCTTTCTGTACCCAGGAGCAAACTGTAGCTAGCGTTTTGTCCTTGCCGGTCGCTTTGGCGATGTCGGCCGGTACTACTGGAGGGGAGTCTAGGACCTCTATCATTAAGACCTGGTGGTCCCCCTCTTCCTCGCCCACGTGGCAGCAATCCTGGGGAATGGGGGACCTCGACAGGGCATCCGCATGGCTGATTTCCTTTCCGGGCCGGTATACCAACGCGTGCTGATACGCGTTGAGAAAAATGGCCCACCTGAGCATCCTCGGGGACAGGATTTGGGGTGTGGGCTTATCTGCGGTGAAAATGCCTAGCAAGGGCTTGTGGTCAGTCACTATGGTGAAGGGGCGGCCGTACACAAAATCATGAAATTTCTTGGTCCCCGCAATTATCGCTAGTGCTTCCCTGTCTGTCTGGGCATAGTTTCTCTCCGCTTGGGACAAGGACCTAGAGTAGAACGCTATCGGGGCCTCCCTCCCGTTCTCCAGTACGTGGCATAACACCGCCCCCACCCCCACCGGGGATGCATCGCATATCAGGACCACTGGGCGTTTGGGATTGAAGTGGGTCAGTACAGCATCTGATGCCAGGAGTCGCTTCAGGTCATTGAAAGCCGTCTCCTGGTCGTCGCCCCACTTCCATGCCCCGTCCTTTTTTAACAATTTGTGTAGCGGTTCCGCCACTGCTGCCTTCCGCGGGAGGAAGGAGTGGTAAAAGTTGAGCAGTCCAAGGAACGACTGCAGCTCGGGCTTGGAGGTGGGGCGGGGGGCCTTCTTGATGGCGGCCACCTTGGATTGGGATGGCCTTATTCCCTCGGGAGTAACACGGAACCCTAGGAACTCAACCTCAGTTGCGAAGAAAACACATTTGTCTTTCCGCAACCGCAACCCCGCTTTTTCGAATATTGCCAGGACCTTTCCCAACCTTATTGCTAATTCGGCCCGGCTCCCCCCTGTAATCAATACGTCATCAAAGTAGGGTAACACCCCCTCTAACCCCTTCAGGAGGCGTTCCACGAGTGACTGGAAGATCCCGGGCGCCGAATTCACGCCGAATTGGAGGCGCGATACCTGGAACGCCCCTTTGTGGGTGACTATGGTCTGTGCAGCAGCTGCGGCGGGGGTCACCGGGAGTTGCTGGTAGGCTTGGGCCAGGTCGAGTTTAGCGAAACACCTCCCCCCGTGTAACCTGGCCAACAAGTGGCTGACTACCGGCACCGGATACGCATTAGGGCGGATCGCCTTATTGATGGTGCACTTGTAATCAGCGCATATGCGGACCTCCCCGTTGGCCTTGAGCGCTGTTACAATTGGAGTTTCCCACTCCGCAGAATCAACAGGGACAAGAATCCCCTGGCCCACCAATTTGTCCAACTCCGCCTCTATTTTGTCCTTTAGTGCGAAGGGCACTCTGCGCGGTTTAAGTCTGATTGGACGTACTCCAGGGTCCAGGTCGAAAGTCACTGGGGGGCCCTTGAATTTTCCGAGCCCCTTTTTGAAAACCTCGGGGTGCGCGTCGCACACGCTCTGTATTGGATCAGTCCCGGTGGCGTGTACTCCCACGGCGTGCACCCCCCCAATGAACAACCCCAGGGGCTGGAACCATTGAGTCCCGAGGAGGCTGCATTTACCTCCCTTGAGGATGACTAGGGGAAGCGTTGCGGTGTGCTTTTTAAACTGGACCTGGAACTTCCCAATCCCCAACACTGGGATGCGGTTCCCTTGCACGTCCTTCAGTGTGGCCCTCAACGCTTTGAGCTTAGGCCGCACGCGGGGGGCGATTTTCATGAACTCTCCCTGGGAAATGATAGAGTATGAGGAACCCGAGTCCACCTCCATCCTAACAGGGGCCCCTTGGATTACTACCTCAACGAAGTAACGGGGGTGCTCCGTGGAAACGCTGCAAACCGGGGCGTCGTCCTCGCTGTCGTCGGAGATGCGCCCTACTCCGTCCCGGGTCCTCGTGGTCCGGGTGCCATCCTTTGGCCTCGTGGTGCGGTCCTGCCTCGCCGAGCGGTCTGGGGAACTCCTCTTGGCCTCGCGCCATTTCCGGCAGACCTTGGCGATGTGCCCACGCCAGCCGCAGTTGTGGCACTCGGCCTTGCGGAATGGACATTTGGCGCGGGCGTGGGCGCCGCCGCATCCGTCGCAGTGCCGGCCCTCTCTGTGGACCCGCCGGACGTCCTCGGCGTCGCCGCTCTCCGTGGACGAGTTCGAAACTCGCCGGGCCGTGCGCACCGAGCTCTCTGCCTTGGCGGGTTTCGGGCGCCAGTCCTGAAGCTCTTGCACCCCGGCAGTTGTGGCCTCCGCGGCCTGTGCCGTGTCGAGGACTTGTTGCCATGTGGGAGGCGGCTCCTTTTTCATCAGCGCGTGCTGAGTCTTGGTATCCCTCAGACCGCAGAGCAGGCAGTCCCGGAGGGTGACTTCTGGGGTCTCCCACTTGCATGGGCCGGCGGCCGGCCGCAGGGCCGCGGCGAACTCAGCGACCGATTCCCCGGGCGCCTGGACTCGCCTCCAGAAAGCGCTCCGAGCGGGGAACATGGCTATCGCGGGCCGGAGGTGGGTGCGCAGCGCCGCCAGGAGCTCTGTGGCCTTGAAGTCGCTCACCCTCCTCGGCGCGATCAGGTCCACCAAGGTCCTCTTGGTCTCGTGTCCGAGCATGCGGACGAAGATGGCCCTCTTCTTGGCCTCATCTGAGACTTCGAGCTCCACTAGCGCTCCATTGAAGTCTATCTCAAACAGCTCCAGGTCTCCCGGCTCCAGGTCTCCCGGCTTCCTATTTGGAGTGGTTACATTCTTGCCTTTACAGTACAATGAACATGCAATCATACATACATAACACCTGTATTCTTATCTGATGTTGAATTTTGGCAATAAAAGATACTGGTTGGGGTTGTTCGTCAGAGCTCTCCCCAAGCAGCCAGCAGGTTTGTATCTCTGCTTGAGCATTTTCATGGTATCAGGATTTCCTCCCGCAACACACACTGGATCCTGATTCCAGAAACCCAACAAGCAGAAACACTGAGCCAGGAGACTCAGGTATTTCCTCATCTGAGGACTACAAGACTTTGGACTGGAGCATTGCCAAATGCCAGCTATGGAGGAGGCTGGAGTCTTCGTTTGCATCTAAGTTCACCAAGGTCTGCCAGTGAGTACATTTTCACAGCTTGTTGAAAACTGACTCCGAGATAACCAAGAGCCCAGCTCTGTATTCGTCTGGGGGATTGACCTTGAGAAACACTATTTGCAAAGACTTGTGACTGCTGTTTATTACTTTGCTTTAAAGAGAAGAATCTACTGTTTTTGTTTCTGCCTTATGAACTGATAAGTAACATGCTGAAGTAAAAAGCTTTCTTACTTGCAAAGTGCTAACTGTGTCTTACTGTCTGGGTATAAGGGGAAAAGACAGTTTGGGCACCTCTGCTGTTGCCATAAGCCAACTGCTTCACTCTGCTGAATTCGTACCCAGACCTGAATACCTAACAGCGCCACTCTAAGGCTGCAAGAAAAAGGCACAATTTTTTCCTTCAAATCAAGCACACCCCTTGGTTTGAAAACTGGGAGTTTTCAATGATTTCTTTGGAACCGGGCTGGGACAGGTTCATCCCGTGAAATTCTTAGTTTTCCGTGACATATGGCAACCTTACTGGGGAATGACGAGGTCACACCAGCAAGATAATGACAACCTTGCATGCTTACTAACACTGAATATAAGTGTTTGTCTTGAGCCACTAACCAATTTGTAGAGTTCTTTGTTTCCTACCTCTGCTCTTGAGGCAAGCCCGCACACTGCTATTCTTCTTCTTCCAATTTGCTCTTCCATTGCTCTTTAAGTAATTTAATTTAATAGATTTATATACCGCCCTATCCAAAGGACTCTGGGCAGTGTAAACTAAGACCAATATGCAGGTAAAACAATTTTAAAAACCAATAAAAAACATAACAATATTTACCCACCCACCCCCGCCATGACATCTATTATCTAAAAACAAATAAAATCTCCAAAAACCTTTAAAAATTAATTATAGGAGGGGAAAAGATAGAATTAATAAGCACATAGAAGAGAAGGCACTGCTAAAGGAGAGCCAACATGGCTTTTACAAGGGCAAATCATGCCTCACTAATCTGTTGGAATTTTTTGAGAGTGTCAACAAGCATGTGGATAAGGGGGATCCAGTTGACATTGTTTATCTGGACTTTCAGAAGTCTTTTGACAAGGTCCCACACCAAAGGCTCTTGAATAAACTTGCCAGTCATGGAATAAAGGGACAGGTCTTGTCCTGGATCAGCAACTGGCTAAGGGACAGGAAACAGAGGGTAGCACTAAATGGACACTTCTCCAAATGGAGGGAAGTAAAGAGTGGGGTCCCCCAAGGTTCAGTACTGGGACCCCTGCTTTTCAATCTCTTCATAAATGATCTAGAGGTAGGAGTAAAAAGCAAGGTAGCCAAATTTGCTGACGACACTAAATTATACAGGGTAGTGAAAACTGTGAGAGATTGTGAGGAGCTCCAGAGGGATCTCTTGGAACTGGGGGAGTGGGCAAAACAGTGGCAAATGAGCTTCAACATTAGTAAGTGCAGAGTGATGCATGTTGGGGCAAAAAAACCCAATTACAATTATAAACTGATGGGTTCTGAACTCTCTGCGACAAACCAGGAAAGGGATCTTGGTGTCCTGGTGGACAGCTCAATGAAGGTGTCAACCCAGTGTGCCTCAGCAGTGAAAAAAGCAAACTCAATGCTAGGGATCATTAGGAAGGGTATAGAAAATAAGTCAGCAAGTGTCATTTTGCCTCTTTATAAATCTATGGTGAGGCCCCACCTGGAATACTGTGTACAGTTCTGGTCGCCATACCTCCAGAAGGATATTATGGAGTTGGAAAAAGTGCAGAGGAGGGCAACCAGAATGATTAGGGGACTGGAACACCTTCCTTACCATCTGAGGCTGCAACGGTTGGGCCTTTTCACTTTTGAACGACGGCGTCTAAGAGGTGACCTGATTGAAATTTATAATATCATGCACGGTGTGGACAAAGTAGATAAGGAAAAACTGTTTTCCCTATCGCATAACACTAGAACTAGGGGACACTCTATGAAACTTTTGGGTACTAGTTCTCAAACAAATAAGAGAAAGTACTTTTTCACCCAGAGGATCACTGGTCTATGGAACTCCCTGCCAGAAGAAGTGGTGACAGCTGTCAGTCTTGACAGCTTTAAGAAAGGATTAGACAAGTTTATGGAGGACAAGGGTATCAATGGCTATAATTATGGATACTTAAGGACAACCTCCGGGTTGGAGAGATAGGCAGGATATCTCTCAATGCCATTTCCAGGGATTCCTAAACAGGTGAAGGCATCTCCTTGGGAATACCCTGAAGGAAATGGTGAGCCACTGTGTGAGACAGAATGCTGGACTGGATGGGCTGTGGCCTGTTCCAGCAAGGCTGTTCTTATGTTCTTAAGCCTCAGATGAGCCAAAAAGGGGAGCTTGTTGACAATCCTTGCCCCCAGACCCATTTTGCCAACCACGTCTTCAATTCTTTCCTAAATGGTAGCAACTGGGTCTGGAGGCGTAGTTCTACTGGGAGGAGGTTCCATAGAGTGGGGGCTATGTCCAAGAAGGCGCTTTTCCTCATGCTGGAGAGGCGATCCTCCCCAACAGATGGCACCAGAAGGGTGCCCTCTCGGTTTGCTCTTGTGGGACGGGTCGATGTCCTAAGGATGATATGGTCCCTGAGGTATCCTGGTCCTTTGTTAGTTGCTTGTCAGCATGCACCCAGAGACGCAGTCAGCATGGATCTCTGTCTCTTGAGGATGCATGAAAGTATGTTTTCCCCTACATAGAGGTGACATTTTCCTATTCTTTTTATCTTTGTACAGTAATTGTAACTGAACAACAGTACTGTAAATAAAATGCATTTTTGTTCTACTTAAGCTGCTTTTAGACTGTTTTAGGTGTTGGTTAGTGAAGAGGATGGTTTAAGGGAAACTTGTGCTACTGATCTCTCACACTTTTTCCTTGCTGATCATGTGTTTTTCTGCTTTATGCTCTGCTAACTTACAAAGAAAAGGGAATAACAAGGTTCCAAAATTATATTTTCAACAGAGGAGTGACTTGATGCCTCTGGCTGACCCTCCCTGATGGAAAAGGTTTTGGAGGCCTTCTATGCCATAATGGTCAGACTGGAATTGAGGACTGGATTTCAGTGCTTGCAAAAATCGGAAGCCCAGGGCCCAGCACCAGAGCTGATCAGTGTTGTCATTGAACTGCAATTCTTATCCCACAACCAAGATGGGGATTCTGAGAGTTAAAGTCCAAAAATTAAATTTACTAGTTGTTGTGATGTCCCAGCTTCTGTTGTTATCTCTGCTTACCCTGGCTGAGATAGACAAAGCTCAAGACGACAAGACTTTCCCATACTGAAGAAATGATCCCAGAGTATTTGGTCATGCACATCATTAAGTCACATCCAATGGGAAAGTGGAGATGTAAAGTGAATACATATTGGCCCAAATCCTATTGATTAATTTGAAGAAGGTATTGTATGTGTGGGTGTGTGGGTACTTCATTAACCATGACAACCAAACCCAAACCTGTGACTTTCCTTATGTTACAGAACTTGGCTTTGCTCATTATGTTTTATAATGCTATTGTTTGGCATCTGTGTGCCTGTTAAGAACAAATGCCTATTTTTGAGCTTTTATGCTTTTTAAGGAGAGCCTGAGAACTTGACATTTTGGGACTTCATGTCTTAAAATGTGGCTCACCGGGACAAAAGGCCTAAAGGGTATACATCTTGCAGGTAGAATGACACACAAGCATGGCACCAAAGTGACTTTATTTAAGGATCTTTTTTGTCTCTGGAATACCATGGCTGCATAAGTTCCAAGCAAATTATCTGAGAATTTTTCATATCCCTCAAAGGGACCGAGGAGGTTTGTATGTATTCGTGCTATAGATATGGCAGAAAATGAATTGACATTTGTAAATTCTTGACCTTTTATTGCAGGTAAATATTACTTAGAAGTTAATTAAAAGAATATTAAAGGGCTCTGCTTTTTCCTTGTTATTATTAGAAGGTGCTAGACAATTTTTTTAGAGATTTGAATACTATACCAAAGACTGAACAGATTTACTGAAGTTTATACTGGCAGTTATTTCTTCTTCGTCTTTTTCTTTCTTCTTCTTGAGTTCAAAATTATTTGTTCCACTTCCAGCTACCATTACCAGAGTTATTTAACCTGGAGTACAGAGTACAGAATTGCAGTTTTCAGACAATGTCACCGGGGGCATAAATGAAAAGTGGAAGATTATCTCTTGACCTGAAATATCATAATTTCGAAACCATTTTGCTTCCAATTATGACAATGTAGTTTAGAAGGTTCAGATCTGTGTATACTCTACAGAGCCCTACAGGATAAGGGTTTAGCTGAAGGTTAAAAAGCATTTTCGTATGTGTTTTCATGTCTCAGTTCTAAATTGTTCCTGTTAGAAGTGTCTCCAAAGAGGTAATAAGTACAGAAATAAATGGATGCTAGCTTCTTGCTAGTATTCTTGACATTTCATTTTCTTCTATTATTATGGAAATTTATATCTGATCTTAGAATGGTTTCTCATGCATAACTAAAGTAGATCCCCATGTTGAAACTACAATATTGAATCCTCATCCGACGAACTAACTAACTCAGAAACATTAAGGTCACATAGCCGCTCAGCACCCGCCAGGCTTGCATCTGGCATTCTGCTTATACTACTAACCTTGTAACAGTGGGGTCTTAGCGTGTGCATGCCCTATTGCAAACCAATCTATCCCTGAGTGTAACTTCTGGCATCCGTGTTGCTGACCCAAACTGTGTTGCTTTTGACGAAACCGTCTGTTCCCTGTTTCTGGCCCAACTCTCAAAAAGCAACCCTGAACCTTCCACCCTGAAACCCGACTGATTAGCAGTCACAGCTGTGGCTCCACCAGAAGGGTTTGCTTCTGGGTCGACTCCTATTCCTGCCTGCAATGAAGGGCTTGATATACTAACACCTGAGTAGCCTGTGGAAAACTTCTTTTGCCCCAGCTCTCAGGAACCTTGCACCCTCTGCACCTTTCCCTCCACCTCTGGTGAATGTGAGTGCTCAGGCAACCCCTCCTTTCCTTCCCGGGATTGCAGGCCCACACCCAGGCACTTCTTTTCTTCTGTTATGTATGTATGTATGTGTGCATGTTCATTATACTGTAAAGGCAAGAATGTAACCACTCCAAATACCAACGATCTCAGCTGTAAAGGAACGCGAGCAGACAGCCCATAGAGGGCAGCTGCGAGCGTTCAGTCTCACATGGTCCACATTGCTCAATTACAAACAGCCGCGGGAAAACCTTCCCCGCATTCAGCAGCAGAAGAAAGAGGCGTGCCTGGGCGAGGCCACACCGGTAGCAGCCAATGAGCTACCGTGCTACAAGATTCAAATGTAGAGTGCTACTGTATATATTGAGATGTATCACCGCCATTACCTCATGCTTCACCGGAACACTATGCAATAAACCTGCGTTAAACCAACCCTTCGGTTGTCCTGTTGTCTTTGGTCCCATACACTAAATTGGCGACGAAGGTGGGATATGGCTGCCCACGGGACCAAGACATGCGCCGGCTACGAGATCAGGAAGCCGGGAGACTTGGAGCTGTTTGAGATAGACTTCAACGCAGCGCTGGTGGAGCTCGAAGTCTCAGATGAGGCCAAGAAGAGGGCCATTTTCGTCCGCATGCTCGGACACGGGACCAAGAGGACCTTGGTGGACCTGATCGCGCCGAGGAAGGTGGGCGACCTCAAAGCCTCAGAGCTCCTGGCGGCGCTGCGCGCCCATCTCCGGCCAGCGATAGCGATGTTCCCCGCTCGGAGCGCGTTCTGGAGGCGAGTCCAGGCGCCCGGGGAGTCGGTCGCTGAGTTCACCGCGGCCCTGCGGCTGGCCGCCGGCCCATGCAAGTGGGAGATCCCAGAAGTCACCCTCCGGGACTGCCTGCTCTGCGGTCTGAGGGACACAGAGACTCAGCGCGCGCTGATGAAAAGGGAGCCGCCTCCCACGTGGCAACAAGTCCTCAACACGGCGCAGGCCGCGGAGGCCACGACTGCCGGGGTGCAAGAGCTCCAGGACTGGCGCCCGAAGCCCGCCAAGGCAGAGAGCTCGGTGCGCGCGGCCCGGCGGGACTCGGACTCGTCTGCGGAGAGTGGCGACGACGAGGACGTCCGGAGGGTCCAGAGAGAGGGCCGGCGCTGCGACGGCTGCGGCGCCACCCACGCCCGCGCCAAATGCCCATTCTGCAAGGCCAAGTGCCACAACTGCGGCCGGCGCGGGCACATCGCCAAGGTCTGCCGGAAGCGGCGCGAGGCCACAAGGAGTTCTCCAGACCGCTCGGCGAGGCAGGACCGCACCACGAGGCCAAAGGACGGCACGAGGCCAAAGGACGGCACCCGGACCACGAGGACGCGGGACGGCGTAGGGCGCATCTCCGACGACAGCGAGGACGACGCTCCGGTTTGCAGCGTTTCCACGGAGCACCCCCGATACTTCGTTGAGGTAGTAATACAAGGGGCCCCTGTTAGAATGGAGGTGGACTCGGGTTCGTCTTACTCTATTATTTCCCAGGGGGAGTTCATGAAAATCGCCCCCGAGTGCGGCCCAAGCTCAAAGCGTTGAGGGCCACACTGAAGGACGTGCAAGGGAACCGCATCCCAGTGTTGGGGATTGGGAAGTTCCAGTTTAAAAAGCACACCGCAACGCTTCCCCTAGTCGTCCTCAAGGGAGGAAAATGCAGCCTCCTCGGGACTCAATGGTTCCAGCCCCTGGGGTTGTTCATTGGGGGGGTGCACGCCGTGGGAGCACACGCCACCGGGACTGATCCAATACAGAGCGTGTGCAACGCGCACCCCGAGGTTTTCAAAAAGGGGCTCGGAAAATTCAAGGGGCCCCCAGTGACTTTCGACCTGGACCCTGGAGTACGCCCAATCAGACTTAAACCGCGCAGAGTGCCTTTCGCACTAAAGGACAAAATAGAGGCGGAGTTGGACAAATTGGTGGGCCAGGGGATTCTTGTTCCTGTTGATTCTGCGGAGTGGGAAACTCCAATTGTAACAGCGCTCAAGGCCAACGGGGAGGTCCGCATATGCGCTGATTACAAGTGCACCATCAATAAGGCGATCCGCCCTAATGCGTATCCGGTGCCGGTAGTCAGCCACTTGTTGGCCAGGTTACACGGGGGGAGGTGTTTCGCTAAACTCGACCTGGCCCAAGCCTACCAGCAACTCCCGGTGACCCCCGCCGCAGCTGCTGCACAGACCATAGTCACCCACAAAGGGGCGTTCCAGGTATCGCGCCTCCAATTCGGCGTGAATTCGGCGCCCGGGATTTTCCAGTCACTCGTGGAACGCCTCCTGAAGGGGTTAGAGGGGGTGTTACCCTACTTTGATGACGTATTGATTACAGGGGGGAGCCGGGCCGTATTAGCAACAAGGTTGGGAAAGGTCCTGGCAATATTCGAAAAGGCGGGGTTGCGGTTGCGAAAAGACAAATGCGTTTTCTTCGCAACTGAGGTTGAGTTCCTAGGGTTCCGTGTTACTCCCGAGGGAATCAGGCCATCCCAATCCAAGGTGGCCGCCATCAAGAAGGCCCCTCGCCCCACCTCCAAGCCCGAGTTGCAGTCGTTCCTGGGACTGCTCAATTTTTACCACTCCTTCCTTCCGCGGAAGGCAGCAGTGGCGGAACCGCTACACAAATTGTTAAAAAAGGACGGGGCATGGAAGTGGGGTGACGTCCAGGAGAAGGCTTTCAATGACCTGAAGCGACTCCTGGCATCAGATGCTGTACTGACCCACTTCAATCCCAAACGCCCAGTGGTCCTAATATGTGATGCATCCCCGGTGGGGGTGGGGGCGGTGTTATGCCATGTACTGGAGAACGGGAGGGAGGCCCCGATAGCGTTCTACTCTAGGTCCTTGTCCCAAGCAGAGAGAAACTATGCCCAGACAGACAGGGAAGCACTGGCGATAATTGCGGGGACCAAGAAATTTCATGATTTTGTGTACGGCCGCCCCTTCACCATAGTGACTGACCACAAGCCCCTGCTAGGCATTTTCACCGCAGATAAGCCCACACCCCAAATCCTGTCCCCGAGAATGCTCAGGTGGGCCATTTTTCTCAACGCGTATCAGCACGCGTTGGTATACCGGCCCGGGAAGGAGATCAGCCATGCGGATGCCCTGTCGAGGTCCCCCATTCCCCGGGATGGCTGCCACGTGGGCGAGGTAGAGAGGGACCACCAGGTCTTAATGATAGAGGTCCTAGACTCCCCTCCAGTAGTACCGGCCGACATCGCTAAAGCGACCGGCAAGGACAAAACGCTGGCCACAGTTTGCTCCTGGGTACAGAAAGGGTGGCCCGTGTCTTCCCCAGCAGCGGAATTCGACACATTTTTCAAAAAGAAACTAGAGTTGTCCCTAGAGGGGGGTTGCCTTTTGTGGGGACAGCGGGTAGTGATCCCCACGTCTCTCCGGCCGAGGGTGCTTAAACTGCTGCACGTCAGCCACCCGGGGATCGTCCGCTCTAAGGCACTGGCCCGCAGTTACTTTTGGTGGCCCCAGCTAGACGCCGACATCGAACACATGGTCGGCACTTGCGAAGCGTGCCAAAGCTCCAGGCCAGAAGAGGCCCGCTCGCCACATAGGGAGTGGGACGCAGCAAGAGGGCCCTGGTCCCGGGTACACGTAGATTTTGCTGGCCCGTTCAGGGGAACGCTCTTCCTCCTTGTAGTGGACGCGTTCTCCAAGTGGTTAGAGGTCATCCCAGTCTCGAGCACCTCCTCGGCCACAACAATTAAACAGTTACGGAGGGTCTTTTCCACGTTCGGTTTACCCGACACCCTCGTCAGCGATAACGCTAGCTGTTTCACATCCGCCGAGTTCGGGGCATTCATGGAGCGCAACGCCATTCGGCACGTCATCTCCGCCCCTTTTCACCCGGCCACCAACGGCCAAGTAGAGCGCCTCGTGCGCACCACGAAAGACGCGCTGCTGCGCATGGGCCACGGAGACCTCGACCTGAAATTGTGCCAATTCCTGCTAAGGTACAGGGTCACCCCATTGGCGTCAGGGTACTCCCCCGCAGAGCTGTTGATGCGCAGGAAGCTGGCCACGGGAATCTCCAAGCTAGACCCCACGAGAGTAGAGGACAAAGGGTGGAACATAGGGGTGGAACCCACAAAGAGTTTCAGCGTAGGTGCCCCGGTGCACTGCAGGAACTACGCCAACGCGGGGCCAGCCTGGGTACCGGGCACCGTAGTAGAACAAACCGGCCCCGTCTCATACCGCGTGGAGACCAGTACAGGTTTCCTGTGGAGGCGACACGTGGACCAGCTCAGGCGCAGGGTCCCCGGAGAGCAGGACGGAGACAAAAATAGCATCGAATCAGCGTTAGGGTACTCCCCCACCCGTTTAGCCCAAGGGGGAGGAAAGGGGGAGCATGGGTCCCCACCAAGGGGGGAGGAAAGGGAATCGATCCACAGAGATCTTTTGCGGGAGGCCGCGGCAGAATGGAAGAGCCCCGACCACACACATACCCCTCGGAAGTTCCCCCGAAACACAGATGCCCATAGAAGTTTAGACGTTGATTTACAGTACCAGGGGGAGTTAGCGGAGTGGCCCCCCACCCGTCCTAGCGAAAAGAGGGGTTTCAGTTCAGCCCCTGGTACTTCCAGTCCCAGTAGCCCCTGTGAGTTAGAATGCAATATAGCGCCAATTCCCCGGAGACCGACACCCCCAAGACGGGAGGCAACGGCGAGTCCGCCCACCACAGTCTCAAGATCCCCCGAGCGAGGATCAGAAGGTAGCAGAACCACAAGGGCGACCTCATCGGTTCCACGGTTCACAATGGGAGGGTCCCCGGGGTCCGAGAGCAACAGGCAGGGATTCACCTCCCAACTGTTCATTCCATTCCCATCCCCGGGCGCAGGGCAGGCACGGACGCCCCACAGAGCCACTAACGAATCCCCGTTTCCCGTTGCAGGACAAGCACCCGCGGAGTCAGGGATCACAGGCTCTCCAGTACTAGGGCAGACGCAGGCACGCCCCAAGCGCACGTGCGGCAAGCCACAATGGTTGCGGGACTTCGTCCCATCCTAGGGGGGAGGGATGTTATGTATGTATGTATGTGTGCATGTTCATTATACTGTAAAGGCAAGAATGTAACCACTCCAAATACCAACGATCTCAGCTGTAAAGGAACGTGAGCAGACAGCCCATAGAGGGCAGCTGCGAGCGTTCAGTCTCACATGGTCCACATTGCTCAATTACAAACAGCCGCGGGAAAACCTTCCCCGCATTCAGCAGCAGAAGAAAGAGGCGTGCCTGGGCGAGGCCACGCCGGTAGCAGCCAATGAGCTACTGTGCTACAAGATTCAAATGTAGAGTGCTACTGTATATATTGAGATGTATCACCGCCATTACCTCATGCTTCACCGGAACACTATGCAATAAACCTGCGTTAAACCAACCCTTCGGTTGTCCTGTTGTCTTTGGTCCCATACACTAAATCTTCCCAGTTTATTCTCGGTGGATATGAACACTCCTGCGGTTCCCCTCCAACCCCGTGGGACGATGATCCCTTACCCGCCCCAGGAGAATCAGAAAACCTCCCTGCTTCGTGTGCGCTAGCGGCCCCGTGTTTAAGAACCCTGACCTCCATGTTGTGTTTGATCCCTGGGCACCAAAAATAGCTACGCACAACCGCTTGCGAGCGGGCGATATCAATGGACCCCTCTAAGATGTACTGCAGTAACCTGTCCTGCAACCCACATGGAACAACCATTTTGCGGAGCCTGTACAAACACCCACCCAAGATCGAAGGTTTCTTGTGGTCATGGAAAAAGACATTCACTTCCACATTGTATGGAGGTGGCAGCCACGCAGTTTCCACCCACACAACGATATCGATAACAAGGGGTCATTGTTCGAAACTGCGGAAAAGTTCAGAGACAGTTTGAATGAGGCGATTGATAAATCGTTCCAAAAGTCAGTGTTTCCAGAGTCCAATGCTGCAATGGGCAAAGGTTCTTGAGACTCAAACAGTTCCGGACAGTCAGTCTGTTTATCAAAGTCACTGTCTTTGTGTGCAATGTGCAAATAATGGAAAACGTGGAACCAAACTCTTCGGTTGAGGTGTCACTCCCTGGGGACCCCTTGGACCAACCCTCCCTGGGAGGCAACAACATTTGCGCATTCTTGTAGGGACATTCAGTGTGGAGGTGTCATCTCCCGCAACCCATGGATGGCGCAACAGACCCTGGCATTAGCGCCCGTGTTTCCTGGAGGTTTTGGCTGGTGACTTGCGATGAAATGACCACGGTCATGACTGGACCCGGCGGTTCTTAACCTTCAAGACCTTTTTGGTGTTGGAAGTGTTCACGCAGATTGTTCAGCAGCGCCGGCAGAGAAACCTGCTGCAACACGTCTGGTGGCAACAACTTTAAGACAACGTCGAAAGTCTCTAACCTGCAGTGGGCCAAGAATGTTGCCTTCCACAAGGATGGTTCAAGTTTTCTTACAGTGAAGTAGCTCTCCAGCTGTACTTCCTAGTAAGGCCATAGTTGTGGCTTGCATTTGTTGAACGGTTGCAACCACAATGGGATCTGGTCAGCCATCTCATCTTCTCTGATCCCATCCTTGTCGCCAATTGCTGTGTCCGGCCCTTAGAAAGAATAGTCCAGGCAACGATGAACAGAACAACAACAAGGGTTTATTGTAAAGTCCTTCTGGTTACACTTACAAGGCTATCCGGACATCAGATGGCTACACAAGTCCCATGTAATCAGTCCCTCTGAATTCCACCGTAGAAGGCAATGCACTAAGCTACAACCTGTGGGTGCGCATATAGAGGACACCCCAGGTTAGCCCTCCGTGGCTTAACCTGCCTTGGTTATGGGAAGTATAGATCCTGCCCGGCCCCACCCTTGTTTACCCATGGGGCTTATATAGTGTCTTCCCGGTGGTGACTCCTTGCTACAATGTAGTAACCCACCGGACAATCATAACTAACCAATCATAACATGCTATAAACGCATTAACCAATCAGGAAGAGAATCCAAAGTTGTAACCAATCACAGAACTCTAATTATCATAATGAGCATGCCCTGAAGGGGAGATTGCGTGCCAAATCTAGTTCCTAATTGTGATGGCAGGAAATTGCCATTTTGTCTTTGCAAGGCATTGCTTGAGCAACCTGCAATTCTTCCTGAATACACAACAGGTTCTCAATGTTTTCACACTCTCAGACAGCTGAGCAGGCCAGACTGGTGGTTCCCCCTGCCATAAACGCTGGTGTAAAATGCATCCGCATCTGTTGTGGGCACATTTACGGCACATTTACATCAGTCACAGTTGCATTTCCGGTGGATTTACGATAGCCATAGGCACATTTATGGCTGTCATAAACATGTCTGCTTCCAGTGGTGGTGGCGGCGAGCCACATGAGATGGTACCACGGGCTGGGACCACCCCACAGGCCATAGGTTGTGAAACCCTGCCATAGATTCTTGTGCTGCTGCTGTTTTGTTGTTTTCCCCCTACTCCCAAGCAAATTATCTTTTTACTATGTGTTTTACTTCCACTTCCAGGAGCAATGAGGGTGGTATGGGCCGCATGAATCACAGCAAACCCATTTGTGTGGATTAATGGGGGATTCAGCTTCTGGGAATTGAAATCCAAGAATATCTGGAGTGCCAAGGTTCACCATCACAGCTATAGGAGTTGCATGAGTCCCTACTGAGGATGTGAATGTGGTATACTTCCCAAAGAGAAATAAATATTCTTTCAGAGAAAGAAAGGGAGGAGGGCTGAAAGGAGTTACCATTTATTTTCCTAACACTCCTGAGTAGAATCGCCTCTTGATTTCAGTATCCACTAATTGTTTGTACACTGGGCAAAGACTTGTTTCCATCTAACGATATTGAGAGGGCAAGAAGTTGTAAGCTACAGATTTAGAAGGCCACAAGTTGCCTACCTCTGTCTGAGGTGTACATGACAGGTTGAAGTACACGCATGAAGGCAGTGCTAGAAAACTAAAGTATTTCTGTTCCTTATTAAAGCACATATACTGCTGTAGAAGGACATTAAAAGGACAAGTGTTGAAGATGAAGCTCAAGTACTTTGGCCACCAAATGGGAAGAGATGACTCACTTGAGAAGGCTTTGATGCTGGGAAAGATTGAAGGCAAAAGGAGAAGGGGGAAGTAGAGGATGAGGTGGCAGGATGGCATCATTGACGCAATGGGCGTAGATCTATGTGGGCTGCAGAGAATGACAGAGGACAGAGGAGCCAGGCGTGCAGTAGTCCATGGGGTCACAAAGGGTCAGACTCGACTGTGCAACATGAACAACAACAACAACTGCTGTAGGAAACTGTTTGGATTTGCCTAGCTATATGGCAGGTCCTACTAGCAGAAATGCTTTCAAGTTATAAAGACAGGAAAGTTATGAGAGCATTTTCCGTACTGTTTGCTCCAAAGTCAGTGAAACATACACAATGCAAACAAGCACACATTAACTGACGTGCCTTGCTCTGTCATCCACATTATTTTGCACAAATTTGTTCCAGGATGTCTATTATTGTAGGCCAACCCTGGCCAACCCTGAGGTTACTTTAGATCAAACTTAATGCACCAGGTTACCTTTTGTTTTTAATGGTTAAATTAATGGTTCTTTAAATATTAATTAGTAAAAGGAATAGCTCAAGAAAGGGAATTTAACTGCTATTAAAACAATGAGGCAAACATCACAGTGGATTTAAAATTATAAAGTTAGCAGAGTTGTGTATGTACTAATTGGGGCAGGATATAAATCTAATAAAATAAACTTTGTATTAAAATTAGCTCAGAGTAAACAGTATTGTGGCCTTACCTGTAAGAATGAAAACTTTTGAAGTTTTCCATTGTCACCTGAGAGAATGGAATAAGTAATCCTTTGCACATTACTGTTAGCTGAACTAAGGTGATCACCTTACATGCTGGAACACTGTGGAAAGCCAATTGTGGTGATGCCTCTCCTAGTTGATGTTCTTGGATGGCACATTCTGCTTCAGTTCCTAGTCACACTAGCACAGCTCACTACTCCAGTCCCACCACACTGCATGGCTGTTGTGTTTGGAATATTGTGCCTTTAAGTAATGTAACACTCGAATGAGTGAATGTAACAATCACCAGCTGCAACACTGTAACCTTCTGTATGAGGATGTGAGCTAGTGACCACTAGGGGCAATAGCGAGCGCCCAGTTCACATGGTTCCAATTCCCCAAATACCTACAGCCGCGGGAAGATTCCCGCCACTACCTCACCTGGACAAGAAGGGCGTGACGGAGAGTGATGTCACGCAGACAGTAGCCAATGGGCTACCGAGGAGCCACATTCAAATGTATAGCCACAGTATATATTGAGCTGTTCGTCCGCCATTACCACATGTTCCCCCTGACCATCATGCAATAAAGATGCGTTAAGCCAGGCTTTCGGCTGTCTTCATTGTCTTGGTTCTCGAACACTAAAATGGCACAGCCCCAGTGAGGGAGACATCCACTTCTCTGTTGAAGCAGTGGCATCTGGACTTCTTTCTTTGCATGCCACCATATGAAAAAGCAGATGAAGGTGACACTAGTTGATAAATGAGGCCAAGGCATTATGAAAATTGTTTGTCTAAAAATATGACACAGGCTGTTTCTCTAGACATCCCCCTTCCAGACTTGCCTTGGATCCAAGAGCAACTTCCAGATAGGGATGTCAACAGAGCTAGCTCTAAACCAGTGGTTCCCAACGTGGGCCCCATGCCCCATAGGCAGGGGTGTGCTGGGCATCTTGGGAGGGTGGTGGACAGGAAGTGATGGGGCACCTAGTGGGGTTGGGGGAGAAATCCCATACATTCCCATTACCTCTGCCTGCCTCTAGGGGGCGCCAGTCACTGGGGCGGACCAGGATGAGTCCCTGTATCCCTGTGGGCCACCACACCACTGCACTGGGGGACTGTCAGTCCCAGAAGCCTAAGACAGTACATTGTTTGATCTATGCTTTGGGGAATTGACTTCTGGGAATTGAAGTCCAAAAACCAAATGTTGGGAAACACTGCTCTAAACACCTTCCTCTTCCTTCTCTGTCAGTGTCATGTGAAGAAGGGAAAGGCCCTCTATGGGTGGCATACCTGTGAACCGCAGCTCCAGAAAATACGGGACCTGCGCAGAACGGTTCTGCGCAGATCACCTTCTAAGCATGCGTAGAAGGCTTTTATGCTTGTGTAGAACCCTTCTACGCTTGCATATAACCCTTCTATGCATGCGTAGAAGACTTCTACGATCCCCCTTCTGCGCAGATCGCCCTCTACGCATACGTAGAAGGGTTCTACGCAAGTGTAAAAGCCTTCTACGCATGTGTAGAAGGTGATCTGTGCAGAAGGAATGCGCAGTACCGCTTTCCTCCCCCCCACCACTGCCAATTCCAGGGTTTTGGCAGCTGCGGGCGGGAAATGGCGCAAACTGGTGCCGAAAATTGGGAAGTACCGGCCAATCCGGGAAGGTTGATAGGTATGATGGGTGGTGTGAAATGGCAGTGGGAGTGAGGTGTTGGGATAGCCTTTTCTTCCTCAACTGAAGTGGTTGGGTTGGAAACTTCAGAAGCAGATTTCCCAGAGACATGTGGGGAGGGGGGGAGGGGCTCGGTTGCTTGCCATTGCACTGAGTGATCTTTACAAACATAATGTCATCCACAGCATGTTATTTCTTTTACTAAAAGGAAGTTGATTGCATATATGGACTATAAAAATAATTTGAGGATGCACCCCTACAAGCACATACACACATGAAGCACTCATCAAGATACAGTCATTATATATCACCACTTCATATGACCTTTCCATTCATATAGCACAACCTCGAAAAGTCTTTTATTTAGTTTGTTTGTTTGTTTGTGGGTGGAAAAGTTGCAGTTGTAGTTCTACAATGAAGTTTTACAGGCCCTGGTATAAAGTACATTATTCCCCCCCCCCCCCCCTGTCTCATTTTCTTAAAGTTGCTTGCAAGATAATCCTCCTGTGGATGTGAAAAAAGATCCCCTCACCCCCACTTGGCATTCTTGAAATGCTAGGATACTCAACCCATGACAGGGAGACACTGCTGCCAAATCTCTTTCTTATTCCAATATTAACTCTGCTTGTTTTCTGTGAGGAAGGCAAAGAGAAGCCCAGGCCTGGAGGTCATACAATGATGAGCCCTCTTCAAACATTGCTGTCCCTCTGGCTTTGACGTGAATGGGGAGAGGAATTCAAACATTCTGCTTACGAGAAGCATCACACACAGGGTGGGAGGGGAAACCAAGTGAGGTTTCTTCTGCTTGTTACCTTTCCTGGAAAGCCTCTTAGTGGTGGGGAAGTACAGGCAGGCGGAGCTGAAGGGCTTTTGTAGCTGTGGACGGCAGTCTTGCTGGTGTTTTTCTGTGCAGCACAAATGCTTTTTCCATGAAACACCTTGAGCAATTGGCCTTTCGAGATGACAAAGCACAAGATGTGAATAATTCTCCTGGGCACATTCAAGGAAAACACCGTAGGTTTTCTGTCAATGGCTGAGAGGCATGCCAGGCTGTAATTAAGAAGGAAAATAATCGCCAGAGTTTTTTTAAAAAAAGAGTATACTCTAGCAAGAAGCCAGTAAACAACCAGCTGTTATAATAAACTCTCAGTGCCATTAACAAGAAAAAGGCTAAGCGACCTTATAGAGTGCTGACTAATTTATCCTATCCAGTAAATTCAGGAAAGAATACATAAGCCATATGTCATTGGAAGTGTGGAGGGAAAACAATAAAGGCAAGTGTCTTATTTACTGCCAATTTATTATTTATCTTCATTAGCAGTCTCTTCAAATATATTCTATAAGAGACATACACATAAAAAAATTTAAAAGATAACGAAAGAGGAAATCTAAAAACAGGATCAAAATATTGTTGTTGTTCAGTCGCACAGTCGACTCCGACCCTTTGCGACCCCATGGACCATTTTCCTCCAGGCGCCTCTGTCCTCCACCATCCCCCTCAGCCCTCCCAGCTCTGTGCCCATTGTGTCTACAATGCCATCTAGCCATCTCATCCTTGGCCTCCCCCTTCTTCTTTTGCCCTCCACCTTTCCCAACATCAATGCCTTCTCAAGTGAATCCTCCCTTCTCATTTGATGTCCAAAGTACTTTAGCTTCATCTTTACTATTTGACCTTCCAATGAGCAGTCAGGGTTAATTTCTTCTAAGATTGACCTATTTGTTCTCCTCGCTGTCCAGGGGACTCTCAAAACCCTCCTCCAACACCACATTTCAAAGGCATCTATTCTTCTACGTTCAGCCTTCCTAATTGTCCAGCTCTCACATCCATACATTACTACTGGGAAAACCATTGCTTTGACTATTCTAATTTTTGTTTGCAATGTGATGTCTCAAAATATTAGACGACCCTAAAAAATTCAGCTCTGGAAACCATCATATCTACTAATATGGACAAGAAACCCTTAGAAGAAATGGAGTAGCCATAATTGTCAATAAAAGAATGAGAAAAGCAGTAATGGGATATAACCTCAAAAATGACAGAATGATGTGAGTCAGAATTCAAGGCAAACCTTTCAATGTCACTGTGATCCAAATATACGCACCAACCACTGGTGCAGATGAAGCCACAGTGGACCAGTTCTATGAGGACCTAGAACACCTCATAGAACAGACACCAAGAAATGATGTCCAAATTATATTAGGAGGTTGGAATGCCAAAGTAGGAAATCAAAAAGTGGAGGGAATAACAGGCAAGTTTGGTCTTGGAACACAGAATGAAGCAGAGCAAAGATTGATAGAGTTCTGCCAAGAGAATGCACTGGTCATAGCAAACACTCTCTTCCAGCAACACAAGAGGCGACTTTACACATGGACATCACCAGATGGCCAACACCGAAACCAAATTGACTACATACTCTGCAGCCAAAGATGGAGAACCTCCATACAGTTAGCAAAAACAAGACTTGGAGCAGACTGTGGCTCAGATCACAACCTACTGATCGCAAAATTCAGGCTTAGACTAAAGAAAATAGGGAAAACAAGAAGACCAGACAGATATCACCTAGACAGCATCCCTAAAGAATACATGGTGGAGGTGATGAACAGATTTAATGGCTTAGACTCGATAGACAGAGTGCCAGAAGAATTATGGACAGAGATGAGGGACATCATGCAGGAAGCAGCAAATAAAACCATACCAAAAGAAAAGAAGTGTAAGAAAGCAAAGGGGTTGTCTGATGAGGCTCTTAAAATAGCAGAGGAAAGAAGGAATGCAAAAGTCAAAAGAGAAAGGAAAAAATACAATCATCTGAACAAAGAATTTCAAAGAAAAGCAAGGAGAGATAAGGAAAACTACCTAAAAGACCAGTGCAAAGAAATGGAGGAAAACAACAAAAGAAGCAGGACTAGAGATCTTTTCAAAAAAATCGGGGAAATCAAGGGAACATTTAAAGCAAAAATGACCATGATAAGGGACAAAGATGGAAAGGAGTTAGCTGATCCAGAAGAGATTAAGAAAAGATGGAAAGAGTACACAGAGGAACTCTACAAAAAGGACCTCAACACTCCTGATAAAATGATGAAAAAATTGAACTTGAGCCAGACATCCTGGAGAGCGAAGTCATAAAGGCCCTAAAGAGTACTGCAAACAATAAAGCTAGTGAAGATGATGGTATCCCAGTTGAATTTTTCAAAGCTCTAAAAGATGATGGCATCAAATTAATGCATTCAGTGTGCCAGCAGATTTGGAAAACAAAACAGTGGCCACAGGATTAGAAAAGATCAGTATACGTCCCAATCCCAAAAAGGGCAATGCCAAAGAATGTTCAAATCATTGAACAATTGCACTCATCCCACACGCCAGCAAGGTGATGCTCAAGATAATACAGGATAGACTTCAGCAGCATGTGGAGAGAGAATTACCAGAGGTGCAGGCTGGTTTCAGAAGAGGCAGGGGGACTAGAGACCACATTGCCAACATACGTTGGATCATGGAGAAAACAAAGGAATACCAGAAACAAGTGTACTTTTGTTTTATTGACTACACTAAGGCATTTGACTGTGTGGACCACAACAAGATGTGGCAAGTAATTAAAGAGATGGGAATACCAGAACACCTCATATGCCTCATGAGAAATCTGTTCACGAACCAAGAAGCAACAGTTAGGACAGAACATGGAATGACAGAGTGGTTTGGAATAGGAAAAGGAGTGGGACAAGGTTGCATTTTATCACCCTGCTTGTTCAATCTATACACAGAGCACATAATGTGCAATGCAGGGATGGAGGAATCACAATATGGGATCAAAATTGCTGGGAGAAACATTAACAATTTGAGATATGCAGACGATACCAACCTAATGGCAGAAAGTGAGGAAGACCTAAAGAACCTCTTGATTGGATTGAAGGAGGAAAGTGCAAAAGCTGGCTTGAGACTTAATATTAAGAAAACCAAGATAATGGCAACAGGTCCAATCAGTCCCTGGAAAATAGATGGGGAAGAAGTAGAAGCAGTGACAGATTTTACTTTCCTGGGATCTAAGATCACTGCAGATGGTGACTGTAGCCATGAAATAAAAAGACAACTGGTTATGGGGAGATAAGCTATGAGAAACCTGGGGAATATAGTGAAAAGCAGAGACATCACCTTCAAAACAAAAATTCGCATAATCAAAGCAATGGTATTCCCAGTGGTAATGTATGGGTGCGAGAGCTGGATGATTAGGAAGGCTGAGCACAGAAGAATAGATGCCTTTGAGATGTGGTGTTGGAGGAGAGTCCTGAGAGTCCCTTGGACAGCAAAGAGAACAAAAAGGTCAATACTGGAGGAAATCGAACCTGACTGTTCATTGGAGGGACAAATAGTGAAGATAAAGCTAAAGTACTTTGGGCATCAAATGAGAAGGGAACACTCACTTGAGAAGGCTCTGATGCTGGGAAAGGTAGAGGGCAAGAGGAGAAGGGGGTGTCCAAAGATGAGATGGCTAGATGGTATTGTAGACGCAGTGGGCACAGAGCTGGGCAGGCTGAGGAGGATGGTGGAGGACAGAGGTGCCTGGAGGAAAATGGTCCATGGGGTCGCAAAGGGTCGGAATCGACTGTGCGACTGAACAACAACAAAAACTCAGCACAAAAATATTACGGTCACAGATGTCAGTTCACATATGGATAAAGGTAAAGATCTTCCTTGCTCTAAAGCCAGTCATGTCCAACTCTAAGGGGTGTTGCTCACCTCCATTTACAAACAGCCAGTGCTGTTCAAGTCTGCAGATGTCTCTGTGGTCATGTGGTAGGCAAGACTAGATTCCAAAATACACGGCACGCTGTTACCTTTCCTGCCAAAGCGGTATCTATTTATCTACTTGCAATTTCTTGATTTCGAACTGCTAGGTTGGCAGGAGCTGGGACAGATGTTGGGAGTTCATTCCATCATGCAGCGCTCGGGTCTTGAACTGATGACCTGCCAACCTAATGGCCATTAAGCTCAGTGTCTTAACCACTATGCCACCATGGCCCCCAGTTCACATATAGGAGGGGTGAAAATAAGGGGTGAAAATAACTATAGATGCAAGCAGCTACTATCATCCACAAAGACAATTATACTATTTCCCCCTAATAGTTCATTCATTGTGTAATCTGAGGAGGACTGGAAAAATACACAGTCTTTTTCTGACTCCCAAAAGATTTTGCTCTTGTACATTCATTGCTAAAAGGCACAAACTTCCATGCCTAATATGTTTGGGTCAGCTTCCAAGAAGGACACTATCTAGGGCAGGGATGTGGGTAAGAAATATGTGCCTTCCAAATATTGGTGAACTGCAGCTACCATGTTCCCTAATCAGAAATGATGGGAATTGTAGTTTGACAACATTTGGAGGACTATATTATATTACAGTGATGGCAAACCTTTTAGAGACTGAGTGCCCAAACTGCAACCCAAAACCTACTTATTTATTGCAAAGTGCCAAAATAGCAATAGGGGAAGAAGGAAAAGCTCCCATTGGACTGCTGGGCAGAGGGGTGGGATGAACTCTGTGCTGGGGAGGAAGCGCTCCCATTGGGCTGCTGGGCAGAGGGGCAGGGCAAACTCTGTGCTGGGGTGACTGCATGGATGCTCACAGAGAGGGCTCCGAGTGTCACCTCTGGCATGTGTGCCATAGGTTCGCCATCACTGTCATATTATCTACCCCAGCGTACTTTTGCTGGTAATTGAAATGTCCTGAGAATGGAGTGAGAAGGCAGAAAAACCAAGGGAAGGAAAGACTTCATGGGAAAAGCTGGAAGGAAAGCAGAGTGAGATTATAAAGTAAAGATTTTCCTTGCTTGAAAGCCAGTTGTATCCGACTCTAGGGTTCAGTGCTCATCTCTGTTTCAAAGCCAAAGAGCCAGTGCTGTCTGCTTCTGCAGACGTTTCCATGGTCATGTGGCAGGCATGACTAGACACCGGAGCACACAGAACGCTGTTACCTTCTCACCAAAGTGGTCCCTATTTATCTACTTGCAATTTCTTGCTTTCGAACTGCTATGTTGGCAGGAGCTGGGACAAAGATGGGAGCTCGGGAATCGAACTGCTGACCTTCTGCCTCCCAGTCAGCGTCTTAGCCACTTTGAGCCACTGCAGCCACTGTAGTCACTGCAGAAACTATACTGAGAACAAATTTACTGGTATGGATATCAGTGGGCATAATTGTGGGAATTGCTAGAGTTTGTTAATAAGGAATAGGCTCAAAAAGACAAAATGACACAAAAGAAGAGAAGAGAAGCAGTTGTATGAAAGCAAGAGATCTTCTTCTGTGTCTAGTCCAGGCGTGAAACTGCCAACATGAAGCCACTTTTTGGTGAGTTCATTCTGCAGTTACTTTTGCCTGACCCAGTGTGAGAGAGATTTCTCAGCAGCACAATGTTGCCATTACCAGAATATGCCCGAGTGTGGTTCAAAAATACCACAGTCTTTGAGGAGGCGCAGGAAATAATTCTTACAAGGCAGTCAGGATTATTATGTATCTTTAAATTGTTTTCAGTGGCTCTCCAAGAGGTTCCTAGGTATAAAGAACTCAGAAGTGGTTAATCAGCCCTTCTTTGCTGGTGACACTCAGAAACTATGCATCTGAGCACACAACTCAGTCACCCATGTACACATCTTTTTTATCCTAATTTTTGACTGGCTCGTTTTCTGGAAGTCAAGTCTCTAGACAGGTGTTCATCCCACTGAGTTGTGTTAGCAACCTCAGACCGAGAGGTTTCAGGAAAGTGGCTGATGCATTTTGAAGGGACTGGTAGAAGAATACTAGGCTCCTGCAGATTCATTCGCCCCTTAATCAGAGTACTTTGAGGTGGGGGGAGAGGGCAACTTGTGTACAAAGAGAAACATTTCTTCCTCAAATTTTAGTCCATGCAAAAGTTGAGGGGATTTAAAAATCACTGGTCCTCTGTTGTGTATGTAGCCAAGTGTAATGTGAATGAATCAGATCTAGCGATCATCCATGTAACCAAGTGTAATGAATGAATCGGATCTAGCAATCCTCCATGTTCCCCCCTTCCTTTCCCCTCCCTTGTGCATACTCCTATTGTATAGATACTGTGTATGCATGCAAGTCATCTGCCATTCACATAGAGTTCAGCTGCCAGCGATAGCGCAGCTGAAAGAGCTCAGCTCACATGGCTCCAATCACCCAATCAGTGATTAGCGCGAAAAACCTTCCCGCCACAGGTGAGCCACGCCAGGTATGCAGTATGTCAGAATGACGTCACTGATACAGTAACCAATGGGCGCCTTCGGGCGAAATTCAAATGTACTGCACCATATGTAAGGAACTGCGCCTCCGCCATTACCTCATGTTCAGATTGACTACCGTGCAATAAAGATGTGTTTGGCCCCCTGACTGCTGCCTACGGCGTATCAATCTGCAAACATCAAATCCTCCAATTTATGAAGAGTACGCCGGTCCCAAGCCTGGGTGAGAAAGGAGGTGAGTTGGGCGTCGGGTTAGCACCCCGACCTCATAAATCTTTATTGCTGAAGAAGCAATGAGGAGCCTCGTTGTCCACTATGCTCTAGTGGTGGATGCAAGCACAATGCAACATGAAAAGGTGGTGGTACTACTACTACTACTACTACTACTACTACTACTACTACTACTACTACTACTACTACTACTACTACTACTACTACTACTACTACTACTACTGTTTCCTTGAATAGATATCCTCTTTGGTTTGCATGGAGCTAAGTATAGTACAGAAAAACCACAGCCTCCATTTCCTCATCATTCTGAGGGAATGCCCTTTTCAGTGTTTCTCTTCCATTAAATTATAGGATCTGTTTGAGTTAGTTGTGCTCCAGGGGGAAATGATGCTGTAAGGTGGCAAAGGAAGGAAACATTTTACAAATATTAACTTTGGCGCAGCTTCTGAGTGAGGCAAAACAAAAAAAGGTCACATCACACAACAATGGTAGAGAAACTGAGCTGTGTGTTATGTACTCTCCTTGGGCCTGTACGCAAATACAGTAACTTGGTATTGTAAAGTTCCTCTTTTCTATTCTACACCGAACATTTATTCAGCTGTTTGTCTGCAATAGGTTCAAAGCTGCTTGGTATGCCATCATTGTGCATCACAATGAAATGAAACACGGCTCTGTAGTATGCCAATTATTTTTACAGCTCTCCAGTTCTCCAAATACGGTTTTACACTAATGTCTGACTGATAAAATTAACTGTATTTGCCAGAATCTCTTAGCTACAACTGGGAAGCAGACAGTTGCAAATAATTACTGCTGCTGCTGCTAAGACTTACATTCCACTTAGTCAATTCTGACTTACAGCAGCTACTTCCAGGGTTTCCTAGGTATACTCAGAAGTCATTTACTGTGCTCTTCTTCTTCGGAGGCTGATCTGGAATGGGGCTCTCTAGTTGATCCGCCAGAGGTGCTCGCCTCTCTGGCACAAGAAGGAGGGCCTTCTCCGTATCCACACCGGCCCTCTGGAACCTCCTGCCAACAGAATTACGTCTCCAGATGGAATTGCTGCCTTTCAGAAAAGAACTTAAAACCAGGCTGGCAGGCCAAGTGTGGGGTGCAGGTGGAAGGGTAACCTCCATTGGGTTGCTGATATAGAAGAGAATTTCTTCCCCCATTGTCCCTTCGGTCCCTGCACCCTTTTTGGGGGTGGGTGGGTAGTTTTAAATAATTTTTAACCTATTTTTATCTGGGATTGTCAACTGCCCTGAGTTGGCCTCAGCTGAGTGGGCGGTATATAAATTTAACAGTAAAATAAAATAATAATAATAAATCATGTAACTTGCCCAGGGCACAGAGGGTAATTGCTCTCACAACTCCACTTTTAAGCCATATACTCTGACTCACTGAGTTATCTAGCCAGCTAAATAATAAGCTACTAGTTAATTAGTACCTTATTATGCGAAGATATACAGTACATGAAGTTACAATAGTAACTTAACTGGAACAACTTCACTCCTATTCATTGTGACTAACTTTTAGTTATTTTTGTAGTTATGGAGTGTGATGTTACTAAATGAAAGAGGGGAAATGGTCCAACAACTTAACTCATGCTCTGTTGTGGATGAGGGAGTGACGGTGGATGTTTGTCACACAATTTACTGGTTGTGAAAATGACCTTTTTAGTATTTTTAAGAGAGTCTTCAACATTCCTTGAATTTCACCCTCCTTTCTCTTAGCAGTGATAATGGCAACAGTTTTTATTGACTTTTGTTGTTTTCTAAAATATTATTCTCACTGCCATTAGAAGAAATCTTCCTGGAAGTCAGAGAATTTTTGCTTCTATTTTATTTCTACCAGTGTTCTTCATTTTACAGTGATTTCTCAGTAACCACTTTGAGATGATGTTATATTGGAACTTACCGGTAGTATAAATCTAGGAATACTGTGAAGAAAGGCAAATGGTCTAAAAATCCCATCTACAAAGAAGGAAGTTGCTGTGGCAAAGATGACTAATTTAATTTTTAGCAATGAAAATTACAAATTGTTACTAACGCCAAAGCAAGGAAGGGGTGAAATTTTGACACAATTCCTTTGTCATTTCTTTCTTACTATTTCAAAGTGGAGATTCCTCTGGAAAAATCTTTTGTCTGATCACCACCTTCTAGAGCAGTGGTTCCAAACTGGGCCTACTCCTGAGAAGTAAAATGAATTGTTGTCTTTATCATTTGTGCATACCTGTCAAGTATCCCGGATTGGCCAGGATTTCCCGTATTTCCATGCCGCTTCCTCCATTTTCCCTCCGCCTTCCAGTAATTTGAGTGGCGGGGAAAGTAGTTACTGTGTATGTGCGTATGTGAAGAACCCTTCTGCGCAGGTCCCGTATTTTTCAAAGCCACGCTTGACGGGTATGCATTTGTGTGTATGTGTGTGTCCAGAGAAAGTGCAGATAATGAGCTATCCAGCCAGCTAAACAATAAGCTACTAGTAATGTTAACACCTTGGTACTTATGAAACAAAGTGTAAATGACAATATAATTGGGTCCAATAGGTCATTATTTGTTTATTTATTAAATATGTATTTTGTTTCTACCCTTCTTTTAAAGAGCTCAGAGCAGCACTCAAGCATTAGAAAATACTAGCAAATTAGAGACCTTTATAATTATTTCTTGTTCAAGGCCATGTAATCATCTTTATACATCAGTAACCATATTAGCCCCTGATAGTTGACATTTTCAAAATGATAGCTGTGTTAGTCTGTTATTATTTTATTTATTTATTTTATTGGATTTCTATACCTCACATCTGGGTGTTATCTCAGTCTGGGTGGTGAACAATCAGCAAAACCAACAACAGAAATATCTACAACAAATTAAAACCCACCACCAACAAATACCTCACAAACTAAACTAAACTAAACTAAACTAAACTAAACTAATTGGTGTTAGATTGCATCAGGACTGAACCTAACTCTGCAATCGTCGCTTTCCTGGGCAGGAAGGATGGCTGAGACTTTTGGAATCAGCAGGTTTCACTCCCTCAGGGGTTATGCGAAACCCCAGGAACTCAACTTCTCTCACATTGCACTGGAGCCTGCGTTGGCAGAAGCCTCTGAAGATGTGGGCGAGCGTGGGGCAGGGGGCACCCTCCAGGTCACCTGGACTGTGGATGCAGCTGCCTCAAACGGTGGTGGCTTCGCTTTGAGGAGCTTGAACCCGGCCCTTGTGGACTCAGCCATCTGCATCTCTTGCAGAACCTCTTTGAAGGTTAGGTCGTGGCCGCTGGTCATGAGCTTCTTTTGGATGTTCCCATCTCGCATTCCGCAAAGCAGCCGGTCTCTAAGGGCCATATCTAAGTTCTCCCACCATTCGCACGGGTTGCCGCAAAACGGAGGGCTGCCGCGTATTCAGTCATGGACTCACCCGGCCTTTGGTCCCTCCTCGCGAACGCGGCTCTGGCCAAGAAGAAGGACACTGTGGGCTTGAAATGGCCCTCAGTGCAGCCAGCAAGTTGGCTACGGCAACCTGCACCACTTCTCTTGGTGCCACCAGGTCCATCAGCGTTTGCACTGTGTGATAGCCAAGCATCGTGATGAGAAGGCCCCTCTCCTTCCCAGCGTCTGTGATGCCAGCAACCTCTACCATACTCCTGAAATGCATCTCGAACCAGTCCTACCGTTCAGGCTGGTTTACGTTGAAAACCGGTTGCTGTGGAAGTGTCTTGTCCCCGTGGGAAGCTATATCCCACCTTTGTCGCCAATTTAGTGTTTGGGAATCAAGACAATGGAAGCAGCTGTAAACTAGCCTAACACATCTTTATTGCATGGAGTACAGCACGAACATGTGGTAATGGCGGACAAACAGCTCCTTTTATGCAGTGGCTATACATTTGAATGTGGCTCCTCGATAGCACATTGGCTACTGTCCGTATGACATCATCCTTAGTCACACCCTTCTTGTCCAGGTGAGGTGAGGGCGGGAATCTTTCCCGCGCAGCTGAAGGTATTTGAGGAATGTGTACCATGGGAGCTGAACACTTGCTATTTCCCCCTAGTGGTCACTAGCTCGCATTCTATTGTGGTTTGTTATATTGTTTCTATTGCAAGATACAGATTGTTACTTTCGCTCATTCGTGTGGTTACAATTTCATTCAATACACAACAGGGCAGCAGAGATAGATAGATAGATAGATAAGTCTTTATTTTCATTGTCCTGCACAGAACAATGAGATTGGGGGACAAAACACTAAACAAAACCTAAACAAAATACAACTATACATAATTATCAACATACTCCCACCCCACGTATACACATTTAACCCCTAAAAGCTCTAAAACTCTAAAACCCTAAAAACTCTAAAAACTATATACAGAAGCTGCCTCATAGACTGTATTGCACTGTATTCAAAGCCAGAACCGCTTTTGGGTAGAAACTATTTCTCAAGCAGCTGGTCCTGGTTTTTATGACCCTATACCTTCTTCTAGCAGGCAAAAGCTGAAAGAGATCATTTCCAGGGTGTGTACTATCTTGCACAATCTCTACAGCTTTCTTATAACACCTGGTGGCATTGATTTGATCTAGAGTGGGAAGAGTACGCCCGATTATCCCCTCTGCAGTCTTTATGACCCTGGACAACATTGTTCTTTCCCTAGCTGTACAACTCCCAAACCATACACACAGACCATAGGTTAACACACTCTCTATGGTACAGTGGTAGAATGCCAACAGCAGGTCCTTTGAAAGGTTGTTCTTCCTGAGGATTCTCAAGAAGTATAACCTCTGCTGTGCTCTCTTCATCAGATCTTTGGTGTTTGCTCCCCATGTTAGATCATCCCTCAGCTCCATTCCCAGAAATCGAAACACTGAGACCTGTTCCACATAATTCCCTTCAATAATAAGGATGAGGTGGATGGATGGAATTGTTGATGCGATTGGTTTAGATCTGTGTGAGCTGTGGAGGATGGCAGAGGACAGAAGAGCCTGGCGTGCGATGGTCCATGGGATCACAAAGGGTCAGACTCGACTGTGCAACTGAACAACAACAAAAATTGACACTGATTTGGTGGGAAAGTGTTGTGTCCAAAAGATTATTTATGTTTATGCATAACTGCCGCCATTGGCACTGCACAGTCTGTGGTGAAATGGTGCACCTTTCTAAAAGGCACGGGTTTCAAAGTATTGTCAAAAGCTGATTCGCTATTGCATGTTTTCCCGCTTCTTTGGAAGCCCGCACAAATGTGTAGGAATCGGGGCCGCTGAGGGCCGTAGGTCCCGGAGGAGACTGATCAAGGAACGATACGAGGCAGTATGGAGGAGGATATGATCAGTGGTTTATTGAGGAAAAGGCATAACCATTTATAGATCAGAAGGCAAGGTAGAAAAAACCGTCACCCAACAGTCAATCACATCACCTATTTACTCAGGTTAATTGGGAGTCTCTCGGGGGGAAGTTAATTAGTGTGGACAAACACTGGCTGAGACAACACCATTGTTTTGGGCTTAGACTAAGGCAATCAGGGCTCCTGTTTGCTTCTGGGATGAGACTGAGATTCGGAGATGAGGGATTACTCTAATAAGTAACGCATTAGCTTGCTCAGCAGGTTCGTTGGTCAGGTCAGGTAATTGGGTGAATCAAACTCTATCATTTATCCACCCCCCTTAATTTGGGTGCTCGCAGAGCCCACGGGCCAGGGAGCCTTTCTCCCGAAAGTGGCCTCTGCCGGCCCGTTCCGTGCCCACGGGGGCACGGGGAAACCACATCTCCCCTTCTTAAATTTTCTTAAGAGCCTGACCGGCGACCCTGCGCAAGAGCGGGACCAGCTGATGAGCGGGAATGACGTCACGGGGTTTCCTTCTGGGGCGGCACCTTGAGATCAGCGAGGGAATACATTGTGCAAAGCAGCAGAGTGCGATGCCTAGTATAATCACCCCCACAACCACCTTGAGTACTGTTTGGAGCCACCCCCAGGGGATCCATGACCACATCCAGTTCCACAATGAACTCCACCAAGCTCCCCATGCAGAACCCTCTGTGATGCCCTGGACTATGGTGTGGAGATCAGTGAGCTGGCTCTGTACTTTGCAGGAGTTGTCAGTAAGGTTGAAACAACACATACCATGAAAAGACTCGCAACCCAGGTGGTGCAACAATAAGAGGTAGTCGATAGCCGCTCGACTGTCAAGAATGGCATGGCGAAGCTCTGCCTGCTCTTGATTAAGGAGCGCTATCGCGGAGGAGGTATGGTTGATGGCTTTTGCTAGACCGCAAGCCAAGCGACCAATCCTCTTTGCGTTGCCAACGGCTAAGCCTGGCACGCCAAAGATGCTGACTGCCAAAGAGAGATATTCGGCAGGGCTCATTACTCTAAAGCTGCTCTCACATGAGCTGTCTAACTGGGTGGTGCGAGTGTGCCGTATGAGTGAGGAAACATTGGGGCTTGGGGTGACCATATCTTTGGTCGGGAGTAACAATGTCAAGCGACTGATACAACATATAGAGTCTGAAACATTTGCAGGAATGTAGTTCCATGTGTACTGGTTGCATGTGAAGAACCAACCAGATGGCAGGGTGATATGAGCATACATGGTGCCAAGTGGTACTGGGTTATTGCAAGTCCAATTGCCACTGCCAACGTTGAGGCAGCGGCGCCGGGTACGACCAGCCGACGCGCAGCCGTACATTCGTCCACAGGTAGAGTTCGGGCTGACCGCCACCCGAGGAGTATGGAGGGTGGCCGCATCAGCCGGCAAGGTCATGGTCAGCCGCATCTCCCAACGGGCATACTCCGAAGAAGCCGCTGGGTTATACGGGCTGAAAAGTCTCTTCACAAGCCAATCCCCATCCCTGGGGTGCGCGCCTGGAGAATGGCACACAGGGATGAGGCAGGTGCTGAGGATTGAAGCAGAACCAAGGTCCTGCCTGAGGCAAAAATCGGACTGGTTGACGAGACCCGCCAACCTCTCCCAAATGTTGTACTGCATCCGGGCAGAGAGGTCTCCGCCGGGCAGCAGATCGTTGGCTTCCAATGAAGCGGCCTGAGCGCCTCCCCCCAAGAGCAGGGAAAGGGTCAGGATGATGGTGAGTGCCAGGGTGTTGGCATGAATCTGGGCAAAAACTGCAGCTGTGAGGTTCTCCGGTGTCGGCTCCTCCCTTCCGCGCCGGACGGTATCCTCCGCCTCACGACAAAGGATCTTGACCATCCCCCAGGTGATCTTGGGTGCTGTCGTCGGTTGCCGTTTCCTCCGACGGGTCCTCTCGGTCAGGGTGAGGTCCTCCATCTCCGGGATCAGACTCTGGTCGGTCTGGGTCCACGCCATGTGGTTCCAAGTGAGGCTTGACACACCGAGCTGGAATCCAAACGACACCTGTAGGAGACATAACTGCAGCATACCCTCTTCCCCAGGTTATGAGCGGCGCCGGGCCCCTCCAAGAAGGGTCCGGTGGCACCCGGTATCGGACCATCGGTCGCGGGAGAGCTTCCGAGCGGCGGAAGTGCTTCTCCTGCGGCGTACAATCCGAAAAAACATTAAGGTGATTGTACGTAAACAGTACCTTGTTCAGACAATGCTGTGCCTGGCCCTGTGACTTGGGGAGGGCTGGTGGCTCCCCCCTATCTGTTTGTTTGTCAATATAGGACTTGAGCGTCCGATTGACCCGTTCCACAATCGCTTGCCCCTGCGGATTGTAGGGAACGCCAAAAGTATGCTTGATATCCCAAGTGGCCATGAAGGCGGCCAGCTGCCTGGAGCTGTAGGATGGCGCGTTGTCGGTTTTAACGTGCCGAGGTTTGCCCATGGCTGCAATGCAGGAAAGGAGGTGCTGCTCCACGTGGGAAGCAGTCTCCCCTTTCTGCGCCGTTGCCCAAACGAACTGAGAGAAAGTGTCTATGCAAACGTGCATGTACTGCCATCTGCCAAACTGCGGAACATGCGTGACGTCCATTTGCCACACCTGATTGGCCTCTGTCCCTCGTGGGTTGACCCCCCACGAGGGCCCCCCCGGTGCCCCTGCACAATGCTGGCAAGAGCGAACTATGCCCTGGGCCTGAGAGAGTGGCAAATTGAACTGTCTGGCGAGCGCTTTGGCATTTTGGTGAAAAAATGCATGGCTCTGAATTGGAGTAGTAAAAACACCCAAAACTGAACGTTGCTGAATCTCCTTTGCCGCCGCATCCGCTCTGCTATTGCCCGCGGAAATCGGACCCGGTAGGTCTTGGTGACTTTGGATGTGGGCAATATAGAGCAGCTCCGTGCGGTTTCGCAAATGAAATTGAGCAGTGAGAAACAGGCTAAGCAAATTCTTGTCTATCGCGGGAGTGATGTATGCTCCCGGTAGACTGTGAAGCAAGTTCCTAACATACATACTGTCCGTGATGATGTTTAAACGTTCCTTGGCAAAGGTGCGCAAGGCGAGGTTCACCGCTGCCAACTCTGCCCGCTGCACGGACTTTTGTGGAAGAGTTAGCAGAGTGCGCCAAGCTTGGCCCTCCTGCCAGGTCAAGACACCGTATGTCCGACCACCATCAGTAAAAACTGTCCTGGCTACCTGAAGCGGAACCAGCGAGAGCAATTCAAACAAGCTAACTGTCTGCGTTTGGAGTGAGACAAGTCTGGGGTCCTTTGGCAAGTGGTATGCCAAGCTCCCGGTGAATCCTTCCAGGGCTATGGGAAGCGAGTCACCGAGCTGCATTAATTGCTGAACCTGTTCCTTGGTGAATGAGACTACGATTTTGGCCAAATCATGCCCTGAGATGTCCCTAGCTCTCAACCTTCTGCGGTAAACCACCGCGGAGACCAATTCTTGGGGAGGAACAATGTTCCGTGAGGAGGTGTTTGGAAGATACACCCACTCCACGATACTCGCCCCTTTCTCGGCATCTACGCCGAGCGCTCCTGTAAACATGGATCCTGACAGTACGATGTACAAATTCAGGATCGGAGCATATGGCCCTGGGGTGATCCTATCTACCCACCTCTGGCTGAGAACCTGGTTAACTTTCTCGAGTGCCAAGCGTGCGTCTCGAGAAATTTTTATCCGGTCTGCCGGCCGCTTACCTAAGGTTAGCAGCGAGAAGAGCGGTTTTAGGAGATCCGTATCCAATCGGAAATACGGTCTGGCCCAATTGATGTTCCCCAAAACTTGCTGCAACTCTACAAGGGTGACTGAGTCCTGTAAATTGATCTTAGGCAAAACTGGTGCTGCGAAAGAGCGGAGAAGCCGATGGCCCAAGTATGAGAAGGGCTCAGTTCTCTGCACTTTCTCCGGGGCAATGAGTAAACCTTTGTCCCCCAGGCTGGCCTGGAGGTCAGAAAACATTTCGCTGCCGAGTTGCAGCATCGCGACCAAGATGTCGTCCATAAAGTGGCAAACTATAGCTTTAGGGTAAAGGCTTCGGAACCTTGCCAGTGCGTTGTGAACATAAATTTGGCACAGGGTGGGCGAATTGAGCATGCCCTGTGGCAAAAATTTCCACGCGTAACGCTGCGTGGGCTCGCCGTGGTTCACAACCGGCACCGTAAAGGCGAACCTTTCCCGGTCCCGGGGGTCTAAGGGGATTGTATAAAAGCAATCCTTGAGATCTACAACTAGAATCTCCCACCCCTCGGGAATCATGTTCGGATTTGGGATGCCGCATTGGAGCGGGCCCATTGGCTGTATGCATTTATTGATCTCTCTGAGATCGTGGAGGAGTCGCCACTTCCCCGACTTCTTTTTAATCACAAAAATTGGCGAATTCCAAGGACTAGTGGACTGCTCTATATGTCCTGCGTCTAGCTGTTCTTTCACTAGCTGCTTGAGGGCAACTAATTTCTCTCCCACTACCGGCCATTGTTCTACCCAAACCGGCGTGTCAGTGAGCCATTTAAGTGGCAACGCCATTACCCAAAGGTAAGCGTAGCACCGTACTGCTGCAAGATGTCTCGCCCCCAAAGGTTGATGTGCACGTCAAGAATGTGCGGCCGAATTACCGCCGTGCCGTCAGCCCTTGGGATTGTGACTTCCACCCACTCTCGGCTCCTAAACGCTTCCTGGACGCCGCCTACCCCCCACACATCAGAGACCGGCTCAATGGCTCACTCTCTTGGCCACTGGCTTCGGCTTATCACGCTCACATCCGCTCCGGTATCGAGTAACCCTGAGAACACTCTTTTGTTCAAAAATACCTCGATAACGGGGCGCTGCTTCCACTCAATGTTGGTCTCCACTGTCGCTAAGACCTGGTATCCTTGTACTGCCTCCCTGGCGCTCGAGCGGTCCTCTGACCGGGACTCGGAGCTGTCACTGTGCCTTCCCTGGCTATCTGCTGGCGAGTGACAAGGAACCATGATCAGTTGCGCTAAGGTGTCTCCCTTGTGAATTGTTTGGGGCAGATGAGTCCAAAGCTGAACTTGGAGAACGCCTGAAAAATTCGAGTCAACGACTCCTGGAATTATGAAAATTCCGCGTGCTCCAGCTACGCTGCAGGGCAAAACTAGACCTATAAAGCCCTTGGGCAGTGGACCCATGTACTGGGAATCCACCAGGTAGACCGTGCCTGGCAGGTCGCATGTAACGTCCGCCTGACAAGTCAAGTCTAACCCTGTACTACCCTTGGGGCTGGCCTGTGCCCTCGCAATGTCTGGAGTGCGACCGGGATTTAGTCTAGCTCTGGTGAGCTCTGAATGAGGGGAGTCCCTGTTTGGACCGGGGCCAGAGACATGCCCGCGTTCCGGTTTCCCGAATTCGGACAGTCTCGGGCCCAATGGTAGCCTCTTTGACATTTCGGACACTGGGTCTTCGGAGCCTTGGAACGGCCGGACTTTTGTCCGCCTCCCTTGGATCGGCACTCCCTAGCGAAGTGACCGACCTTGCCACAACTGTGACATGCTCCTTGGGTCTTTCCTTTTGGTCTCTTACCCCCTTGCACCGCTGCCGCTAGCAATCCCATCTTGTAGGATTCTGTGCCAACGTCGGCGCAAGCTCTAATCATGGCCGTAAGGGTCAAATCGGGACGATTGCCTAGTGACTGCAAGATTTTACGGCAGTCTAAATTGGCGTTGTCCTTGGCTAACTTCATCATGAGCTCTTGTTGGGCCTGCTCATTGTCAATCTGCCTGCTAATTGCTTCCTCCAGGCGATTGATGAAGTCCATATAGGGCTCTTGGGCTCCTTGCTTGATAGCGGTGTAATTTTTAGCCGCTTTGCCAGTTGCTGGGACTTTGAAAAACGCCCTAAAGGCGGCCTCGGCCGACATCTGGAGAGTGGCTAGAGGCAAGTTGATTTGGGCATCGATGGATTCGAAGGCACCTGAACCATATAACTGGTCAGGAAGTACTGCGCCTCCCATCCTGGCAGCCCTTGTCTGCGCCTCCAGGCGATACTCGCTGTCCCAAATTAAGTACTGGCTAGGGTTGAGCATCATCCGCATGACGGCTTTCCAGTCATGGGGAATGAACATGGTGTTCTCGCACACTTGCTGAAGCGTGCCCCTTGTGAAACGACTTTGGAGCCCTGTTTCCGAAATGGCTTTCCGTATAGCCATGAGAAGCTTATATGGGACTGGGGAATGTACTATCTGCTGTGCGCCTGTGAGCGCGTCCATCTCCATGCGGATGGGACATATCTGGCTAAGCTCAGCTAGTTCTTCGGCTGGCAATTCCCCCTTCCTAATCTCCTCTTCAATGGTGCGCTGAAGTGGACTCTTGGTAACTCGGGAACTTGGAACTGTCAGAGAAGCGCCTGCGCTCCTCATTCCTTGCATTCCACCGGTGACGTCTGCAGCTGCCGCCGGGGGAAAGCTCCCTACACTACTCTGCCTAAATTGGAGTGACGGATAGAGCGCTGTAGGCGCCGTTGGTTGGGCTGGCGCTTCTGGCAGACTTGGGGGTTCTTTGGCCTCTATCCGGACTGGCTCTATCTCCGCCAAGAGCTTCCTACACTTTCTCCATGTGCGAATTACGCCTCCTGGAGCTTTCGGGGGTTGCTGAATGCAGTCTCCTATCTGATCCCAGCACTCGAGGGTTAACGTACCTACTTCTGGGTAAAGCAGGTAGTGTTCCCCTAGGTACACCAAAAGTCTCGCTAGCTCCCCGCTGTGAAAACGCAAATTAAATACCCTGGCCAGGATGATGAACCCCTCCTCATGGGTTCTTTGGCTAGCGGATGGACGCTGTCGCTGGGGACAGGTCCCCATATTACCTGCGATTGGGTCCTCGGAAGATTCCTCCTCGGGACGAGCCGACGCGTCTTTGGCAGGCAATAGGTTCTGGCGACGTCGCTTTCTGGGTAGAGCTCGGAGCGTGGACTGCGGCCACGGGCCCTCGGTGGCCACTGCGCTGTCAGGGGCTCACAGCTGCCCTGAGCGGAACGCGCGTTTCCCTTTGGCGCAAGCCGCCGCGAAAGTCGGGAGTAAGCTGTAGGATGCCTCTTTGGACTGCCTCACCGCAGGCCGTCCCTCCGATTGGCTGGCTGCCAGACGGAGTGCCGCGCTGTCCTCCGGGATGATTCGGACACGGTTCAAGCGCAGAACCGGACCGTGTGATCGCTACTCTGAGGAAGACCGCTCTTACTCACGAGTAGATCACGTCGGGGTCACCAGGTGTAGGAATCGGGGCCGCTGAGGGCCGTAGGTCCCGGAGGAGACTGATCAAGGAACGATACGAGGCAGTATGGAGGAGGATATGATCAGTGGTTTATTGAGGAAAAGGCATAACCATTTATAGATCAGAAGGCAAGGTAGAAAAAACCATCACCCAACAGTCAATCACATCACCTATTTACTCAGGTTAATTGGGAGTCTCTCGGGGGGAAGTTAATTAGTGTGGACAAACACTGGCTGAGACAACACCATTGTTTTGGGCTTAGACTAAGGCAATCAGGGCTCCTGTTTGCTTCTGGGATGAGACTGAGATTCGGAGATGAGGGATTACTCTAATAAGTAACGCATTAGCTTGCTCAGCAGGTTCGTTGGTCAGGTCAGGTAATTGGGTGAATCAAACCCTATCATTTATCCACCCCCCTTAATTTGGGTGCTCGCAGAGCCCACGGGCCAGGGAGCCTTTCTCCCGAAAGTGGCCTCTGCCGGGCCGTTCCGTGCCCACAGGGGCACGGGGAAACCACACAAATGTATCCATTTCTGTAATGGCCATTCTCTCTGTATATAAGTTGCTACCCTTGCACCTGTTTCCTCAGTCCAATTTCCCTGCTGAAAATAAACCTTGTGTTGTTATTAACCCTATCATTGCTGGTTAGATTGCTCATTGGTTCAGGACTCAACAGAGATGATCCACCACTCTCTAAAGCAGTAGTTTCCAACTATTTTTGGCCATGCCCCACCTAAGCATCTTTAAAATCCTGATGCCCCACACCATAACATAAAATTCTTATTATTCAAAAAGTGAAATCCTATTCATGTGGAGGAAGCCTAAAAGGCCATTAACTTGGTCTAACTCATTCTTGAATTGCCCACCCTTAAAAATCAAATTGCCCCCCTGTGTGCTGTGGGCCCCATGTTGGGAACCATGGTTCAAAAGTCATACATGACTGGCTTTGAAGCAAGGAAGATGTTTACCTTTACTATACATCTCCAGTGTGAGGGAACTGCTGCAAAAAAGCAAACAAGAAAAAATGTTTTCACAGGTAGTGAAGTTTTTGATGAACGCTGATATCCTTTTTGTGAAGCCCAGTAGTCAGGTTTAAAATAATGCTGAAAGACTTGATAAACATTTTTAAAGCCCACAGGATTAGGATAAAGCAACACTAAAATACATCACTGGAAATATTGATTTCCAAACCTGTGCTTTTTGGATAATGGCCCAGTGTGTGTACTTGGGTGTGTTTCAACAGTTCAAGCTATTGCTGGTGGCTGCAAGATTTTTCCAGACCGTATCTATGCCAGCGTACCAAGAACAGTGTGCTAATAGAGAGGTCATATTTATCAAGGCTGAGATCCAATAAGAGTTTTGCTACAGAGGTGTGTATGTCAAGGACCTTAAATAGGGATTTCCTTCTACGATACATAACAAATTGTTCCCACTGCACTGTTTTGTTTTCAAGACCTGTTTGGGTGTGCAGCAATATATCTAGTTTGTGATTGGACAAAGAACAGTGCAGATACTTTCTCATGCGTAGTTCAGCTAGTGTGACATTTAAAAAATAAGCAGAATGAATATATACTCTTCCTACTGCTCACACATTAGCTAAACAACCACTTGGTTCACAGGTTCAGTGCATTTTGGAAGATGCAAAACAATGGTCAAGCAGCCAACTCAGTTGCCACTGTTGCCATCAAGTTGGCTGCTTGACCATTGTTTTGTATCCTTCAAAATGCACTAGCTGTAGTACCAGCAACAATATCCCCACACCTCTTGTGTAGAAAGGAGACATGCTGCAGAAATGGTGAGCCTCATCCCCCCCAAAAAAGAGAGAGAATGTTAAAGAATTCACCCTCTTTTAAGATCTTTTTTTAATGGTACTTTCTCCCCTCTGCTCACACACACAAAAAGTGTATGGGTCACATGGCTTACTTTTGCTAACTGAACTACCGAGGAAACCACAAACAGCCACCTCAATGAATTCTACAGGGACTTCAAATACCAGTACAGCAGGACGACAGATTTGAATAACTTCCAGTAGGTAACATTCCTAAATGACTCTGATTTGGACTGATCTGGACTAATTTGGCATGCATAGTGGGTAAAGTAAACTTGTTGCCCAATTCTGGAGGACTGGGTTTGAATTGCACGCACACACACACACGCGTACGCGTGCACATGTGCGCACATACACACACTCACACATGTGCACATCCATGCGCGCATGCGCATACACGCATGCACACACACACACACACACACACACACACACACACACACACACACACACACACACGGAAAGCTCTCAGCTTCAAAGAGGGCCATTTGGGGAGGGTACCATGCAAATCCCTGGCTTTCTGCCTTTGGATTGTAAAAAGATATAGCCTGCTATCTATTTTCCCATGCAACATTTAAACAAGCCATGAGAACCTGCCTGAAGACGTAACCTTGAGTTATGAAAGCTTACAATGTTTTATTGTTTAAGTGACCCTATAAAAGGTGTCGCCTCCTGTTGTGTATTAAGGCAAAATTGCAAGTTGCGCAGGCAACGCCTTGCAAAGATAAAATGGTGGTTTCCCATCATCCAAATTAGGAGCTAAAGTTGGTGTGAAATCTCCCTCTCTGGGTGCGCTCATTATGCTAATTAGAGTTCTGTGATTGGTTACAACTTTGGATCCTGTTCCTGATTGGCTAATACTTATACATCCTGTTATGATGGGTTGGTTATGATTGTCTGACGGGTTGTTTCATTGTAACAAGGAGTCACCACTGGGGAGACACTGTAAAAGCCTCACAGGTAAACAAGGGTGGGGGCGGACCGGATCTATACTTCCCATTACTGCACAGGTTAGCCAGCGTCAAGCTAAGCCTGGGTATCCTCTATATGCTATCACGCCAAGGTGTAGCTTAGTCACTGCCTCTACGGTAGGAAACATGAGGGACCGACTACATGGGACAAGTGTAGCCATCTTATGTCCGGAGCGCCTTGTAAGTGTAATATGAAAGACAGTTTAATAAACTCCTATTGTTATTCTGTTCATCGTTGCCTGGACTAGTGCTTATAAGGGCTGGACACAACACCATTCTGCATTTGTTTGAATTTATGGATGGGTCACACGGCTTATTTTTGCTTTTAAAAAGTGGAGAATTTCAGCAATGATTTTTGAAAATTAAAGACCACCACCACTTCCTGTTCTACAGCTCCCAATCGTTTCTCACAATGAAAAGGATCCCAGAGGAGGCATGGGGCCTTTTGTGGTGGGGGTGGGGAATTATATTTTTTTAATTTCCAAAAGACCACCATGGCTGATGATGTCATCAGCCCTTTAGAGCCCAAGTTAAAAACCAATAGGATTTCAGTGATCAAGTCAATAGTTCTCTCCCTTTTTCATACTACCAAAATTTCCTTCAAACATGACTCTTGCTGCTGCTTCCAGAAAGCAGTAGCATCAGCTGTTTTACAGGGTCACTAGTTGATGCTAAGAAATGTTCTCTTTACTGGCAGACAGCAGTTATTCATCTGGGCTGCTGAATACGTGAGTTGATGGAATAAGGGCTCATTCAACACATGGCTCTGCCTTTTAGTGGCAACAATTTTGCTGTGTTCCTTCTGTTTACATTTAAATCCAAATCACTGTATTACAGTATGTTATAAGGGGCCATTCAACAATTACGTGATCCTCAAGGGGGGCAGAGGGTCTGCCATCTGAATTACAGAAAATTGTGTGTGTGTGTGTGTGTGTGTGTGTGTGTGTGTGTGTGTGTGTGTGTGTGTGTGTGTGTGTGTGTGTGTGTGTGTGTGTGTGTGTGTGTCAGGTCAAATGTTATGTAATCCATTTGGAGCTGTTGTGGTTTCGAAACAGCCCTTTTTTAGGTTTAAAAATGATCTCTGGGAATTTTGATCCAATTTGAGATTATTGAATTGCGCAGTCTATTTCTATTTCACCAATAGTGAAAAGCTCTAAAAATTAGAGTTTCAATATTTGGTGTATGCAAACCAAGACACAGGACACAGCCTCGGGCTGGGTTAACTCAGGTTTATTGCATCGTGGACAGAGGGAACATGGGGTAATGGCGGATCGATAGCTCTTTATATACAGTAGTAATACATTTGAACGTGGTGCCATGGTAGCCCATTGGCTACTGTCTGCGTGACGTCATTGCGGGTCACGCCCTTCTTGTCCAGGTGTAGGTGGTGGCGGGAAAACTTCCCGCGCTGTTGCCTTTGATGAGTTCGGACCAAGAGAGCTTGGACGCTCGCTGCTGCCAGCTGGTGGTCATTAGCTCGCGTCCTATTACAGGGTTTATATGATACAGCTGAAGGTTACATTGTTGCTATAGGCAAGGTTACATTGGCTCAGATACATTGTAATCCATGTGGAAAGGTAAAACCATCAGAACACAACACCCCTCCCCCCTAGGACGAGACAAAGTCTCGAGCCCACACTTACACGCACTCCCCCCCCTTAGGAGACAAAGTCTCTCAGCCAAGATGGCTTATTTCGAACACGCTGGGGTCTCGATGCGGGCTGCTTCTCCCCGGGTTTGCTACCTTCTCTTTGTCCCCTGGTTTCCTGTCCTGTAATTGGAGAGGGAGACTCGTTAGTGACTTGCCGCGGCTCCGCGGCGTTGCTGGGAGGTGTGCTCTTTCTTAGGGAGGAACCGGGGGCACTGGGGGCTAACGAAAAACCCCTCTTCTCGCTTGGATGGGTGGGGGAACACTCCTGAAAACCCCCCCGGCTCGCAAAATCAAAATCAAAATTACCATCAGGGGCAGCGGTCGCAAACTCCTCTCCCCCTTCCCCGGCCCCTGATAGGACTGGCGTATCAAAAGGATATGAGTCGGGGCCGCTGCTTCTGCTTCCTTCCCCCCTTGCTTGGGACTGTTGTCCACTGCTGTCTCCCCCTTGGGTTAAGCGGGTGGGGGAGAACCCTAACGCTGACTCCTGTTGCTGAGCTCCACTGACTGGCCCACTCACTCGGTGCCTCAGTTGGTCTGCGTGCCTCCTCCAGAGGAGGCCGGTGTTAGTCTCGACCCTGTACGACACTGGCCCCGTCTGTTCTACAACCGTCCCTGGTACCCAGGCCGGCCCTGCGCTGGAATAGTTCCTGCAGTGAACAGGGTCCCCGGCGGCGAAACCTTTCGAGACTGCCAACCCTATGTTTTTCCCTTTATCCTCGACTCTCGTCGGGTCTAGCCTGGACAGGATCGTGGTCAGTTTTCGCCGCATCAAGAGCTCCGCCGGCGAGTAGCCTGACGCTAAGGGGGTTACCCTATACGCTAAGAGGAATTGGCATACTTGGTGATTCAGGTCCCCCGGGCCCATGCGCCGCAGCGCCTCCTTCGTTGTCCGCACCAGCCGTTCCACTTGGCCATTCGTGGCCGGGTGAAACGGTGCGGATGTGACATGCCGAATGGCGTTTGCCTCCATGAATGCCCCGAACTCGGCGGAGGTGAAACAACTAGCGTTATAGCTGACTAAAGTGTCGGGTAAACCGAATGTGGAAAAGACTCTCCTTAGCTGGCTAATTGTCGTGGCGGAGGACGTGCTCTTTACTGGGATAACCTCCAGCCACTTGGAGAACGCATCTACCACCAGGAGAAACATGGTTCCTCGGAATGGGCCAGCGAAATCCACGTGCACTCTGGACCACGGCCCCCTTGCTGTGTCCCACTCCCTATGCGGGAGACGGGCCGCCTCAGGTCGGGATCCCTGGCAAGCCTCGCAAGTGCCGACCATGTGCTCAATGTCCGCGTCCAGCTGTGGCCACCAGAAGTAACTCCGGGCCAGCGCCTTTGAACGAACTATGCCCGGGTGGCTGACGTGCAGCAGTTCGAGCACCCTCGTCCGCAGGGGCGCAGGGACCACCACCCGTTGGCCCCACAGAAGGCACCCCCTCTCTAGGGACAACTCTAGCTTTTTCCTAAAGAATGGGTCGAACTCTGTACTCGGGGACGAAGCCGGCCACCCCTTCTGCACCCATGAACTAACTTTCTCCAGCGTCCTGTCCTTGCCTGTCGCCCTAGCAATGTCGGCTGGTACTATTGGGGGTGCGTCTAAAACCTCAATTAGCAACACCTGGCGGTCTCTTTCTGCTCTCGCCTTTTGGTCGTCCGACAAGGGCAGAGGGGATCTCGAAAGCGCATCAGCATGGCTGATCTCCTTTCCGGGCCTGTACTCCAACTCATGTTGGTACGCGTTGAGGAAAATAGCCCAACGCAGCATTCTCGGGGACAGGATCTGCGGCGTGGGCTTGCTAGCCGTGAAAATCCCTAACAGCGGCTTGTGATCGGTCACGATTTTGAACGGGCGGCCATACAAAAAATCGTGAAATTTTTTGGTCCCCGCTACTATTGCTAACGCCTCCCTGTCGGTTTGTGCGTAATTTCGCTCCGCTTGGGACAGGGACCTTGAGTAAAACGCTACCGGGGCCTCCCTTCCGTCCTCCAACACGTGGCACAGCACCGCCCCCACCCCCACCGGGGATGCATCACAAACTAGGACCACCGGCCGTTTGGGGTCGAAGTGCGTCAGGATTGCCTCAGATGTTAGGAGTTGCTTTAGCTCTTTGAACGCCCTCTCGTGCTCGTCACCCCACATCCATGTCTCCTCCTTTTTAAGTAACCGATGTAGCGGTTCGGCCACGGATGCCTTCCGCGGGAGGAATGTATGGTAAAAATTGAGGAGCCCCAGGAAGGACTGTAGCTCGGTTTTGGATGTGGGGCGAGGGGCCTTTTTAATGGCTGCTACTTTGGATTTGGACGGTTTAATCCCCTCGGGTGTGATCCGGAACCCTAAAAACTCGACCTCGGTTTCGAAAAAGACACATTTGTCCTTCCTCAATCTCAGCCCCGCTTTCTCGAACACGGTCAATACTTTGTCCAACCTCTTAGCCAGTTCAGCCTCACTCCCCCCTGTTATCAACACGTCATCAAAATAAGGCAACACCCCCTCCAGTCCCTTCAGGAGGCGTTCCACAAGCGACTGAAAAAGGCCGGGTGCCGAGTTCACGCCAAACTGTAACCGCGACACCTGGAACGCTCCTTTATGTGTAACTATCGTTTGTGCCGCGGCCGTGGCGGGGGTCACAGGAAGTTGCTGATAGGCTTGTGCCAAATCGAGTTTGGCGAAACACTTTCCCCCATTTAGCCTGGCCAAAGGTGGCTGATCACCGGCACCGGGTATGCATTAGGGCGGATCGCCTTGTTAATTGTACACTTATAATCAGCGCAAATGCGCACTTCCCCGTTAGCCTTTAGCGCCGTTACAATTGGAGTTTCCCACTCCGCGGAATCAACAGGAATAAGAATCCCCTGGCCCACCAGTTTGTCCAGTTCCGCCTCTATCTTGTCCTTGAGTGCGAACGGCACCCTGCGCGGTTTGAGTCTTATCGGGCGGACCTCCGGGTCTATGTCGAAGGCTACAGGGGGTCCCTTGAACTTTCCGAGTCCTTTCTTAAAAACGGCGGGATGCGCATCGCAAACCGCTTGTATTGGGTTCCCCCCCACGGTATGCACTCCCCCTATGAACAGACCTAAGGGCTGAAACCACTGTGTCCCTAGGAGGCTACAGCTTCCCCCCTTGAGGACAACTAGGGGCAGTTCCGCAGAATGTCTCTTAAAATTGACCCGAAATTTCCCGACCCCCAACACCGGAATGCTGTTCCCCTGCACGTCTCGCAGCGTGGACCTCAACGCTTTAAGTTTGGGCCGCACGTGGGGGTCGATTTTCAAAAACTCTTTCTGGGGAATTATAGAATAGGAGGACCCCGAGTCAATTTCCATCTTAATAGGGGCCCCTTGTACTAATACCTCAACGAAGTAATGGGACTGTCCCGCGGACACGCTGAAAACTGGGGCGTCGTCCTCGCTGTCGTCCGAGACGCGGCCCACACCATCCTGCTTCCTCGTGGTCTGGGCGCCATCTTTGGGCCTCGCTGGACGGTCCGGTCTGGCCGCACGGTCTTGTGACTGCCTCCGGCCCTCCTTCCGTTTTCTGCATGCCTTGGCGATGTGCCCCCGACGGCCGCAGGTGTAACACTCGGCCTTCCTGAACGGGCACCTCGCGCGCTCATGGGCCGCTCCGCAACCCTCGCAGCGTCGACCACCCTTTCGGACCTTCTGGACCTCCTCGCCGTCGCTGCCTTCCGTAGACGACTTTGAGGCCCGTCGAGTTGCGTGCACCGACTGTCCGGGCTTCCCGTGCACCGAATTTTCCGCCTTGCCGGCTCTAGGACGCCACTCACGCCACTGGTGCATCTCGTCCACTCCAGCATTCGTGGACTCTGCGGCTTCCGCGGCCTCTACGACCTCTGCCAGCGTGGGTGGCGGTTCCTTATTCATCAAGCTGCGCTGTACCTCCTTGTCTTTCAGGCCACACAACACGCCGTCCCTGAGGGCCATCTCCAGGATGTCGCCCCATTTACAGGGGGCGGCGGCTATCCTCATGGCGGCCACGAATGCCTCAACCGACTCATCCGGCGCTTGGACTCGCCTCCAAAACGCGCTCCGAGCGGGAAACATTGCCCTCGACGGGGAGAACCGCTCTCGTAGCAGCTTCATGATGTCGCCCGCCTTAAATTCGCTCACCTTCTTCGGAGCGATTATGCCCACCAGCGTCCGCTTGGTTTCCATCCCGAGCATTCTGGTGAGGATGGCCCTCTTCCTCTCCTCGTCGTCATCTTTGACTCTGAGTTCCACCAGTGCCGCCTGGAAGTCCATCTCTAGCAGCTCCCAGTCTTGCGGTTTGGTGATGTTGAAACCGCTCTGTGCCCTGGCTGTTCCGTGGGGATCCATCATCCCACCTTCGTCGCCAATTTGGTGTATGCAAACCAAGACACAGGACACAGCCTCGGGCTGGGTTAACTCAGGTTTATTGCATCGTGGACAGAGGGAACATGGGGTAATGGCGGATCGATAGCTCTTTATATACAGTAGTAATACATTTGAACGTGGTGCCATGGTAGCCCATTGGCTACTGTCTGCGTGACGTCATTGCGGGTCACGCCCTTCTTGTCCAGGTGTAGGTGGTGGCGGGAAAACTTCCCGCGCTGTTGCCTTTGATGAGTTCGGACCAAGAGAGCTTGGACGCTCGCTGCTGCCAGCTGGTGGTCATTAGCTCGCGTCCTATTACAGGGTTTATATGATACAGCTGAAGGTTACATTGTTGCTATAGGCAAGGTTACATTGGCTCAGATACATTGTAATCCATGTGGAAAGGTAAAACCATCAGAACACAACACAATACAAAAGCTCTAGATTATATAATTTTAAAGGGAGGGGGGTTCAAAGCAAAAATTATGGTTAGATTACATGGGGGAGGGGGTCAATTTCGCCCCCCAAAAATGGATCACATAATTGTTGAATGGCGCCTAATTTATTTATATGCAGCCTTTCAGCAAAAAAAGGGAAAGGATGTTTAATTATTTAGTTACTAATATTTGTCTTTGTTGGTTTTAAATGAATGGCCTCATTTTTAGCTGCAGTCTGGGGTAAGCAGGAGTGGAGCAGATTTCAGCACCCATTCCTGGTGTCATCATTGTACCTTTTTAGAATATTCCAGCTATTATAGAAATAAGTATGAATGTCTGAGGAGTGGGAGGGAGTACCCATCCATATACATTCAGAACTCATACACTGTGAAGCCAATGCACCCCCTTTACTCCTATAAGTTGCCCTTGCTCAAAAGCCAGTCGTATCCAACTCTAGGGTTTAGTGCTCATTTCTGTTTATGGCCAAAGAGCCAGCGCTCAGGTATAAACCCACAAACCTGGAAGGCAGCAACCATAGAAAATGACTTTTAGAAAAAAATGTATACTCGGATGCAAGTAGCAGCGGACAACGCTCCTGCAACATATAGCTATAGCACTTCAATATTGGAGTGGCAAGAAGGGAAGAATAAGGAGATGTTTGTTGTAATAACACCGTTTGGTAGTAATCATGGGACTTGGAAACACAGTCCAGAGCTTCATAAACAATGTACAGTATTATTTACTCCTGCTATGACCCAATATTATTTCCCCTTCATTCAAAAACTAGGTGAGCTATAACATGTCATCCCAAACACCAAATTTTGTTATTTTGTGGACAGATGGGGCAGAATATCTGAATACTCATTATAAAACAATAGTTTCCTGTTTATAAGCCAAAAAATCCAGGATGTGTAATGCATTTAATGATACTCAGTCAAAAGCATCTCAAGTAATTAATAACATAATATGTTAATCCTCTTAACTAACACTTTCATTTAATCCCAAATCAATGCCTGTTGTAAATTTTGCATCTGGAATATCTTGGATAAAATACATAAGTTATTATTACATCTATCTAATTGCATTTTCCTATTGTTTGTTTAAGTTGAATACTGCCCATCTGACACAAGCCACCCTGGGGGATTCATATGAAGGCATAATAAGGGGGCTGCAGTGACTCAATGATTAAGAAGCTTGCCTTGTTAGCTGGAAGGCTGGCAAGTCCACAGTTCGAGACCTGGGTACTGCATGATTGATTGAGTGCCCGTCTCTGTCCCTGCTCTTGGGGACATGAAAGGAGCCTCATTTGGGCATTCCTTGAGTGGAGTTTCTTTTGCAAAAATCCTTTCAACTCAGAATAATTTCTGACACAAAATTATTATTATAAAGTGATAATCTCCTCCTCCCCCTAACAGAATAAACAACATAATAGAACAATCTAGACACAAGTAGAACAACAATACAAAATCCATTTCTAATAGAGTGGAGCATAATAGTAACAAAATATAGTCAAACATGCAGGTCTTAATTAAGAAAGAGGCAAAACATTGTAAAAAAATCCCTATAAAGTTTTGCCTCCACCAGTTTTTGGAACACCTGAATGGAGGTTTTCAGTTGAAAAAGCATTCCAGGAAGATGGCGCCATCACCAAAAGGCATGGTACCTAGTTGTAGCCTTTCAAGCCTCTATCGGGTTGGGTACTCACAGCCCTAAAGCCTGGAAGACTTATTTGACATTGTGATCTGCTTGCTGGGATATGTGATACAGTTCACTCTCTGTATCCATGGGGGTTATGTTCCAAGTTCTTTCATGGATGCCTCAAACCACAGAAAATAGTGAACCCTGTATTTCAGCATAAATACCTGAGTCTTACAAGTGGACAGTGGTGCATGTGCCTCTATCAATCTTTCACATATGCTCATAAAATGGGTCCCCTGGAAACACAATCTGTCCCTCCTCAACATTACATTGTAGATGATAGCCTCTAGTGGCCAGCTCTTATATTGTACCTTTGGGATACATACCTAATATGTTGTGCATTTCAGGAATTTTTCACCGAATATGTTTGGACCTATGAATAACGAACAACAGAAATGAGAGCCACAAATGGTGGGGGGACTACACCTTGAACATGAAGCATTCCTTTGTAACTAAAAAGTCAGATCACAGCAAAAAAAATATCAGTAGCTATGTGTATATTGCACTGTAAAATCTCCTTTCTTTTTAAACATCTATAACAGCTTCAACATTGGTGACAGAACAGCATCCTCTCTACCACATAGGAGGGCAGCAAGAAAATGGACTCCATTGGGCACAGCCAGTGAGACAAAGAAGCAGCTCTGGGCGGCACTACCATTTACATTCACCACTGCTCTCCACCTTGACAGGCTCACCCACTCAAATAGCATTGCAATGTCTGAACAGGGATGGAGGACTTATTCCACAGCGGTGGGCTAACTGCCCTCCTCTTTATGTCCCAAACCACCTTTTAGCACATTTGGCTGCACTTTTTAAACATCTCTAAGCTGGGGACCATGTGAAACATTCTGTTGCCTGAGGCAAAAAGAAACATCCACCAACCAAGTGAAAACATGTATTCTCTCACTATTAGATCTGAGGTTTACATGAGTTCCAGATTTATCTTAACTTGGTTTCCGTTTCCTACTCCTTAGCATAATTTATTTTCTATGTATTCCATTGGTGTGACAACTTTGCTACCCTCAAGTGTTTCCCTGAACAGCAGAATAGAGCACTTGCTCGGAAGAAGCTTTCGGTGAGACGGATTTCCCATTAGCTATGCAAAAAGCAACCACCTGCAAATACAAAATGCATGTAAAAGTACTTATTGTTTGAGGGTAATGCGGGGAGGAAGTTAGGAAATGAAGGTCTCTATTTCTCTCACATCCCTTTTATATTTTCTCTCATTTCACAACACACTCAAAAAAACAACCAAGGTAGATCTTGTCAAGCATTTCCAGTAAAATGTTCTTTAAATTTCTCAGGCAGCCACTTACAGCAGTCTCAACTTCTCCTTCCTGAGGTGTTTTTAATTCTTATTTAAATATAATTAATTGTTTAATTAGTTTTATGTTTTTAACAGATTCTGGGTCTTGGTTTTGAGCAAAAAGGGTGGAATGCAGATCTGACAAATAAAGAAATAAGTAATGAGGACATTGATTATTATATGGCATGGATGATCTAAGCAAGCCCAGGAATCATTTCCCCCAGGTTTCTTGTAGACCAAGTGAATCACTCCTTGAAAGAAGCTAAATGAGGAGAGTACTGTAGAATTCCATATAACAATTTTAATCCATTCCATGGAGCTCATCGCTATGCGATTGTTGTTGTTGTTGTACAATCTTCCCTATGGGAAAATCCATACAACAATTTTCACTATGGGGAAAAAAGTACAACGATGTTTGGCACTAAGCGGTTTTTTCCATTGAAAAATTGTTGTATGGGTTTTCCGATAGGAAAGAAACACTATGCAGAATGCCTCCCCCCCCCCCAAGCCTCATCGCTATGCGAGTTCATCGCTGTATGGGGCAATTATTATACGGAGTTGTACTGTATTGCCAATGGAACAAAATTGAATGTTTGTTATTCTCTGCAGTAGTTATGGACTGTAAATGCAATGGGTTTTTGATAACTGGAAAAATGAGTTTGACTAAACTGAAAAAGTCTCCTCCTCTAGTAGCCATTTTAGAGAGAGAAATCAAAAGGGTGGGGGATACATTGTAAATATACAAATATAAACCTATTTCAAACTTCGTTGTTGTTGTTGTTGTTGTTGTTGTTGTTGTTGTTGTTGTTGTTGTTGTTGTTGTTGTTGTTGTTATATGAAGCGATATTTGGGGAGTACATTCTGCAGTTCCTTTTGCACGACCTACTGTGAGAAAGATTAGCTGGTATATGGTGGCCGTTGCCATGGGTAGGCCCGATTGTGGTTCAAAAATACCACAATCTTCGAGGAGGCTCTTTTGTGTACCCCCTGACCATTCAACCTTAATGTTATCATGACATCCTCTCATTGCTATAAGGTCAAGCACTAGTTTGTTAAATGGAATTAGGAATATTTGCATGTATTTCAATCAATATGGCAATCTGGAACAAATATGTCATTTTAAATAGTCCTAAAGCAAAGCAAATTTAGAAGTTCCATAAATAGTCTTTACAAGTCATAGAATTTTATCTTTATTTCTAATTTTTTAAATGATATTTTGACAATTTAAAAAGTAACAATCATATATTTATTATTCCTTAGTATTTCCCCCCATAAAATTGTGTTTAGCTCTGGCAAATGTACTACTAAGTCAGTTCATTCTAACCTGTGAAGCCTAGCAACTGATTTATGATCCAGTCAGGGGCAGGATTATGAAAAGAGTGAAAAGATCATGTGTATGAGTCAGAGATAGCTTCTCAGCCTGAGAAAGATATGATTTATTACTCAGTGGGAGAGCTCAGGTTCATTATACGTAGAAGGTCAATAATTTAATTGCCAATGTCCTCAGTTACAAAGATTCTCTGCATCAAAACATGACTATGAATGACCAGAACTTACCAAATAAGCATCCCAAGTACTTTATAGTTACTTCTCTGCTGTCAAGTTGGAACCTACTTATAGTGACCTTAATAGAGCTTTCAAAGTAAATGAAATATTTGAGGAGTGGTTTTACCAGTTCGACTCCCCCAGTGGGTTTTCATGGCCAAGTTGATATTAAAATCCTGGTCTACCGATACCTAATCTATCACTTTACACCAGGGCCCTGGCCCCTGACACCATCCCATCCAGCCCGATGCTCCCTCCACCACACCCGGAAGTGGAAGTGGGCACATTTATGTCATCTGTAAAACACACGCATGCATGCACAAATGCATAAACATGGAAGTGGGCTCATTTATGTCAGCTGTAAATGCGCCTGCATGAGAGTCAAGACACAAAGCACAGCCAACGGCTGGGTTAACTCAGGTTTATTGCATGGTGGACAGAGGGAACATGAGGTAATGGCGGACGAACAGCTCTATATATATGGCAGTAACGTATTTGAATGTGGCTCCACGGTAGCCCGTTGGCTACTGGTCCGCGTGACGTCATGGCTGGTCACGCCCTTCTTGTCCAGGTGTAGGTAGCGGCGGGAAACCTCCCGCGCTGCGGTCTTTGATGGGTTTGGACCAAGAGAGCTTGGACGCTCGCTGCTGCCAGCTGGTGGTCATTAGCTCGCGTCCTATTACAGGGTTTATATGGTACAGCTGAAGGTTACATTGTTTCTCTTGGCAAGGTTACATTGGTTCAGATACATTGACATCACATGTAGAAGGTTACACTATTAGGACACAACACTCCTCCCCCCTAGGATGAGACGAAGTCTCTCAACCAAGATGGCTTATTTCGAACACGCTGGGGTCTCGGCGCGGGCTGCCCTGCCCCGGCTTCGCTCCCTCCTCCTTGCTCCCTGGCTTCCTGCCCTGCAATCGGAGAGGATGACTCGTTAGTGGTTTGCCGCGGCTCTGCGGCTTTGTTGGGAGGTGTGTGCTTTGTTTGGGAAGAACCGGGGGCACTGGGGACTAACGAAAAACCCCTCTTCTCGCTTGGATGGGTGGGGGAACACTCCGAAACCCCCCCCCCCGGCTCGCAAAATCAAAATCAAAATCGGATTCGGGGGAAGCGGCAGCGGCGGCCGCACACTCCTTTTCCCTCCCCCCGGGCTCGGATAGAACTGGGGTATCAAAAGGATATGAGTCGGGCTCGCTGCTTTCCCCCCTGTCTCCCCCTTGGGCTAAACGGGTGGGGGAGAACCCTACCGCTGAATCACGTCGCTGTGCTCCACTGGTCGGCCCCTCGCTCACTCGGTGCCTCAGTTGATCAGCGTGCCTCCTCCAGAGGAGGCCGGTGCTAGTTTCCACCCGATAGGACACTGGCCCCGTCTGTTCTATTATCGTCCCTGGCACCCAGGCTGGGCCTGCGTTGGCATAGTTCCTGCAATGTACCGGATCGCCTATGCCGAAACCTTTCGAAACCACTAACCCTATGTTCTTCCCTTTGTCCTCGACCCTCGACGGGTCTAGCCTGGACAAAAGCGTGGTCAGTTTCCTCCGCATCAGCAGCTCGGCCGGCGAGTAACCGGACGCTAAGGGGGTCACTCTGTACGCTAATAGAAATTGACACACCTGGTGATGTAGATCTCCCGAGCCCATGCGCCGCAGCGCATCTTTCGTGGTGCACACCAACCGTTCCACTTGGCCATTCGTGGCCGGGTGAAACGGCGCGGATGTGACATGCCGAATTGCATTTGCCTCCATGAATGCCGCGAACTCAGCGGACGTGAAACAACTGGCGTTGTCGCTGACCAAAGTGTCGGGTAAACCGAACGTGGAAAAGACCCTCCTTAGCTGGCGAATGGTAGTGGCGGAGGATGTGCCCTTTACCGGAATGACCTCCAGCCACTTTGAGTATGCATCCACCACCAGGAGAAACATGGTTCCCCGGAATGGGCCAGCAAAATCTACGTGCACTCTGGACCACGGTCCCCTCGCTGCGTCCCATTCCCTATGTGGTAGGCGGGCCACCTCCGGTCGAGAACATTGACATGCTTCACAAGTGCCAACCATCTGCTCTATGTCGGCGTCCAGCTGGGGCCACCAGAAGTAACTCCGGGCCAACGCCTTGGAACGGACGATCCCCGGGTGGCTGACGTGCAACAGCTTTAGCACCTTCGGCCGCAGGGACGTAGGAACCACCACCCGTTGGCCCCACAACAGGCACCCCCTCTCTAAAGACAACTCCACTCGCTTTCGGAAGAATGGGTCGAATTCCGTGCCTGGGGATGACGCCGGCCACCCCTTCTGCACCCACGAGCATACCTTCTCTAGTGTTCTATCCTTTCCGGTCGCCCTGGCAATGTCGGCCGGTACTATCGGGGGTGACTCTAAAACCTCTATTAGCAACACCTGGCGGTCTCTTCTTACCCCTGCCTTCTGGTCGTCCGACAATGGTAACGGCGACCGTGAGAGCGCGTCTGCATGGCTGATTTCCTTCCCTGGCCGGTATTCTAATTCATGTTGATATGCGTTAAGAAAAATAGCCCACCGCAGCATCCTCGGGGACAGGATCTGTGGCGTGGGCTTATTTGCAGTGAAGATCCCTAACAGGGGCTTGTGATCAGTAACGATCTTGAACGGCCGACCATACAGAAAATCGTGAAATTTCTTGGTTCCCGCTACTATCGCTAGTGCCTCCCTATCGGTCTGTGCGTAATTCCGCTCTGCTTGGGACAGGGACCTTGAATAAAACGCTATCGGGGCCTCCCTTCCGTCGCCTAACACGTGGCAAAGCACCGCCCCCACCCCCACCGGGGATGCATCGCAGACCAAAACTATGGGCCGTTTGGGGTCGAAATGAGTCAGGATTGCCTCGGATGTGAGGAGTTGCTTTAACTCTGAGAACGCTCTTTCTTGCTCGTCACCCCACAGCCATTTTTCCTCTTTTTTAAGCAGCCGATGAAGCGGCTCGGCAACAGACGCCTTCCGTGGAAGGAAGGTATGGTAGAAATTGAGAAGCCCCAGAAATGACTGAAGCTCGGTTTTGGAAGTGGGGCGAGGGGCTTTCTTAATGGCGGCTACCTTAGATTTGGACGGCCTAATTCCCTCGGGCGTGACACGGAACCCTAAAAACTCAACCTCTGTTTCGTAAAATACACATTTGTCTTTTCTCAGTCGCAGCCCCGCTTTCTCGAACACGGCCAGGACCTTATCCAATCTGTGGGCCAGCTCGGCCTTACTCCCCCCCCGTTATCAACACGTCATCAAAATATGGCAACACCCCTTCCAGCCCCTTCAGGAGGCGTTCCACTAGCGACTGAAAAATGCCAGGTGCCGAGTTCACGCCGAACTGTAACCTCGACACCTGGAACGCCCCCTTATGTGTGACTATTGTTTGTGCCGCCGCTGTGGCGGGGGTTACTGGGAGTTGCTGGTAGGCCTGTGCTAAATCGAGTTTAGCGAAACACTTTCCCCCATTCAGCCTGGCCAGAAGGTGGCTGACCACTGGCACCGGGTATGCATTAGGGCGGATTGCCTTATTAATGGTACACTTATAATCAGCGCAAATGCGCACCTCCCCGTTAGCCTTCAGTGCTGTTACAATTGGGGTCTCCCACTCCGCGGAATCCACAGGAACGAGAATTCCTTGACCCACCAGTTTGTCCAGTTCCGCCTCTATTTTGTCCTTAAGCGCGAACGGTACCCTGCGCGGTTTAAGTCTTATCGGGCGGACCTCCGGGTCTAAGTCGAAGGCTACAGGGGGTCCCTTGAACTTTCCAAGCCCACTTTTAAAAACGGCGGGGTGTGCGTCACATACTGCTTGTATTGGGTCCTCGCCTACGGCATGCACCCCCCCTATGAACAGGCCTAAGGGCTGAAACCACTGTGTTCCGAGGAGGCTACAACTCCCCCCTTTTAGCACCACTAGGGGAAGTTCCGCAAAATGTCTCTTAAAGCGAACCCGGAACGTTCCGACCCCCAACACTGGAATGCTGTTCCCCTGAACGTCCCGTAGTGTGGCCCTCAACGCTTTAAGTTTGGGCCGCACGTGGGGGTCGATTTTCAAGAACTCTCTCTGGGGAATTATAGAATAGGAGGACCCCGAGTCAACTTCCATCCTAATAGGGGTCCCTTGTACTAGTACCTCAACAAAGTAATGGGGCTGTCCCGCAGACACGTTGAACACAGGAGCGTCGCCCTCGCTGTCGTCCGAGATGCGGCCCACGCCGTCCTGCTTCCTCGTGGCCCGGGCGCCATCTTTGGGCCTCGCTGGACGGTCCGGTCTGGCTGAACGGTCTTGCGAATGTCTCCGGCCCTCTTTCCATTTCCTGCACGCTTTGGCGATGTGCCCCCGACGTCCGCAGTTGAAGCACTCGGCTTTCCTGAATGGGCACTTCACGCGCTCATGGGCCGCTCCGCAACCATCGCAGCGGCGCCCGCCTCTCCGGACCTTCTGGACCTCCTCGCCATCGCTACTCTCTGACGACGATTTCGAGGTCGGTCGGGTTGCATGCACCGACTGACCGGACTTCCCGTGCGATGAGTTTTCCGCCTTGCCGGCCCTCGGACGCCACTCACGCCACTTGTGCATCTCGTCTACTCCAGCATTCGTGGACTCCGCGGCTTCCGCGGCCTCTACAACCTCTTCCAGTGTGGGTGGTGGCTCCCTGTTCATCAAGCTGCGCTGTACTTCCTTGTCCTTCAGGCCACACAGCACTCCGTCCCTGAGGGCCATCTCTAGGATGTGGTCCCATTTGCAGGGGGCGGCGGCTACCCTCATAGCCGTTACGAAGGCTTCTACCGACTCGTCCGGCGCTTGAACTCGCCTCCAAAACGCACTCCGAGCGGGAAACATTGCCCTCGAGGGTCGGAAACGCTCACGCAGCATTTTCATGATGTCACCGGCTTTGAAATCGCTCATCTTCTTCGGTGCAAGGATGCCCACCAGCGTCCGCTTGGTTTCCATCCCAAGCATGCGAGTGAGGATGGCCCTCTTCCTTTCCTCGTCGTCTTCTTTGACTTTGAGCTCCACCAGTGCCGCCTGGAAGTCCATCTCAAAGAGCTCCCAGTCCTGCGGTTTGGTGATGTTGAACCCGCTCTGTGTCCTGGCTCCGTGGGGATCCATCATCCCACCTTCGTCGCCAATTTAGTGTATGAGAGTCAAGACACAAAGCACAGCCAACGGCTGGGTTAACTCAGGTTTATTGCATGGTGGACAGAGGGAACATGAGGTAATGGCGGACGAACAGCTCTATATATATGGCAGTAACGTATTTGAATGTGGCTCCACGGTAGCCCGTTGGCTACTGGTCCGCGTGACGTCATGGCTGGTCACGCCCTTCTTGTCCAGGTGTAGGTAGCGGCGGGAAACCTCCCGCGCTGCGGTCTTTGATGGGTTTGGACCAAGAGAGCTTGGACGCTCGCTGCTGCCAGCTGGTGGTCATTAGCTCGCGTCCTATTACAGGGTTTATATGGTACAGCTGAAGGTTACATTGTTTCTCTTGGCAAGGTTACATTGGTTCAGATACATTGACATCACATGTAGAAGGTTACACTATTAGGACACAACACATAAATAGTCTTTACAAGTCATAGAATTTTATCTTTATTTCTAATTTTTTAAATGATATTTTGACAATTTAAAAAGTAACAATCATATATTTATTATTCCTTAGTATTTCCCCCCATAAAATTGTGTTTAGCTCTGGCAAATGTACTACTAAGTCAGTTCATTCTAACCTGTGAAGCCTAGCAACTGATTTATGATCCAGTCAGGGGCAGGATTATGAAAAGAGTGAAAAGATCATGTGTATGAGTCAGAGATAGCTTCTCAGCCTGAGAAAGATATGATTTATTACTCAGTGGGAGAGCTCAGGTTCATTATACGTAGAAGGTCAATAATTTAATTGCCAATGTCCTCAGTTACAAAGATTCTCTGCATCAAAACATGACTATGAATGACCAGAACTTACCAAATAAGCATCCCAAGTACTTTATAGTTACTTCTCTGCTGTCAAGTTGGAACCTACTTATAGTGACCTTAATAGAGCTTTCAAAGTAAATGAAATATTTGAGGAGTGGTTTTACCAGTTCGACTCCCCCAGTGGGTTTTCATGGCCAAGTTGATATTAAAATCCTGGTCTACCGATACCTAATCTATCACTTTACACCAGGGCCCTGGCCCCTGACACCATCCCATCCAGCCCGATGCTCCCTCCACCACACCCGGAAGTGGAAGTGGGCACATTTATGTCATCTGTAAAACACACGCATGCATGCACAAATGCATAAACATGGAAGTGGGCTCATTTATGTCAGCTGTAAATGCGCCTGCTTCTGCTTCTGGGGGACGTGGTCCAGCCTGCAATGCTGTTCAGGGGGCATGGTCAAGTCCACAACGGAAAAAAGTTGGCCACCCCTTCTTTACACAGGGTGGCTGAAGAACTCTATAGTTACAGTTTCTTTTCTGACTATTGAGGTAGAACTAAATTGCATTATGATTGTAAGATGATAGAGTAACTTCATTCTACAGTATTTGCAATGCAACTGCAATTATTTATTTACTGTTATTGTTGCAGGAGAGCAACCAAAAGCAACTACTTCAATTGCTTTTGAGAAATGGGGGAAAATATTTTTAAAGGTTAAGCATATTTATTTCAATAGAAAAATATTGTGTTGATTGTACAGTACCTGTAAAAGTATTGCACTATTAATCTCCTGGGAATTTGTATGAATTTGGAATGCTTCTGTCATGTGCAAGTGGATGCAGAACAGTTCCAGCCATCTGTATTGAGAAAGAAATCCCAGCCATGTTCATTCAGGGCCAGTGTTATTTCATGCTCAAGAGTGGATTGCAACATATCCAGATTTTGAGAGAAGGCTAAAGGAAAGGTATGGATATTTGTTGCAAGGGCAAAGGTGCAAAGGGAAAGGTGATTTGTCAAAGCATTGCTTTGTGTGTATGCACACGATTGTTTGGTCCTTCCTTTTTTGCTTCCATTCCAGCATTTACACACTTTGAACTGAAGCAAAAGTATTTGATTTTTTAAAAAATAGAAGGGTCTCTAACCGGAAGGAAAGACTACATGTCAGGGCTGTGGGATTCCAGGCTAATTCATGTCATGTGGTCAATGGGGAAAAATTGACTCATCTCACTACAAAACTCTAGTATTTCCCACATTTTTCACCATGGAGTCAAGCAATTTGATGGCATATAATTCACATACTTTGGAATAGTATTTAAGGTAGTTCTACAGTAATCTAACTTGGATGCTGCCAATGGTTACCTTATTCCTCCCCGTCCCCCAATCTTAGCTTTCACCCATGCTAGTGTTTACTTAACCCATTGCTGATTTCAAATTAAATACTGAAAATCTTCAGAATATAAATACAGTGATACGTTCAAACTTGGTTCCACAAGTTTGGACTTTATACGGATTTGGACTTTGTATGAGGCATGCAAAATCCTAGCCGCAATGCCTCATACAATGTCCAAATCCTTGTTGCGATGCCTCGTACAACATCGTTTCCATAGAGATACATTGTACTGTAACAGCACAGACTTCAGGGCAAAGTCAAGGAAATAGACAGGAAACTGACAGAACTTTAAGAAAACATTGTCTAACGGCCAAAAACATGTCAAACAACCCTGATTGTCCAAGAACCTGAAGAATGCTGCAAAAATCCCAGGAATGCTTCTAAAAATTCTGATGAAAAATCCAAAAAAATCCAAAATCACGCTCAAAACCACTCCTAAACACTCTTTGCCTTGTGCAAAACCCACAAGAGCAATGCACGCATGTGTCCTGTCTTTTATACTGCCCAGGCACAATGCAACCTGGGGAAAACTGAATGCCTCATACAAAGTTGAGAGACTTTGTATGAGGTAACTTTTTTCAAGAAATTAGGCTGTGTTGTATGAATTCGATGTTGTATGAAGGGGACTTTGTATGAGGTATTACTGTACTATCTCCTGGATTCAATGATAAAGGAGGGGGGAAACTGGCCATGGCTACCTCCCTGGACCTCACTAATGGGTAAATTAAAATCACACTTGACATGGGTTCTGATCAAAGCAGGAATTCTAATTCACCATAAATCAATGAGAAAGTATGTGCAAGGCTTAAGTTTGCTGTTCAAGACGTTTTTCTATGTACTGTGCTTGCAGAACAGGTAATGTACATGTCATGCACGTAGAAATAGATATTTCCTTTTACCTGCCATTACTTTGTCTTATGTTTCTTTGAAAACACCTAAAGCTATGACTAGTTTAGTTTCATAACATGTGCAGAAGGTTAGACCAGGTCAACAAAACCTTCTTGTTACAAAGATAAATATGAGACTTTAACACAAAAACCAGCAATTAAAGTCCTCATGTAGTTTTCAGAAGAAATATGGGTGTTATCCTGGTTGCTCTGGATGAATTCCAACTACAACAAATATATTTTTAAAGATTTCAATTATCCCTATAATACTCAGCGATATGAAATACTGCTGCTGAGTCAGGAGTTGGACAAGCAATTGACCCTCCAACCCAGAGAGTTCATTTGAGGCTCAGCTCTTACATCCAGCTTCCCCTACTTTGTCCTGGAAAACACTGCTGTCCTGATACTGAAGCAATGTAAAAGGGCACTGCCAAGCATCTCACCAAGATGTGGTGAGAATCGTTATATGTATAATTTAATAAGAACAGGAGTTTTGAGAGGTTGACTCCTCAGAGCAATGTCGTGTTGGGCAGAGAGGAAGGTCCCGTCTGCAAAATAAGTCCATCACATTGGGGCCAGGAGGAGAGCCTTCTCTGTGTCTGCTCCAGCCCTGTGGAACCTCTTACCACCAGAACTCCGTCTCCAGTCGGATCTGCTATCCTTCAGGAAAATGGTAAAGACCTGGCTGTGCCAGCCGGTGTGGGGCATGCTTGATTCCACCACGAAAGCCCACTGGCTCGTTTAGCCTGACTGAGGGATCCTGTTTATTTTGTTTGCTGTCATTTTATTATGGGGGGAGGGAGGATGAGGGGAGTTTTTTAATGTTTATCTGTTTAGGTTTTTGGGTTTTTAATATTGTTTTCATCGGGGGTTGATTGTTTTTAGCTAGTGCTGTTTTTAATTGTTTTATTGTTTTGTACTGTATTGCATGTTGTTAGCCGCCCTGAGTAGTGCCCCCACCAGAAGGGCGGGATACAAATCCATTAAATAAATAAATAAATAAATAAATAAATAAATAAATAAATAAATAAATAAATAAATAAATAAATAAATAAATAAATAAATAAATAAATAAGGATGGTGTCCTCATTCTACTGATTTTATATTAATTGCCTTGGAGACCCTTTTTTTTTTTTTTTTAAAAAGACACAAATCCATTGCTATTTTGTAAAGCATGTTCTACCAGTATTTCAGGGTCCCCACTGTGAATGGTCATGATTAAAAAGGATACATTGCAAACTCTACTAAGAGCCACAAGAAGATGTACTTGTCTAGCATGAAAAGGGATATAAGGTGGGGAGGCTTTGGATTTGATCCAGATCTGAATGGAGCAAAACTCCACAAACTGGATTATCCCACAGGTGGAAATATGGGAGTTGGTTTTGCACGTATTATCTTTCTTTCTCACAACCCCCTTTGCCCTTTGAAATATGTTGTAAAGGGATGGAGGACCTTCCAGTACAGGGTAAGAAGTAGTTTTGGTGACTGCAGGGGGAGAATTGTTAGCAGAGACACACTGATGGCTACTGCCCCCTCCACCAGCATAAGAATTTCATTCCTGGAGATTCAAGAATAGATATACCCTGTGTTATGAAGAAACCGGGGGGTGGGGGAAGGCAGTGCCATTGGGTAGCAGGTCACAAGATGGTCAAAAGGAGATTGCTATGTACAAACATGTATTTAAGTTCTAATCATGGAGGATTTTTCTCAACTTTGAATGCGTACAACATGTCAGTCACTTATAAATTAGCAAAGCAGAGCAGAGAACCTATTTGGGGATGGGACAGAATCTACCTGTCTATAACCTGATTAGTAGTGGTACACAGAAAGAGCCTCCTCAAAGATTGTGGTATTTTTGAACCACCATCGAGCGAACCCTGATAACAGCAACCTTGTGTTGTCAGCTAATCTTTCTCACACTAGGTCAGGTGAAATGAACTGCAGAATGAACTCACCAAAAGGTGGCTTCATTATGGCAGTTTCACATCTGGCCTAGCCACGGATGATGATGATGAAGACCTGATTAGTAGCTCTGTGACCACTGAGTCAACAGTGATTCAAGAACAGCTGACTCGTATAGTGTGTGTGAATCTGTCCATTACATAATGCTGTGCTGTGATGATGTCCTCATTCTGCTGTTTCATCAGTTCACCATTGGACTACCAGCTAATTGACTGTAGCCAACATACTGTCCTTTTTGCAGAAAATGTGAGATGAAGTGAAGGTTGATCTACTCCTGCAAGACACTTCCAATGTCCTCATTTATACTGACGGATACTTGTCACAGATTAAATACTGTTAACTTTTATAATTCCTTGAATATGCACTTTTACTTTATGAATGTAGAACCCATTGTCAGATCATGGGCAGTTGTGATTTTGGGGTTTTTAACAGTAAACTGCACAATGTTGAGGTTATTCCCATCCCTGTGTAAAGGATATCCATGCATATATGATTTTGGGGTCAAATAAGACATTAACAGGAATGCATGCTTTCACACAACAAGGCTTCCTTAGAGATAAGATGAAAAAATGAAACATGCCCAATGCAAATTAAAAGTGTGAAGAAAATCCAGACTGTAACAAACAGCCATCCTTCACCATTTGGTAGCTCTTTCTGTAAAACATGATATATAATAAAACATGATATATATTATCTAGTCTGACTTTATTGTGTGTTCTGTTTAAACCTGTAGATGCACACTCAAATTCAAATGTCCTCCATCTGTACCACATTACTTTCAATGGGTATCTAGCCATGCATAATGTTATGCAACAAGAGCAACACAGAGAATTGCAGTGTGCTGCTGGAGATAGAAACACCAAGATTTATTTTTTGAAAAACGGGTGGGTGGGTGAGTCAAGCATGTTGGTAAGGTGCTGACCCCACCTTTCTTTTCCAAGAACTTGTCAAGACCCATCTCATGGTTTGTTCCAGGAAACATACTAATCTCAACAGATTTTTGTCTTGGCAGTTTTACTCGTCAGACAGCTCATGTCAGTTAGTAGCTAGCCTCTAAACTGGAAGGAGATGTTGCAGCTGCTTTGGAAAATGCAGTCAATCTGCCTGACATAAGATCAGCTAATTAAAAGTTGTTCTGTGATGACTTTAGAAAGTATTTCTTAAAAAGAAAAAAGAAAAGAAGTTGGAGACTACTTTCTGTGTATAGTTTGTGAATCTGAGGCACAGGGCTGGAAAAACGCATACACATTTTTTTTTGTATTATTACAAATAATCTTGCTGTTTTCTCCCAAGAACAGGAACAACCCATTAAAGTGTGCATAGCCTTGTTTTCAGTTTGGCAGTTTCATGTCTGGCCTTAAAATAGTGGTGGAAGCAGCAGCAGCAACGTCAAAGATGAAAATGTGCATATTCCATGCCAGCAGTTTAAGTGACCTGCTGATATGGAGCATAGAAATCCCACTCTGCTCTCTTTCTTGTCCTAAACAACTTTCACCAGTTGCAACTTTGTTTCTGCCTACATAGATAACAGTTATCCCACATTACTGATGACAATAATGGACCCTCTTCCTGCCACACACCAACTCCAGACAAGCCTTTGCATTGCAAGATGTAAACCATAGAGGGATGAAGGTGTTTTGATATTGATAATGTTCTACTGTTGGTTGCTGCAGCAGTAGTTCTTGTGCTAGGATATGGGTGAGGAGCAAGCCCTCCAGATGTTGTTGAACTCCCATTAGCCCCAGCCAGTATGGTCAATGTTGAGGGAAGGCAAGATAGTGACAGGCAAACATTACCTGGAGGGCCATGGGTTTGGATCTCAACACTAATATGAGTGGATTAGTTGAGTCCATGTGCCAATATCAGGACAGGTACATTCAATCATATGGGCAGCTCCCCATTTGCAGCAGTTCAGAAGATCAGACCACACTGTACAGTCGCTCCAGCCAGTGTAGAATTATGGTTGATCAGAGGTTACTATGTAACTCTCTTTGCAAGAACAATGCTAAAGACAATTTTGGTCAGAGGAAGGAGCATGCCTTAAAATACATTTTAGGTATGATCTCCATATCCAGACAGCATTTTGTTCCATCAGCCCTATAGCAACTGCTTTGCAGTTGACAAGGAAGGCTTTCCCCACTGCCACTACTGATCAATCACTGGAAGGTTGGAAACGGCATTTTACAGCTGATGGGGGAAATTCAGAGAAGTAGTTACAAAGACAGGAGTTGACTTGAAAGAAAGGAGATGATATTTCAGCATGTGGCTGGAGGAGATCCAACCCAAACACATATCCATACCTGTCAAGGTTCGGGAAATTCCTGTCAAATAAGGGAAATTTCCCATCCAAAACGGGAAACTGGACAGTTATGCTTATCCTGTGCTGACCTCCAGTGTAACCCCAGTCAAATTGCAGTCTAACTAATATGGGATGATGGCGGGAAAGAGTGTAAAATACGGGGTTTTGACAGAAATTTCCTGAAACTTGAAAGGTATGCATATAACACGGACAGGAACTTAACAACAACAGAAGCAAAAACAGACAGGAAGAGGAGTGGCAGAAGCATAGGGCTTGCCTCTCAATTGGTTAGTGGCAGGAGACAGACATTTAGTTTGTAAATGTCCCATTCATGTCCTCCCATTCATATCTCTTGCTAGAAACTATGTGATATTAATACATTTCCCAACATTTAACCACTAATTATATAGGGAAATTTGAATCAGAAAGTTACACCTGCAGTTGATAAAAAAACACTTCAAATTCACCCATATGATAAGTAGTATGAGTCCCATGGTAGTATGTAGTCACACTCTGGGGGTCATTTGGATTTCAGTATTAGATTCAACTAGAGGCAATATGGTCTATCTACATTTTGGCTATGTTGGCATGGGGTTTGATGGAACAGCAGTCCAAAACTCTGATATTGTCCAATAGATCAGCTTGACCTTCTTTCAGAGTGCTTTCTTCTAGTGTTAATGGTTCTTCTCTGTAGTAATTCACCATTTACTACACTTGAAGGAATTCTCAGAAAAATTCTGAACCTATGTTCCTCAAGATGGTTTGCTTTAGATATATTGGATTAGGCTGCTTTATTGCTAAGGAAAGAGTGTTTTATAGAATTTAAAGATGAAGATCAAGGGAGGAGCAGATGCAAAATCTATTGCCAAATAGACATTTCATGCAATTCTTCTTAGGGTGGTATTTCATCAGTTTATCAAGAGACAGAGCATGCAATCCGAACTTTGTCTTTGTTCTCATTTGCCCAACTAATTATTTGCCTAATTAATCCCTAGTATGTTGAAAACTGTCTTTCTCATTGAGAATAAGAATATTTTCTGTCAATTATCTTTACTCAGTGCCCATCTACACTATTAAAAACCACAAGATATGCTCTCTTTTTAAAATGGGTGAATTCAATTTATTTTTTTTACTGACTGTATGATGCAAAGGCTGGTTTGAATTCATCCAGCACTTTTGGATTCCAACTGTCTTTTTTCTCTGCCACTGGAGGTTTCTAGTTTTAAATATCTGAAATATTTCACTGGGTTTTTCCCCATATGGTAAGCTGTGGTTCCTTGTTGTGAAGATTAGGGGCATGTCTGCAGGTGGTGTTTTGATGATTGGGGGCGGGGGGGCATGATGTTCAGGACTGGAGAACACAACTTATTTCTTTCTATTCACCCCAAGTGTCCTCAGTTATTTATTTATTTTAAATTGAAATTAGCACTAGAACACCCTTTTACCTTAGCAATGAGTCAGTACCTGAGCAGGTTGGAAAAGCAGGAGAAATAGGAAAGATTTTTTTCAGGAATTTCTGTCTTTATTGAAAGAAAAGGTGTTACCAAATGTAGAGAGAAATCCAAGGTAGCCTGCAAATTGGGAGAAGGGGGTAATCAATTGCAAAACAACTGCAATCATTTCTCTTTAAAGAGCGTTTTAAGGAAATCCTTCCACTTGCCAAACAATTGGTTTCATTAACTTTATGTTTTACTGTCGTCAATAGGGCTTGCTTTTGGGGTATTGTTGTTTATTGCTTTTTGTCTATAATTTTTTGTTTCGTTTATTTTTGTTGGCTTTGTGCATTACATTATGTCTAACTTTATATTGTTATGCAATAACAATAACAATATTGTTATGCTCCTGCCTGCTGCCCGCTGCCCTCCAGGCCCCACTATCGCCTGGAGGAGGATAAGTGGGCTAGCTATGGCCACTCGGGCAGTGGACGACACTCCTGCCCGCTGCCCTCTAAACACCCCCCCCGGAGGAGAATAAAGGCTGTTGCAGTCCCAGGATGGTAGAGGACGCTACCACCCTCTTGCTCTCCAGACCCCACCATCGCCTGCAGGAGGAGGACCGGGCCAGCTGTGGCTTCTCGGGGGTGGAGGATGCTCCTGTCCGCTGCCCTCTGGACCCCAACCCTCTGGAGGAGGATAAAGGCTGCCGCAGTCCCAGGACAGTCGAGGATGCTCCCACCCGCTACCCTCCAGGCCCCGCCCTTCCTGCAGGAGGATAAGGAGGTGTTATTGTCGGGACTCTCCCTGAACTTTTTTTGTCAAGACTTTTTTGAACTCTCTTCTTTGTGATACTGTGTTTAGTTTTGTTGTTCGTTACTTTGTTAGCTGCCCTGAGTCGCGCTTTTTCCTTTTGCCATAGCCAGGGAGGGAAAAGGGGGTAACATTATCACTAGAGCAGCCTTTCATCTTATCTAGGGGTTACCAACTGATTGGATAGGGAGAAGCTGGGCGGGTATCCCCATTTATGGTGTGTGTGTGTGTGTGCACACGCATGCGTGTGCATATGCACATGTGCATGTGTGTACACACATGTGCCCATGTGCAAGTGTGTACACACATGTGCACGTGTGCATGTGTGTACACACATGCACACATGTGTGTGTGCGCACATGTGCATGTGTGTATGAGCATGTGTGTGTGCACATGCACATATCAAAGCCTTTTCTGTGGGACATTTTTCCTTAGTGGGACATTTTCTAACATTTTCTGGCTGACATTAATAAGACTGCTAAGGAGGTTTCCTTTGTGGTTTTGATTGTTTTCTTCAACTCTTACAAATCAAACCAGCAAGAGAGCCATAAAAAGACTGGCAGAGGTAAGACCCGAAGATAGGAGGAAAGAAGGGGGACTGTGGGTTGGAATGCCAATTACATCCCGTTGAGAGTGAACACTGAACCCCTCACTCAATTTGCAAGCACAATGTGAGCACTGGTAATTATTTCAAACATAATAAAGGCTGCAGTTCAGATCCTCTCACACACATACATATTAGCTGTGTGCGTGAATTGTGTGTGGTTTGACATAATCCTGTTTTCATGCTCAAAAGCTTCCATTAGATCAAAATTTATTTTTCCAGGGGATAGGTGTTTAATTCCCTTCAGTTACCGTGCCAATATTAGTTGTTATGTAGACAAAGCATATTGTTCACTGTACCAGTTTGTTCTCAAGAGGCCTCTCACCTCACATGTATGAGAACTTCATTCCATCCGCTACAGTAAAGAATCAAAGTAGTTATTATTCAAAACACTATTAAAAGAATAAAAAAAGTAACATTGCAAAAGACTATTAAACACATTATTATTATTTTAAAAAAAACACCTCCAGTAATGTTGCAAGCAGTAGCAGGTATGAATTCCCAGAGCTCATTATTTCTTTGCATTGTTCAGCTAGGATTTTTCCCCTTGGTTTCTGCAAATAATTTTTTTTCATGCCTCTCTATTTAATCTACGTACGCATTTAAAAATATTTACCTCATGGAGACCAAGTCATGGGGCAATTGAAATGACTGTGACTTATCTCAAACAAATAAGAGAAAGTACTTTTTCACCCAGAGGATCACTGGTCTATGGAACTCCCTGCTAGAAGAAGAGGTGACAGCTGTCAGTCTTGACAGCTTTAAGAAAGGATTAGACAAGTTCATGGAGGACAAGGGTATCAATGGCTATAATTATGGATACCTAAGGACAACCTCTGGGTTGGAGAGATAGACAGGATATCTCTCAATGCCATTTCCACAGAATCCTAAGCAGGTGAAGGCATCTGCTTGGGAATACCCTAAAGCAAATGGTGTGCCACTGTGTGAGACAGAATGCTGGACTGGATGGGCTGTGGCCTGTTCCAAGAAGGCTGTACTTATGTTCTTATGACTATGTAGATTGATAAGAGTACAACACAGTGAAATAAAGACAAGTTCAAGTCACTAAAGCTAAAGTCAGCCACACAAACAAGAAGCAAACATTCATAATTCCTGCCTCCTCCAAGACAAAACTTAAAAAAGTTAAGCTTTTTGGGATTACACCTCACAGAATCCAACTCATTTCTTATTGTATCTTAATGCTGCCAGGGGAGTCTGGGAGCTACACTACAAATAAAAGGTAATTGTTTCCATTATTTAACTAGTGTTTCCTAACATGGGGACCATGTCCCACAGGGGGTCTTCAATTCCCAGAAGTCTAAGTCAGTACATTGGCTGATCAGCGCTTTGGAGCATTGACTTAGGCTTCTGGGATTTGAAATCCAAAAACCAATGGTTGAGAAACACTGATTGAGCCTCAAAGAACATCATGATGTATTTAACCCTGTAGCCTAGAATGTGACCTTGGAAAATATGTAATTGTTTTAATGTATTATTGTAATTTAATGTTGTGTACTGCCCATAGATTTGGTTCTCTAGAGCAGGGGTTCCCAACCTTTTAATGCTGTGAGCCTGACCATGCCCCCTGGACAGCTGAGCAGGCCTGACCATGCCCCTGGAGACAGAAGCTGGCACATTTACGACAGCCAGAAATGCACCCACTTCTGTGTTTACGACAGGCGCGTTTATGCATGTACAGGTTCATTTCATAGCTGATGTAAACATGTCCACATCCATTTCTGGGTGTGGCGGCAGCGGGCCACATGAAATGCTGCCACAGGCCAGGGCTAGGCAGGCCCGTGGGCCGTAAGTTGGGAAAACCTGCTCTAGAGGAATGGTGTATAAAATAAAATAAATATAATGCTTATCTCACGCTCTGACTTGGACTGAAATCTGAAGCTGAGAAGAACTCTACTTCTTTCAACTACTCCCTAACCAAACTTGGTAAAGGTAAAGGTCATTTTTGCTCAAAAGCCAGTTGTATCCAACTCTAGGGTGTAATGCTCATCTTCATTTACAGCCAAAGAGCCAGTGTTGTCTGCATCTGCAGATGCTTCCATGGTCATTCGGCAGGCATGACTAGACATTGGAGAGCACGGAACACTGTTACCTTTCCCATCGAAGCAGTACCTAGTTATCTACTTGTAATTTCTTGCTTTTAAACTGCTAGGTTGGTAGCAGTTGGGACAGAGTCAGGAGCTCACTCCATCATGTAGCACTCAGGTCTTGAATTGCTGACCTGACAACTTTCCAGTCATCAATTTCAGTGTATTAACCACTAAGCTACCCCTCTTCATAATCCACTGTTTCTCCAGACTCTTTCTAAATGCCATTAAAATGAGTTCAGTCTTCTTATTACAAAGTTCCTCTGACACCACAGAGGAACCTTTCTTCTTCTTCTTCTTCTTCTGCTTCTGCTTCTTCTTCTTCTTCTTCTTCTTCTTCTTCTTCTTCATCATCATCATCATCATCATCATCATCATCATCATCATCATCATCATCATCATCATCATCATCATCATCATCATTTCGTTCCATGGTGTCATGTAATAAATTCTTCGTTCCACAGTAATAAATAATAAGTGGTTTGGATGAGAAAAGTGAGAAAGAACAAGAGAGGTTATTGGAAGGAAAAAAATAGATTTTCTTCTTTGTTTGCTCTAAAGCTATCTAATTTCCTCGGGAAAAATATAGTAAACATTGAAAAATCAATTATTATTAATCTCTGTTTTGAAAACATTTTTATTGGGAGAAAGCAGTATCACTCTTTCCAACTCAGAAAATGGGGCCTGGTTTATAAGTCAGCAGTATAAGACAATGGTATTATTCATGTCTCCATGGCAGGGCTAGTCAATGTCTTACATGCCATGCCTTATTAAATTACCTGGTGCCTTCTGGCATTTTGCTTAGCTCTGCTTTTTTGCAGAAGCAACACAGCTGTTTGTGATGCTGGAAATCCACCCCACATTTGAAATACGCTGAGAGGAAGCAGAATAAGGAAGTTGGAAAGAAAACACAGCCAAGAACTTAGAGATATCCAGGTGGTTTTTTTCCCTAGCTGCCGGCTGCCACACTACTTAATCTGTTTGTAATTTGTCACGAATGACCCATAACTGCTATTAACTTGGAGAAACCGGATAAAATCTTGTGTCCTGTTTGGATCTATGTTTATTTTATTTGTTGTTGTTGTTGGGCTTCCTGAGTTATTTGGTATTAGTTGGCAGAGTACCGTGACCCAGTACAGCACCTGGAACTATTAAATAAGATTAATAATCATTCTGAAAGGTGATAGTAAGGGAAAGAAAGGAATCATACCATTTTGTCATTGTCATCGGCTGCTACTCATATCCGAGTAAGCATTTTTTCCCCCTGGAAATCAGGAAAAATGTCACTGGCGTGAATTTGTTTAAGGTGGATTGCAGCTTGCCATGAAGTTACCCACACACTGTGATCATGGAGCCATCCAGTAGTGGGCATCAGCAGGTTCACACCAGTTCGCCAGAACTGGTAGCAGAAATTCTGGCTGGCCCCGCCCATTCAAGTTTTGAAATAAAGTAGTCTTAATTCGGGTGCAATGCAGGGCTTTCCCTCTGGCCATGCCCATCATACCACGCCCACAGTGTGGTAGTAAAATTTTTCTGGAGCCCACTACTGGAGCCATCTCCTGCGTCACATATGAAATGAGACATTCAAGATTTAACACTGGGTTTGCAATAGACTGGGTCTTGAAGATATTAACAAGGTGTGCCTTCACAGCCAGTCCATCTGGCATGGCCTCTTCCTTCTCCATGACCGTTGTGGTTCCTCCTCCCTCATTTTGCCATTGTGCCCAATATGATGGTTTCCAATGGAATTTCCTCCACTGAGGGGACCATCACCCCACCTAAAGGGGTTCATCCAGCCATAGCCGTTGGCTCCTTTAGAGAGTCAGGTTATTCACCACCACCCAACACTCAGCATTGAGTCGCTGGCTTTATGGTTTACTCTATTATCGTAGTGGGATGTCCAGCCAGACAACCATTTAGTTGCTGGGAGATCTATAATTTGGTTCTATGTTTGGTCTTTTTCTTTCCTGTCCCAATCAAACCCTGGACTGGCAAATTGAAGCCCCTTTCTTTGCTTTGTCATTACCTATGTTTTGTTAGAGAAGTCCTATAGCATCCATATGTGCAAGTCTGCTGGCAGCTATTATTTACTTCTCTACAATTCAGATGGGGGAGGGGTAAAATTGCCATAGAAGGGGAAGGGGGGAAGCCTGAAAATAGCAATCTACATAAACATAATTGCCCACTATATCAGAAATAATCTTACAAAAGAGCAATGTGACACTTTCATCTTCATTAATAAGGACTGCAGTGGCTCAGTGGTTAAGAAGCTCACCTTGTTAGCTGAAAGTATTTGTCTCCTTGTAATTTCTTGCTTTCGAACTGCTCAGTTGGCAGGAGCTGTGACAAAGAAGGGTGCTCATTCCATCATGTAGTACTCAAGTCATGAACTGCCAACTTGCTGACCTTTCAGCTAACAAGGTGAGCTTCTTAACCACTGAGCCACTGCAGTCCTTATTAATGAAGATGAAAGTGTCACACTGCTCTTTTGTAAGATTATTTCTGATATAGTGGGCAATTATTTTTATCTCTTTATGCATAAACTCAAACTGTCTGGAGTCACCCTTCTTTTGAGGCACTGGTTGCCTGAACACCAGAAAAAAATGTCAATTGTTAAATAGGTGCATATCCAATGGCTGAGAATAAATAGGTGGGACATGATGTATGAGCTACCGCTCTGTAGGTTTAACAGAATTCTGGCTGTCTAATGCATCAGTCAGTGGGTTAGATCTAGACTTACACAGCTGTCAACTAACACAAGTTTTATTGATTTTAGCTGGTCTGTTAATTCTGACCATCTGGATCCAACTTAATTAAACTTCTTCCTAGGTTTCAGTTTCACTGATATCTATTTTGCTTCTCCTTCTCAGAAAACATTGAGTTTTGCTCCTTATTTCACTTCAGGAATGGTTTAAATGCAACCATCCCGATATTATCATATGCAGTTATTAACATCAATGCTGGTGAGGGCTGATAGGTGTTCAGGAGAAACAACATCCAGAAAGCTCCATTGTGCTCATCCATGTCTTACATCAGATGTTGCACTTTGTCACATCAGAGCAGGGAATGATTTAAGTGCTCCTGCCTACAAGTCTTCAGATCTCAAAATTCTTGGGTAGGTATTTTGACAGGTGACAATGTCATCTCATATATAAGTCCCTTGACTTTGCATCCCATTCAGCAAGAGGATAAGAATAAAAGTCATGATTCAATAGGTATAAGTTGTTCCATTAATGGAATTTAAAAGAAAAATAATATTAATAGATCAATGTATATTGTTCATGGCATCCTGCTCCCTCATAGGTCAGCATGATGGTATTAGAAGATTAGCCTCTGACATACCATATACATGGCAAGAATAAGGAACACGTGGCCTTCTAGTTAATGTTGTAATGAAACAATATCATCCTTATCTAGCATAGCCAACGCTGAAACCTGAACAGACTCATAATCCAGTAACTCCAAGGCTAGTGTTGCAAGAACCCATGTTTATGTTCTAGTTTCCTGGGGATTTAATGGCTCTTTATGAATTCATTTGATTCTACAGCTTTATTTGACCTTCTTTCTCTCCAAAACAGATTCACAGCTCAGATTCACAGCTGTATTTCAAAGAGCGCAGTACCACTCTTGTTTCCAAAGAATAGTTTACACTGACTCAGGAACCAGAGCATCTAATGCAGGGGTGCCCAAACTTTTTGGGCCGTGGGCCAGTCATGTGTTTCATGGGTCCATAAATTTTGGCCCGTGGGCCGGATCCGGGCCCCGATGCCAATTCATCCGGCCCGCAAAGCCCTTGTCGCTCTCAGAAGTGGAAGTAAAATATGCCTGTACATGAAGTAAAATGTGTCCATACATTAAAGGTAGTGTCAGCTATCTCAGAACACAAAAGGGAAAAATGGATTAAGCTAATAGAAGAAATTGACACAAGCTGCAGCAGTCAAAAAGCATGGAGATTACTTAATCGTCTTAATAATGATATAATGATGTAACGGAGTTGCGTCTCCAGACAGAATTGCTGCCCTTCAGAAAAGAACTTAAAACCTGGATGGTTGGCTGATATAGATCAGATTGCCTTGGGTTGGCTGATATAGATCAGATTGCCTCTCACCTTTGGTTCCAGCACCCTTTTTAGGGGGGGGGGTGTAGTTTTAATTGCTTTATCTGCTGTTTTATCCTGTGTTTGTTAGACATCCTCAGTCAGCCTTGGCTGATTGGGCAGAGTAAAAATTGAACAAACAAATAAATAAAAACCAAATGACCGGTACATGCCAATGTCTCAGCTAACCAAATTGCCCACCAGCTATAACTTAATATTCCAACCCACGTAAAAACAACCCACTGAAAAACAAACAGAGGATAAGAAAGAATGAGGAATGGAAGACAAGCAATCTGACTACAGCCTTTACCATAGGAAAGCTGGAAGAGGCAATAGGCAGGTGTACGAATGGTAAAGCAGCTGACATGGATGAGATTTAGGATGAGCAGATTAAACATTTTTGGACCAGTAACCAAAAAAAAAAAAAGATGTTTACTTAACTTGTATGATATCTGCTTGAATGTAGTCCAGATACCAAAAATATGGAGGAAGGTTCGGGTGATAGCTATATTTAAACCAGGCAAGCCACCAGAAGACCAAAAACGCTATAGGCCCATATCTCTTTTTACTCACCTATATAAGATACTAGCATGGGTTGCCCGGTGTTGCCGGGCTTTTTTTGGGGTTTTTTTTTAATTAAAAAAAATGCCGTGCATTTTTTAAATGTTTTGGACAGGTAAGGTGTTTTTTTTGTTTTCCTGTACAAATGGTGCTGGGCTGTGTTTAATGGTTTTTAAAGTTTTTTTGAATTTGTGGCTTATTTGCGCTGGGTCCGGCTGTGGCGGAGTTTTTATTTTATTTTTGTTCATACAAATTTAATTTTTTTAAAAAAATTTTTTAAAATTTTATATTTAATTTGGTGTTAAAGTGATTTTTTTATTTTTTTTATTTTTTGAGAGTAGTGTGTATATTTTGGAATGTTTTGCAAACTTATTTTCTGCATTTTGGAATTATGAATTTATCTTTATCTATCATGTGCTCCACACTCCTGCACCACACCTGGAAGGGCCATGTGGTGGAGGAAGGGCAAAATGGCCATCCGGCCCCCAAAGCTGTCTGAGGGAGTGTGTCCTGGCTCTCAACTTGAAAAGGTTGAGAACTCCTCATTTAGCACATCATCCTCTACTCGTTTTTCTTTTGGCCTCTGGGTGGCGGTGGTGAACTTTGTTTCCTCTCTTCCATTCTCCTCTTGTCCTCTGGGTTTCAGTTCCGGTAAGTGTTACTTCCTTTATTTTGGTCATTCGAGTTCCTGTCGCCATGAAGTGAAGACGTCTTCATGGTAAGCACTCTGATTTATTTATTTATTTATTTATTTATTTGGGGGGAGTTGAGTTTTTGTTGGGGGGGGCTGTTGTTTTTTGTTGTATGTTTTCCTGTCTCTGTTTGTGTTTATTTTTTAAAGGTTAGATTTCTGTTTTTGAATGGTTTTGATTTGTTTTTTGGTGCGTCCTTTTTTTAGGGGGGGGGGTGCCTTTTGTTCTCACAGGCCATGCTTGGTGGCCCGTGGTTAGGAAGGGAACTTGCGGCCGGGGGTGCCTTTTGATCCCATGGGCCATGCTGGATGGCCCTTGGGAAGGGTGCGTTGTTGCGGGGAGGGTGCCTTTCGTTCCCACGGGCCATGCTTGTTTGTCCGTTGGGAAGAAGGGCAGTTGCGGGGGAGGGGTGGTGGGTGGTTTGTTTTTATTTTTGGCGCGGTGGCTGGCCCTTCGAATGGAAGGGCAGCGGCGGCCGAGGTTTATTTTTCCTCCGTGGGCCATACTTGCTGGCCCGTGGTGAAGAAGGGGAGTTGTGGGGTTTTTTTGTTTGTATTTTTTTTCACGCGCCGCTGGCTCTTCGAACGGAAGAGCATGGGCGGCGGGTTTGTTTCATTTTCTTCCCCCACGGGCCATGCTGGCTCGCCCGTGGGGATGAATGGCGGCGGAGCCGGCTTTCTTTAAGTTTTGTTTTCGCGCGCCGGCTGCCTCCTCGTTCTGCGCGCTCATGGCGCGCAGGACGCTGGGGCTTGTAGTAATAGGTTGGTGCTTTGTGTTTGTGATGCGTTTTTTTAAAATGCTTTTCTTTTGATTGGCTGCGGCGCGTGTCCGAACGCTGCGCCATGCCAGAGCCTCTCAGCCTGATTGGCTCTGGCGCGCTGCGGCGCAGTGACTGTTGGGACGTGAAGTTCTTTCCCTTTCTTGCCGTTTGTGGGGCTGAGGCCCCCGTGCCGGATTTTTAAATCCTTCGTTGACCTGCGTAGGCAATTCGGCCGTGCGCACGAAGGAAGGGTGCGGGTCAGTAGGGCGACGCATAGCAACGTATAGCCAATTCCAACGGTGAACACTTGGTTTTATAGGTTAAGATATAAACATTTAATCCTGAACTATCTGCAATAGTAAAACCCCAGCTTATACCACAGCAAGCTGGTTTTAAACCCGGCAAAGATTGTACAACACAAATTCTTAACTTAACACAGTACATAAAAGATGGTTTTGAACTGAAGGAAATCATAGGCATAGTGTTTATAGATCTCACTGCAGCTTATGACACAGTCAACCATGCAGCCTGGCTGAAGAAAGTCTCCCACATCACAAAGGATTTTAAATTCACAAAAATCATAGGCTGTTTATTGGGAAACCATAGATTTTTTTTTGTCGATTTCCAAGGACAATGCAGCTGATGGAGAATTCAAAGAAATTTCAATTTTTATTTTTATTTGTATGCCACCCTACTCAGCTTGCGCCAACTCAGGGTGGCTAACAACATATTAATAGTACAACACAATCAGGTCAGCAAGAATTCAAAAATAGTTTATAGTTTTTTATTTATATCCCGCTTCCCTCAGCCCGAAGGTGACTCGAAGCGACAATCAACAGTAACCATAACAATACAATAAGTATACAATATACAAAATAAATAAATACACAGTGGTACAAAAATAAAACATTACAAAATAATCAATGCAATATCAATAACAGGAGCAAAAAAGCAAAAAGTGCAACATTATACAAAAATACAATACAATCCATATTACAAGCACCAAGAGGCCAAAAATACAATATAGCAGAATTCCAAGTGGCAGCCAGCATCAAACAAAAGTCCTTATGTCTGTGGGGTACCTTATGGCTGTGGGGTGCTTCATGCCTTGGCAACGACCTCAGCAGCAGCAAAGTCCTTACAGTCATGATGTGCCGGCGCCCGAGCTTCCCCTCCCTTTGCCAGGCCGGTGGAAGGAGCTCCAAACCTCGACATCAGCAAGGTCCCAGGAGACAGCGAACATCATCAGCACTATCATCAACATCATCAACACTATGGTGAACAACTTATACATAATATCCATAACTTATACATAATATTCGATCCAATAAAGCAGTATACAAATCACCAGCCCAGCAACAAACCAAATATAAACATCAGAATACAATACAATGGTACAATCAAAATATCCAACATAAGAGCAAGGAGTAAAAAACAATACGATATCATATAATACATATTAAGACTAACAGGGCAACCATCTGTCCCTACCACAGCCCCAGATACCGAACTCCGTGGGTGGTAGTGGTGGAGTGTCTGGTGTCCAGACAGCCCCTGCCTTACAAGTCTAGATGGGGGCGGAGCCTAGAAGCGCCGGCAAGTGGAATTTCCTGGTGCTCAGAGGCAGAGGGGCCTCTATACACCAGCTGGGGCTGAACTCCACGGCAGCAGTAGCAGTGCATCCAGCATCCAACCGGTTCCACCTTTCAAGTCTGGGGCGGTGCCCAGGAGGGGCTGGAAAGGAGGGGCTGGCCCCAAAGCAGCTGGGCGGTGGGCCGGCAGTGTCTGCTGCGGCGGCGGCAGCAAGGATTTCAGGGTCAGTCTTTTCACCCCTCCTGGGCTGGAAGGGGCTGGCCCCTGAAGCAGCTGGGCAGCAGCATCCACGGCGGTGACAGCGTCCGGGCCTTGGGGGCCGGTCTTTTCACCCCTCCTGGGCTGGGAAGGAGTGGCCCCTGAAGCACCTGGGTGGCGGTGTCCATGGCAGCGGCAACGTCCGGGCCTTCAAGGCTGGTCTTTTCACCCCTCCCAGGCTGGGACGGGCTGGCCCCTGAAGCAGCTGGGCGGCGGTGGCCAGGCCTTCGGAACTGATCTTTTCACCCCTCCCGGGCTGAGAGGGGCTGGCCCCTGAAGTGACACAGCTAGCTAGCACAGCTTCTCAGCTTCAGACCCATTCCTGAAATGGCCTCCCGCAAGGCAGTGTGCTAGCCCCCATGCTGTTTAACATATATACTAATGATCAACCACTGCTTGAAGCCACTAGGAGCTTTCTTTATGCCAATGACCTGGAAATTGCCACACAGTGTGCAACCCTTGAGGCTGCTGAGAAAAAACTGACTGAGATTTGAATTTAATGGCTATATATTATATGGATAACCAACTGAAGCCAAACTGCCTAAAAACTCAATTCTGTACTTTTCATTTGAAAAACCATGAAGCATCAAGAAGTCTGCAGGTGACTTGGAATGGCACCAGGCTCAAACATTGCATCACCCCAAAATACCTGGGAGTTACTTTGGATCAAACTCTCACTTTTAAGACCCACTGCCTTAATACCAAACAGAAAGTTTTTGCCAGGAATAATATTCTGAGGAAAATAACAGGCATAGGTTGGGGTGCCCAACCACACACATTAAGAACTTCTGCGCTAGCTTTATGTTACTCTGCAGGAGAGTATGCTTTTCCATTGTGGTACAGATCAAAACCTGCAAAACAGATGGATTTGGCCTTAAATGAAACAGCAAGATTGGTCACAGGATGCCTAAAACCAACCATGATACAAAAAGTGTGTTACTTACCTGACATTCCGCCATCAAAATTCTGTCGAAAAAAGTGCTGCTCAGAAACAGTGGGTCAAAGCAAGTTCCTCAGAAACACACCTGCCCCTCCAAACAATGACCCCCCCAGCCTGCCTTAGAACTATGGAAGGCGAGCAAGAAGCTACCAGATAACTGGACAGAACCACATGACTCTCTACCGCCTGGCCAAAAACAACCATGGCCTGTATGGAAAGCTTTAAATAGACTGAATGCAGGGTTAGGAAGATCAAGGGCTAATTTGAAAAAGTGGGATTTCCCTGTAAACAACTGCCTGTGTGAATGCGGAGAAGTACAAACTATCTCCCATATGATACAATGCACACAATACCCCTCAACGTGCATTGAGGAGGACCTTATGTTGGCAAAAAGAAATGCTGTTGAAGTGGCCTGATATTTTTATTTATTTGTTTGTTTGTTTGTTTGTTTGTATCCCGCCCTTCTGGTGCTGGCACCACCCAGAGCAGCAAACAACATAAGAGGAGAAAGCTTTTTAAAACCAAAGAAAGCAATCTCAACACAACACAGTTACAAAAGATAAAAAATACAATAAAATACATACAGAATCTTAAAACATCTAAAACCCTCCAATCCCTCCCTAACCCCTTAAGAGAAGAATAATAAAAGTTAAAAAGATAAAAGCCATACAAAAAAGGGCATAAAAACAGACAAAGTAGGAGCCGTTTTTGACCGGTCGGGGGAGGTGAGAGCCCAGCTGGAACTGTTTTTTCCCCATGGTGGTGCTATAGGGCTCCAGCGAGGATGTTTAGGAGCCAAGGGTTTTTTGCGGATGTGAGGGAGCTGAGGGTTTATGCAATTGCTCAGTACTGTATTTAATGGTATTTTGTATAATTTACATTTGTACTTGTTTATTGTACCTTGTATTTTGGGGTAACTGTTTAATGAATTGTACTTGAACAGTTAGTATTTTGAATTTTGTATTCAGCCCTCAGCCGAGACACGGAGCTCTTTCCCCCATTATTTGTTTGTTGGGGGGAGTTGGATTGCCTGTGCCGGCTTAAATTGTATTATTGCATACTTATTATATATTTTGTATATGTATGTTCTTATTTGATATTTTGTATTTTGTATCTTAATGAATTTACTGTATTGTACTGTGTATTTTTTGTGATATTTATTGTGATACTAGCAGAGGTTGCCCGGCGTTGCCGGGCTGTTTTACATTGTGTTGGAAGGTATTTGTTTTGTTATTGTTTGCACAAATGAGGTTAGTCTGTAATTGTTATTTTTAAAATGTTTATTTATACACATGGGCTGTTATAAACTGTGATCAGCTTTTTTGGGTTTGTTTTTGTGGATAAAAAAAGAGGAAAGGATGATATAATTTTGTACAATTATATTATTTTACCAAATAATGTTTTAGTATGTCAATTTTTTTAAATAGTTGTACCTTGGATAATAATTTTAAAAATGTGAAAGTATATGTTTTTTTTACATTCAATGTTTTTAAACTGTGTTTAGAATTTTTTGGGGGGAGGGTTGAGTGAAAACTCTACACAGGATTTTAGAAATGTTTTATTTTATTATTTTGTGATTTGTTTGTGATTTGTGTGAATGTGTGATGTAATGTTATGTTTTTGACTGTTTTTTCTCTTGTGGCCTCTGGGTGGGGCTGTTGAGTGTTTCTTTTACTTCGACTGTTTTTTCTCTACTGGCCTCTGGGTGGCGCTTCTTCCGGTAAGTAGTCTCTTTCTTTCCTCATTTCATTTCCAGCCATCGTGAAGGTAGGACGTGTGCTGGTAAGTTGTCTGGTTTAATTTATTTTGTGGGTTTGTTTTGTTTTTCTTTTTTGGTGTTTTTATGTGTGTGTTTTCTGTTTGTTATTTTTGGTTTTAGTTAATTTTGGATGTTTTTGTTTGTCTTTTTTACATTAATGGTTTATTTATTTTAATTATTTTGGTGTTTTTTTACTTTTGTTTCTCTTTCAAGGGGAGGAAGGCACTGGTGCCTTGGCTCCCGCTTGAAAGCAAAACACTTTTTCGGTAAGTAAAGTCAGTGGGCTGAGCGCCGTCTGCTGGCTTTACTTCCCTGGAAATGGGTTCAGTTTCAAGGGGTGGCCAAGGCACCAGTGCCTTGGCCACCGCTTGAAAGCGAAACACTTCCCTTCCCATGGCGTGGCCTCACTGGCTGGACCGCGGGAATCCCAGGCAGCATGTGTGGGGGGTGGGCTTTCTTTCGCGTAGCCTGGCCTCACTGGCCGGACTGTGGGAATCCCAGCACCGCTTTAGGCGGTGTTTGGGGTTGGGGTGGGCTTTCATTCCCACATCCCGGCCTCGCTGGCCAGACCACAGGAATCCCAGCACCGCTTCAGGTGGCATGTGTGTGTGTGGGGTGGGCTTTTATTCCCCAGGCCCAGCCTCACTGGCTGGACCATTTGAATCCCAGCGCTGCTTCAGCCGGCATTTGGGGTGGGTGGGCTTTCCTTCCCACAGCCTGGCCTCGCTGGGCAGACCGCTGGAACCCCTGTGGCGCTTGAGGCCACTTGTTTGTTTTGTGTGTGTGAGGCACTGGGTTTTTAATTTTTATTTTTCGCGCGGTGGGCTTCTCAGCGTTCTGCACGCTCATGGCATGCAGGACTCTGGGGCTTGTAGTTATGGGTTTGTGATTTGTGTTGCTTTTTTTCTGTGGCTCGATTTTGATTGGCCGCAGCGTGTTTCTCGGTATATAAATTAAATTTCAAATCAAAATCAAATCAAAGTACAAAATTCTGACAGTCACAGCGGTAACCTAAGGCAGCTAAACCAGCCGGCAGAAGAAAGAAAGCACGCAGAATGCTGTTACCTTCCCACTGAACTGGTACCTCTTTATCTACTTGCAATTTCTTGCTTTTTAACTGCTAGGTTGGCAGGAGCTCACTCCATTGTGTAGCACTTGGGTCTCGAACTGTTGACTTGCCGACCTTCAGGTAATCAAGTTCAGTGCCTTAACCACTAAGCCACCATAGTCCCTCTATTTATGGAAGAACAAAAATATTTGCTGCTTATGGTGAAGGGTAAAATCTTATGTACAGAAGCCAACCCAACTGTCACTTTAATCTTGCTTTGAGACTGATTGTGTCCTCTACCCCACCTGAAGGTATCAGGTTAGTCTGAGGGTTAATCTACACCACACATCACTACAGGCTTTCTTTTCCAACAGCCTGCTACTCATTCTTGGCTTCAGCACTTGCCTAGTAGGAAGGATTCTCCTGCAACTGTTCTATTAATGCAAATCAGACTCTTACCCTTTTTCGGTTTCACGTCAAATGAGGGTGATGTGGTATAGGAAGAATGGCAGCTCAATTCAACTTGGTTTGGAAGAAGTAGGATTCATTTAGTGTCAACAGTGTTTGGAAATCTTAGTTAAGAAAGTATTGAGCACACTGATATGAACATTGTTTAACACTGAACATACTGAGAGTCAGGGAGTAACAATACTGTAAAATTAAGAAAATCAGGTTTGAAACTTTATAACACATCATGAACCAGTCATATTGCAATCTGTAGTTATGGCAAAACGTTTCAGAAGTATAAAATGGTGCTAGTTTATGATGCAACTTAGGGTAGTAGGACCTTATGCTCAGCAAAGCTGGAGAAAGGGATCCTGTAAGATCAGCAGAGATGAAAGAAGATTTCACATAGATTTGGAACAATCTTTACCTATAAAGAGGAATGTTAATCGTTAGACGCCGGCATACACACCCGCACCCGTCCACACTGTCCTGTACTGAGCCACCTGCACTCACCTTTACTCGGCCCGCAGAGCGCCGCAAAGGTCCCGCAGTCAGCAGTGGGGCAACAGCCCCACGAACGCAAACAAAATAAAACAACTTCAATTCCCAATGTCCTTCACACCATGCTGCCCCTCAGCCAATCAGGCTGACAGGTGAGAGCAAGCAGAACGTTGGGAAAGGCGGCGTGCCCAATAGAAACTGAGCTGCAGGAAAAAAGCCACCGTACAAACACAAACAAAATAAACTAAACTTCAAGTCCCAGCGTCCTATGTGCTGTGAGACCTTCAGCCAATCAGGCTGAAGGGCGCGAGTGCGCAGAATCCTGAAAAAGCCGGTGCACGAAAAATAAAATAAAAAACACCTCACGCAATGGGAGCACAAGGCCGCCGCAGGCGGACGCAGCACCTCACGGCCTTGCAAACAGAAACCCGCAAAAAACCATGACAAGACAACCACCACCCTTTTTTCCTGGAGCAACGGGGAGAAGAGGGACTCCCTCTCCTCCCTGCTACCGCACTGAAGACATGGCGAGACCACCGCTGGCCTCAAGGTAAGTTGAGCCGGGGTGGGGGGAAAAGCAGCAGGCAGCAATTCGGTAGGGAAAGCACACTCCCTGGCGAATGACTGGATGCTGCCTTTTTACTACCCACACTGCTATTTCGAGAACTAGCACGAAACAGCGGTGGAGATAATAAAAAAGCATCAGCCAGCAATCCACAAGGAAGAGCACCACCTCTTATGAATCGTTGCCTGCCGATCTCCCATTAGGTAAGCCAGGGGAAAAGGAGACAGAGATGAGAGAACCTTTGTGAAGCAGATAGCTCATCTCTGCCTCCTTTTCACCTGACCTACCTAACGAACATTACCGGACGAAGAGCAAGCTGACTGCCGGCTCTTCATTTTACCCATCACTGCATCGAAACCTAATTTCAAAGCAGCAATAGGGAAAAGAGGAAACAACAGACAGGCCATTCTTCACACAACAAAACACAACAACAACAAAACCAAATAGTTAACCAAAATGCCAAGCACCAAAATTAATAAAACACAAATAAATAAACAAATAATTAAAATAAACCCATTAAACAACAAAACAATAAACAACAAAATCAACAAAAACACCCAAAATATCAAAGGCTAACAAAAAACCATAACAGCACACTAAAAACACCTATCTACAACACGAAAATCCCTAACTCAACAAACAATAATATCACAAATTAAACAAATAAGTACGAAAAAATAAAAAAATAAAGAACAACCAGAAATAATTAAAACACTTGAACACATCTAAACCCTACAATACAAACAAATAAGCTGAATCTCTCTACTTAAACCCCCCAGCCCAACACCACAAAATCAAAACAAAGTAAAAACAGAATAAACAATCAAGAAACACTTTGGGGAGTTTAAGTAGAAACTCTCTACTTAAACCCCCCAACCCAAAACCACAAAATAAAAACAGAATAAACAATCAAGAGCACTTACCAAACATGTACTCCCTCCATGCCTCCGGAACTAAACTGAACAAAGAAAGAAAAATGCAATACTCTTAATAACAGCCCCACCCAGAGGTCGGAAGAGTAAAAACAAGTCAAGAAATATGTACAAAATCAAAATGAAAAATAAATAAAATCAAATAAATCAAATAAAGTCAAAAACCATAAATTCAAAACACCACCACACAAACCACCCCTAACCAAAAAAACACACACATAAAAACTGCCCGGCAAGGCCGGGCAAAAATATGCTAGTTACTATGTGGGAGCTGGGCAAATTTGGCTCTATTCCAAAATGGACAGTGCAGTCCATTACTAAATTAATCTTTGGATGATTTGCATTTCCTCCTACACAAAGAAAGGGCAGGGTGTGATCCTGGGGTGTTATTTGGACTGTATGCTCCCCCTTTCTCCAGTCTGACCAGGTTATCGTGCTATGGTAATACAGTAGACCATACTGCCAGTGACTCGATGCTGAGTGTCAGATGGTGGTTAACTAACCTGAATACCCTGAGGACTAACAGCCTTGCCAAGTCCACAGGGAAGGGTGATGGTCCCCAAGTGGATGAAATCCCACTTGAATCCATCTTGATGGAAGGCAGCAGCTTCATCAATACTGGCCTGAGACTGAGAAGGACTTTGCATGCCAAAAGAGTCTCAGGACCAGAAAGTGACAAATGGAACTGGATCAGTGGTATGGGTGTCATGCTGCAACGAGGAAGGCAGATGAAAGGCCATGGCATTATATTCACAGGGGAGTCTTCATGGCTGATCACCATGATGGTCATCAATATTCGGAATCAGATACAGCACAAGAAGAAGAAGCTTCCCCTTTCAGTGTTTTGTGTGACCTCCAATGCAGTTTCTGGGATGGTAAATTGTGTCCCAGGTTTTCCTGATGAAAGGGTTGTCTGTAAAGGTTGCCACTGATTGCACAGAAATATCAATATAAAAAGATCCTCTTATACAGACTGCTGATTTTTTTTTTAAAGTGGTAAGCATATTGCTCCAGAAGGGGAAAAATACCTTCTTGGAACTGCTCCCATTTCCTTTTGATTGCTTTTCAGTAATCATAATTTGAGCTCAGCCTCATAAAAGACAATCTTGTTATTCTCAGAAGCTTTTTTTATATAAGAGCAGCAATTAAGAGTCTCAGGCAACAAAGAAGAGGAAACAGATGTTAAGCTGAGTCAGAGATTGGAAAAAGTACTTTTTTTGGACTGTAAATCGCAGAACTCTTCCGATGACATGGCTGGGTTTCTCTGTTGGAGCAATGGCTTGGGATCTGTATCTGAAGGACTTCCTCCTCCTTCATCTCATGGACTGCATATTCACATATGTCAAGGACTGTCTCTTCCTTTACTGGAGTGATCACTTTTTCTAGTATATTCCTACCTTTGCCCTGAATTGTGTAGATTTGCATTTTTGGGACTAAAATCCCAGTATTCCATTTTCACAGGACAAATTTTTGTCCAAAGGATACAACATGCACAACTCTAATTGAAACAATCGGCAGAGACCTTGTTTTGAAGGTCCACCCAAAATGTTTTTCCCCATGTGGCTATATAGGGACAGGTCTAGTCCAGGTCATCTGTCTGCTCTCACCTAGAATATCCTGTTGGATAATTTAGTCTATATACCTTGCATTTTTCCTATCAAGCAAAAAACATTCTATTATCTTAGGCATTTTCACTAACAGTGTCCAAACTCCTGCTGCTCAGTGTAGCAAATTGCACCAGAGTAGGCTGCTAATTCAGTGGCCATTTAGTAAGTCAAATCCTCAATAGGTCCTCTTGATTCCTGTGGACTCTACCTTCAGCTTCTAATGCTAAAGTATCTTGCAGTTAGGATAGGCCCATTTGAATGAAGGAAACCTACAGAAGAGCTGACTTATCAAATCCCTATTGATTCAATGGATCTACTCTAGTGCAATTTACTACACTAAGCAACAGGATTTACTTGTTTTATGATTCTTCTTTAGATAGGGGTTTTAATATTGTTTTTAGCTTTAGATGTCTTTTAGGGTTTTATTATGATATGGGATTTTCTTTTTGTAAGCCGCCCTGAGTGGTGTTTACACCAATAGGGCGGGGTATAAATAAACTGTAAAAGAGTACACAGAGGAACTTTACAAAAAGGACCTCAACACTCCTGATAATCACAATGATGAAGAAATTGAACTTGAGCCAGACGTCCTGGAGAGCGAAGTCATAAAGGCCCTAAAGAGCACTGCAAACAACAAAGCTAGTGGAGATGATGGTATCCCAGTTGAATTTTTCAAAGCGCTAAAAGATGATGGCGTCAAATTACTGCATTCAATATGCAACAGATTTGGAAAACAAAACAGTGGCCACAGGATTGGAAAAGATCAGTATACGTCCCAATCCCAAAAAAGGGCAATGCCAAAGAATGTTCAAATTATCGAACAATCGCGCTCATCCCACATGCCAGCAAGGTGATGCTCAAGATAATACAGGATAGACTTCAGCAGTATGTGGAGAGAGAATTACCAGAGGTGCAGGCTGGTTTCAGAAGAGGCAGGGGGACTAGAGACCACATTGCCAACATACGCTGGATCATGGAGAAAACAAAGGAATACCAGAAACAAGTTTACTTTTGTTTTATTGACTACACTAAGGCATTTGACTGTGTGGACCACAACAAGATGTGGCAAGTAATTAAAGAGATGGGAATACCAGAGCACCTCATATGCCTCCTGAGAAATCTGTACATGAACCAAGAAGCAACAGTTAGGACCGAACATGGAATAACAGAGTGGTTTGGAATAGGAAAAGGAGTAAGACAAGGCTGCATTTTGTCACCATGCTTATTCAACCTATACACAGAGCACATAATGCGCAGTGCAGGGATGGAGGAATCACAATATGGGATTAAAATCGCTGGGAGAAACATCAATAATCTGAGATATGCAGACGATACCACCCTAATAGCAGAAAGTGAGGAAGACCTAAAGAATCTCTTGATTGGGCTGAAGGAGGAGAGCGCAAAAGCTGGCTTGAGACTCAATATCAAGAAAACCAAGATAATAAGGCAACAGGCCCCATCAGTTCCTGGAAAATAGACGGGGAAGAAGTAGAAGCAGTGACAGATTTTACTTTCTTAGGATCAAAGATCACTGCAGATGGGGATTGCAGCCATGAAATAAAAAGGCGACTGATTCTTGGGAGACAAGCGATGAGAAACCTGGGGAACATAGTGAAAAGCAGAGACATTACATTGCAAACAAAAATTAGAATAGTCAAAGCAATGGTTTTCCCAGTAGTAATGTATGGATGTGAGAGCTGGACAATTAGGAAGGCTGAACGCAGAAGAATAGATGCCTTTGAAATGTGGTGTTGGAGGAGGGTTTTGAGAGTCCCCTGGACAGCGAGGAGAACAAATAGGTCAATCTTAGAAGAAATTAACCCTGACTGCTCATTGGAAGGTCAAATAGTAAAGATGAAGCTAAAATACTTTGGACATCAAATGAGAAGGGAGGATTCACTTGAGAAGGCATTGATGTTGGGAAAGGTGGAGGGCAAAAGAAGAAGGGGGAGGCCAAGGATGAGATGGCTAGATGGTATTGTAGACACAATGGGCACAGAGCTGGGAGGGTTGAGGGGGATGGTGGAGGACAGAGGCGCCTGGAGGAAAATAGTCCATGGGGTCGCAAAGGGTTGGAGTCGACTGTGCGACTGAACAACAACAACAACAATAAATAAACTAAATTAAAAAAATATGTATGCTGGTTGCCCATTCACAAAGTATGCACCTTCTAAGGGTTCACAAATATTGTGATATAATTATATGGGAAGAGGTATGCCCCTTGTTATAAACCATGTAATTGAAGAAATGATGGGGTGCAAGTTATCTTGAGCAGCCATGTTTTATTAGACAGTTACAAAAACAACAAGAAAGAAGGTGGTGAGGAATAATGCTCTCTTCATTTGCTAAACTTAGTTGTCTGACAGTTCACTATGCTATCCTTGTAACACTCTTGGGAGGAAATGTGGCATCATTTTGTAAAGCTCCTCTCACTTCACTTTTCTTATTAATTGCTGTCTTTGTTAAGCTCATTTCTAGCTTTTTCATGACTACAGATAACCTTTTGAATGTTTTCTTGAGACGTTCCACTGAGTTAAGGGAGCTGTCTCCCAAGTAGCTGGAAAATCTTACTATTGGATTGCTGTATTGCCTCCCAGCCAGACTCCAAGGGTTTTAAGTCAATAGATAGATAGGGTTCTTAGTGAAGACAATTTCCAAAGGGCAAATCAAGGGGTGGTTAATACCCTATACAACTTCTGGGGAAAAAATCTGTGCATGACTAAACCTCCCTCCTTCCAACCTCAGATTCACTACACTGCACCTGTGGGAGAGACATGGCGCTAGGAAGGAATTTACTTGCTCTTATATGAAGTAAGAGAAATGAAATAGATTTCCATAATTTATACCACTCGTAGGACCTAACTTTATTCGGTGCAGGATGGGATAACACAACTGCATGCACAATTTTAATTGATTTATGATTAACCTGTCACATGGGGGATGCAAAGGCTGATATCCTATTCAGCAAAATCATTTTTTTAAAATATTCATGATGCAGTTCAGTATTTTCAGTAACACATCGTGAAGTTAGATGTCCCCAATACAAATGCTAATTAAATTTACACCATTTCTGCAGATATTCAGTGCATCACAGTGACTAATATTCCTGTTGGGTATGAGATTTTTTTTTTTAATTCTTGTACTTTTTTAAAATAGGTGGCTATCTCTAAGCAACAGAATGAAAGCTGCTGTCTCCTTTGCCAGCAGCCTCATTCAAGGCATGAGTAAGCATAAACAACCGGGTGTTTGGAGATCACGGTTTACTCATCCCCCATCAGTCAGGCAATCCAATAACCCTCTCAGAGCCTCCTACTTCATCTCCTTCTATTCCCGAGCCACAGACACACTGCCTACTTCAATTCTTACTGAAATGTTCAGTTCCCATATGACAGACTGGTTTCTCATCAGCCTTCCTACTGACAACCCACTGGTACTAATCACTGAACATCCCTTTCAATTAATCACAGCCTATAAGCAGGCGGGGACTGTGGTGGCTGAGTGGTTAAGACACTGAACTTGATGACTGGAAAGTCAGCAAGTGAGCAGTTTGAGACTTGAATGCTACACGACAGAGTGAGCTTCCGTCATCTGCCCCAGCTCCTGCCAACCTAGCAGTTTGAATGCAAGAAATTACAAATAAATAAATAAGTACCACTTCAGTGGGAAGGTAACAGTGTCCTGTGAGCTCTGGCATCTAGTCACGCCTGCAACATGGCCACGGAAATGTCTGCACACACAGACAGCACTGCCTCTTTGGCTGAAAACCAAGATGAGCACTTCTCTCTAGGTAAAGGTAAAGGTTTCCCTTGCTCGAAAGCCAGTCGTATCTGACTCTAGGGTTCAGTGCTTATCTCTGTTTCAAAGCTGAAGAAACAGCGCTGTCTGCTTCTGCAGACGTTTCCGTGGTCATATGGCAGGCATGACTATACACCGGAACACACGGAATGCTGTTACCTTCCCACCAAAGGAGTCCCTATTTATCTACTTGTTATTTCTTGCTTTCAAACTGCTACTGACAGTTGGCAGGAGCTGGGACAAAGACGGGAGTTCATTCCGTCCTAAAGTACTTGGGAATCAAACTGCTGACCTTCCACCTCCCAGTCAGCGTCTTAGCCACTTCTCCCTAGAGTTGGACAAAAATGGCTTTCAAGCAAGGGCAAACTTTACCTATAAGCAGGCCCAAAGGACAATTCCCAGCAACCTTTTAAGGGAAAATCCTAATGCTACACAAGGTCAGAAATGAACATGGTGTGGTTATTAGACAGAATAACACTGGAATATAGGGGTTTTAAATATAAAAAAATAAAGTCACTTAAAACAACATTTCAATCTTGTTCATATTAAACAATGCAGTTTAAAAGAAACTCAAGAAATTATATAAATTTGGCACTTTAGAAATGTGTCTTTATAGCATGATGCTAATAATAAACAAATGAGTCTGATTTTTCCTACAAAAAGGGCTGCCACCTCCACTATGCCCTAAATAGAATGGCTGGTTATGTATCAGCAAAACCAAAGATGGCAATTTCCATAAAATGTATGCATATTCATGTGCAGAACTGCAAACATGGAAATAATTGCTATGATTATAATAGAAATACAATCCACCTTATATGTTCCCTAGCAAGTCATTTCACCAGAGGGGAAATACAATCTGCTACCTGGCTACTCAGTGTGAAGGGGCAGTTCAAAATCCCTGCTTTCTCTTCCCATGGCTTTTCATCCTTAAACCATACATGTATTGAACATTCTTCCAATGAAAGGCCATCAACAGTCTTCTCTGGTGGTCCTGAAATGTTCTGTTATATGGGTTATGATTCAAAGCCAGTTCTCCATGAACTATAATCACATCTTTCCCATAAGATCACTGTACTAAAAATACATGTACTGTACTAGCAACGTGATTCAGGCATTACTCCTGAAAACCATGGAGAGGGTGATGGGATCTGGAGACACATAGGGTCAATTCTGCATGTCCCTTCCCTACTTGGAAGTTCCTCAAACCTTTGTGTGAAAAACATGAACATCTAAAACAAAGTCTCTAGACCGGTTTGGCTGAAAACATTTACAGAACTCCCAGGATTGAGAACCAATATAAAGTCTGGGTCAGACATTTGAGTGTGGCCAGGATGTGAGGATGGGGCTTACATGCCTTCCTCCATCCTTACCTCCCTTTAAGCTCCCTCCATATTTTCAGGTGTAATGAGTGAAAAGGGATAGTGTAATGGCAGTCAGGGCACTTCAATCATATGTGGAAACCCATCCTCTAACCCAACAATTGGCACACTATTTCACTACATATGCAATAAGTGAGTTATAACAGCAGTTGTTTCACCACCTGCCCTGATGTCCAAGTTATGTATCACTGGTGATGGTACAAGTCTGGGCTTGTAAAGAGGAGGCGCTGGAAAAGATAGGCAGTGGCTAGCTATGCAAGTACAGTACAGTGAAGGCAGAGGAGCACAGGGAAACCTTTCCTTTTTCCCAAATTGGGCCCCACTATCTGACGAGGCTTCAATGAAGATAAAAATAGAGGTTTAAGCCAGAATGGATAGTAGTCAAGATGGCTATATATCAGGAGTTCTCAACCTTTTAAAGCCGGGAACTGGGTCATGCTCCCTCAGACTGCTTTTGGGGGGGGGGACCATTTTGCCCTTCCTCCACCACATGGCACTTTTTGGTTTGACAGAGGCAGTGGATGGCCACATGAAAACGTGCCATGGGACAAATCTGGCCTGTGGGCCGCAGGTTCTGAATCCCTGCTATACATCATCTCAGCATCAGAAGCAAAGTGTCTGTTTGTATCTATTTAGGGGAAATGCAAGGTGAAGAGTGCAGTTGCATTCATGCCCTGCTCATGGGCTTCCCACAGTAAGTAGTTGACTACTGTGTAAACAGAAATGTTGGACTAGATAAATTTGAGTCTGGTCACATAGGGCTCTTCCTAGGTTCTTATATAACAGCGATTCATGCCCAGGCCACAGGCAATGTGATTCCTACAGACATAAACCAGAGATGTTCAAGGAGCCCATAAGGAGGACAACTCACTGCTGCAGACTCCAGGATGGCAGTTCTGTGACAACCAGAAACTGATTACATGGGTTCCCAACCTATTTCAATAACTGCACAGTGGTTGTCTATAAACTCCAACATATAAACACAGTTTAAACATCAAGAGATGTGGCATGGAGTGTTGCCCAGGTCTCAGGGCGCTGGTTGAAAATGCAGGAAACTGGCGTGCTTTGCCAGGCATCCAAGTGAGAGACAAATCCTAAAATAAGGCATGCTAGAGAAGTGAACTTTGATTTTTATATCAGAATAATCAAAACAAAACAATGTAGTACCTCAAAGACTAACTATTGTGGGCTCTAATTCCTGGGCACCTAACTTCTCACCATTTCCAAGTGGTCCCATAGCTCACTGGTTCATGTTTGCTGAGCACATAACACATGATTAACAGGTAATGCAAAAAGTCCACTTCTCTGACTCACATTCTCATGCATACACACATTATGTTGCAATGACTACATTAGGTGTCCACCTGTATAATGTGCAATCCATGAAATCACCATGTGCCTCCCCTCTTATTTTATAAAGGCTCAGCCTCTGGTCTCAGATTTCAGCCTTGAAACCTCTGGAATTGCATGGAAGCTACTAACAGACTTAGTGACTCAACAAAGTGTGGCATGTGGTTCTATTTCTTAATTCCTCATTCATTCATTCATTCAATATACTGTCCTATTGGCTGACACCACTCAGGCTGGTTAAACATACATAATTGAACCCAATGTATAAAAATACAACCATAAAGCCAGTAAAAATACATAATAAAAATTATAACAAATTAATAGCAGATGGGCCAATTACAGAACAAAATCAAACTGAAATGATATATCATGAGTGTCATGTTTAAAAATAGGTAAAATGCCTCTCTGTATAGTTCAGCTTTCACGGATTTACTAAGTTCCTGGAGGGAAGGAGACAAGTGTATATAAAGTGGCACAGACCTTCACACTTTTGGGACCAACACCAAAAAGAACTAACTCATGTCACAGAGATCTTCAGCAAAAGAAACCTGAATCACAGGGTTGATAGTTGAGGAGAATTCCGAGCCACCTGAGCTCAGTTGAGGTTAGCTGTTATAACATCTACTTGTACGGACTGAGGTGGCTTAGTGGTTAAGATGCTGAACTTGACAATTGGAAGGTCAGCAGGTTAGCAGTTCGAGACCCGAGGGCTGCATGATACTCTCCTGATGTCATCTCCGATTGCACAGGGCTTTGCCTCCTTTTAAGAAGCACTCTCTAACTGCACAAATTCAGGGGACTTTATATGCAATTTTCCCCTCTTCCTCCCTCCTAAGGAATTTTTAGATGTCCTTGAAGCAAGAATTTGAGATAACCGTTATCTTCTCAAAATCTTTCAAGGTCAAGGTGTGTTGGCAAAGTGCCAAGCTCTCATTTTGGCCCCCACCCTTATTTTGTTGAGGTGAATGACCGTACGTTCAAAAGGACAATGAACTTGAGATTCCCTCTCAGGTGTTTCGCTGGCCACTAGAGGCACCAATCCCAATGATGTAATGCATCTAGGAATCACTTGGAATTGATGCACTGCAAAGTTCTGTTTCTCAATCTGAGAAGCGGTGACAAGTAACTTAAAACAAAGTAACATTTTCCAAGTTCATGACCTTTTATTTGAAACAAATGGGGATACTGTAATGGCTTTCATCCATATTATCTTTGCAGCCAGTACCATTAAGGAAACAACAGTACCCACAAAAATGGTGCCATCCAATAAATATTTTGAACATATCCCCCAATATTTGAACTTTTGGCTCAGTCCTAAGAGGCTACTTTGGGGTGTTCTGAAATATTTCAGGTTGGCCAGCACTACCTGAATCATTGAGAGAAGAAAGATCCATCTAGCATGCCACACTTTGCAAATTAGTACATAAAACCTTGCTAGCATTTTTCTGGTACTGTCTAACAAACATGGAAGTGTTAGACATTTGCCATAATGCAATGTTTACAAAAGAAATACATTCAAAGGATATACCATCCATTTGTTTCCACTTCCTCTTTACTGTTGTTGCCATTGTACTTTAAAGAAAAAGCTTTTGTAAAATAGGACAAAACCCTGTAGGAGAAGTCTATTTCTAAGACATACTAGTTAAGAAGCTATCCTCAGAAAATGCTCTCCTTCTTTCAAATTATTCCAGTCATTTCATGACATCTTTGCTTACGATTGCAGCCAGCCATCAAAACCAGACATGGTTCCAATAAATGCTTATATAATTTTCCTCCATCTTTCCTTCCCCATTCATTCCCAGAAATGTGTATCAAAGTCATGACTGATTCGCAAACAGTGTACTCTTAATCATAAGCATGTTTACTTGGAAACAAGCCTGGCTCAATTCATTCAGTTGCCTTAGTTCATCTCGTTCTCGTTAAGAGCAATAGGATTTAAGTTGTGACTAAAATTTTACCCTGTTTTTAAAAGACCATAAATAGAATGGACAGATGAGAACTATCTATATGTAAGGTAAAGGTTTCCCTTGCTCGAAAGCCAATCGTATCTGACTCTAGGGTTCAGTGCTCATCTCTGTTTCAAAGCCGAAGAGCCAGTGCTGTCTGCTTCTGCAGACATTCATGTGGTCATGTGGAAGGCATGACTAGACATGGAACACTGTTTACCTTCCCACCAAAGTGGTCCCTATTTATCTACTTGCAATTTTTTGCTTTCAAACTGCTAGGTTAGCAGGAACTGGGACAAAGACGGAAGCTCATTCCATCCTACAGTACTCGGGAATCGAACTGCTGACCTCCCACCTTCCAGTCAGCATCTTAGCCACTTGAGCAACTGTAGTCCCTCTTGAGCCACTGAAGTCCATATGTATTATCCATATCTAGACAATAATAAATATTGCTAATATCACCGGGCCTGATTCTAAATAAGTAGATACAGAATTGTAGCCAATTTACTTATCAGGGAATACAACCATTGGGCTCAACAGAGTTTACTTCTGCATAGGCAATGATAGGTGTTCTCTAGGTCTGGAACCAATTTAGTAAAATTCAGATATTTTAAAGACATTAAGGTCTTAGAAAGCAATATCTCTAGATAGGAAGGATTGGCACACTATTGCCCAGGAGATACCCATGTGTAATCACAATACTTTCCATTCTTTGGGTAGTCTCTTTATATATCTCCCCTTTAAACCTCTTAAAAATCACAAATCTGTGCCTTCTACTTAAAGAAGAAATAGAGAAGCTCTGTGTTAGCTAGAAAGACAAGTTTTTTATACATTGCCCTCCGAGATGGAGTGAGTTCCCATCACCTGTCCCAGCCACTACCAACCTAGCAGGGAGACCCAAATGTATTTAGGCATCACTCTGGATTGAATCCTGACCTACAAAAACTTTATCTAAACGCCGAATGGAAAGTTGCTACCAAAAATGACATACACGGGAAAATGGCTGGATCAGAATGAGGTGCACTTTTCTACTCACCCCTTAAGATCTAAAATATTAAACTAGAATAATTTAATTCACCTCAACTATCAGCTCTGTAATTCAGGCCCCCTTGGCTATTTCTCCTAAATCTATGGCTAGCAAAAACATCACACCTTGCCAATGGATGCTTGCCAAAAACTATCTCCCATCAAGATGAGATTCTCTCTGGAACCTCTGGAAATCACTTAGTGATTTCAAAGTGAAGTAGGAAGATCAAAGAATAATCAAGTAAAATGGGGCTACTTGGATGGAAGACAAATTTTACCAAGCATTCAGGGCTCAGACTATTTTGAGCAACAGAAGCCGATTCAAATTTGCTCTTGATCTATACTGTTTGGGTTGGAAATAATGAAGAGGGAGCATGGGGAGGGGGCCCACAGGCTCCCAGAAAGGGGGTACTACCAGAAAGAAAGTTACTATATCTCTAGGGCAGTCTGTTGCTACTGCTGAGGACCAATGGTTCCCTTAAGGTAACATTTCCGTTCACCAAATTTTCCTTAACAAACCTGATGTGCTCCACTTGTGGGCTTGAGGTTACACCATATTAGATCTGGCCATCTCTCATTGGTGCCACAAAGGTATACAGAAAGAGCCTCCTCGAAGATTGCGGTGTTTTTGAACCACACTTAGGCAAACCCCAGTCATGGCAACCTTATGTTGCTGGCTAATTTTTCTCACACTAGGTCAGGCGAAAGGAACTACAGAATGAATTCACCAAAAGGTGGCTTTATTTTGGCTGTGTCACATCTGGCCTAGACACGGAAGAAGTAGGGGGGGCACATGGGCCTCAGGGGGGAAACCACCTCATGTAAAATAATAGGCATTAGGAGATATACAGTTTGAAGAGAATGGGGCCTGTGTGCTTGGATGGGGAGCCTCTTAGGAGGAGATTTTTTGGAGGCCTGCCTAACACCAGTGGCAGGAAGTCTGTCCTTGCCCCCAGCTATATGGCCCACCCAGTAGCCAACAGCCTCTATGGCACTCATATGTTGCCATTCCAGGTTGGCTCAACAAATGGGTTGGCCTGGGTGACTGGATGGTCAACTGGAAAATGAGTCACCTGATGACCAGATCCATGCCCTATGCCTGTGATGGCAAATCTTGGCACTCCAGCTGTTCTTGGACTTCAATTCCCAGAAGCCCAAGTGGTTCACAGGGACTTGAGCTTCTGGGAATTGAAGTTCAAGAGCAGCTGGAGTGCCAAGGTTCACCCTCATGGCCCTATGCAATGCCAAGGTTTTTAGTTGTGGCCAATACAGTTGTGGCCATATTTTACTCTTCAGATAATGATCATGTTAGCCATTCTGCCCAGGGCTGATGGAGCAGCAGTCCAGCCAGACTTAGCAAGTCACATCCTTCCCCACCCTGGGGAAGACAGATGACACAAAAAGCCCAGGCTTACAATGGTTTTACAATTTATTTAAGCTATTAGCAGTGATAGCCAATAAAGGCTCTTATGATTTTACCCAGGTTTGTTGGCAGCCGTATGTGGAGAGCACAGAAGCACTGTCTGCTTCTGCAGACGTTTCCATGGTCATGTGGCAGGCATGACTAGACACTGGAGTGCACAGAATGCTGTTACCTTCCCACTGAAGTGGTCACTATTTATCTACTTGCAATTTCTTGCTTTCGAACTGCTAGGTTGGCAGAAGCTGGGACAAAGATGGGAGCTCATTCCATCCTACAGTACTCGGGAATCGAACTGCTGACCTTCCGCCTCCCAGTCAGCGTCTTAGCCACTTGAGCCACTACAGTACATAAAATGTCTTATTTTTATTTGTAGGATTTAGTATGAGAAGAAGAGCAATTTTCTGTAGCAATACAGGTTCTGGTCATTCATTCATTCTCCCTCCCCCCCCCCCCCCATCCCGACTCCTGCCTCTTTATGACTCACGTGAAAAGCAGTAACAAATCAAAGCCCTAGCAACTCATATCCTCTGCCAGGAGAAATTGCTCAGTAACAGGGCAAAAGAATAGCTGCTTCAGCTTTTTGTTGCCTTGCAACAGTCCCTGGAGTACTTCAGAATTAGTGGGTCATAGTCTTGGGAATGGAGCGTTCTGCCAATCCCAGCTTTTCTTGAAAGCAAGAATTAAAATCGCACAATGTGATTAACCCCTAGTAACCCTCCCTCATCACCCAGACAGTAAACAAAAAGGCATTTCCAAACCCTCTCCACCTCACTTAGTTAGCACCATAAAACAAAAGGATAAAAAGCTGAACAGAAGTGAAACATCAAAACCTCTTAGAAGCCTGGAGTCTAAGGCTTATGCCTTTGTTGTCTGGAAGAGGGGCTGTTTATTACATAGTTTTCTGCCCACGGATTGCTTTGGGAGACATGGCAGAGACATTAATGGATAAGTTATTTACTTATTATTTATTGTACAGTGATACCTCATACAACATCCAAACTTGGTTCCACAAGTTTGGACTTTGTACTGATTGGGACTTTGTATGAGGCATGCAAAATCCTAGCCGCGATGCCTCACACAACGTCCAAATCCTTGCCGCAATGCCTCGTACAACGTCATTTCCATAGAGATACATTGTACTGTAACAGCACAGACTTCAGGGCAAAGTCAAGGAAACTGACAGAACTTTTAGAAATCATTGTCTAAAGGCTAAATACATTACAAAAATATGTCAAACAACCCTGATTTTAGGGGACAAACCAACCTGGGGGAAAACCCCAATGCCTCATACAAAGTTGCAGCGACTTTGTATGAGGCAACTTTTTTCAAGGAATTAGGCGATGTTGTATGAATTCGATGTTGTATGAAGCGGACTTTGTATGAGGTATTACTGTACTGCAATTTGGGTAAACAAATAAGTAAAAGGGGGAAATATATAGACAGCCATTTGTTACTTTGCTTATCATTTAAGGGCTATGTTTCTTTCCATTCTTCATTTTATTTTCTTTCAAACTTCCTATTCTATGAGAGAGGGAAAATTGCAATTATACTGGGCCTTACTTGCAAAAGGTACATTCCTGGATAATTTCACTGCTCCTCTCAAAATGACTTTGAAAAGAAAGAAAGAAACAAATCTATACAACGGAATCTCTGCGGCATTGTAGGTTTTAGAACTGCAACTGAACAACACAAAAACAAATAGGGATAGGGTTGCCATATGTCCCAGAAAACCAGAAATTTCCCAGACTTTGATTGTCTCAGCTGGTTCCATAAAAATCATTGAAAAGTCCCGGATTTGCAAGGTTTCAAACCAGGGGGCATGCTCTTAGTTTGAAAAAAAAATTCTCGCCTTTTTCTTGCTGCTGTAGAGCAGCACTTCTACTTAAGCACCACCCAGCATCTGTAGCAGCAGCCACAGTAGCTTGGTGGCTGAAGAAGAAGGAGATTGGGTTGATCAGTGTAGCTTGATCATCAGTAAGTAGAGGTGCCCAGTGGTAGAGGGGGGGCTTCTCTGAACACACCTCCAAGCTGACAGGCAGCTTGGCAATAGGATAAATTGAAGGTCTCTGAAAGGAGAATGAGGAAAAGGAGGAGAGCATGGGCGGGGCAGAGGAGGACGAAGGCGCTCCAATAGGTCTCCTCAACAGCCCCATCTGATGCATGCACAGTTTGAAGAATTCAATGACGTCACGTGGCTGTCCCGGTTTGTTGGGAAAGAATTATGGCAACCCTAAATGGGGAGCAGGTAACAAGTATGTTATAGAATTGTTATTCTCCAAAATTGTAGACTGGCACTGGAATGGGAAAGCCACATTCATTTGGGGATAGAAAAGGAGAGAAAAAGACTAGAAGCTTCACTACTAGGATTCCATATATTTCTGAATTCCTTCCATTACCAAAGCATGGTTTTCTTATTCATTACAGACAAAGGTTCTGGAGAGCTTCAATGATCCTAATGGAATAGAGCAAACTTCTCAGTGCAATTCTGAATTAGAAGTACTTAGAAGTAAAACACTTTGTCCAGGCTTGCTGGAAGTAACATATAGTAGTTTCTTTTTTTTTTCTTTTTTTTTTTGCATTCTATGTAAAGACAGTAGGATAGAACAGGAATTCTCAATTTATGCTGGTATCCAAGATGGAAATAATGTTAGGTTTTGAGGAGAAATGGATGGAAGAGGAACAGAGATGAACAGATTATTTCATCCATGTCAAAGGCTTTTAGTGTTTAACTTTTCCAAATCCAGGTTTGAATCCCTGAATAAAACACTGTGTAAGCACTGAATAAGGGTCATCACACACACACATGCAATGCTTTCTCATCTTTTATACCTTTATGGCTTGAGCATGGAACATAGTCTCCTTCCTCCCTCCCCAAAAAAATGGAAATAGCAATGCCTATTAAATTTGGAAGTGTAAATGAATATAAATTTGATCCAGTTCATATTTGAAGAAAAACACTTTCCAAATATCTTCATATTTGGGATGGAAAGAACTTGATTTATCTGCTTAATTTAAGGAGATTTAAAGATTCTGAAAGCAGATTTTATAGGCAGATCTTGCTACCTCCAAAGGCAGGGAAGACAAAAAAAAAACCTTTCTGACTCTTATGATTATGTAATGAAGCTTAAACATTACGCCTTCTTTGCATCCAGTCTGACTAAGAGTGTGGGCTGTGGAGTACATAGAACAATAATTTAGACCTGTTGACTCGATGCTTCTATGGTATTGACAACTGGTTTGTCCTGCAAGAGATTTGAAGTACATTGCTTATACTGTAAAAAAAAAAAGATGACTCATTTTATCCATGCTCTTCAGTTGTGCGAAGATGTTAGTTAATGAGACAATTCACTGCTGTGACGATCTCATGAGAAATCACACCTGACACAGAATCAGGTGTTCTCACCTTTTTCTGTCCTCCACTGGAGGTGAATAATCTGTACATGTATCACTTTAAGTATGTACCTTAACTTATGTAAGTAACTTATGACTGGTGCAAGAGGTACTGCCCTGGAATTTAGAAGTGAGGTGCCCCTATACTTGGCCCATGCTCTATCTCTGGTTTAAGAAGGAAGCTGGCTCCACCTTAAAAAGTCTTCTGCAGATAATCTCAATTTATGATACAGTCTCTTCATGAGATCTCACTTCCATCATCACTTAATAATATTGCAGTATAGCATAGGGAAGATTGACACATAGCTACCTCCAGGATTCTAGAGCCTGAAATAAACACAAAGATTATGAAACAAAAAAAAACTCCCTCCAAATCTTATGAAAAATTAACAAGCCTCTCCTGCTCATAAGTTACTCATGCATTGACCTGTGCAGGTGTACAGCAAAGGTACATTGGCCAAAATTCTATTGTAGATACATGCCACTGCAAGTCTAACATTATAAATGGCAGCTATAAATTGCCACTAATAGGAATGCAACATAACACAGAGATAGGAATGCAAGTGGCAGCTTGTTAATTAACAGCAATTTGTTGGGAATTAACCTCTGTTGTCCTAAATCAAAAGTAGCAAAAGCAATAGCGGTAGTGGTAGTAATTACACTTATATACTACCCCATAGTGCTTATTGTACTCTCTGAGCAGTTTACAAGTTAATAAACATTTTGCCCCCAATATGCTGGCTACTCATTTTACTGACCTCAGAAGGATGGAAGTTAACCTTGAGTTTTATCAGGATTGAATTCACAATGTTTTGGCTGCAGTACAGCAGTTTAACCACTGCGCCACCAGGACCCCTGCTCCACAGTAGGACTTTGGCCATTGTTTTTGTTTCCCCCTGACTGAGCTTTTCTTTCTCCGTGTTTACATACTTAGAGATAATATTTGTAACTGGCGGGGATGCTTTGTTGAGGAACGGAAGGACCAAGGTTCAGCTGAGATTGCTCCTAGCATGTGATACTCATGGGGCTATGTGAGTTATCATGTGTGTAGGCTTAGACACACTGCTACTAGAAGGAGGGACTGGTGTGCTGCTTCTGAGGACCTCATACCTAGAAAACCCAGGGAGTTTTGCCTTAAGTCAAAAGTGAGTTGATGGAACAAGTTTAAAGAAATCAGTGTTCTCTGTTATGGGTATTATATAAGGAGAGCTGTGGCATCTTCACCAAAAGATATTTGCTTGTGTGTAGCATTTGTCAGGAAACAATGTGGCTGATAGAGCTAGATTTTAGGCTGTACATGCAGCTTCCTGACTCCCCTTCACCTAACCGTCCCTAGAGGACAGGAGCAGGTCCTGATATGAAGATAGTTCCAATCCTGAAATTGTATCCTGATTGTGATCTTCTTTACATGGAGTCTGGAGTATGAAAGGTGCTGCGCTCTGTTACCCTTAAGTAAGAACAGTCCTCTCTGACAGCAAATATATGTGCCCAAGAAGGTACATCTTGGCACTGCTGCATGACAGGTACAGCAGATCAAGTCACAGCTTGTCTTGAATGGTCTTTTGCAAACTACTCAAAGTGGCCTGTTGAGAAAAGCCAGCTGACCTGTGTAGTACAGTAATGCATGTGACTGGATAGCATGCCACATGGGGAAGCACATGGTAAAATATGTAATATGGAACATTTGAAAGTGTCTGTGAGGAGACAAGTTGTACCCTAGGTTGAGGCAGTGATAGCTAACCTTGGCACTCCAGCTGTTCTAACTTGGAGTGCTAACTTGGGCTTCTGGTAATTGAAGTCCAAGAATAACTAGAGTGCCAAGGTTAGCCACCAGGGGCTTAGGAGAATGGCTTAAGGGTCTTTGTGAGAAGAATCAAGGAGTTACAGGCTATGAGAGATCTGTCATGCATGCTAACCTGACATCAGACTACAGACACATTGGCTATTTGTCAATGGTGAGCATATGGGAGAGTGTCAGATAATTGGATAAAATCATGCAAAAGTGACTTCAAGGCATTTCTTATTACATATTGCAAGTGAAAGAAGGTACATGGAAACCAAGAAGATGCAATTACTCAAGAGCAGACAGAAAGTTAATTTTTTGTTCAGTTTCAGTAGAGTGACATATACAACATGTGCCTCAGGGAATGAACAAATACTGTACAGTATGTCAGCGTAGACAGACTGGGGTGGCAGCAAGCCAAGGCTAAGGCGGGGACTTGGCTGCTCCACCTGCACAAAGGCTGCTGTGAACATTACCTCTTCTGCTGTGAAGGACTCCTTTGAAGCTGCTTCAAAGTTGGATATGTTGGCTCCAGACAGTATATTTGCAACAAAAGAACAGAAGTGGGAAATGTGAGTGCCCAATGTTCTCACTCACCACACATTTCATGGGGGAAAAAATAGAAATGATTATGGGGGCCAAGTAGGTTTTAAGAAACTAACATTATACAGCTGATTAATGTTAGGTAAAGGTTGCAAACTGACTTGTGGGAAAAAGGATCTACTTGGCTCCTTTAAACACAAGTAAAGAAATCTTAAGGTGAAGTTTCTCAGAACTTGAAGGTATTTATTCAATCCACTTCCCACCTTTTATCCTTAGGTTACCATACATTGCTCTTCAATCCACTGCTTCCTGAGACTCACCCATGGAAATGTCAGTCTCACTATCCCTTAGGCCAGGGTTTCTCAATCTTGGGCCTCCAGATGTTCTTGGACTTCAATTCCCAGAAGCCCTGATCAGTAGGTGTGCTGACTTGGACTTCTGGTAATTGAAGTCCAAGAACACCTGGGGGCCCAAAGTTGAGAAACCCTGCCTTAGAAACTACAATGGGAGTCTCTCACTGGACTAGCATCTTTGCTGTCCTTCCATTCATAGGTGAAGTCCAGTTTTCAAGACAGGCTTCTGGAAATCCAACAGAGAGCTTGTACATGCCATGAAGTCAATGCTGACTTATGATGACCCTTTGAAGGGTTTTCTAAGTAAAGAGTACACAGAAGTGGTTTATCATTTCCTTCTTGCAGCTTGCAGCTTCTCTGAGCTTGGAGACTGGAAGGTCAGGTTTTGATACCTGAGGGCTGCGTGAAAGGAGCCTCATTTGGGTGTCCCCTGGGCAGAGTTTCACCAGCAAAAATCCTTTCAACCCAGAGTAATCTCCGACACAAAATTATTATTATTTCCTTCTACATGGGCACATTGAAACTGTACAGCAGGGGTGCCCAAACTACGCCAATTCATCCGGCCCATGACACTGTCCCAGAAGCATGCTTTACTTCTGCTTCTGGGAGTGAAGGGTGGTGCAGGCTGGATGAATTGGTGTTGGGGGCTGGATCTGGCCCACAGGCTGTAGTTTGGGCACCCCTGAACCATGTGACCGGCCCATGGCCTGAAAAGTTTGGGCACCCCTGCTGTACAGCTTGCCCATGACTATGTAGGTTGGCTCTGTGCCAGAGAAGCATGGTAGGAAATCAAACTCCCAGCCTCTGGTTCTACAGCCAGTTGCCTAAACCACTAAGCTATCTAGCCAGCTACAGGCAGCTTTAAATGAAAGATGCTCCATAATTTATTGTTTTCTGATGTGTCTTTAAAGTGTCTTATAAACTTTTACAAATGTTTTAAAAAATTGCTGATGTTGTGAATTTGATCCTGACTGAGTGGAAGCAAGGTTAACACATCCTTCCAGCCTTCTGAGGTCAGTAAAATGAGTACCCAGCATGATAGGGACAAAATGCTAATTACCTTGTGAACCACCCAGAGAGTGCACTAAGCGCTATGGCAGTGATGGTGAACCTTGGCAGGTTCAGCAGGAGTGCTGACTTGGGCTTCTGGGAATTGAAGTCCAAGAACAACTGGAGTGCCAAGGTTTGCCATCACTGTGCTATGGGGTGGTGTACAAGTGGAATTGTGGTTGCTATTAATGTTACTGTACGTTTGATTACTTTTAGTATTATAACTTACTTTGACTTTAATTGCATCTTCATTTTACATTGTTTTGTACATCACCTTGGGTTTGTGGATGGTGTCCATTGACGTTTAAACAATCACATAACGTTGCCAATTCCTAGTTCTGGGATATTCAAATTGTAACCTTCTAGATATACAGTAGTTGGACTCCAATGACCATTAGCTCCATTCAGCATAGCTAATCAGTAAGCATGATGGGACTTGTGGTGAACAGATTTTTTTAAGCCCAGGAATTTTGGATCAATAGTTGTGATTTTGCAAGCGCGGCGCCAAAATGGCCGCCGCGCACTTTGCGGGCCCCCCCCCACAGGACAGAGAATCCGGGTAGTTAGGGGCGTGGCCAGCTCCCTTATAAAAGGGGTGGCCACGAGGCAGCCGCGCTGCCATTTTGCCTCAGCGACGGAGCGGAGAAGTTTTTTCCCCTGCGCCTCCGTAGCTCGTTGGTATTGCCGGGAAGCCTTTTGGGTCGATTTTGCTTAGCTAGCTTCCCTTTTTTGCTCGAGATGCCTTCCAAAAAGAAGGCTGCTGCGAATTCAGCTCGGGCTGTTAGGAGGCGCAACCCAGGTCGGAGGACCGTGGTGCCGCCTCCTCAACAGCCACCTTTGCCATCCCCGGCCGGGGCTAGTGGCTTGGGGTCTATCGCACCTTGGCCCGTTCAGAGTGCGGGCGCGGAGGGCGCTCCGGCCCGCGGCCCGCGAGCGGTGGACACCGCTCCTCCTTCCGCCCAACCCGTTGGGCCGACTACTTCTGGGCCGCAGCCTCTCCCGGGGCCCTCTAGCCTTGGGGGGTGGCCCGGTGCCCCGCCTTGGCAGGTTTCCTCGCCAGCCCTACCGGGCTTCGGCCCTGGCCAATGGCCATATCTGGGCCATGGGGTGCAGGGAACTGTCCCCATGCAAGGGTCAGGTGGGCCGGCCGGCTCTTTACCCATGGTTACTGTAGACACCTTACTGGCCCGTATTGCGGCCTTAGAGGAGTCTTTGGCCCGGGCCAGTCAGGCAGGTGCCCCTTTCGGGGTACCTTTGGAGGTGCTATCGGCAGCAGGACAACGGCCGGCGGGGAGGGTTGAGCTGCTGCAGGCGGGTGGCGCGGCTCCGGCCACTGCCTCGCAGCTCCCCAGCCAGCAACCTGGCGCGGGTCAAGCCCCGGTGATGAGCTCTACATCGGTCGTGAGCTCCGACGCCCCCAGTGGGCCGGAACCCCCGTTGGGGGCGGCCCGCGGGGGTGCAGCATGTGAGTATATGGTGCAAACGAGTACATCCACACACATTCCCAATATAGGGGGGACCTTTCAGTGGCCTTGGCCTCGCGCGGGTGGTGCAGGGGCTACGCTGCTGGCGACCCACCCGGCGACAACTACTGCCACCATGCCCGCTGGGGTGGGCATTGGTTCTTACACTGCTGGGAACGTACTTGGGGTGGCAGGGTTAACTCATGCCCCTTTGGGTAGGCCAGCTATCCCCTTTTCGGCTTTGCCGACGGCAGGGTATTCCCTGCCATTGGGTGATCACTTGGCTCAGGCTACCAGAGAAAAGATATGGCGAGGGGAGTACGTGGATATCTTCTCACTCCTGAACAGAGAGCCCACTAAGGAAGAAAGGGAGGGTCAGGATGAGAAGGACAAGGAGCAGGCACGCCGCCGTAAGCCGCCGCGTACCTGGGCTAACTGGCTCCCCGCTTATTTGATATACATGGCGGTGTATTTGAGGGCGCGGCCGGATCTAGCTATTCCCATGGTCCAATATTTGGACAACATATACAGGGCGATGGTAGATTTCCCGGGCCCCTCATGGCTAGCATATGATGAGGAATTCCGTATGAGGATTCCCCTGCACCCCGAGATGAGATGGGATGAGCCGTGCCAGAGACTGTGGCTCTTGTATATGACACCCACACGTCCTGCCCCGGGGGATAGATACCATTGTGGACATGCGGTCCAGCGAGCAGCTCCAGCGCAGGTTACCCGCCAAATGGCGGGGCAGGGGGTTCCAGCCCGCCTGCTGTGCTGGACTTTCTCGTCCACTGGTTCCTGCAGTCGGAAGAACTGCAGGTATAAGCACGAGTGTCCCACATGTTCTGGTCCCCATGCAGCCTCTGCTTGTCCCAAGCCTGGGGGGGTGCGAGGCAGAGGGAGGGGTGGACAGTGGGCTGGCAAGCCTGCCACGGATGGAACTAGTTCTCCGAAAGGCCCCCTCCCCAATTAAGGTGGACATGCTGGAGCGCTGGCTCGCATCGTACCCAAGGGGAGAGGACAGGGAGTACCTCATCCAAGGTTTTAAGCAGGGATTTCGTATCCCTTTTATGGGTGATAGATCTCCTCAGGATGCTCCCAACCTTTTATCCCTCAGAGGAAGGGAGGAGGTAGCCGAGGCCAGCATTAAAAAGGAGTTAGACGCGGGCAGGGTCGCCGGACCTTTTCCCGCACCCCCTTTTCCCAACCTTAAGGTTTCACCATTGGGTTTGGTTCCTAAAAAGTCCCTAGGTGAGTTTCGCCTTATTCATCATTTGTCCTACCCAGCCGGCCGATCGGTCAACGATGCGATACCTGATGACCTTTGTTCGGTCAGGTATACATCGTTCGACCATGCGCTGCGCATGGTGCGCTCGTGTGGCCCGGGTGCCTTGCTGGCCAAGTGCGACATTAAGTCAGCTTTTCGCCTCTTGCCGGTGCACCCGGGTGACTTTGAATTGCTGGGTTTTAAATTTAAAGGGGAGTATTATTTTGATAAGGCCATGCCTTTTGGCTGCTCCATATCATGCTCGGCTTTCGAGCGTTTTAGTACCTTCCTAGAGTGGGCTTTCGTCCGCAGGTCAGGGTCCCGGTCTGTAGCCCATTACCTGGATGACTTTTTATTCGGGGGTGAACGGGGCTGGGACACGTGTGCACGTCTCCTCAATACATTTCAGACGCTAATGCAGGAACTGGGTGTCCCTTTAGCGCCCGAAAAGACCGAGGGCCCGTCGACCAAACTAGTATTCCTGGGGGTTGAGATTGATACAGTAGTACAGGCTTCTAGGTTACCGGGTGATAAGGTGTCCAGGATAGTGACCCTTATCTCGGAATTGCTGGCTAAGCGTAAGGCATCCCTGAGGGAACTGCAGGTGCTACATGGGCACCTCAATTTTGCCTGCAGGGTGGTCGCACCGGGCAGGGCTTTCGCCCGGCGCTTATGCGACGCCATGGCAGGGTTATCCAGGCCCCACCACAGAGTCAGGCTTACCCGGGGTATCAGGGCAGACATGTTTGTCTGGTTGCAATTCCTGAGGGAGTTTAATGGGGTCTCATTTTGGAGGTCTGACCTCCTGGCATCCCCCAATTTCCAGATCCAGTCTGATGCCTCAGGATCCCTGGGTTATGGGATGTACTTCAATGGGAAGTGGGCCTATGGTGGGTGGCCACCGGCATGGGCAGGCACAGGTCGCCTGCGGGATCTCACATACCTGGAATTTTTTCCCATTCTGGGGGCTTTGATGCTATGGGGCGAACAGTGGGCTAATTCGGTGGTGCATTTCTGGTGCGACAATGCTGCCGTGGTGCACATTGTCAATGCACAGACTTCTAAATCGCCCAGGGTCATGGATCTAGTGCGCCATTTTGTGCTGCGCTGCCTGCGCCTCAACGTCTTGTTCAGGGCCAGGCATGTCCCAGGGGTTAATAACGATATTGCTGATGCTTTGTCCCGCCTGCAGATCTCCCGGTTCCGCGCCTTGGCCCCGGATGCGGAGGAATTTCCCTCGCCACTCCCGGACGAGATGTGGACTATTGGCAAGGAGAGGTGAACCGGGCGATTGGCCTGTCACTAGCGCCACGCACGCGTAAGGCGTATCAACAAGCATTCAATTTGTATAGGGCTTTTGCTACTCGATTTCAATGGCCAGAGACCTGGCCCATCCCGGTGGACCATGTTCTGCGGTTCATGGTTCACCTGCATGCACAGGGCCTTGCACCTCGCACCATAGCATCCAAGCTCTAGGCATTGGCTTTTATGGCCAAAGTAGGGGGTCATGTGGATACCACCTCTGACTTCCGTGTGAGACACGTTTTGGAGGGGTGGGTGCGCGAGCGCGGGCGTTGCCCGGACGACCGGCACCCTATTTCCCCAGGGGTTCTTACCCAGTTGGCCCGGGGCTGGCCAGGCCTCTGTTTTGATCATTATGAGGCAGCCCAATAGCATGCAGCCACAACGGTGGCATTTTTTGGAGCGCTCCGCATCAGCGAACTCGTGATGCTGTCTAAGGCGGATGCAAGTGGTAGGGCACTGGAACGCGGAGATGTATATGTTGCCAAAGACTGGGCCCAGTTGAGGATTCGCTCCTCTAAAACAGATCAGCATGGCGTAGGCAGTGGAGTAAGACTGCTACGGTGTTCTTTGGCAGACATCTGTCCGGTTGGTGCCCTACAGGAATACCTGGCACTGCGTGGCATGCACCACGGCCCGTTTTTCTGTCACCAAGATGGGTCTCCCCTTACTAAATTTCAGTTTTGGAAGGTGACTGCCAGAGCCCTCACCAGGGTGGGACTACCGGGTGCCCGTTCTGGCACGCATTCGTTCCGTATTGGCGCAGCCTCTACAGCGGCTGCTTTTGGGTACTCTGGGGCTGACATACGTAGCAGGGGGAGGTGGGGCTCACAATGTTTTCAGTTTTATGTGCGCCCACTCCCGCCATGAGTACCAATCCAGTCACCTTACCTTCCTTTTTCTCAATTTTCTTACAGACCCTGGGTGTCGTATTACACCGGTGACAGTATGGCTGGTGGGCCACAGCTATGTGCTCAGGGCAGCGCGTTACGCTGCGGCGACAGAGTGGGGACCCCGACTGAGACTGGGTGACCACGCCAGTCTCTCATGGCACGGTAAGCCTGGGATGTTATGGCGGGAGCTGCGGCCTTTCCTTTTTTCTGGCCTGGGGGCTGACCCGCCTGACATTCTAATCATCCACTTGGGGGGCAATGATTTGGGCCAGGTCACCGGCTTATCGCTCAAGCATGCGATTTGCGAGGACCTCGCCTACTTGCATTATGTCTGGCCTGCCACAGCCCTGGTTTGGTCGGACATTGTTCCGCGCCACTCTTACAGAGGGGGCGTTAACCTCCTGGCCCTTGACCGAGCTAGGCGCGCGGTCAATAAGGCAGTGGCGCGGTTTCTCACCACCGGGGCTTGGGGACGGGTTAGTCATCACCCCGATATTAGTCTACAAAATTGTGACTTGTATGCAGGGGATGGGGTCCATCTGTCGCGAGGAGGTATGGACCTCCTGTTGGGTGACTGGCGAGCAGGCCTGTTGACCGAGCTGATGGTCTGGGGGGGGGGCGTCAGGTCTTCTGTGAAGCCCCTCCGTGTGGCGGGTAGCACTGGTAAGGTAAACAGTATGACCCACAAGTATCCGGCAGGTTCGCAATTGACTGGACAACACTAGACAGGAATAAAGTAGTTAAACGTTGTCCGGTCAACGACGAATCAGGCGATGGGGTGATGATGATTGCTAACCAGCATGCATCACCCCTGTGGTTTCACGGATACGCGTCAGAGGGTGGGGTCATGAGTTAGTTATTGACTACGGTCAACAATTTGTTTGTTGTTAACAAACAAATTGATACAATTTGATACATTGTAACCAATTGCCGTTGGCAATTTTGGGGTGGTACCTTACCAGTGTTACTTCGGCCTGCTTGCCTTAGGAATTATGATTGGTCGTTTTACCAATACAAATTTATAATTCGGACTAGGGCATTGAATCAATAAATGTGGCCCTTTGCTGTTATCCACTTTCAATGTTGTCTGTGTCCGTTATTGGGGGGGTGCGCCTGCAATGCAAGCGCGGCGCCAAAATGGCCGCCGCGCACTTTGCGGGCCCCCCCCACAGGACAGAGAATCCGGGTAGTTAGGGGCGTGGCCAGCTCCCTTATAAAAGGGGTGGCCACGAGGCAGCCGCGCTGCCATTTTGCCTCAGCGACGGAGCGGAGAAGTTTTTTCCCCTCCACCCCCTCCCTAGTTAACAGTGTGATTATGGTCGCTTCGGGGCCGGGTGGGAATTTTTGGTTGGGACCCACATTGGCTTCGGGTCCTGGCTTTTTTGCCCATCCCACACTGTTGCTATGGTTTGATATAGGGGTCTTTCTTCGTTCCTACTGTTGACTTTGGTCACATGGGCGGGTAGCACTGGTAAGGTAAACAGTATGACCCACAAGTATCCGGCAGGTTCGCAATTGACTGGACAACACTAGACAGGAATAAAGTAGTTAAACGTTGTCCGGTCAACGACGAATCAGGCGATGGGGTGATGATGATTGCTAACCAGCATGCATCACCCCTGTGGTTTCACGGATACGCGTCAGAGGGTGGGGTCATGAGTTAGTTATTGACTACGGTCAACAATTTGTTTGTTGTTAACAAACAAATTGATACAATTTGATACATTGTAACCAATTGCCGTTGGCAATTTTGGGGTGGTACCTTACCAGTGTTACTTCGGCCTGCTTGCCTTAGGAATTATGATTGGTCGTTTTACCAATACAAATTTATAATTCGGACTAGGGCATTGAATCAATAAATGTGGCCCTTTGCTGTTATCCACTTTCAATGTTGTCTGTGTCCGTTATTGGGGGGGTGCGCCTGCAATGTGTGTGTGTACCTATTAATTTCAGGGATAAAAAAAATGTAGGAACATGTTTCATTTGTTTGGGGCAGGTATTATCTTTGAAGTGTACAGTATCATTATAACCACTTAGCAATTAAAAACTGAAGTCATTTCCATGTTCTGCCAGAGGAACGTGTCCTTCAAAGGAACACATTCCTAAGAAGGTGATCTGAGGAAACACTCCCTGAAGAAAGGCAGTTTGGGGAGGTTTCACTGGGATTTTGAAGAACTTCTTTCACACCCTGTCACGTCCGGCCTTTATAAGCAATAGTCGAGGCAACAGGTGTTTACTTTTATTAAACAGTCTTTCAGATAAAGCTTACAAGGTGCTCCAGACACAGAGACGGCTATACGAATCCCATAAAATCAGTCCCTCCAGAATCTGCCGTAGAAGATTGGCAATGACTAAGCTACACTAGTAGTGATAGCGTAGGGAGGAGACCCAGGCTTAGCACGTACTGACTACCTGTGGAGAATGAGTAGTATAGATCCGGTCCGGCCCCACCCTTGTTTACCCATGGAGCTTATATAGTGTCTCCCCTGCGGTAGCTCCTTGATACAAAGTAGTGACCCACCAGACAAGCATAACCAACCAATCATAACACAATATATATGTATTAACCAATGGGGAACAGGATCCAAAACAATAACCCATCACAGGACTCTGATTAGCATAATGAGCGCACTTAAAGAGGGAGATTTCGAGCCACTTTTAGTTCCTAATTTGGATGGTGGAAAACCGGCATTTTCTCCTTGTAAGGCGCTGCCCGTGCAACTTGCAAATGTGCCTTAATACACAACACACCCTCAAGTCATGATCAAGAGACCTCGAGAATCCTGATGGCCACATTTTGGGAAGCAGAATGGAATGTTGCAATGGGAAATTATTCCAAGACTTCTCTTCCGAACAGGACACTGGGAGGCAGAGCCAAAGCGATATCAAAGGATACATCGAATGTTTTCCCAGTCATTTGTTATTATCCACTGAGACGTCCTACTTTATCCCAAGACTCTTGGAGCATAAATTGCTGCATACTTCACATTTCTTTCCCATTACAACTCTGACTGACAGATAAGCCTGAGAAACAGTGACTAGCCTGGGGGCATCAAATGAGCAAGCAGAGCCCAAAACATTTTGCTGCTTGAGATGAAGCTACAAATATACACCCTACTCACAATTCAAGGTACATAGTATTCAAGGCCAAGCAACATTGTTTTCTCCTATTTGTGGGACAAACTATATGTTACAGATCAGCAGTCATTAGAAGAGGAATTTCCTTAAGTGCTGGGACTCCGTGAATGTCACACCTGGAGCTTTCCTCACTGGATTTTGCAAATTAGTTCACTATGTTTTGTGACTGGTCATTGGAAAGTAAGCCTGGGCTGTATTAGCAAGTACAGTCACAAAGGTCTACCAGAATTGCATCTCTGAAATAGTCGTGGGTTCCAGTTTTTAATAAAGAGTTATCTTTAACATGGACTGCAGTGGCTCAGTGGTTAAGACGCTGAACTTGACGACTGGAAGGTCAGCTGATCAGAAGTTCAAGACCTGAGTGCTGCATGATGGAGTGAGCTTCCATCTTTGTCCCAGCTCCTGCCAACCTAACTTTAGTGTTCAAGAACCAAGACGATAGAAACAGCCGAAGTCTGGCTTAACTCATCTTTATTGCATGATGGTCAGGGGGAACATGTGATAATGGCGGACGAACAGCTCAATATATACAGTGGCTATACATTTGAATGTGGCTCCTCGGTAGCTTATTGGCTACTGTCTGCGTGACGTCACCCTCAGTCACGCCCTTCTTGTCCAGGTGAGGTAGTGGCGGAAATCTTCCCACGGCTATAGGTATTTGGAGAATTGGTACCATGTGAGCTGGGTGCTCGCTACTGCCCCCAGTGGTCACTAGCTCACGTCCTCATACAGAAGGTTACAGTGTTACTATTAGGGATTGTTACATCCACTCATTCGAGTGGTTACATTACTTAAAGGCACATTATATTCCATACACAACACCCCTCCACCCTAGGATGAGAGGAAGTATCTCATCCAATATGGTTTATTGCATGAGCGTTTTGGGCGCAAGGCTGGCTGGCTTGTCCCGGGGGCGCTATCGCTTCTGTGTTCCCTGGGCTCTTGTCCTGCAACAGGAGAGGGAGACTCGTTAGCGACTTGCTGTGGTTCTGCGGTTTTTGGGGTAGGGTTAAACTCCATTGTGGGAAAACTGGGGGCATTGGGGGCTAACGAAAAACCCCACTTCTCACTTGGACGGGTGGGGGACCACTCCGAAAAACTCCCCCGGTTTTGTAACTCAAAGTCAAATTCATATTCCGGAATATCTATGGGGGCATCCTCCAGGATATCTACGGGGACAAACCTATTCCCTTCCCCCCTCGGTGGGGATCACTGGCTCCCCCCTCCTCCCCCTTGGGCTGAACGGGTGGGGGAGAACCCTAACGCTGAGTCCTGATGCGCGGTTTCCATGCCTTGGTTACCGGGAACCCGTCGCCGGAGTTGGTCTGCGTGTCGCCTCCAGAGTAGACCTGTGCTGGTCTCAATGCAGTACGACACAGGTCCAGTTTGCCCAATGACTACTCCCGGAACCCAGGCTGGTCCTGTGTTAGCGTAATTTCTGCAATGGACCGGGGCGCCTATTTCGAAACTCTTTGTGCCCGCTATCCCAATGTTCCTCCCAGTGTCCTCCACCCTCGTGGGGTCTAGCCTGGTCAGTATCGTAGTCAACTTCCTGCGCATTAGGAGTTCTGCAGGCGAGTAGCCTGACGCCAGGGGGGTCACCCTATACCCAAGCAAGAATTGGCATAACTGCAGATTCAGGTCCCCGGGGCCCATTCGCCTCAGCACGTCATTGGTGGTCTGCACTAGGCATTCTACCTGTCCGTTTGTTGCTGGGTGAAAGGGTGCGGAGGTGATGTGCTAGATGGCGTTTATGTCAATGAACGCCCGGAACTCGGCGGACGTGAAACAACTTGCGTTATCACTCACAAGTACATCGGGTATACCGAACGAACTGAACACCTTGCGCAATTGCTTAATGGTTGCGGCTGATGAGGTGTTTGCCACTGGGATAACTTCCAACCACTTGGAATAAGCATCCACTATGAGGAGGAAAAATGAACCTCTGAAGGGACCTGCGAAGTCTATGTGCACGCGAAACCACGGCCCTTTTGCCGCGTCCCATTCTCTGTGCGGAAGTCGGGCCTCCTCGGGCCAAGAGCTTTGGCAACTCTCGCAAGTGCTCACCATGTGCTCAATATCAGCGTCTAACTGTGGCCACCAGAAATAGCTCCTGGCCAACGCCTTGGAGCAGACAATCCCTGGATGGCTGACGTGCAGCAGCTTGAGCACCCTTGCTCTCAGGGATTCAGGAACGACCACCCGCTGGCCCCAAAGGAGGCAACCCCTCTCCATGGACAGTTCCACCCTCTTCATAAAAAAAGGAGCAACTTCTGCCGTTGGGGAAGATGTTGGCCACCCTTTTTGCACCCATGAACTCACTAGGGCCAACGTCTTATCTCTGCCTGTCGCCTTGGCGATTTCCATGGGTACTATTGGGGGTGAATCAAAGACCTCTATCATGAGCACTTGGTGCATCCGCATGGCTTATGTCCTTTCCGGGACGATAAACCAGTGTGTTCTGGTACGCGTTTAAAAAAATGGCCCACCTCAGCATTCTAGGGGACAGGATCTGCGGTGTGGGCTTGTCTGCGGTGAAAATGCCTAAGAGGGGCTTATGGTCTGTCACAATGGTGAAAGGGCGGCCATATAGAAAGTCATGAAACTTCTTTGTTCCAGCGATTATTGCAAGTGCCTCCCTGTCTGTCTGTGCATAGTTACGCTCTGCCTTAGACAGGGATCTGGAGTAGAATGCCACCGGGGCTTCCCGCCCGCTTTCCAACACATGGCACAGGACTGCCCCCACCCCCACTGGAGAAGCATCACATACCAGAACCACTGGCTTCTTGGGATCGAAATGGGTTAGGATGGCGTCTGAGGATAAGAGTTGTTTCAGCTCATTGAATGCTCTCTCCTGACTCTCGCCCCATCGCCATGCCTCATCCTTCTTTAATAATCTATGAAGCGGCTCCGCCACCGACGCCTTCCTAGGCAGGAAGGAATGGTAGAAGTTTAGGAGTCCCAGGAACGATTGCAATTTTGGCTTGGAGGTGGGGCGAGGAGCATTCTGAATGGCGGCCACCTTTGATTCGGAGGGTTTTATGCCAACAGGGGTTACCCGGAAACCCAGGAACTCTACCTCTTTTGTGAAGAAGACACATTTATCTTTCCGCAGCCTCAAACCCGCTTTTTCGAATACCGTCAGTACTTTGTCTAGCCTTTCAGCCAATTCTGACTCACTTCCCCCTGTTATCAATACGTCGTCAAAATATGGCAAGACCCCCTCCAGACACTTCAAAAAACGCTCCACTAATGATTGGAAAATGCCTGGCGCCGAGTTCACGCCAAACTGTAGGCGCGTCACCTGAAACGCCCCTTTGTGGGTGACTATCGTCTGCGCAGCAGCTGCAGCTGGGGTTACCGAGAGTTGCTGATAAGCCTGCGCCAGGTCCAGCTTTGCAAAACACTTTCCCCCATGTAACCTGGCCAACAGGTGGCTGACTACCGGCACCGGATACGCATTTGGGCATATCGCCTTATTAATGGTACATTTGTAATCAGCGCAAATTCGAACCTCCCCGTTGGCCTTTAGCGCTGTTACAATCGGAGTTTCCCACTCCGCAGAATCAACTGGGACGAGAATCCCCTGGCCCACCAACTTGTCCAGTTCCGCCTCTATTTTGTCCTTTAGTGCAAAAGGCACCCTTCGCGGTTTGAGTCTTATCGGGCGGATCTCCGGGTCCAGGTCGAACGTAACTGGGGGCCCCTTGAATTTTCCGAGTCCCTTCTTGAACACCTCGGGATGCGCGTTACACACCTCCTGTATTGGGTCAGTTCCAATAGTATGCACCCCCCCCCCTATGAACAAACCCAGGGGCTTAAACCATTGTGTTCCCAGGAGGCAACAGTCTCCCCCCTTGAGAACAACCAGAGGGAGTTCCAAGGCATGTTGCTTGTATTGGAGCTTGAATTTTCCTACCCCCAACACCGGGATGCTATTTCCCTGCACGTCTCGCAAAGTAGACCTCAGTGCTTTGAGTTTGGGCCGCGCGTTGGGAGAAATTCGCAAAAATTCACTCTGGGAAATGATGGAATAATAGGAACCCAAGTCGATCTCCATCTTAACGGGGACCCCTTGCAACAGTACCTCTACAAAGTAACGTGGGTGTCCCAAGGACATGCTTTGGACCGCCGTGTCATCGTCGCTGGGGACTTGCCGGCGCTGTCGTCGGAGATGTGGCCCATGCCGTTCTGCTTCCTTGAGGGCTGGACGCCCTCCTGCTTCCTTGGGGAATGGTCTGTCGAGCCCTTCCGGTCTTTGCGCCATCGCCTGCAAACCTTGGCGATGTGGCCTCGCCGTCTGCAGTTATGGCACTCTGCCTTCCGGAACGGGCACTTACTGCGGTCATGGGATGCTCCACAGCCGTCGCAATGTCGGTCGTCCTTCCGCACCTTCCGGATGTCCTCGTCCTCACTGCTCTCCATGGAGGAGTGTGGTGCCCGCCTGGCTGCTTGCACTGAGCCTGCTGCCCTGTCGGGTTGTGGGGGCCTTGTCCTGAACCCCTTAACCCCGGCCCTCATGGCTTCTGCCACCTGCGCCGCCTTTATGACCTCTTGTAACATTGGGGGCGGCTCTTTGTTCATCAGCTTTCGCTGGACCTCCTCGTCCCACAGGCCACACAGCATGCGGTCCTTGAGGGCGATTTCCAGGTTCTCCCACTTGCATCGGCTGGCGGCCAAACGGAGGGCCGCTGCAAAGGCAGCCACGGACTCACCGGGTGACTGGACTCTCTTCCAGAATGCGTCCCGAGCTGAGAACATCGAGACCGTGGGCTGGAAATGGTCCCGCATGGCTTTCAGGAGCTGCTTGACCAGAAACTCACCCACCTTCCTTGGAGACACCAGGTCCACCAAAACCTTCATGACCGGGAACCCGAGCATCCTGATGAGGATGGCCCTTTTCTTCCTCTCGTCCGAGATGTCGGACACCATCAGTGCGCTGTTGAAATCCATCTCGAACAGTTCCCATTCCTCCAGTTTGTTGATGTCGAAACCGGCCTGTGTTGTCTTGATTCCATGGGAATCCATCATCCCACCTTCGTCGACAATTTAGTGTTCAAGAACCAAGACAATAGAAACAGCCAAAGTCTGGCTTAACTCATCTTTATTGCATGATGGTCAGGGGGAACATGTGGTAATGGCGGACGAACAGCTCAATATATACAGTGGCTATACATTTGAATGTGGCTCCTCGGTAGCTTATTGGCTACTGTCTGCGTGACGTCACCCTCAGTCACGCCCTTCTTGTCCAGGTGAGGTAGTGGCGTGAATCTTCCCGCGGCTGTAGGTATTTGGAGAATTGGTACCATGTGAGCTGGGCGCTCGCTACTGCCCCCAGTGGTCACTAGCTCGCGTCCTCATACAGAAGGTTACAGTGTTACTATTGGGGATTGTTACATCAACTCATTCGAGTGGTTACATTACTTAAAGGCACATTATATTCCATACACAACACTAACAGTTCAAAAGCAAGAAATTGCAAGTAGATAAATAGGTAGCACTTCAGTGGGAAGGTAAACAATGTTCTGTGCATGCCAGTATCTAGTGATGCCTGCCACATGTCCAAGAAAATGTCTGCAGACACAGACAGCGCTGAATCTTTGGCTATAAACAGAGATGAGCACTGAACGCGAAAGTCAGATATAACTAGTTTTTGAGCAAGGGTGATCTTTGCCTTTACCTTTATCTATCTGTAACATTTGTTTGGCCCTGAGAACTAAATTCTTCATTACACTAAAAATAATATATAATATGCTAGCTAGGATCACTTTTCTTCTACTTTCAAGTAAACTCATGGAGTGTATTCTTGGGACCATCCTGGCAAGTAGGAAAACCACCTTCTCAGAACATGCACTGCTATAAAAAGTCTGAGATTTTGAGCCATTTTATCCAAACTTGTCAAAATACTATATATTTGGGTATTTGCTGGCTAGCTCAGAGCTTTAGGGCTTTAGCTGCAAAGCCAGAGGCTGGGAGTTCAATTACCCACTGTGGCTCCATGGAAAAGTGCCAGCCTATATGGCCTTGGACAAACTGCACCAACCCAGGGCACCAACCACTTCTATATACTCTCTACCTAGAAAACTTGCAAAGGGTCACCATAAGTCAACAATGACTTGACAGCAGGCAAACTATTTGCATATAAGTTAAATTTTAAGGATTGTTTTTGCCTCCGCAGAAATTGTTGCTGAACCAAGGCACTAAGTAATTCCTTTCTTTCCAAGTAGCAGGGTCACGGTGGCTTAGTGGCTAAGACACTGAGCTTGACCGGAATGTTGGAAGGTCAGCAGTTCAAGACCCGAGTGCTGTGTGATGGAGTGACCTCCTGTTGTCTGTCCCAGCTCTAGCCAACCTAATGGAAGAGGGATGATGTGAATCTTTTTTCCTACACTTTTTCTGTGTTTACACTTGCACACACTATCAGGGCACTGGCTTAAATCTCAGAGAAGAGCTATACCTCTCTAAGCCTATGGGCATGAAGACTACCTCAGGGGAAATGATGCTGGAGGAGGTGGAAGTTTTATTTTATGTTGTTTCTTTAATGACTTTAAACTCTGAGTGCTCTTCTCTGCCTATCTTCTTCTAGCACCAGGGCTCACTAGGTCAGAGCAACGCTATTAGTCTGTATATTGTGTTTGCATAATGAAAAAAGCTAGGAGGAAATGGAGGGAGCCAGGAGGTGTAGGCACTTGGGCCATTACATCATCTGAAGTAAAGGAGGAAATGGGAGTACCAAAATTGTGACTCTTCCATCTTCTTATTGCACAAGTTCTAGCAGCAGTGGTGTGACACCTGGGGTGGACCCTTCTATGTGTTAGTGAGCCTCCACATGTATTCCAATGTGTTGTGAGTGCTGTCATAAAGGTCACGTGAGGTACTAGTTGTGATGGAAATGTAATGTATGAAGCATATTGTGTGTCAGGATAATGGGTACACTTGTGCAAGGAAAGGGTTAAAGGCCTAATGAACATGTAGAAGAGAAGATTGTTTTGGTTAAACTTTATCACCAGGTGCAGAGAGAGTGCAAGGAAAGGCCTTGAGGAAGCACCAGGACAGAGCAGAGTGATCTGGAGACAACCAGTTGGAAGAATGTTATGGGAAAGTAAACATTGTTATGATTAAGGAATTATTTGATTGGTTAATTCTAATGAGATGGATTTTTGGGTGTTTGAGTTCAATGAGAGATGGGTTTTGGAGTTAGTTCAAGTTGGGAACCGGAGTCGACATGTAGTCTTGTAAGTTTGCTAAATGGAATCATAATTCTGGCTAAAATGATTACCTAGACAGGTTTTGTTATTTTCCTTGGTGAAGTGGCTCTAAATTGGTTTGATTAGTCTATTTTTACTTATTTCTAATTTTGATACTAAAACTTTGTATCTTTGAAGAGCTCTATGCTTTTACTATCTTTTATTCACAATAAATGAAGAACTTCACCATCATATGTGATTATTGAAGAAGGGGAGAAGGAGTGAGTGTTGCCAGGCCACAATTCCTTTAAGGCAGGCCATTACTACCAATATTTCTTTGTTCTCTCAGAGGTGGCTTGAGCAAGGGGCTGTACCTCAGTGAGTGTTATGTATGCACAATGTTGCTTTAAGAAATGTATGAATGTAACCTGACCACAATTACAATGTAGCCCAGCTGTTAAAGGAACGCGAGTAAGCTGCCCATAGAGGGCAGCTGCGAGCGTTCAACTCACATGGTTCTCATTCCTCAAATCACCGGCAGCCGCGGGAACTCTCCCGCACTATCAATAACTACAGGAGAGGGGCGTGACTTGGGACGCCGTCACGCCGGTAGCAGCCAATGAGCTACCGTGCAACAAGATTCAAATGTATGGTACTGCTGTATATAATGTGATGTACCTCCACCATTACCACATGTTCATCCTAATCATCAACCAATAAACCTGTGTTAGTCCTCACTGCGACTCCTTCTCTGTCTTCCGTGCAAGACACTAAATTGGCGACGAAGGTGGGATCGATGGCGAATCCCAAGGTCAAGCCTTACCACTTCAATATCAGCGACCCAGAGCAATGGGAGCTGTACGAGTGCCAGTTTCGGCACGCGATGGAAGCCGTGGGCATCGACGACGACGCGAAGATGCGCTCCCATTTCCTGGCCCAGGTGGGGCCGGCCACGCTGCGCGTCCTGATGAACCTGGTGGCCCCCCGGAAGGTGGACGTGATCCCTCTCGACCGCATCCTGGAGCTGCTGCGTGAGCACTTCCAACCCCCTGTGTCGATCTTCCCGGCCAGGGTCGCATTCCACAGGCGAGACCAATGCCCGGGAGAGTCCATGTCCGCCTACGCGGCGGCCCTCAGGCTGGCAGCGGTGCACTGCCAGTGGGACGACCTGGACCAGGCCCTCCGAGACCGCATGCTGTGTGGTCTGAGGGACGAGGAGCTCCAGCGGAAGCTGATGACCCGCGACTACCGCCTCACGTTCAACGAGGTACTGCGGGAGGCCCAAGCAGCCGAGGCGGCCAGGAGCGGGGTCAGGGTGTTCAAATCCCGAGGGGCCATGTCCGAAGGGGCCAAGTCACCAGTACAGGCGGCCCGACGGACATCAGTGAAGGCGGCCTGGCAGGCCCCCAAGCCGCCCGCCGGCACACCAACGACGTCCGAGGAGTCGTCCACGACGGCAGACCCCTGCTCCAGCGAGGACGACGACGTCCAGAGGATCAAGAAACGAGGAGAGAAGCGGCAGACCCGCGAGCGGCAAGGCCGCCGCTGCGACGGTTGTGGGGCATCCCACGACCGCACGAGGTGCCCGTTCCGGAAGGCCGAGTGCCACAACTGCGGCCGAAAGGGGCATATCGCCAGAGTATGCAGGCGCGGGCGAGCTGAGGACAAGGGCGTCTCGGGCCAACCCTAGGCACACCAACGGAAGGCGGCCGGCACCAGGAAGGTCTCAGCCAACGACAGCGAGGAAGGGCTGAACCGCGTGGGCCTGGAGCACCGGTGTTTTTCGTAGAGGTACAGTTACAGGGGCTCCCAGTGAGGATGGAGATAGACTCGGGGTCATCCTATTCCATCCTGTCCCAAAAAGAGTTTATGCACATTCCCCCAGATGCGCGGCAAAGCTGCGGGCCATGAAGTCACACTTACGGGACGTGCAGGGAAATGGGATCCCAGTGTTGGGGGTGGGGAACTTCAAGGTGAAGTTCAAGAATTACTCCGAGAAACTGCCCCTAGTGGTCCTAAAGGGGGGGAGATGCTGCCTTTTGGGAACGCAGTGGTTTGCTCCCCTGGGAATCGAACTGTCCGGCATTAACGCCATAGAGACTGACCCAATGCGGGACATGTGCAATGCACACCCGGACGTTTTCAAGAAGGGGCTCGGGACTTACAAGGGGCCCCCAGTTTCCTTTGACTTGGACCCAGAAATCCGACCCATACGCCTCAAGCCAAGAAGAGTGCCTTTCGCCCTCAAGGACAAGATCGAGGCGGAACTGGACAAATTGGTGGGGCAGGGGATTTTGGTTCCAGTTGATTTGGTGGAGTGGGAAACGCCGATTGTTACAGCCCTTAAATCAAACGGGGAGGTCAGGATTTGTGCGGACTATAAATGTACGATCAATAAGGCCATTCGGCCAAATGCATACCCGGTACCCGTGGTCAGCCATTTACTGGCCACGCTTCATGGGGGGAGGTGTTTTGCCAAGTTAGATCTGGCGCAGGCGTATCAGCAGCTCTCTGTAACCCCGGCTGCTGCCGCTGCGCAAACGATCGTAACGCACAAGGGGGCATTTAAGGTAACGCACCTTCAGTTCGGCGTGAACTCGGCCCCCGGAATTTTCCAGTCCCTCATGGAACGCCTTTTAAAGGGGCTTCCAGGCGTCCTCCCATATTTCGACAATGTGTTGATAACAGCGGGGGGCCAATCAGAACTAGCGCAAAGGCTAGACAGGGTCCTTTCAATATTCGAGAAAGCAGGCCTCCGACTGAGACGGGACAAATGTGTTTTCTTTGCGAGGGAGGTTGAGTTCCTCGGGTTCAAGATAACCCCGAAAGGCATCAAGCCCTCCGAGTCCAATGTTGCGGCTGTGCAAAACGCCCCTCGCCCCACTGCGAAACCAGAGCTGCAGTCATTTCTGGGGCTCTTAAATTTTTACCATTCCTTCCTGCTGAGGAAGGCATCCGTTGCAGAGCCACTGCACGCGCTTTTGAAGAAAGAGGCGGTTTGGCGGTGGGGAGATAGGCAAGAGAAAGCTTTCAGGGAACTAAAGGCACTTCTATCCTCGGATGCTGTCCTGACCCATTTTGACCCGAGGAGACCAGTAGTTCTAGTCTGTGACGCGTCCCCAGTGGGGGTGGGGGCGGTTCTATGCCACATGTTGGAGAGCGGGCGGGAAGCCCCGATAGCGTACTACTCAAGGTCCCTCTCGAAGGCCGAGCGCAATTACGCGCAAATAGATAGGGAGGCCATGGCCATCATCGCGGGAACGAAGAAGTTCCACGACTTTTTATACGGCCGCGAGTTTACGGTAGTGACGGATCACAAGCCACTTCTGGGAATCTTCACTACCGGCAAACCCACACCGCAAATTCTATCCCCCAGGATGCTGCGTTGGGCCATCTTCCTCAATGCCTACCAGTATGAGCTGGTCTATCGCCCAGGGAAGGAGATCTCCCATGCGGACGCGCTGTCCCAATCTCCCCTCCCAAGTGTAGGGGACCCCACATGCGAGGTAGAGCAGGGCCACCAAGTCCTGCTGATCGAGTCTCTCGACTCACCCCCCATTCTCCCAGCCGACCTCGCCAAGGCCACGGCGGCCGACAAGATGCTGGCCCAAGTTAGTTCCTGGGTTAGGAAAGGGTGGCCCACTACTCCCCCCAAGGAACAGCTCAAGCCATTTTTCAGGCGTAGAATAGAGCTTTCTCTGGAAAGGGGCTGCTTACTCTGGGGCCAGCGGGTAGTTATCCCAGAGAAACTGAGGGCCAAGGTACTGAAGCTACTGCATACCAGTCACCCTGGGATCATGCGCTCCAAGGCTCTGGCCAGGAGCTTCTTTTGGTGGCCCCAGATAGACGCGGATATAGAACGTTTAGTGGGTACGTGTGAGAGCTGCCAGAGCTCTCGGCCCGAGGAGTCCCGGTTACCCCATAGGGAATGGGACACGGCCCGCAGGCCATGGTCCCGGATTCATGTCGACTTCGCTGGCCCTTTCCGCGGGTCCATGTTTCTGCTGGTAGTCGACTCCTACTCCAAGTGGTTGGAGGTAATCCCCATGAACAGCACCTCCTCTGCGGCAACCATTAAACAGTTTGCAAGCTTTTTGCCTCTTTCGGCCTGCCAGACGTCCTTGTTAGCGATAACGCTAGTACCTTCACGTCTGCAGAGTTCAAGACGTTTATTGAGCGGAACGCCATCAGGCACATTACCGCTGCCCTGTTTCACCCCGCCACAAACGGTCAGGTAGAGCGCCAAGTGCGCACTACGAAAGACGCACTGCGGCGCATGGGTCCCGGTGAGTTGAACCTCCATCTGTGTCAGTTCCTCATCTGCTACAGGACAACGCCCCTAGCTTCAGGATTTTCCCCAGCCAAACTCCTCATGAGGAGGCGTCCGGTAACACTTTTTGACCGGATGGATCCGTCCAGGGTGGAGGATGAAGGGAGAAATATAAACATAGGGGGAGAGAGCTCCAAAAGTTTTTTGGTAGGGGACCCGGTTCACTGCAGGAACTATGCGGCCTCAGGGCCAGCGTGGGTGCCAGGGACGATTATTGAGCAGACGGGGCCAGTATCCTACAGGGTTGAGACTAGCTCAGGGCTACTCTGGAGAAGGCATGCCAACCAACTCAGAAGGCGAGTCACCAGTGAAGGGGAATCAGCGTTAGGGTCCTCCCCCACCCACGTTACCCAAGGGGGAGACACGGCCGCATCCACAGATACAAATGCATATCCTGGGTTCTCAGCCACAGAGGAGGATACTTTGGAAGAGAGGGATGAGTTCGATTATGAGTTGCGGTACCAGGGGGGTGTAGCGGAGTGTTCCCCCACCCGTCCTAGCAAGAAGAGGGGTTTCAGTTCAGCCCCTGGTACTTCCAGTCCCCCCAGTCCTTTTGTTTTAGAATATACCATAGCCCCAGCTCCCCGGAGACAAACACCCCCAAGACAGGCAACGGGGGGGAGTCCGCCCACCACAGTCTCTAGAACTCCCGGGCAGGTAACGGGGGGTGGCGAGGCCATGAGGGCCTCTTCGTCGGTACCGAGATTCGTACTGGGGGGACCCCAAGCTCCTCAAACGGTAGGCAGGGGTTCACTTCCCAACTGTTCATTCCATTCCCGTGCCCCAATGCAAGGTTACCGCAGAGTCCACACCGAGCCACTAATGAGTCCCCCCTTTCCGTTGCAGGACAGGACTCCGCGGAGCCAGGAGCCTTCGGCTCCCCTGTGTTAAGTCAAGCGGCCGCTCGCCTCAGGCGCACGTGCGGCAAGCCACAATGGTTGAGGGACTTCGTCCCATCCTAGGGGGGAGGGATGTTATGTATGTACAATGTTGCTTTAAGAAATGTATGAATGTAACCTGACCACAATTACAATGTAGCCCAGCTGTTAAAGGAACGCGAGTAAGCTGCCCATAGAGGGCAGCTGCGAGTGTTCAACTCACATGGTTCTCATTCCTCAAATCACCGGCAGCCGCTGGAACTCTCCCGCACTATCAATAACTACAGGAGTGGGGTGTGACTTGGGACGCCATCACACCGGTAGCAGCCAATGAGCTACCGTGCAACAAGATTCAAATGTATGGTACTGCTGTATATAATGTGATGTACCTCCGCCATTACCACATGTTCATCCTGATCATCAACCAATAAACCTGTGTTAGTCCTCACTGCGACTCCTTCTCTGTCTTCCGTGCAAGACACTAAAGTGAGGCTGGCTGGAAGTTACTCAGCCAGGTGAAAGCCTAGGACAGATTTCCTACGTCCTGTTTGTTCAATGCACTTTGGGTCTTAAGGCCTAGATAAAGTGATTGTAAAGGGCAGAGGGTCCTGTCTTAGCACGGTCTTTGTCAGGTAAGGTGATTAATTACATGAACTGTTACATCACACTAGTAACGTATCAATACTAACTAGATGAATGCCAACATCTAGATGAAGTTTGCAGCCTGACACCCATCCCCTGAATGGGTTTTTCCCCTGGTTCTAGCCATTTGAACTGGCTAGCTAGATATTACCTCAATTGTGGACCCATCATGTCTGCAAATTTCTCTTGTTCCCATCATGCACCCAGCTAGATCACCCACTAGCCTTTGCCTCACTTTGTGAATTCACAAAAGCTCACATCTAAGTTTAAAGTACTGGCTCTGAAATTCACAAATAGGATGTTGCTGACTCAGAAAATTTACTGTTATACACCATTTAGACCAGGGATTCTCAACCTGTGGCTCATGGGCCAGATGCGGCCCACAGTGCCATTTCATGTGGCCCACCACCACTTGCACCACACCAGGAAGTGCCATGTGATGGAGAAAGGGCAAACTGGCTGTCTGGCCCCCTAAACTGTCTGCGGGAGCGTGACCCAGCCCCCAGCTTTAAAAGGTTGAGAACTTCTGTTTTAGACAGTTCCATTTACCATATTCAAGTTCTATTCTAGCAAAAGCTTCTACTCAACACTCAAGCCTTTTTCCTCATTTGAAGATTTTCTTTATTAAAGCAACATGTTTCAAAAGCCATACTTGAAGAAGTAATCTAATAGATGGATAAGGGCACTATGTAGTTTTGACCTTTGCTGTGCAGGAGATATCACTGTTGAAGCAAGAGTGTACTAGAATTTGTCTATTGGGGAGTAGAAACTCTTTCAGTGAAAGGACATGGAAAACTTTGTTCTGTGACCTTAATTTGAGCAACAACTGCTCTGTTGAGTTGTAGCCAAATGGTTTTAGCTCCTGGTCTTTGATGTGTCAAGACTCTACTGTAAATAAATCCAAAGAATGTACGTACAGATTTGGGAGATCAGGTCCTGAAAGATCAAGGAACACTATCTGCTGTGCTTCTAGAACAAGAGGAGTAATCTATAAGAAAACCCATATCCTTGCTATCATTCCAAGTATTACTCAGAAGCACTTTCACAAGAATCATCTCAGCACACAGAAGTAGTTTGTGGACTTGTGTACCCCATGACTGTTATACTGAGCATTCTCAGTGAAGAATTTCTTCCATACTTTAGTACTCAGAATTGCTCTGAGATGTGGTGGGATTGTAAAGAAATAGAAGATTTTTGGAAAGAAATTGAAAAAGAAAATAGTTGATATGTTAGGGAAAAAGATAAAGATTGGTCCGAGTGCCGCCATGCTTACGGGTTTAGACAGTTTAAAGTTAGACAGGGAGGAACAAGAATTAATTGCGATATTAATGTCTACAGGAAGACAGTGTATAGCAAAAAAATGGAAGGACTCAAGAAAAATAAAAATGGATGAATGGTACAGGGAAACGTGGCAACTGGCCCTGAATGATAAATTGACATGGGAATTTAATGGAAAAAAAAAGGAATTGTAAGAGAAAATAATTTTCGGAAAATTTGGAAACCATTTCTTGATTATACATTAAAGAAAAGAGGAGGTTTCATGCCAGTACTGGATCAATTGAATTTTTGGGTATAATGATAAGAGATGAGATGCAGCTCCCCTTTGGCATTGTAATATATCACATGGCGATTTTTTTCTTTTTCTTTATTCTTTTTTAGTCTCACTTGTTGTAGAACTTGTTAAGAAGGTTAAGTGTAGAGGAGAGGAGGATGTTTAATAGTAATGTAATTATGTATTTTGCTATTAGAATGTTGATATATGTTAGAGAATGTAAGGGGTTTATATATTAATTCTATATATTCTCTCCTCTTTGAATTATTTTTTATTATATAATAAAAGTGATTAATATTATATTATGTCTTTGTGAGTTAATGTATGTTTTATGGTTTTTTTCCTTCAGTTTGTGTAGTAGTAAAAATCAATAAAAATTAATTTAAAAAAAATTGCTCTGAGATGTTTCTGTGTATAATAGAAACTGCAGGGTACAAGAATGTATAATTCTGCCTATGAATCCTTCCTGTAAAAGAAAACTGCTGCCTGCTCATTATAGCCAATGGAGACAGGATTACACTGAACCATTACACAGGAATGTTAATGTTGGACATTTGGTTCTGCATCTTGATTCTGAGATATAATGTAAACTCTTGGAACAAATGTTGAGTCTTGATTGTAAGAGGGGAATTAAGATTTAAGTAGGAAGTGCTCAAATTTCAATGTATACGACTGAATCCATTCATTTAAAATTCAAACGTCTATATTTGAAGAACTTGGTTTTTATATTCGATGCTCAGATGAGCCTCACTGTGAACCTGTTGTGTCCCTATGACAGTGATGGTGAAGCTTGGTACTCCAGGTGTTCTAGAACTTCAATTCCCAGAAGCCTTTATCATCAGAAGTACTGACTTGGGCTTATAGTAATTGAAGTCCAAGAACACCTAGAGTGCCAAGATTCACCATCACTGCCCCATGAGAACATTGATAACCTATGAATGGTTTTTAATAAGTATGTGCACTTCACTTCCTCATTTGGTCCATGCCCAAATGAATGCCCACAGATTGGTGGCCCACTCCCGCTGTTTCTTTTTGGATATTTAACCCTTGTCCATGTCAATTCATTCTATTCATGCATTTCTGGATCTCCAAAAGAAGGATCCTTCCTACAAATGGAAAAAAATGCAAATAACTATGCATTGGATGGGGTAATCCACAGCATCATCAGAATTATTTCTGGGGAATTATTTTCTTACTTCCAGTACAAAGAACAAAAGAAAAACAAAGGTGGTAAATAATGACTGTGAAATTTGGCAGTGATATCACCACACCAACAAGGAAACAGATACCAAAGGAAAAATATACCACAATGTTCTAATCTGAAGCAAAATTGTAATCTAGTCACTCATACCCCTTACAAGTATGCAGGCATTTAGGTGTTAAGCACACATATGCATGTTAGTTCCAGTAATGTTCCAAAGTTCTTTTGAGAAACAGGGGCAGGAAAGATGGAATTAGAGATTGCAAAGCCTGGGCAAAACTCTGCACAGAAACCTGTTTCAAACCCTTTCAGTCTACCTGGACACTCTGCCTATGACTTGAAAGTTGCCATTCTGGATGCGGAAAAATTACAAGAGAAGGATCCAGAGAAAAACAGCAGACATAAAGTATGTACACATGCTGGAAACTCATCTCAAAGGTTTGAATATTAGTCAAGGGTTTCTGGGACATTATCAAATTTGATACACCACAACTCACAGGTTGTTATATGCTGCAATTTCTCACACCACCTGTATAGTACAAACTTCAGTAGAATTCTCATCCATAGCCTCAGGGTACCTCACAGAACAAAGGAGGAACTTTGTGCTTGGCCTAGTTTGTTCACACCATGTCCACTTTCTCACATCATTGTCAATAATGCCCTTCATTGTCAATGAAGGGACAACTCATTAGCAAATGTCTAATATCACAATGTTTGTTTTGCATCCATCTACTAACCATGGAGACTGTGGTAGCTTAGTGGTTAAGACACTGACCTTGATGACTAGAGGGTTGGCAGTTCAAGCCTCGAGTGCTGCATGATGGCACGAGCTCCCATCTCTGTCCCAGTTCCTGCCAACCTAGCAGTTCGAAAGCAAGACATTGCAAGTAGATAAATAGGTACCACTTCGGTGCGAATATAAACAGCATTCTGTGCATTCCGGTGTTTAGTCATTCTTGCCACATATCTTTTACCTTTACTAACCATTTGCAACTCAACAGGGCCAAACCTCTCAGCAAATCTGAATACCAACCAGCGATCTTCTTTTACTAGTTATAAAAAACCACACTGTTATGCTAGCCAGCCATCATGTGCCTCTGTGCATAAATTGATGTCATGAAGTCTGACTCTTATAGATGTTAAAGTGGACATGATCCATGAAAGCTAACATTAAAATACAACAGTTAGTCTTTATAGTGCCACAATGGTTTTGTCTTTTTGTTTTCTTCACTCTCTGACACGCTTGCGCAGACATGGCTACTACTTCCGTAACTTCTCTATGAAGGTGAAACTGTCAGTCTCCTTCAGCTTTCGCGTCAGCTCACCATCTTCCTTATTAAGATATTGGTTTTTTTATAAATTTCCTTTTCCTTCTTTTTAAAAGCATCATTTATTTTATTTTAATATTTTTAACTACATAAATGCTGGGCTTACATAAATGCCAGATTAATCATGAGGAATTTGGGCAATACACTCCACCCCATGTGCATTGCTGGGCTCTTTGCTGTGCATGATGGGGATCATAGTGATGCACAAATAGCCCTGATTCCATTAACATTAGCACATGCTTCTAAATACGATACACACCTCTAAGCTGTAATGTATGAAAGAATCAAAGTATATTCATTTTACTGACTCTTCTCCTGCTTCATAGCAGATACTGACTGACTGGAAAAGTCACCCAGTGATATAATCTAGCATGTTTCAACATGTTATTCTGACTTTGGGAGCCCAAGATATTGTCCAAATTTCACGTGAGGGCTTGGCAGAGCTGTAGGATGGAACACACATCTTATATTACAGACCACTGTGAATGGCTTCCACCCATCACACTGTAGTTCTGCAGTGTCATTTGTTGCTGTTAGGAATCTGAACAGTAAAGTGGTTGCATATAAAAACTACCCTTGTTGGAATGCCCTGAAATCTGTCCTTTCCACACAAATATAAAGCTGTTTCTTGCATAATTTTGGCAACAGCCATCGCCCATGACAGCAGTCAATGGTGCAGTATTCCAGGGGTGGTATTCCAGGAGTAGTAAAACAACAAAGTCCAGCAGTACTGGAAGAGATCAATCTCTCCCTCTGACAGCAGTCCCTCTGTCCTCTCCCAAAACATCACTGGAATTCTGGAAGATCCACTGGCATAGAAAACTGAAGGAAGGAGACAAGTGTGCTGACCAGTATAACCTTGGTTTTAGTACACTACTGGCTTCTATGACCCACATTTTTATGTACAGTATGTTAAATCTGGCTCATTTTCTTTCTTTCTTTCTTTCTTTCTTTCTAACTTACTGTTAATTAAGCTACATTTCTCTTTAGGATGCTGTCAAATGTCACAACTGTAATTGCAACCCATTCAAAAATCCAGAAAAACATGGTTAAACAACTGATTTTTTTAGAAAGAGACCCTTCTTTAGGCTAGGAGTGAGGGGCAGTTCTGCCATCATGGTTAAAGACAAGACTCAGTTGCCAGCTTTTCCTCTCTGGGCAGCCATGCAGATTAGGGCCAAGGGGAAAGGGGAAATGAATGGATTAACAATGCCCATCATGCAGTGGCAAGCCAGTTGGAGACATTTGGGCTTTTATTCCCCTAAAACAGGGATTCTCAAACTGTGGCCCATGGTGCCATTTCATGTGCCCCCCCCTACTGCCTTCACCACACCCAGGAGTGCCATGTGGTGGAGGAAGGGCAAAATGGCCATCCGGTCTCTAAAGCTGTCTGAGGGAGCGTGACCCAGCCCCTGGCTTTAAAACGTTGAGAACTCCTGCCCTAAAATCTCTCTGCTTCCTGATGCAAAGGGCCTCCTCATGACACAGAATGGAGCTAACCATATGGCAGTCAGAAATGGTGGTAGAGCATGGTGTTCCAACACACCTTAGCTTTAGGCTAGCTTTGTAAGCACAAGATAAGCCACGTGGTATATATGCACATACCCTGAGAGCATATGTTCTTTGAAGCAACTGTTTTGTTTTGTATAATGACAGGTCCCTCTCCAGATTGTAGTACCAGTCTTCAGGCATATGTCTTTCCTGTGTGCATTATTTTTTTAAAAAAAATGCCATGCAAAGGTTTTGTCTGTAGTGCCAGGAGAAAGAGATGCACTAGTTATACCCCACCTCTCCAGAATGTATTGGGCTTCTTCATCTGCTTTCCCTCTGTCTTTTACAGAAATCACCTTGCCAATAGTAGCTTCAAATTCTGCCTCTTTTGCCTCCAAATGAGGTCACTCATCTGAGCCTCATCAAGATATATCCTGCCTAGTATTTTGCATGAATTCTGTGGGGCATGAATCGGCCCCAGGAGATTCAGCGGCACTTTCATCAGCCAATTCAGTGGAAAGAGAACTGGACTTTCAGACAGAGGCAACGTGTAGCAATAAGGAAACATGTTGCAAGCTGTGTTTCTCTGTGAGGCTGTTCTCGTATAATCTCATCTGACCTGGAAACTCGGAGCACCTGCTATACCATGCTGATGACAGATCCCAGCACATGGGACAACTTGTGGGCTTCTTATTTCATATAGCATCCAATCAAGGAGCTCTTTAAAAGAAAGTGTCCTTGAGCTGAGAATTTAAGCTGAGCATCAGCTCTCTCTAGACATGAAGAAGAGCTATTAGAATACAGAGACTATGACTATATTGACAGCCAGAAATTAATTGGTTTGCTCAACATGATAGAATAAATAGGTGTGATGTTGCAGAGCTTTTGAGAGCTAGAGGTAGCTAGTCCTATGCTGGGAAGATTGTTAGACAGCAGGGTTGTAAATGCATTTGACTGTCAAAACTAACTCTGGGAATAGCACCAATGCTGTTGGTAAAACATGTTTTTTTTAAAAGAATATGTCTTTAATGTAAAGCACCAAAGATACATTTTAGAACAAAAGCTTACATGAAATAAGCTGCACCCCTGCAAAGACTTGCAAAATTGTGTCAGGAAATCCAAGTGAAGCAACTTTGAAATCTGAACTTCTGGAGTCATTTTACATCAAACCATGCTTAAGAAAGGGAACCACCAGCTTCATTCAATGCATTTGTCCTTTCTTTAAAAATTAAATACAGTGGTAGGCTCACAGTCCCCAAAAAATGGAGAAAGACACTCTCTGCTCAGACCATGGGATCCTTATGATTAAATTTATCATGCAGGTTAAGGTCTGGTCAACTGGAATATGTGGTACAAAGAAAGAGCCTCCTCAAAGATTGTGTTTTTTTAAACCACAATTGGGCATACCCTGTTAATGGTAACCTTGTGTTGCCAGCTAATCTTACACTAGGTCAGGCAAAGGGAACTGCAGAATGAACTCACCAAAAGATGCCTTCATTTTGGCAGTTTCATGCCTGGCCTAGACACGGAAGAAGAAGAAGCTGGAATATGCTGTGAATATGCTGTGAATATGAAAGCAAACAAAATCTGGCTTCTGGGGGATGATCAGCCATCCCTTTCAGATCTACACCAGACTTCCAGTTTGGGGCTGTTTAGTGTAAGGGACCAAAGACAATGAAACAGCCGAAGGCTTGGCTTAACACAGGTTTATTGCATGATGATCCGGAGGAACATGTGGTAATGGCGGATGAGTAGCTCAATATATACAGCTGGCTATACATTTGAATGTGGCTCGTCGACAGACTATTGGTTGCTGCCTGCGTGACGTCGTAGAAGGTCACGCCCTTCTTGACCAGGTGAAGAGGTGGCGGGGAATCTTCCCGCGCTGCTGAACCAGGTGAATCTGATCCATGAGAGCTGGACGCTCGCTATTGCCATCTAGTGGTCACTAGCTCGCGTCCCCTTATCAGGTTTACATTGATACAGCTGATGGTTATAATGTTGCACACAGAAAGGTTACATTGTTAACACATGGCAAAGGTACATTGTTAAAGGCACAGCTTTACAGAACACAACATCCCTCCCCCCTAGGATGAGACGAAGTCTCTCAGCCAAGATGGCTTGTTGCATGTGCGTTTGGGCCGTGAAGAGGGCTGACCCCCCCGGGGCGCTACTGCTTCTTTGTTCCCTGGTCCCTTGTCCTGAAATGGGAGAGGGAGACTTGTTAGTGGCTTGCCGCTGTCTGGCGGCCTTAGGGGAAGGGAAAAACTCCATTGTGGGCAGACCGGGGGCAGTCGGGGCTAACGAAAAACCCCTCTTCTCGCTTGGACGGGTGGGGGACCACTCCGAAAAACCCCCCCGGTTCTGAAAATCAAAATCTAACTTCGTAGGGGTATCCGCATTTGTGGGGACATCCCGCGAGATATGTATGGGGTCGGGTTCCTCCTCCTCCTCAGAAAGGTCCCCTAGGATATCTACGAGAACATCCTCCTCCCCCCTTGGTGGGGTCCGTGGTCCCCTTTTCCTCCCCCTTGGGCTGAACGGGTGGGGGAGAACCCTAACGCTGATTTTTTCTCTGTTTGGTCTGTTCCCTGCTCATCGGAGACCCTGCGTCGGAGCTGGTCCGCGTGCCGCCTCCACAGGAGCCCTGTACTGGTTTCCACGCGGTACGACACGGGGCCGGTTTGCTCCACAACTACGCCCGGTACCCAGGCTGGGCCCGTGCTGGCGTAATTCCTGCAATGCACGGGGGCGCCTATACTGAAACTCTTTGTGGCCTCTAGCCCGATGTTCCTTCCTTTGTCCTCTACCCTCGTGGGGTCTAGCCTAGTAAGGATGGTGGTCAGTTTCCTACGCATTAAGAGCTCCGCGGGGGAGTACCCTGACGCCAAAGGGGTCACCCTGTACCCTAGCAGAAACTGACAGACTTGTAGGTTCAGATCCCCGGGGCCCATGCGCCGCAACGCGTCCTTCGTGGTGCGGACGAGGCGCTCCACTTGGCCATTGGTGGCTGGGTGAAACGGGGCGGAGGTGATATGCCGAACGGCGTTAATCTCCGTGAATGCCCTAAACTCGGAGGACGTGAAACAACTAGCGTTGTCGCTAATTAATGTGTCGGGTATGCCGAATGTGGAAAAGAGCCTCCGCAAATGCCTAATGGTCTGGGCCGAGGAGGTGCTCGTGACTGGGATAACCTCCAACCACTTGGAGAAGGCGTCCACTACAAGAAGGAACAGGGTGCCTCTGAACGGGCCCGCGAAATCAACGTGCACCCGGGACCACGGCCCCTTAGCTGCGTCCCATTCCCTGTGAGCATTGGCAACATTCACAAGTGCCGACCATGTGCTCGATGTCGGCGTCCAGCTGGGGCCACCAGAAGTAACTCCGGGCCAGCGCCTTGGATCGCACGATGCCGGGGTGGCTGACGTGCAGCAGCTTGAGCACCCGCGGCCGAAGGGAAGTGGGAATCACCACCCGCTGCCCCCACAAGAGGCACCCCCTCTCTAGGGACAGTTCTAGCTTTTTCCTGAAAAATGGAGCGAACTCCTCCGCTGGGGAGGACGCGGGCCACCCTTTCTGCACCCAGGAGCTTACTGCCGCTAACGTCTTGTCCTTCTCTGTCGCTTTGGCAATGTCGGCGGGCATTACGGGGGGCGAATCCAGCACCTCTATCATGAGAACCTGATGGTCCCGCTCCCCCTTGCTCACCTGGCTGGGTGTTAGGGGGAGGGGAGACCTTGATAGAGCGTCCGCATGGCTAATCTCTTTCCCGGGCCGGTAGACCAACGCGTGCTGATACGCGTTGAGAAAAATGGCCCACCTGAGCATCCTCGGGGACAGGATCTGTGGGGTGGGCTTATCTGCGGGAAAAATGCCTAGCAGGGGCTTGTGGTCTGTTACAATGGTGAAGGGGCGGCCGTACAGAAAATCGTGAAATTTTTTCGTCCCCGCGACTATTGCTAGTGCCTCCCTGTCTGTCTGTGCGTAGTTTCTCTCCGCTTGGGACAGGGACCTGGAGTAAAATGCTATCGGGGCCTCCCTTCCGTTTTCCAACACGTGGCACAGCACCGCCCCCACCCCCACTGGGGATGCATCACAGGTCAGAACTACCGGGCGTTTGGGGTTGAAGTGGGTCAGTATGGCATCGGACGCTAGGAGGCTTTTTAGCTCACTAAATGCCCTCTCTTGGTCATTGCCCCTTGAATTTCCCCAGTCCTTTTTTGAAAACTTCGGGGTGCGCCTCGCACACCTCCAGAATTGGATCAGTCCCAACGGCGTGCATCCCAACGGCGTGCACCCCCCCAATAAACAAACCCAGGGGCTGGAACCATTGAGTCCCAAGGAGGCTGCAATCTCCCCCTTTGAGCACGACTAGGGGAAGGGACGCGGCGTGCTTCTTGAATTTAACCTGAAATTCTCCAACCCCCAACACTGGAATGCTGTTCCCTTGCACGTCCCGTAGTGTGGACCTCAATGCTTTGAGCTTGGGTCGCTTGTGGGGGGCAATTCCCAAAAACTCCCTCTGGGAAATGATTGAATATGAGGACCCCGAGTCAATTTCCATCCTAATGGGAACCCCTTGGACTAGTACCTCAACAAAATAGCGGGGGTGTCCTGCAGACACGCTGAACACTGGGGCGTCGTCCTCGCTGCCGTCGGAGATGCGGCCCACGCCGTCCTGCTTCCGCGTGGCCTGGGCGCCGTCCTTGGGTCTTGTTGAGCGGTCTTGTCCCGCGGAACGGTCTGCGGAGCTCCTCCGGGTCTCGCGCTTCTTCCTGCACACCTTGGCGATGTGCCCGCGGCGGCCGCAGTTGTGGCACTCGGCCTTCCGGAACGGGCACTTTACGCGGTCGTGGGCCGCTCCACAGCCGTCGCACCGCCGGCTCTCCTTCCGGACCCTCCGGACGTCCTCGTCGTCGCTGCTCTCTGTGGACGACCTCGAAGTTCGTCGGGCCGCCTGTACCAGAGTCTCTGCCTTGCTCGACTTCGGCCGCCAGTCCTGGAGTTCTTGGACCCCGGCCTTTGTAGCTTCTGCGGCCTGGGCCGCTCTGGCGACCTCCTGCAACGTGGGAGGCGGCTCTTGGTTCATTAATGCGCGCTGGGTTTCGGCGTCGTTCAGGCCGCACAGCACACAGTCCCGGAGGGTGATTTCGGCATTCTCCCATTTGCACGGGCCGGCCGCCAGCCGTAGGGCCGCCACGAATGCGGCGACCGTCTCCCCGGGCGCTTGGACTCGCCTCCAGAACGCACTCCGAGCGGGAAACATCGCCGTGGCAGGCCGGACGTGCTCACGCAGCATCTGCATGAGTTCCTTGGCCTTGAATTCGCTCACCCTCCTCGGTGCAATCAGGTCCACCAAGGTCCTTTTGGTTTCTTGTCCGAGCATCCTGGTGAAGATGGCCCTTTTCTTTGCCTCTTCCGTGACTTCGGACTCAATCAGTGCTGCCTGGAAGTCCATCTCGAAGATCTCCCAGTCGCCCGGTTTCCTGATTTCGAAACCGGCGCATGTCTTGGTCCCGTGGGCTGCTATATCCCACCTTCGTCGCCAATTTAGTGTAAGGGACCAAAGACAATGAAACAGCCGAAGGCTTGGCTTAACACAGGTTTATTGCATGATGATCCGGAGGAACGTGTGGTAATGGCGGATGAGTAGCTCAATATATACAGCTGGCTATACATTTGAATGTGGCTCGTCGACAGACTATTGGTTGCTGCCTGCGTGACGTCGTAGAAGGTCACGCCCTTCTTGACCAGGTGAAGAGGTGGCGGGGAATCTTCCCGCGCTGCTGAACCAGGTGAATCTGAGCCATGAGAGCTGGATGCTCGCTATTGCCATCTAGTGGTCACTAGCTCGCGTCCCCTTATCAGGTTTACATTGATACAGCTGATGGTTATAATGTTGCACACAGAAAGGTTACATTGTTAACACATGGCAAAGGTACATTGTTAAAGGCACAGCTTTACAGAACACAACAGGCTGAAATGCCTTCATGGATTGCTACAAGAAACTCTAGGTTTATCTACTTGTCCATCTTCTTGTCTGGCTAGAATATATAATATTATTACTTGTCTAGATTCCCCAATGACATTTAGATATGAGAGGAACTGTATTATCACCATAGATCAGTGATGGTGAACCTTTTGGACTGAGTGCCCAAACAGCAGGGCAGGGCGAACTCTGTGCTGGGGGGAGGGAGGAAGAGCTCCCATTGGGCTGCTAGGTAGAGGGGCGCGGTGAACTCTGTGCTGGGGGAGGGAGGAATCACTCCAATTCGGCTGTTGGAAAAGGGGTGGTGTTATTTCTCCTGGGGTGATGGCGCACATGCCCACAGAGAGGGCTGCAAATGCCTCATCTGGCATCCAAGAAAGAATATAACTGCATCATTACTGTTAAATTACTCATTATACAAATTTATGTTTCATTACTCAAGTCGCTAAGACGCTGACTGGGAAGCGGAAGGTCAGCAGTTCGATTCTCGAGTACTGCAGGATGGAAATGAGCTCCTGTCTTCATCCCAGCTCCTGCCAACCTAGCAGTTCGAAAGCAAGAAATTGCAAGTAGATAAATAGGGACCACTTCGGTGGGAAGGTAACAGCGTTCCATGCGCTCCAGTGTCTAGTCATGCCTGCCACATGACCACAGAAACGTCTGCAGAAGCAGACAGCGCTGGCTCTTCAGCTTAGAAACAGAGATGAGCACTGCACCCTAGAGTCGGATACGACTGGCTTTAGAGCAAGGGAAACCTTTACCTACAAGTTATATGTGTGGGTTGCTCGCATTAATTGGATATTAAACCTCTCCCGAGGGGTGCGCCCGATGTCCACAGACCCACATGTGAGTCCCCAAATTAGTTGGGGCCGTGCTCTGCTGGAGAGGAAATTGGGAGATAAGCGGGCAGGTTAGGCATAAACCATGGTTCAGATTGCGGGCAAATAGAGTTAGGCAGGCAGACAGGGGCAAACAATGGACAAAGCTAGATGCCCAGGGTCAATCCACATAGGCTCCGAGATTAGGGCAGGAACAATGGGTTTCGCCAGTCCAAGGCAATTAAGTGCAGGTTGTCCATTAACCTCGGGGTAACTTCCAGAGCTGGCATTGTAGCTGAGTCACCATAAAATGCCACGTATGCAAGCCTTCTGTACAGGGGTGACACGATTATCTTACATACGCGTCTTCACCCCTAGGCAGGGAATAAATACTTGCTCCCAACTCTGGTTGGGGCTGGACTTCGCCACACGACCGCCTCATGCGTCTCATTGCTAGCCCATTGCAACGATATGGTTGTTTCAAAGCTTTTGTATACTGGATAGGAATGGCAGGATTCCAGGAATTAGTGTTAGTTCAGACTACTTGTGGTCAGAAGCTATAGCATGTGAGGAGTTTCACAGCGCGATCGCTGTGACTCATTGGCACACCAGGGGTCATAAATCGTGGGTGATGGCTCTCCTTACCTCATCTGTTTTTAACACAGCAACCTAGAGGCCCCCGTTGGGGCCTCTAACTCGCTTTTGCCCTCCCCACTATGTGCAGGGCAAGCACGCAGCTTTCTTCTAATTAGCAAAAGTGTGCACGAGGCAGACATGCCGATATTTAGCCAATTAAGCAGTCTTATGTTATCGCAGGTAACCAATGAGAATATATTGCATACCCTCTCTGGAATTTTCTTTGTCCTGTTATTCCTAATAAAGTCCAACCGGACTGCCTTGCTTTTATGCCTCTTCATGAATCAAGCCTCCGCTGTCTCCTTGATCCCAAAACACTTCATCTGGTGACCCCGACGTGATTGCTAGATCCCAACCCCCCCGACTCATCGGCTGGAATAGCCCCCTGGCGCGCCACAGCCTTTTTAGGCTCCCTCAGCTTTCGAGCTCCCAATTGTGAGTATGGGGGGGAACTTTCTTTAGGGCAGAAGACCCACGCAAGAGAATTGCAGAGACTCATTAAGGAGAGCGGATGTCCAGACATCACGCTTAGTAATCTAGAAGACTTCATTAAGGAAGTCGAATGCCAATGTCCTTGGTACCCAGAAATTGGATCACTCAAACGGGATGATTGGCACAGAATTGGAACAATTTTATTGGAAGAACCGAGGGCAGCGGTTCATCATTTATTGATTTGGCACAGAGTTAATGAGGCAGTCAGGAAACTAGTACCAGCAGAGGCATCCCTGGCTAATCCTCTGACTCATCCACCCGAGGACCCACCACCTCCTTATCCAAAAGTGCTGCCTGCTATTTTACCACCTACTGCACCATTGGTGCTGCCCGTCCCGAGCCTGGTTCTCCAGGCGCCGCCTGCCTACCCTGGCGTGTGATGGGAAATGTTCGCTCTGCTATACATCGAGCCAAGAGCGATGGGGTCTTGTCACTGGAGGAGGGGGAGGAGTGGCAAGGAGAGAGTCCTTCTGCTTTTCCCATTACGGTTGAGATGGGGGTGGGGGCGGATGGGAATCCAGAGGAACGTATTCATTGCAAGCTCTGTCATATACAGTAATTAGGGAACTTAATAAAGCTGTTAGAGAGGCTGGTGTCCGTTCACATTTTGTGCAAGGGTTGCTTGAGGGAATTGGGAACGGGTACACAATGTTACCTCAGGACTGGAAAGATTTGTTTCGAATGATTTTGACTGCTTCACAGTATGTTGTCTGGGATAGTGAATTCCGAGCGGCTGCAGTGGCGGCTGGTACGCCACAAAACACCCCTGAGCAGATTTGTGGAGCAGGGGCATTTGCTGACCTCCAACAGCAGATGCAACTCCCTCGGGAGTCTTTCCACCGCACATTCATGTGCGTCATGAGAGCCTTTAAAAGGGTCCCCGTCTCTGGGAAACCCACACGCTCCTTTACTTCCACACGGCAGCAGCCCACTGAACCTTATCCACAGTTCATTGATAGATTGAAGGAAGCCATACAAAGACAGATAGACAACCCTGATGCCCAAGGAGAACTCCTGAGACGGCTGGCTTTTGAGCAGGCCAATGCCGATTGCAAGAAGATTTTGCAAAATGTCATTCACCGCCCCGAGTATAGCTTAGCTGACATGATTCAAGCCTGTATGGAGGTGGGCACTCAAACATATGCAATGGCCCTTCTGGCTGGAGCGATTCGTTCCGGAAACAAACCCACTGGCAATTGTTTCAACTGTCAGAAACCGGGCCACTTCAAGAAAGACTGTCGCGCCCCCGGAGGGGGAGCGCATAAGGGGGGTGGAAAGGATGCCAAACGCCCCAGCAAGAAGTGCCCCCGGTGTGGCAAAGGATACCATTGGGCTAGCCAGTGCAGAGCCAACCCCTCACCACAGGGAAACTAGATACCGGGCCCTCCCCGGGCCCCGGGAAAATTAAGGGGACACGGGTCGATCAGCGCATGGCTGCTACTGCTGGCAGCGCTGGTCTCGATCTCGTTAACACACAGGACATGACAACTGCGTTGCCTGGGGAGCTTATCCTGATGCCTGCCGACCTTACTGGCCCCTTGCCAAAAGGGACCGTTGGTCTGGTACTGCCACGTTCATCAGCGGCCAAACATGGCATCATGATAGTTCCTGGCGTGATAGACGCAGACTACACAGGCATCATTTATGTACAATTTTGGAGTCACCTCCCATTGCAACTGCGCAAGGGGGACTCCTGGGCACAATTGATCATTGTTTCTTATGAGACCCCAGGGGGAGCGGAGCCCGCCCTTCGCAGAGGGGGGTTTGGTTCCACCCGTGCCGGGGCCGATGGAGACACCTATCATCCACAGGTTGCCGCCCTTCAAGAGCAGATAGGACAGCAGAAGCCGACCCGTAAGTATTGGCTAAACGGTAAGTTGTTGGAAGGCCTGTTAGATACGGGAGCAGATATTTCCGTGATAGCCGCTGGGCACTGGGATCCCTTGTGGCCAACCGAAACCGCTCCCTCAGTTTGGGGCATCGGTGGCAGCCAGGCCTCCCGGAAAAGTGCTCAGTGGTTATCTGTCAGTCTCCAACCTGGCGGCCCTGAGATCGCTCGCATCAAGCCCTGTATTTTGCAAATTGATCTCAACTTGTGGGGGAGGGATTTGCTGGCACAAGTTGGCACCACCCTCATAATTCATGAATAGCCATCAACATTGTGCTCTTCCACTCTCGTGGAAGACCGATCAAGCCGTGTGGGTGGAGCAATGGCCACTTCCGCAAGAGAAGTTGACTGCGCTTAAGCAGCTTGTCCAGGAACAACTGGACGCAGGTCACATTGAACCGACTAGTAGTCCGTTTAATACCCCGGTATTTGTCATCAAAAAGAAGTCCGGGAAGTGGCGATTGCTCCATGACTTGCGGGAGATCAATGATAATTGAGCCAATGGGCTCGCTCCAGTGTGGAACCCCGAACCCAAATTTGATACCCCATGATTATGAGATGGCTGTCATTGACCTCAAGGATTGTTTTTATACCATTCCCCTTCAGGAAAAGGACCGGAAGTATTTTGCTTTCACGGTCCCAGTGTTGAATAACTCCCAGCCCACAGTCCGGTACCATTGGAAGGTATTGCCAATAGGGAATGCTCAATAGCCCCACCATGTGTCAGTTTTATGTAAATGCAGCTCTCATGCCGTACAGAAAGGCTTACCCTAATTTGATCATATATCATTACATGGATGACATCTTGGTGGCCGGGACCTCCCTCCCAGAAGGGTGGCTCCCTTGCCTTCAGGAGACCCTGAGCCTTTATGGCCTAATAATCGCCCAGGAAAAGGTTCAGTTGGCCGAACCTTTCTCCTATCTAGGGCACCGCATGATGGCTGCATATTCTATGCCAGCATTGCCACGGATTGAAATTCCACCTACTGTTAGTTATGTCACCCTGCAGCAGATACTGGGAGCTATCAATTGGCTCCACCCTTATTTTAAGCTTACCACCGCTGCGCTCAGCCCCCTCTTTGATGCTCTTAGAGCAGGGAAGAATCCAGGAGATCTGATCACCCTTACCGCCCCGCAACGGGAGGTCCTTTCCATGGTTAACTCTGCCATGGCCAAGGTTTGGGTTGATAGGGCTGAGCCAAATTGCCCCCCCAAGCTCCTTTGCTTGGGAGATGTGAAACAATTATATGCTGTCATACATCAGGAGCCTTCAGATGGGAAAATTCGTATTTTGGAATGGTTGTATCTTTCACACACCACAAAAAATACCATTACCCCCTTTCTGAGCATGTTGGCGCAGGTCATCTCTAAAGGCCGCCGCCGCTGTCTCACCCTGTTTGCCCTGGATCCCATGGAGATTGTGGTTCCCGTTCCCCTCGCAGTTTGGGAGGCGGGACTGCGCTCTTCTATCGAGCTGCAACTTGCTATGGCAGATTTTACAGGCCAGGTAGTGTATCACTCCCCTAAGGATCCTCGGCTCCAGGTTGCTCAGCATATACCTTTGAAGCTTTTCCACCTCCTCTCTCCCACACCCCTTTTGCCGGCTCTCACTGTCTTCACTGATGGTAGCCCAAGCCGTGGGGTGGTTGCTTGGCAGGAGCAGGGGACATGGAAAAGTCAATTTACACTGCCGCAGCGCTCGCCACAGCGCGCAGAGCTCGCAGCGGTTGTCCTTGCCTTTAGTCTGTTTCAGGATCAGCCTGTTAATTTGATCTCTGATAGCCTATATGTCACCAATGTCGTGTCCAACATTGTGGGAAGTTGTGTCACCTTCAGTGGATAGCAACTTGCTGTCACTGTTCCTGTCTCTACAGATGCTGCTCCAACGGAGAACAGTACCCTTCTTCAATGCACACATTCGTAGTCATCAGCTATTCCCCGGCCCCTTGACCGAAGGGAATGACCGCGCAGATGGCACATTACGTGCCATGTATTGTTCCCCCATTGAAAGTCATGCTTTGCATCATCAGAATGCCAAAGCTCTTGCTAAAGAGTTTCACATTCCCCTTGCGGATGCAAGGGCCATAATTCAGCAATGTCCACAATGTTCACAACAGCCCCAGAATCCTGCTGCAGGAGTAAATCCTCGCGGTCTGGGTGCTAATCAGCTTTGGCAGATGGATGTTACCCATTTTGCACATTTTGCACCATGGAAATATTTACATGTTTGTGTTGACACCTACTCTGGCTATATCTGGGTCACGCCCCAGAAAGGAGAAAAGGTCAAACACGTTTGCAATCACCTTGTCCGCTGCTTCGCGGTCATGGGAAAAACTGACCGTTTGAAGACCGATAACGCCCCCGCCTATTGTTCTACTGCCCTAGCAGAGTTTTGTGCCCGATGGCAGATTGTCCACACATTCGGCATCCCTTATAATTCTCAGGGATAGGCCGTGGTTGAGCGGGCCAATAAAACACTGAAAGAGGCTCTGGATCGCCAAAAAAGGAAAGGGGGGACTATCCCCCTCTCACTTCCGGAAAAGGAGGAGTGGCTTGCTAGTGTACTGTTTACCCTAAACCACCTTAATTTGTCTCAATTTCATTCTCAATTTTTATCCAGGGCTCAGCGTCACTACCGCCAGCTTGAGGTTCTGCCCGCCCCCCAGGTCCAGTACAGACACCTGCCGGACCCGGAGTGGAAAGGGCCTGTTCCCCTCATCACCTGGGGAAGGGGCTACGCCGCCGTGTCTACGCCAGAAGGTCCTCTTTGGGTCCCTGCCCGGTTTGTTCGACCGTGGAAGCATGGCATGGCATCAGGGTCTCAGCAACCCCATTCCAAACTTCGACCTTCACCTGCATGAGCCCCCGGAGAGGAGAAGGAACCGAGGGGGGAGGCGAAGGGGGCAGAACCCGCCGATAACCTGGGGCCAGGTGAAAGCATTGTCGGCTGAAGCCCAGTCCGTGCTGGACGAAATCCGGGTGGAAAAGACTCCTGAGAACTTTGTTGTTGCTATCATAGCTTGTCTAAATGCTAATTCTATAATGATTCTTTGTTGCTACATGCTTCTCTTCCCAGGAGCGCTTGCTGTCCAAGATGAGCTGTCCCAACGCTTTGAGTATAACCTGTGGTATAAGCTTGCCCGCATTTCTAATCAAACTGAGTTTTGCCTTAAGCAAAGTGTTGACTCCTATCACCTGTTAAGCACCTGTCTCATTCCCATTTGCTACACTCCCCAAAACATCAGTAGGTCACTGTTGGGTTACGATATGGCCGACTTCAATGACAAGGTCAAAAACAAATATGCTCTTAGCCCCCTTTGGGGAAAGGCAACCAAAAGGCTACCCGTTGATGCCCTGTCTCTCTATACTCCTATTGTAGCTGTTAGTAATGCTAGTAAATGTGCCAGGGTTGTGAACTGTACTCAACATAAGTCAAAGCCTCGCTGTTTCCAGCCCGGTCGTGGTCTTAATTGTGCCGGGAGAGAAACAGAGGACCTTCATTTTAACTTTCAGCACATTCTGTTGCCTTCTGGGTGGTTCTGGACCTGTGGGTCACGAACTTGGAACTATATTCCTGCTAACCTCTCGAAAACCACTTGTTGCCTTAGTCGTATGATTGTTGCTTTGCCCAACCGCACTACACTGGTCCGTCAGCGTCCCGCCCGCAAACGCATCACCCGAGGCACTGCCGCTGAGCAGTTACCCTCTGATTGTGATAGCACTGTCAAGGTGCTTTCCCAGGCCGAGTATACATCCTTAGCCATCAGTCTTGTTGGCGTGCCTGGCCTGGCAGCCGGGAATGCAAGGCAGCTTGGAAAGCTTGCTTGTGCATTTGTAAAGGCCGTTAATCACACTTCCCAAGCTATTAGCCTCCTGAACAGGGAGCAATTTCAGCTTCGCAACGCCATTTTAGATAACCGCGCTGCAATCGATTATTTGCTGATGTTGCATCATCAAGGTTGTGAGTCTGTGCATAATATGTGTTGCTTTAACTTATCTGATAATTCTAATAAGGTACAAAACCAATTGGATTCTTTAACCAAAATTGTTTCTGATATTAAGCAAAACCCTCTGCCTTCATGGTGGAGCACTCTTTGGGCCTGGCTTCCCGATGGAGCTTGGATACGGATCATCCTGCAGTATGGTTTAATTATTCTTGCCATTCTGATAACTGCCTGTTGCTTTATTCAATGCATACCTTCGTTGCTAGCCACCTGCCTGCAAGTATTTCGCTTCCGGCCCCGTGCACGCAAGGACCAAATTTATTATGCTTATAAGCTTCTTAAAAACAGAAGGGGGAAGATGTGAGGAGTTTCACAGCGCGATCGCTGTGACTCATTGGCACACCAGGGGTCATAAATCGTGGGTGATGGCTCTCCTTACCTCATCTGTTTTTGACACAGCAACCTAGAGGCCCCCGTTGGGGCCTCTAACTCGCTTTTGCCCTCCCCACTATGTGCAGGGCAAGCACGCAGCTTTCTTCTAATTAGCAAAAGTGTGCACGAGGCAGACATGCCGATATTTAGCCAATTAAGCAGTCTTATGTTATCGCAGGTAACCAATGAGAATATATTGCATACCCTCTCTGGAATTTTCTTTGTCCTGTTATTCCTAATAAAGTCCAACCGGACTGCCTTGCTTTTATGCCTCTTCATGAATCAAGCCTCCGCTGTCTCCTTGATCCCAAAACACTTCAATAGCATGCATCTGCTTCCACCAATGTAACTTCAATGACATGCCATGAGTACTGTGCGTAGACATGTGTATGTTTGCTGGTTTCTTATGAGCAAAAAACAGCTGCCTGCTTCAATATGGTAAAAGCCTAAATTCATTTTGAGTTTTGACTCTGCCTCAAACTGTTTGAAGCCTATTGCTTTGCTGTCAGCAATATGTATGTGTACATCAACCTCTGGCAAAACATCTGAGGGAAATCAGACACGTAGAGCCCTGAGATGAAATACAGTGACAATATTCAAGGGTTGCATGAGGATAGCCACCAAGCCAGCTGTGGTGGAAAATGTTTTAGAATCAATGAGAAGCCTCTCAGGCAGCCCTCTTTACGTGATCTGAAATATTTTACTTTGGAGCCAATTAAAGAATATTATCTGGCTAATGAAGCCATTTCAAATCCAGGCAAGCACTGAAGTGTCGCTTTGACTGTGCTTCAGGGCGAGGCCTGCTGTTTATCAGCAGAACTTTACTGTAGCAACAGCTTGAAGCCCATATCACCACTAAGTGTACTGAAGCTGATGTGTTTTCTGCACCGGGTTCCCCTTTGCTTCTGTATGCTCTAGTTTTCACCTAGAGCTAAACCTCTGACTGTTTTTCAAGGTTATGATTTCCATCAGAATTTTACAATTGTGCTAGATTTTTAAAATTATGAATGCATGGGAGAGAAGAGCAGAGAGGGGGCGTGCAAAAGGCCTCACTTTCAGTTAATGGTGGTAAAGTATACATTTGTATACAACTAAAGCAGTAGGAACTTTGACAGTGAACATTTACTTGCCAAAGATTTGAGTTCTGGGTATTACTGCAATATAAGCCTTTTAGCAACTATAAAACTATGAAACTAGTAGTGGTCCATGGGGTCGCAAAGGGTCGGACTCGACTGCATACCTGTCAACCACGGCTCCGGACAATCCGGGACCTGTGCACAACGGTTCTGCGCAAGTCGCCTTCTACACATGCGTAGAAGGCTTTTACGCTTGCGTAGAACCCTTTTATGCTTGCGTAGCCTTCTACGCAAGCGTAAAAGGGTTCTACGCAAGCATAAAAGCCTTCTATGCATGCGTAGAAGGCAACTTGCGCAGAAGGGCTGCGCAGTACCTCCTTTCCCCCGCTGCCAAATTCCGCCATTTCGGCAGCACGGGGCAGGAAATGGCACACATCGGAGCCGAAAACAGTGAAATCCTGGCCAATCCGTGAAGATTGACAGGTATGCAACTGTGCGACCGAGCAACAACATAATGGCCATCCATTAAGTTCCAAGTCACAAGAAGTTGAAAAGTAGATGCACACACCCCAACTAATGTTAACTTAACATGCACTCATCTTACTTCTGTGACCTTTCTAATAGTAGAAAATAACACCCAGCAACATCCAATACACATATTTATGAATACCTGGCAATGACTGCCACTGTTGCTGAACTTATTGACTGCAGACAGCAGCATTTCAGCTGACTATATGCAATTTTATAGATTTTTTTTCCTGGCATTTTGCTATGTCTGAACAGAGAGAATTTGATATACAGAATATTAAATCAACCCAAAAAATTGAGAAAAATCATCAAATTATCCAGTAATAGATTAGGCCGTGTTTTGTAAGGGTCTATTATATATGCCTACAAATATCAAATATTTTTCTAATGTAAGATGATGATGAGGATGATGTTCACATTTATATGCTTCCTACTCGACTATGCGACTCAGGGCGGCTATCAAAAATGCAAATTATAACAGCAAATAAATCACATAACAGTAAATAAATTACATAACAGCAAATAAACCACATAACAATAAATAAATCACAAAATATCTACCAGAAAAGAGTCACCACAGGACTGGCACACCAGAAATTAAGGAAAACCCTCTTCATCACCACCTCCTTGAACCTAATATAAATCTTCATTCTTTTCCAACAAACCTAAAACCAACCTGTTAAGATTTCTGAACATATACAGTAAAACACGACTTACAAATGCCTCGAGTTACATAAAATTTGACTTACATAAGGATTTTGTGCTAAAACCATGTCCCGGTTTACACAATTTCCTATGGGTTTGCTTTGAGTTACGTAAAAATTCATTTCCCTATGGGTTTGCTTCGATTTACATAAAAATTTCATTTTTCCTATGGGTTTGCTTTGAGTTACAAAAAAATTGATTTAAGCAAGAGCCTATGGAATGGACTTTTTTCGTAAGTAGGGGCATATAGCTTCTTCTTCCGTGTTTTGACTAGACATGAAACTGTCAAAATGAAGGCACCCTTTGGTGAGTTCATTCTGCAGTTGCCGTCACCTGACCTAGTGTGAGAACGATTAGCCAGCAACACAAGGTTGGCATTACCAGAATACCACACTCTTTGAGGAGGCTCTTTCTGTGTATCTCAGTACATATAGCTGTACATAGCATATAAGAGGAAAATATCTTTTCCTCTTTTACCTCAACGTTTTAGTCTGAGTAACTATTTCAGCCTGAGGGGAACTTTGGGAGAAACTTGCTAACAATTCAAATCTAAATAATTGTCCCACTTTCATTGTGCAGCTACTTAATAAGACAAAGCAACCTGGGACAGCTTAAGGTTTTTTTAATAAAAAAAACACATACACAGGTGCTTGTAGTAAGGTATCATTCTAAACAAGCATTTACCCACATATCCAGGTAACCAAGGTAAGAAATGTTCAGCAGTGGTTTACCCTAGCCACCTTCTGCATAGTACTAACAAATGTTAGCTTGAATGTTATTGCTGTTGTCTTCACTACCAATGTCACTTTCAGCTACCACTACTGCCCAGTAGCACCATACCTGTCAAGTATCCCGGATTGGATGGGAAATAAGGGATTTCCCCCCTCTTTAACAATAATTCCTGCAGCCATCCTGTATTTTGTCAGACCAGGAAAAAGGTTACTGTGCATGTGTGCATGAGCAAAGGGGTTCTGCGCATGCACAAAGGGGTTCTGCGCATGCACAAAGGGGTTGTTGCTGTGCATGCATGCTCGGGCCGGAGCAGTTCACCTCCATCACCATTGGAACTATCTATTCTCTTCTGTTGATACATCTGTTACCTTTATGAATATAGATGCATCTTAGTCTGGTATCTTAGCTGTGACCATTCTACTTTGGGTAACCCTGCTAGGAGTCCAGGTTTATAATGGAATCTAGCCTCCTGATGGCATTGCTCTCAGTTTCACTGACACACCCAAATCTGTTTACCATGTTAAATGTGCATCCAAGAAAAGGCACAACTAGATTAGACCAATTGAACTTTCAAAAGAATTGACTCCCCAAAACCCTACTGCGTCAACAGGCCTGTTCTAGCTGCAACCTACAACATAAGTAAGTAGATTTCCGCTATTGAATGAAATAAACTATTTCATCTTCAAAAACATATTCTGTAGAAATGACTGTCAGAACTACCAAGTCAGCTTGTTTGTTTAGGCAATCATTTTTCAAAACAGCTGTGTTATTAATGATTTAGCAGGAATAGAAAACTGCTTATTTTATAATGTGTGCAATCTTGGAAAAGGTGGCAATTCCCACAGAAAGTAAACTAAAAACAGAGTTTGAACTTTGGCTATCCTGAAATGGCTGGGTAATTCATTATTGGCAACTCTAACCACAATAACATTGTAGGCTTTTTTCCAGGCCACAGTCTTGGAGCTAAGTATTAAGACTGGCATTAAGTGCTGTCTGATGCAGAAGCAAAATGAAAGAGTAGAGGACAACAGAGAGTAGGGAGTTCTTTTTCTCCAATTTGCTCACATACTTGTCTTTGGACATGTGTGAATTTCGCACAACTGTCTCTTTGCCTTGATCTTGTATGTTCTTCAAAGAAATGTAGTTGAAGAATTTGCTGTCACAAACTACAGGGTGGCCCGTAAGTCCCTACCTGGGAAAAAGAGAGTAGGGCTCTGCTGGGGGAGAGAGGAAGCTCTCCCATTGGGCTGCCAGGCAAAGGGGTGGGATGAACTCTGTGCTAGGAGGAGGGAGGATGCACTCCCATTAGACTGCTGGGCAGAGGGATGGGGTGATTCCTGTGGAGATGACAAGGACGGGTAGGGACTTACGGGCCATCCTATATATGTCTCTTCATTTCTGGAGAGGAGGAGGAGGAGTGCCTCAGGCCATGGGTAAATTTGAATCCAAAGTACAGGGTGTCCCGTAAGTCCCTACCCATCCATACACTGCATCACTGGATACATAAGATATATGGATGGGTAGGGACTTATGGGCCACCCTTTATAGCTTAGCATGCATTTTTTTCTGTTGGGAAGATGTTTTTTTTTTTAAACACCCCAGTGTCAGAGTTTGAGGCATTGGGGCCTGGCAAGTAACAAGAGCACCAGGGCCAGGCAACAGGCCAAATAGCAACCGTATCACAGTCTAAGTCCAAAATCAAGCCCAAGATAGACAGGGATACAAGGTTCGTCTGGATGAGAGAACAGATAAGGCAGAGTACCTACAGGGGCTGGAACAAGGCAAGAAGCAAGGATCCAGGCAAGGCAAAACAACAGTCCACGGGAACTGGGGAACAGGGCAGAAAGTCTTCAGAAGCAGGAACCAGGAGCAAGATGGTCCAGACTCTTCCCTAGGGCTCTCAGCTGGGGCCCAGTGGCTGCAGCAGGGTGAGGGTCTCACCCTGCAACTACTAGGGCTGCCTTCCAGGCTGAAGGTTTAGGTCTGTGAGCATCAATGCTACATAATCTCAGATTATGTTGAATTGTTTTGCCACATGCAATAACCTGTGTCAGGATGAGAGGGAGGGAGTGAACGGGTGAGCAAGCAATCCACAGATCATGAGAGTTTAAGGTGCTGCTGGCAGGAAATTTTGAAGAAGCTAACAAAAAGAGACAAAAAAGGAAGCTTCCTAACACTTAGATGTTCCAAGATTAGGTGGGAGGGGAATAATATTTTTAATTTTAATTTTTAAATGATATATCACGTAAGTGACATATAACCAAGTGAACACTATTGTGTTCCTGACTGACTGACTGACTGATTAGTGAAACCACTACTGTGGATGGCTTACAATAGAGTTAAAATCAAAGGATGACAAACTAATCCAATGAAAATCCTTCAAAGAAACAAATAACAACACATAGACAATAAAATAAAAATATAATCTACAGGAGCCCATTGAGTAAATTTGAAATATGGTGCTGGAGGAGAGCTGTGAGGATACCCTCAACTTCCAAAAAGACAAACAAGTGGTTCCTACACCAAATCAAGCCTGAACCATCTCTAGAGGCAAAAATAATGAAGCCAAGGCTTCCCAAAACTCTTTGGAAAAGACAATAATGCTGGAAAAGGTGGAAGGCAGTAAGAAACAAGGAAGATCAATATACTGCACAATTTACAGTCAGATTAAATCTGTATATTCTGATTAGGACACACACAACAAAAAGACCATGTAACAGTAAATCAGCCCAAACTAGCTCTCAATTTTTTGTACAATGTAGACAAGCCCATTGTTTGTTAAGCTAATAAATCTTTACCTATAGTTAACTGTTGGCATCCAGCATACACGCCCGCACCCATCCCTACTATCCTGTGCCGAGATGCCTACACTTCCCTTTAGACCGACCGACCATTGCTGCAAGGGTCCGGCATCCACGAGTGGGGCATCTACCCCACGAACGCAGACAGAAAAAAACAACTACAAGTTCCAGCGTCCTCTGTGCCGTGACCACTTCAGCCAATCAGGCTGAAGGGCATGAGCGCGTAGAACGTTGGAAAAGCCAGCACACGAAAAATAAAATATAATGACACCTCACGCAATGGGAACACAAGGCCACTGCAGGCAGATGCAGCGCCTCATGCAATGGGAGCGCAAGGCCGCCAAAGGCGGATTCAGTGCCTCACGGCCTTGCTAACCCAAACCCGCCAAAGCCACAGTGAAACAACCGCCGGCCTTCTTCCCCAGAGCAATGGGGAGAAGAGGGACTCCCCCTCCTCCCACTACCCTGCCGAAGATATGGCGAGACCACCACTGGCCTCAAGGTAAGTTGAGGCATGGGGAAAAATCAGCAGCAGGCAGCACTTCATCAGGGGAGGCACACTCCCTGGCGAATGACTGGCTGTTACCTTTGTACTACCCACACCACTGTTTTGAGAAATAGCATGAAACAGCAGTGGAGGTAATAGAAAAGCAGCAGCCAGCAATACGCAAGGAAGAGCATCACCCCTTACAGATTGTTGCCTGCCGCACTACAATTTTACACAAAAAACACCTTCATAGCCACAAACACAGATCTTCCGTTAGGTAAGCCAGGGGAAAAGGAGGCCGAGAGGAGAGAATCATCATAAAGCAGATAGCTCATCTCTGCCTCTTTTTCCCCCGACCAACCTAACAAACATTACCGGACGAAGAGCAAGCTGACTGCCAGCTCTTCATTTTCCGCATCGCTGCATCAAAAGCTAATGTCGAAACAGCAATGGGGAAAAGAGGCAATGACAGACAGGCCATTCTTCACCCCACAAAACACAATCACAACAAAACAAGTTTAAAAAAACAGCCAACCATCAAAAATACAAACACAAATAAATAAACAAAAATGCCAATAAACCAAGTAAACAACAAAACAATAAACAACAAAACACATCTAAAATACACAAAGCTAATGAAAAAACATGAAAAGTCACTTAAAAAACACCTATCTACAACATAACAACAACACGAAAATACCTTACTCAAAATCCAAAAACAAGACAATGTACAAAAATGAATACGGAAAAATCCAAAATAAGAAATAACCAGAAAAAAATCAACCACAGAAAACCATATAAAATCCTAAAGCAATACTAAACAACAAGCAAAAACACTTAATTAAATACAGAAACACTATACTTAAACCCTCCAGCCCAGCACCCCAAAATCCTAACAAAATAGAAAATAAAATAATAACTCAAGAGAACTTATGAAACACGTCCTCCCTCCATGCCTCCGCAGCAGAACTGAAGAAACAAATAAAATCAAACTCTTAATCACATCCCCACCTAGAGGCCGGAAGAGTATCCTACAGTCAAAAAAATATTTTAGAAATCCAAATAAAATATAACCAAATTAATAAAATTCAAATAAATTCAAAAAACACAAAATCCAAAACAAGTAAAGCTAATTTATTTTAGAAAAAACTCCGCACAAACAACAACAGATAAAACTGAAACAAAACCATTCTTCCCAATTTAGTCACCACCACCCAAACCACCCTTAACCAAAAGAAACACACAAAAATATGCTAGTAAATAATAAATTTCATGTCAGAAATTGCTCTGGGTTGAAAGGATTTTTGCTGGAGAAACTCCACTCAGGGGTTCCTTTCATGTCCCGCATGAGGCTCCTTTCATGTCCAAAAGATCCGTCATGCAGCACTTGGGCATTGAACCTCAACCTTCCAGTCTTCAAGCGCAGCATCTTAACCACTAATCCACTGCAGTACTGCTGTTAAGCTAATAAGAAAAAAAGGGGGAGGAGGAAGGCTTAGGTTGGATGAGAATGGCATTAAACTTGAAAAGCTCCAGTAGAAAGCCACTTGAAACCCAAAAAGACCTTTTGGAAATAATTAAAAGTAGAAAGCCTTGATGCTGGGAAAGGTGGAGGGCAAAAGAAAAAGGGGGCGGCCAAAAATGAGATGGCTATATGGTATTGTAGATGCAATGGTCACAGAGCTGGGCAGGCTGAGGTACCTGGCAGGCAATGGTCCATGGGGTCGCAAAGGGTCGGAATCGACTGTGCAACTGAACAACAACAAAAAAATTAGAAACATAACATCTTACACAACACGGTTCCCAAATGATATATTACTTTTGAAAGAATTTATTACCAAAAAGAAAAAAGAAAGAATAAAGAAATGGGAAGAGGAATAGCATATGAACAAAGACATTCAAATGTTTATTTTGCTCCAGTCATGTGTTTCATTTCATCCACATTTCTGTAATGTTGCTATTCTTACAGTAGGAGCTGTGTTGCTTTTACAAGATGTTGCATAATGCAGCTGCACTGATGCAACTGAACACTTTTATTTTAGAAAATTAAAGGTTCATTCTCTGTTGAGTTTGGGTTTGGTCAAACATAAGTGATTTATTATTCACCTCAGAGATACCGGACTGGGGAACATGTACAAGGTGGCCAGCTTATATTCAGTGAGAATGGCCATTACACAGGTTGATACATTTTGGTGGGCTTCTGGAGAAGCAGGAAGTTTGTACTGATGAATCAGTTATTTTGACAGTAGTTTGAAATTGGCGCCTTTGCAAAAGATGCACTATTCTGCCATAGACGTTACGGCACTAATAGCGGTTTTAATAAATCACGCTTGGACACAACATTCTCCTTTTGGATTTAAATAGTGGGGAGGGGGGGTATTTGGGGTTTTCATTTTGATGTGCCTTTAAACCAGTTATTTAACATTGATATTCACATTTCAGTCAATGTCATTACTGTTTCCAGATGCTGCAGCAAACCGAAGGCATTGTATATTTGTTTCTACCAGGTCACCACATTTTCTAAGGGGCAGCACCAACCAAATTTCAAGGAGTAGTGTTCTCTCTGCTCATATGACAAACCACCTTTGATTTCTAAATGTGCTGAAAAGAATATTATTCGTTTTCTTGAATTTCCAGGAGAGAACTCTGAAAGGTTTCATTTTCTTTTGAAGTTGATTATAATGGTTGCTGTGTGTTGCCTGCTGTTCTATGTTCTGTGGGCAATATGCTCCTCTCCAGATGTTGCTAGCTTGCATCTCCCATCATCCCTCAAATCAAGGAATTAGGAAAATAAAGGGACTGCAAACCCTGTAGAATGATTGAATTCAGTTAGCTGGTATCTAGGATGGATGGACACAAGTGGGGGAGGAAGAAAATAGTTTCTATAGTCATAGAATTGAGAAGACTCTGAACTGGACATTATCTAAAGAGGTCAAGGAGCCAGTCTGTGTTCAAGGATCCTGAAAATTGCTAATTAAAAAGAATCGGTTGCTGCTGGAGAGAAGGGAGGGGAAAGAGAGAAGTTATTTTAAGATAAGTTACTCCTTCCTGTTGGATGAGAGTTTTGAGAGTCCCCTGGACAGTGAGGAGAACAAATAGTTCAATCTTAGAAGAAATCAACCCTGGCTGCTCCTTAGAAGATCAAATAGTAAAGATGAAACTAAAGTACTTTGGACATCAAATGAGAAGAGAGGATTCACTTGAGAAAGCCTTGATGCTGGGAAAGGTGGAGGACAAAAGAAGAAGGAGGCAGCAGAAAAAGAGATAGCTAGATGGTATTGTAGATTCATTGGACACAGAGCTGGGTGGGTTGAGGAGGATGGTGGAGGACAAAGGTGCCTGGTGGGCAATGGTCCATAGGGTCATAAATGGTCGGAACCGACTGTGTGACTGAACAACAACAAACTCCCTCCTGGAAAGTTCATGGCATGTCATAATCTGATTGGTGGAAGACTCTGGAAATATGGATGATGGCTATAAAGCCAGGATGGAAAGGTCTTTATTCTAGCCAAGCTACTCTCAGGAGAGTTATGCTCATCTGCTGTTGTGTTTTAATCTCTTGTGCCCTATTTATGCTCTGAACTATGCTACTGCTGTGTAAGTACTACACTAGGGTACTGTTCTTAAACTGCTCAGCCTCTGTCTTTTGCAGCATGGATTGGATTCACTTCTTTTGTTGCAGGTTTTGAACCTGTTTTTACATTTATATTTTCTTAAAAAAATTTTTTAACTTTTGCAACATGGTTAAATAAAATAATAACGTTTTCAACTTAGCTTGGTTCCATGTCCAAAAAGGTGTTCCTTGTGGCACTAAATCCAGTCCTAGCCTTGGGCACAGAAGAAATTCAATGTTTAGACTTTTCTACCTGATTAATGTAGAGGATTTACCTGACCCTTCAAACCTAGCAATCAGCAGTCTTGTAGTTGTGTTCAAGAAACTTTGTCTCAGCTTATTTAGTTGGTAATTACAATCACATAAAGATTTAACGTAAGGTTTGGTTTGGCTGTATACAATAAATCTATTGACACAATAATCATTAGAATGGTGGTACTGGAATTGAAGGCAGCGTCTGTTAAGAAAATAGGGTTTCAGTGGGACTAGCATTAATTGTAGTCCTAGAGAATCTCAGGTTTCTGAAACCTATTGTCCCTAAAACGAGATGTTCTTATTTCTGAATTTAACCATAATTGTTTTTTGTTTTTTACTTGAGATAGAGAAGTGTTTTCTTGTATGACTCAGGCAGCAAAATGTCCTCAGCTAGCCCTGAATTAGCCACAGAAGGCCAATTATTGCTGGTATTCAGAAAAGACAACTAAACTACTTGCTGGTGAAAGTACATCTTGTCAAATTTATTTTAAGGCTTAATTCCTTGTAACAGATTTAAAATTCAACAATGCCCTGTTTACAACAAAACTAAAACTTTGCACATACCCAATGCTATCAATCAATCATTATTCCCATGATGTTTATACCTGCATATCTGCCAATGTGGAACACTCTTAAACACCACAGTTATTCTTTTTTTAAAAGAATGCATAATTGTCCTATAACCATGATGGCGAACCTTGGTACTCCAGATGTTCTTGGACTTCAATTCCCAGAAGCCCAAGCCCCTGTGAATCCACATGAATGGGTTTGCTGTGATTCATCTGGCCCACGCCGCATCACCCTCATCACTCCTGGAAGCGGACGTATTTCTGCTTCTAGGAGTGACGAGGGCAGGGCAGCGTGGGCTGGATGAATCACAGCAAACCCATTCATGTGGATTCATGGGGCCTTGGACTTCTGGGAATTGAAGTCCAAGAACATCTGGAGTGCCAAGGTTTGTCATCACGGTCCTATAATATGCTGTCAGTAGCTCAGAAGAATTATCCTAGCTGTAGCTTGTGAAACAGGAAACTGCATGTCCCATGTGCAACTGTGTTCATGCATATGAAAGAGAAGACCAATGCAGAAACCAATGGGAAAAGTACTGAGGCAAACAAAGGGAAGACCAAGAATAATAACAGAGAACTGCACAATTGGAATGGACCCTATGGAACAGGTCCAGCCCCAGCTAAGAGGCCCAGAGGGAAATCAAACTCCCAATTTCCGGCTCTGTAGCCATATACCGTATTTTCCGGCATATAAGATGACTGGGCGTATAAGACGACCCCCAACTTTTCCAGTTAAAATATAGAGTTTGGAATATACTTGTCAGCTGCAGTTAAGTACCTGTCCTATAAGACGACCCCCGACTTTGGCACAGATTTTTCGGGGTTAAAAAGTAGTCTTATATGCCAGAAAATACAGTACCTAAACTACTGCCCTATCTAACACTTGTTTGCTCTTTTTACATATAAATGAACTGTTAACAACAATAGCATAAACTAGACCTGAGGCCTATTTTTACACTAGTATTTGTTAGCACAAAGGCCCCTTGTGCCTTCATATGCGTTGGGGACCTTTGCTTCAGCAGGGACAAAATTATTAGAAGAAAAGTCCATAACTTTAAGACAGACACCTTGTTTTCCAAGTGAAAGAAATATGATTCGGCATGAAAATAAAAGGTAGGAACAGGATAACAGGAACAGAGGCAATGATTGGTTGGGTACAAAATACCACCAGCCACCAGCAGGTCTTCTCCTTCCATGTCTAGACCAGACGTGAAACTGCCAAAATGAAAGCACCCTTTGGTGAGTTCATTCTGCAGTTGCCTTCTCCTGACCAAATGTGAGAAAGATTAGCTGGAAACACAACGTTGCCATTACCAGGGTACGCCCGACTGTGGTTCGAAAATACCACAGTCTTCCTGTGAACCAGCAGGAAAATGTTGCCTATTCCTGCTCCCCCCACTTCACATCTTTGTGCTTTGTAGCTTTAATCCGTTTTCTCCATGCCTGGCTCATTTACACCATTAAAGACAGGCTGGGGAAACTGGTGAAAGTGAATGAATCTTGTATGGCTGTGTAATAATCAGAAATCAATTCCAGGGGAACCTTTTGTGCTGTGACTCAGAACTCTACTCTCAGCGTGCTGTGCTCTGAGCAACTAAGGTTATCTGGTCAGCAGTGCTGAAATTTTAGACCCAAAGCCTGCCACAGGTGAAGATCTTTGTGAGGGTTAGGAGCAGGAGCTGCATTATTCTGGGCCACGTAATTGTGTAAATAAGCACAAGGGGAATGAGGTAAATGAACCCAGACTCTAAGTAAAACCCAGTTAACAAGACAGTATATCAGTCTAGAGGTGGTGGATAGAAATCTGGTTTTGTTTTTGATGGCCAGGTAAGATAGCAAGATCCATAGGGCAGTGATGGAGAACTTTTTAGAGATCCGAGTGCCCAAACTGTAACCCAAAACCCATTTATTTATCACAAAGTACCTTCACAGCAAGAGGGGAGGAAGGAAACGCCCCCCATGGGGCTGCTGGGCAGAGGGGCGGAGGGAACTCTGTGCTGGGGGGAGAGGCAGTGCTCTCATTGGGCTGCTGGGCAGAGGGGTGGGGTGAACTCTGTGCTGGGTGAGGGAGGAAGTGCTCCCATTGGGCTGCTGGGCAGAGGGGTGGGGCGAACTCTATGCTGGGGTGACTGCACAGGTGCCCACAGAGAGAGCTCCAAGTGCCACCTCTGGCACGTGTGCCATAGGTTCTCCACTACTGTGCTAAGGTTTGCACCATTACAAAATCACCTTTTTTCTCTTCCAGAGCTGAGATTGCATACAATTCTGTGTGACTTCAGCCTGGTCCCTGAGACACAATAAGCCCCTCAACAACACATGTAGCTCTATAATGGATGGCAGTTATCTTCATTCTATGCCCCTATGAGCTTTAATTTAGGAAACACTAAAGGCACAAACAGGATTGCAGTGGCACAAGTGGTTAAGACACTGACTGGGAGGTGGAAGGTCAGCAGTTCAAAACCCGAGTACTCCATGACGGAAAGAGTGCCCGTCTCTGTCCCAGCTCCTGCCAACCTAGCAGTTTGAAAGCAAGAAATTGCAAGTAGATAAATAGGGTCCATACACTTTGGTATCTAGGCATGCCTGCCACATGTCCATGGAAATGTCTGTAAACACAGACAACACTGGCTCTTCGGCTACAAACAGAGATTAGCACTGAACCCTAGAGTCGGATATGACTGGCTTTCGAGCAACGGTGACCTTTAAAGGCACAAACAAACATTTTCAGCAGCACAACATTAAACATAGGGTATTTTGCCTTCCCTCGCTATGTTCACATTATATTTCCCTATAAACACAGTACAAAGTTCATCTGGAGGTTAGCAGATTGCTCCCGGATTACACTATGCAGTGATACATCATCTTATGAAAGTACAGCATTGCTCATTGCAAACTCTTTGGGCACCCTGCAAATAGTCACCAGATCTTGTGCCTTACACTCACAGCCATATCAAATAAAACAATAATAATAATATCCTGTCAAGAAAAATTCATACTTCTCAAGGTTTTCGAAGTAGCGATTACACAAAAGTGGCTTACCTTTCCCATCCTCTGGGGCTGCCCTGGGACTGTGCAGCCTGCCCATGACTACACAAGCTACCTCTTCTCATAGAAAGAAAGAAAAAAATACCAGAAGTGATGAAACAAAACAGTAAGAACAAGCTGCCAACTCTATCGAATCAAAGACTTTTGTTTTCACACACTGACTTGCTGTAAGAAAGGAAAAAATGAGATGATAATTCTAAGTCAATGTGGGCATCACAGGTGAAATACAGCCAGGCTGGCTGAGAAATTCTGGGAATGATAATCAAAAGGTAAAGCTTCCAAGTTGTGCGATTTGGATCACACTGCAAACAGTAACATTTCAGAGACTTCACACAGGTAAATAAGAAACTCCATTTAGGTATTCGTTGTTGTCCTCCACCACAGCAGCAGCAGAATCCACTGATGATCTGACCAGAACAGGCCCATCCTTCACTGTCTGTATCCATCAGCAAAGGGAGATGGGATGGGTCTACTGAAACGTCAGGGGAAATAATGAAAATCCTTGAGCAAAGAGCCAACTCCTGCAGGCTTGAGAGGCTCCTAGCTATCTCTGCCTAGAGGGGTCATTGCTCCATTACTAAAAAAAGGAGAACCAAAAAAGAGAAAGATATTGTAGTACCTTAAAGACTAACTGCTTTATTTTAATACAGTGCCATGCAACACTTTACCAATATTATTAAAACAGTATTGTATGAGGGCGTTACTTTAGGGTACATCACTGATAAGACCATGAGATTTTTATACAATGAGCACCCGAGAATCCCATTTTTCATTAGGTCCCTAAGATACACAAACCAAGAATTGATGGGGCACCCACCCCCGTGAGACCAATCGTCTCCGGGATCAATTCTGTCCTTGAGCCGCTTGCAAAATATGTGGATTTTTACATTAACAAGTTCGCTAAGGAAACACCTTCCTTTATACGAGACACCACACATTTTATATCAATGGTGGAAGGGCTTACAGTGCCAGAAGGGAGTATCTTGCTGACATTAGATGTTGAAGTGCTGTATACGAATATCTCATTGGAGGAGGCTAGATGTATAGTTCAGGACAAATTAGATTTGAGGGTCAATCCCGTTCCCCCAACCCATTTTCTCATGGATTTACTGGATGTAGTCTTTGAACCCAACTGCTTCAGGTTTGGTGACTCTTTTTATATGCAAATTAGAGGCATGGCCATGGGGAGTCCTTTGGCTCCCAGTGTAGCTAATATATACATGAGCCACTTTGAAAACATGCATATTTATAATTTAGAATACAACCCCTTTCTGTCACATGTAATTTTCTATGGCAGATTCATTGACGATCTGTTCTTTATCCTAGACTCAAAAGACATACTATCAGGCTTTGTGCAGTGGATCAATTCCATTAATGTGAATCTCCGGTTCACTCCTCATTCGGACCCTTTGGCAATCCCGTTTTTAGATGTCGAAGTCTATATTACAGAATTCAGGAGGGTAGCAGTAGGTTATACAAAAAAACAACCGATAGGAACCCGTATTTAAAATACACCTCCCATCATCCTCCATACGTTAAGAACAACATTCCATTTGGCTTGTTAGCTAGAGCAAAGAGAAACTCCACATCAACAGCTGACTTCACTCACTCCGCCCACACTATTCAACACAGGCTCACTCAGAGAGGATATCCACAACACATTACTAATACAGCCCTGTAGAAAATCCAGGACATACCTAGAAAAAAATTACTCGAAAGAAAGAAACGGGGGGGAGATAACATCATCCGATGTTCCTTTGAATTCTCACCAGCCGCTCCAGAAATTAATAAAATTATATACTGGCATTGGCACTTGGTAAACAAGCTACGAGGCTGTGGAGACAGGCCACTTTTGGGTTCAGGAAGACCAAATCGATTAGCAATTTGTTGATATGTTCAGACCACACAACCAGGGCTCCCACTATCCAAAGGTTTCCAACAGGACACTATAAATGTCATTCTTGTGTGGCATGTCAGTTTTGCTGGGAGACTAAAGAAGTCCCCATCCCTGAAAGGAACTACTCTTTTACTTTGAGATCCCTCGCAAATTGTGCCAACAAACATGTAATTTATCTATGGGAGTGTCCATGCCCTAAACGTTACATCGGGCTTACCAATCGGGCTCTGAAAGTTCGGATATCGGAGCATCGTAGTAAAATTCGGGGGCAGGTAACAGAAGCTCCGTTGGTTAACCATTACATCGAACAGGCTCACACTGAGAATGACTTTAAGTTTTTAGCGCTAGAAATGATCAGACCAAAGCAATATGAGAAAATTGATATAAATAGGAGGCCTAGGCAACGAGAGGCTTTCTATATCCACCTATTAGATACAATGTACCCCAAGGGATTGAATCAAGAATTAGAATTATCATCTTTTTTGTAAATTTAAAAAAACAATTACAGTCGGTACTAAGTATTGTTCAGCCCATTTGTGAGAGTCAGGTTTCGTCATCTCCATTGCACCTGTGTAGCATTAAATCACTATATAGGAAGTGCTCTTTGCTTAATTGTTAACGTCCATATGCACCTTAAACGAGATGAATGGAGGCGAGAATGCGATAAGAACACACTTCCTTATAACTAAATAGGTAAGCTACTATCATGGTTGTAATTAAGAGGAGTAGGAGCATTCCAATATATAGATATGTATGTATGTATATATGGTAAAAATATAATTTAAAACATGTTGATTTTTTATATTGTCATTACGTTATCAGCTCCTAATCTGGCATCTTATATATTGTTTTGTAATCTTTTCTATGTAGATTTCCTGAAGAAGGAACAGAAAGTTCGGAAAAGTTGAATTAACTAGTATTGACTTTGAAACGTTTGCAACAGTTGTCTTAAGTGAATAATCTGATTTGGTAAAAGTTTAGTCAACCTGCAGTGGAATAATTTTTGTTTAACCATATGAAGTGAAGATATAAGTATAGCCTTTTCACAGAAGAATTTCATTTAACCCACAGAGGATTTTTTTTTTGTTGATCTTTGTTACACACAATAACTAGTAAAAGAATTTATAAAAAAAACTAGTAAAAGAATTTATAAAAAAAACTATTCTTCTAAAAAACGGGACTCTTTAATATTAATATTAATAGCTGGAGCACAGTCTTGCCATACCATCTGGGACCGGTTTGATCCAGTTGCCCCTGATGAAGTGGACAGGCTCCTTGCAGCTGTGCGCGCCACTACCTGCCCATTGGACCCCTGTCCCACCTGGTTGGTGAAAGCCTCCAAGGCGGTGACAGGTGGCTGGGTTGGGGCTATGATCAATGCATCATTGCGGGAGGGGGTGTTTCCTGCACCTTTAAAACATGCCTTGGTGCACCCCCTCCTGAAGAAACCTTCCCTCGACCCAGCTGTCCTAACCAACTATAGGCCTGTCTCCAACCTCCCCTTTTTAGGGAAGGTGTTGGAGAAGGCAGTGGCGCGTCGGCTGCAGGGGGTACTGGATGAAGCGGATTACCTGGACCCCTTTCAGTCAGGATTCAGGCCTGGATATGGTACCGAGACGGCATTGGTCGCACTGATGGATGATCTCTGGCGGGAGCGGGACGGTGGTCACCCATCCGTCCTTGCTCTTCTTGACCTCTCAGCGGCTTTCGATACCGTTGACCACGGTATCCTTCTGGAACGGCTCCAAGGATTGGGAATCCAGGGCACTGTGTGGTCCTGGTTTTCCTCATTTCTGAGGGGTCGGACCCAGTCGGTGTGGTTGGAGAGTGAGAGGTCGAGTCCTAGGCCCCTCAAATGGGGGGTGCCTCAGGGCTCGGTGCTCTCTTCTCTCCTATTTAACATCTACATGAAGCCGCTGGGTGAGATCATTCGTTCCCATGGGGTGCGGTACCATCAGTACGCGGATGACACTCAGTTGTACATCTCGGCCCATGGGGACCCCAGTGATGCCATCAAAGTCCTTTCCAGGTGCCTGGAAGCTGTTGGGGTCTGGATGGGGGCTAACGGGCTACAACTGAATCCCAGCAAGACTGAGTGGCTATGGATAAGGGGTCCTGCGTTAACCCGGGAGCTACCATCTTTGGTTCTGGATGGGGCTATTTTGCCCCAGACAGACCCGGTGCGCAACTTGGGGGTCCTCCTGGATTCGCGGCTACTGCTAGAAGAACAGGTGGCGGCTGTGACCAGGAGGGCTTTCGCCCAACTTCGGGTGATTCGCCAGTTGCGCCCACTCCTGGACCGGGACTCCTTGCTCATGGTCACTCACGCTCTGGTCACCTCCAGACTAGATTATTGCAATGCGCTCTACATGGGGCTGCCCTTGACGACCATTCGGAGGCTACAGCTGGTCCAGAATGCAGCAGCCAGGGTGGTGATGGGGTGTGGGCGTTATGCCCATGCTTTGCCACTGCTCCGGGAGCTGCACTGGTTGCCAGTTTGTCTCCGGGTGCAATTCAAGGTGCTGGTTTTGACCTTTAAAGCCCTATATGGTAGTGGGCCGGGTTACCTAAGAGACCGCATCGCCCTGAGGACATCTGTCCGTCCAACCAGAGCGGACCGGAAGGGCTCTCTAATTGTTCCATCAGCCACAGGGGCTCGCCTCTCTGGCACAAGGAGGAGAGCCTTCTCCGTGTCTGCGCCGGCCCTCTGGAACCTCCTGCCAACAGAGCTACGTCTCCGGACGGAATTGCTGCCTTTCAGAAAAGAACTTAAAACCTGGCTGGCGGGTCAAGTGTGGGGTGCAGGTGGAAGGGTAACCTCCATTGGGTGGTTGGTGTAGAAGAACTCTTCCCCATGGTGCCTTTGGATCCTGCAGCCCTTGTTTTTAGGGGGTGGGTAGTTTTAACTGTTTTTAACATGTGTTTTTTAATTTTTATTGTGAACCGCCCTGAGTTGGCTTTGGCCGAGTGAGCGGTATATAAATGTGACAATTAAATTAAAATTAAATTAAATTATTCTTCGACTTAAATGGTTTAATACTCTCCATAGCCTCTCCTTCCATTCCATGTACAAAGTAGTTGGGCTGGAAATGGAACATTTTTCTCTATCACACTTAGAAGCAGCACAATGGTTTGCCTGACACACACACACACACAATCTTTTCCTTCTCTAACACCTTATGGTTGTCTCACTCCCGCTAATGGTAGAACCCTATTCCAGACATGGTGGGATATTTAAATGGAGACTCCCAGCTCTAGTTCAGATACTGTTTTTGCCTATCACTGTCAGGGCCTATGAAGGCAGAGCCATAGCCAGGGGGCCTGCCAGGGGAGGTGAAAACCCTACTGAGCTAACAGCCCGCCTGCCCCCCCCCACCCCACCCAGGAATGACAATGTTATATATGTGAGTGTGACATTGTTGCCCCTTCTGAACATTTTGCCCCCCACTCTGAAAATTCTTTCTCCCCCCCACCCCAATCTAGAATCCCGGCTATGGCCCTGTATGAAGGTGAAAAGGTACCTCAAGACTCCTTCAAACCAAGAGTCATCCCTGAAATACGATCTGAAACCTTTCCTGTTAACCATATTTCCACAGTACAGAACCACCCAGTTGTGTTGAGCTACATTTCCTATCATCCCTTGTCCATGCTTCCTAGGGACGGAAGAAGATGTAGTGCAGTACATCTGAAGTTTGCCAGGCTGTGGAAGGCTCTTTTAGGCTGTGGTTCAAAGCCTGATGTTCTGTCTGCTTATAAAAGTTATCTAAAAAGTTAAGAAATTCATTTTGACTGAAGAAGTGTCAAGTGAAGAACAGAGTTTGTTAGATGAAGATTTCAGAAAATATGTGGTTTCTCACTCTCTTTCCTTCTGGTCGCCCTTTATATTAAAAAACTGGATTGTTTTAAAGGAGATTTTCTGAAAATAAGACTACTATTTTTGGTGTTGATTGCTTTCAGGCAAAGTGTGAGAACTGTCGTTCCTTCTGAACATTGAAACCACTTGCAGAACATCATGAATATATACAGTATGGATAAGAGATGAAAACACTCTTGCCAAAGGCAATTGTATGTTGTGAAGGCTTTAAATTAGTATGCTGGATTTACTTCTAAACAAGAAAGTAACACAAACTCCCTGTGATTTATTAATAATGTGTGATTGATGTGATAAGGAAGAACATCCTCATGGTTTCAATAGGTAAAAGATTGCCTACAGAAAAACTCGACAAACTGGTAGGCTTAAGGGTCATGGCTGTTTAAAACAAAAAACATTGTGAAGACAGCCCTGCAGGTTTTGGAATACGGCAATCATCATCACCTTTCACTTGCCTCTTTTCAAGGCTAACCCCATGGATCGGGAGTGTGTCTTGCTTAACACAGTAAAGTCCCTATTTGCAGAACTTTCCACAAAACTCTTGAGTTCCTTATACAGAAAGAATGACAGGAAATAGCAGGGATGGTGAACCTTGGCACTCTAGGTGTCCTTGGACTTTAATTACCAGAAGCCCAAGTCAGCACTCCTGCTGATCAAGGCTTCTGGGAATTGAAGATCAAGAACATCTGGAGTGCCAAGGTTTGCCATCACTGGTATATAGGTTTAACCCAAACAGGGGGGGAACCTATGGAAAAGCTTCTTACTTTCATTTTCAGATTCTTCCTTACTTTCTAAGAGAGAGCTTCAGAAATCTGAGTTGTTCTGTATTCTAAAAGAAACAATAATGAAAATTTCATGTTCCTTCTTATTTCTCTTGTTTACTCGGCTTTCTTTCACCTCTTGTCTCCCAAATTGCCCGGAAGATGTTGAATCAAATACTAGAACATCCAGAGGGGAGAGGGAATTTTGAACTGTAGAATCATATAGAACAACTGAGTTGGAAGGGGCCTTATAGGCCATCGAGTCCAACCTCCTGCTCAATGCAGGAATCCAAATCCCCAGGACTGCAGTGGCTCAAGGGGCTAAGACGCTGACTGGGAGGTGGAAGGTCAGCAGTTCGATTCCCGAGTACTGCAAGACGGGAATGGGCTCCCATCTTTGCCCCAACTCCTGCCAACCTAGCAGTTCGAAAGCAAGAAATTGCAAGTAGATAAATATGGACCACTTTGGTGGGAAGGTAAACAGCATTCTGTCTGCCCTGGTGTCTAGTCATGCCAGCCACATGACCACAGAAATGTCTGCAGAAGCAGACAGCGCTGACTCTTTGGCTTTGAAATGGAGATGAGCACTGAACCCTAGAGTTGGATATGACTGGCTTTCGAGCAAGGGAAACCTTTACCTTTAAGATGGACTTTCAGAAGGCTTTTGACAAGGTCCCGCACCAAAGGCTCTTGAATAAACTTACCAGTCATGGAATAAAGGGACAGGTCTTGTCCTGGATCAGCAACTGGCTAAGGGACAGGAAACAGAGGGTAGCACTAAATGGACACTTCTCCAAGTGGAGGGAAGTAAAGAGTGGGGTCCCCCAAGGTTCAGTACTGGGGCCCCTGCTTTTCAACCTCTTCATAAATGATCTAGAGGTAGGAGTAAATAGCAAGGTAGCCAAATTTGCTGATGACACTAAATTATACAGGGTAGTGAAAACTGTGAGAGATTGTGAGGAGCTCCAGAGGGATCTCTTGACACTGGGGGAGTGGGCAAAACAGTGGCAAATGAGTTTCAACATTAGTAAGTGCAGAGTGATGCATGTTGGGGCAAAGAACCCCAATTACATTTATAAACTGATGAACTCTCTGCGACAAACCAGGAAAGGGACCTTGGTGTCCTGGTGGACAGCTCAATGAAGGTGTCAACCCAGTGTGCCTCAGCAGTGAAAAAAGCAAACTCAATGCTAGGGATCATTAGGAAGGGTATAGAAAATAAGTCAGCAAGTGTCATTTTGCCTCTTTATAAATCTATGGTGAGGCCCCATCTGGAATACTGTGTACAGTTCTGGTCGCCATACCTCCAGAAGGATATTATGGAGCTGGAAAAAGTGCAGAGGAGGGCAACCAGAATGATTAGGGGACTGGAACACCTTCCTTACCATCTGAGGCTGCAACGTTTGGGCCTCTTCACTCTTGAACGACGACGTCTAAGAGGTGACCTGATCGAAGTTTATAAAATCATGCACAGTGTGGACAAAGTAGATAAGGAAAAACTGTTTTCCCTATCGCATAACACTAGAACTAGGGGACACTCCATGAAACCTTTGGGTACTAGTTCTCAAACAAATAAGAGAAAGTACTTTTTCACCCAGAGGATTACTGGTCTATGGAACTCCCTGCCAGAAGAAGTGGTGACAGCTGTCAGTCTTGACAGCTTTAAGAAAGGATTAGACAAGTTCATGGAGGACAAGAGTATCAATGGCTATAACAATGGATACTTAAGGACAACCTCCGGGTTGGAGAGATAGGCAGGATATCTCTCAATATCATTTCCAGGGAATCCTAAGCAGGTGAAGGCATCTGCTTGGGAATACCCTGAAGGAAATGGTGAGCCACTGTGTGAGACAGAATGCTGGACTGGATGGGCTGTGGCCTGTTCCAGCAAGGCTGTTCTTATGTTCTTATGTTTAAGATCTTTTTCCTGGTATTCAACCCATATCTGGTTTCCTGCAATTTGAGCCCATTTTATGTGTCCCACATTCTATAATGATTGAGGACAGATCATGACCCTCCTCTTGACTGTCTTTCAATTATTTGAAAAGTGCTATCATATCACCCATCAGTTTTATTTTATGAAGGCTAAAATTGCCAATTTCTTTCAGTCTTTCCTCTTAGGGATTGTTTTCCAGTCCCTTGATCACCTTTGTTTCTCTCTTCTCAACTTGCTCCATTTTGTCTGGATCCTTCTTAAGGTTTCTTGTCCAAAACTAGACACATTACTCAAGACTGGCCAATGCTGAATGAAGAGGAACTAGTACTTATAGGATTTGGAGATTATACTTCTGTTAAAGAGCCTAAAATAGCATCAGCCTTTTTTGTAGCCAGATTGCACTTTTGGCTCATATTCTGCTTTTCATGTGCAACAAATCATGTACAACACATTGTTGGAATTTAGACAAGAGCCCACAAAGACTGGATCTGTAAAGCCACGCTATCTGTACACAAGTAGCCTTAGCTGTTAAAAGTTACTCCATGCCACTTGTGTAGCCTCTTCCTTTCCAAAAATCCATGGTATTCTCCAGATGTTCTGAATTACAACTTCCACCAGCCCTCCCACTATGATAACATGGTGAAAGGTAGTGAGCCCTATAATCCAGAGGATGTGGAAGACAGCACAATGAGAAAGGCTGTTTTAACAATAGAGAAAGGTCCACAAATCTCCCAAGACAATTAACTAGAGACTTCCGAGGAGTGCAAGTCATTTAAGAACTCTTTAAAGACATGCCATCCATCAACAGTGCACCCATTGAATCTGGACTGAGGTTTAGAGTGTATCTACACTAGATAATTCTAGAACAGGGGTGCCCAAACTTTTCAGGCTGCGGGCTGGTCACGTGGTTCAGGAAGCCGGTCACTATGGCCTGGGGGCCAGATCTGGCCCCTGACACCAATTCATCTGGCCCATGAAGCCGTCATCGCTCCTGGAAGCAGAATTAAAATGCACCCATACAGCACTACACAGTGAGTCTTGTTCAAGGATAGTCCAGATACCAGAATCCAAAAGGCAAGCCAAGGTCTGTTTACCAGTAGTCTGAGTCAGTAGTCTAATCCAAATGGTGTCCAGGGGAGTCATCAGGGCTGGCAGAGTAGTCAGGGTCATGACAGGCAATCGTGGATCAAGCAGGACATAGGTCTCCACACAAGAGTTGTACCGATGCTGGCAGGCTGCAAGAAGCTTGCTTATAAACCTCCCAGCTAATTGGTATCAGCTGGGAGCCTTCTTTGGAGCCTCACCCTGGCTGGCCTGCATCTCAGGTGTATCTGTTTCCTAGCCCTCTCCCAGACTGAAGACTGATCCCTGTCAGAGCCAGACTCCTGATCTGACAGGTCATCTGCCAGGGAGAACAGACTTGAGCCAGGTGCAGGCTGAGACCCCTGGTTCAGAGCATCTTCAGGCTCTGGTGCAGGCAGAACCGGACTGGGCATAAGGAGTGCCCCCTGATCCATCTCATCTTCGGAGTCAGAGGAGGGCTGGATCACAACAGCATTTTACTTCCACTTCCAGGAGTGATGAGGGATGTGCGGGACGGATGAATTGGTGTCAGGGGCCGGATCCAACCCCGGTCCATAGTTTGGGCAACCCTGTTCTAGAAGTTTGGATACCACTTACACTCTGATGGCTACATCCCAAGGCTTTCTGAAATGAGTAGTTTAGTCATGTAGTTCAACAGAGAGCATTGGAGTTATTTGGCAGAGAATTTTAAGTACCTTGCTAAATTACAAGTTCCTTTGATGGAGCCATGACATTTAAAATAGTATCACCTCTCAATAACTGTACAGTGTAGACATACTTTCAGTTTCCTGGCTGTATACAGTCCATTATTGCAGTCAAGCACTGTGTAAGCAGTTTTGTTATGCAACTTGAATTGGGGGGAAGGGAGAGAGTTATCTGCCTGCAATGAATATGCTGATGGTGTAGCTCTCTAAATCAGCCTGATAACCTGACCTCACAATATAATAGATGTTACTGTAAATATGATAAAAGCTACAAAGAAATTGTGACAACCGGTGGAACACATCCATACACACACATTCAGTGGTGGGATTCAGCAGGTCCTTGCCAGTTATTAAATAACATGGAGTACAGAGTCTCCATGTGTACAGAGTCACAGTGTGTTCTTATTTACTCCAATCTTACATTAAATAAATAGGCTTTATATTTGATTATTATTATTTTTTAAATGGCAGTTCTCTTTACATAAATTCATTGAAATGTCATTAGAAGTCAGTGAATTATCATCTGTTACAGACATGTTCTCCTTTTTAGGCACTTGGTGTCTACTCTCCCAATAACAAAAAGAAAGCAAACCCATTTATTTCTGGTTGCCTGGTAACCAAGACCCAAAGCAAAGGGAGATCAAACAAACACAGGAATGGATCAGTCATGTTGGCACCAGGTAAATGGCAAGAAGGTCCAAACCGTGCCTGAATGCTTGTCATGCTGTTCTCTGTGTGCTATTGGTGTTGACTGAATAATGCTAAACAACCTTCAAGTGCTTACATTTTTTTAGTAAAAAAAAATAGGAGGTAAAAGAAGCCTCTTAAGACACCACTGCTCTCTAGAAATATAGGTGCACATGCACCATTCGTTAGACCTAGTAAGAAGGTTTCCAACATACAATCACTTGCAAATACCAGAGCTTGGCAAAGGTTTACACCATACTTCTTAGAATCCTTGGCTTGGTCTAGTGCAGGGGTTCTCAACCTATGACCTGCAGGCTGGATTCAGCCTGTGGCACCATTCAATCAAGCCCATTCCATCACCACC